>OZ017741.1:290263900-291463900 GCA_963969285.1 Odontomyia ornata
TTAACATCATTTTAAGAAAAAAAAATCTGTCATCAGTTTAGTTTTGTAATTTTCTGTTTTCTAAAAGTATCTTACAATTACTTTTTCCAAGTGTACTAAAGCGAAATCTGTTTTAGCCTGCCTCTTTAAAATCATCATGAAATGTGAAAAAAATCTTGCATTATTTGAATCGCTGAAAAAGTATTTTCTGGGGTAGGTGGTTGAAAATCGATTGTTGGATTCATTTCCTCTTCGACGTTGTTTATACCTGACTCCAAATCTGGATTTGAGATAGCTAAAATTTCCTCTTCGGTCATGTCAAATTCAAATTCTTCATCAATGCTGGGAAAATGTTCTCAACATTCTTGTGATGCCAGTGCAGACCCATTGAGCAAAAGGTACATTATCCTCAACTTCATTTTGATCATTTTGTACAGGGTTTTCCAATAAGAGGTGTTATTTTGGTACTCATAGAAAAATGCCATTTTTTAATATAAATGATTGGATATTTATTTCATTATAAAGAGGAAGGTATGCCGTTAATAGTGAAAAATAACATCAGGCAAATGACCACCACGACCACGCTTACAGGAACATATCCTTTTCATGAGATTTTCCATAACCAAATCGCAAAGTGGCTGCCCTATGTCCTCGATAGCCTCACGAATTCCATCTTTGAGGTCTTGAATCGACGCTGGGCTGTTGGCATAGACCTTCTCTTTCACGTGGCCCCAAAGGAAGAAGTCGCAAGGTGTTAAATCACAAGATTTCGGTGGCCAATTGTGATCACCTCTTCGAGAGATAGCACGGTCCGGAAACTTTTCCCGTAAAAGATCAATGGTTTCGTTGCTTGTGTGGCACGTAGCGCCGACTTGTTGAAATTAAAAGTTGTCCACATCATTACCATCCAATTCCGGCCATAAAAAATCATTAATCGTCTGTCGATAGCGCAACCCATTCACCGCAACTGTTGCTCCAGCATCATTTTCCAAAAAGTAAGGTCCAATGACTCTGCCGGACCATAAACCGCACCAAACAGAGATAGAGAGGCTCTTCAACAATAACTCTTGGGGTTTTCGAGCCCCAGATTCGACAATTTTGGTTGTTGATGAAGCCACCGAGGTGGAAATGGGCATTATCACTCAAGATGATTTTTCGATGAAATTCCGGATCAGTTTCATGCATTTCAAGGACCTAATCAGCAAAGACACGACGCTGTTGATGATCGACCGGCTTGAGTTCTTGTGTTAACTGAACTTTATAAGCCTTGAGACCCAAGTCTTTATGCAAAATACGGTGTAATGACGTTTGTGGAGTGCCTAATTCCAAAAGAACGAGGACGAATGGACAAACCTGGGGTTTCTTCAACACTTTCGGCTACATCAGCAATATTCTCGGCTGTTCTTGAGTGACGTGCACGGGTTTTATTCGTCACATCACTGAATTGTCCCAACAGCTCGAATTTTTTCATCAATTTTTGCATTGCGGTCCGACAAGTTGCTTCACGACGACCCAAAAATGCTCGAGTTTTACGAACCGTCTCTGCCAAATGTTCACCATCTTTATAGTGAATTTTAATATTTTCAATGCGTCGTTGAAGCATGTATCGTTCCATTTTTATCAATGGCGTAGTTTCTACTTGTCAAACGTCAGAAAATGACAGCTTCAAAAGTAACATCTACCGAAATAGCCGACTATTCAAAATAACACCTCTTATTGGGAAACCCTTTACTAGTAGAATTTGTAAATTGAACATTTTACCAAATGAATATGTTATATATGGGTACCCTTAAATTTAAATAGTCCTTATAATCTGAAAGTCTCAATAAAGTTAAATCGGATTTACGGAAGTAATAGCCATTTGAAAGTTTTCCGAGTACAACAAAAAGAATATATTTATTTATTATTTATAAACTGAATCAAACTGTTTTACAGAAAGTAGATTCCAATTATAAACTAGTAAAGAAAAATAAAATCCATAGTAATCAAATGGTACAGTTTGTTGCAACCACGGAGTCACCGCAGTTGCATATATTAAGAATTAGCAGAGGGGTGTGTAGCCCGGGGTGGCATACTGAGGCCGGCTGGCGCTCAGTCGTGTCGTGGGTTTTCCGGGACACCCTCTGCTCGTGCTGAGCCACCTTACATATGAAACCTAACAAAAAGGGAAACGGAAGGGAGAGGAGGAATTCATTTCAAGAAATGAAAAATATGGTTTCCAATAGGACATTTTATTTACATTATTCAGTTTAAAAATTTTATTCCAAGGATTCAAATTGTAAAATATAAATAAAAATTAACACAGCATATTAGTCAGACAAATTTAATAAATACGGTGACCCCCTTTCCTAGTTAAAAATGATCTAAATATATTTTTGCAAATAATAAATCCAGCGAGCAAAAATAAATAAAATTGCATATAAGGAAACTTTAAGTACAAATGAAATTAAATTGAAAGGAACCAAAAGATAAGAAAAACGTTACTCACCCTTTTATTGCTGCCGAGCGCTCTGCAGCTGTAAAAGGGGGGGGGGGGGGTTTAGAAAAATTATTTGAATTGTATTTAACTACCAGTTCTAACTAATGCAGGATCGACTTGCCACTAATCTTCTTTGTTTTTTTATGGTTTGTTTGTTGTTTTTTTTTTCCACTTTATTATCTCCGACATTGACTTGACTTGTGTTAAGGTTATTGCACCAACTTTTACTTTATACACTTTTATTTTCAGACAATTTAAACTTAAGTCTCTGCACTTTAAACTGTCCTATATGTTATGATAATTACTTTACTTCAGTCTTTTACTAATTTTATTTCATTGATTGGTTTATTAACGTCGCACAATTTGCCTCACGACACTGTAGATTTACTGTATAACCTAATTGTGCACCTCAACTTGAAATTTAAACTGTCCACTTCGAACTATCTTTCCCCGAAATTATATTCAAGCTTCTTCCCCGAGTTTATATTAACACTTTTTCTTCCCCGAGTTTATACCAAAACTTTTTCTTCCCCGAGTTTATACTAAAACTTGTTCCCCGAGTTTATATTAACACTTTTTCTTTCGACACTCCATAGTACTTTTCTTCTCTTCAAGCACATCATTAGCAAAATCACTCAACCAAAAACCGAAAAAAAACTCCCTCTTCTTTCCAACACCAAATACTGAATCTTTTCTCGAATTAACCATCCCGCACCGCCAAACACAATTGCTTTTTATCCCCCAGTCAAATACTAACTCCCCAATCCCAACCACTTAATCCCACATTTCACCTTCATCCAATCCGATCCCGCAATTCTTTTCATTTTCAAATTACCGCTGCCGCATCTGGGTAACGTAATCGAAGTTCATTACACTTCGATTCCGCTACCCACACATCTTTTGTTCCATATCGACAAACTCAATAGTATCCATTGTTTTACATATATGGCAATTTGCACAATCCAAGAAGCGCTTGATTGAATGCAAAGTGTCACATATACATTACGGAAGCTATTGGTTTTGCCGATACCCCAAAAAGAGTGCTTCCCTGCGCCCGGGGGAACTTGAACTCAGGGTTCCAGCAGAACCCCGATCGAGAACTCGCGACGCAGCTAATGGTGCCATGGATTGTCGATCTCCCATTCATCTCATAAGCAACTTCAACGATGCCTTTGGGTATGAGATTGAACTTTGTTAGTAGGGGAACGTGAATTAATTTTTGTTAGTATAAAAAATAAAATTTGTTAGTGGGAACTAGTGAATAGAATAAGTTAGTATGAAGGAAAGGAATTCGGTTTTATTAGGGAAAAGGTATTGAATGAAGTTTTGTTAGTGGGAATTAATGAATGGAATGTTGTTAGTGGGAAAAGTGAAATTATTAGTATATATTATATTATTTTAGTTGGAAAAAAGGGAAAAGGATAGGATTGTTATCATGGGGAGGTAAAAATTATAGGGAAATTGGAAAAATTTTAATAAAATTAAATAAAGATCAGGGAAAAAGGTATAAATGCCCAAAGGAAGATGAAGATGTTACGGCGGCGATTTGAAGTTGCGAATGGGAGGAAGTTGGTACGCCGGAATGCGCAACAAGTTACGAATAAAATATCGAACTTCAATAAATTAATTCTCGAGGAGTACTCTCCGGGGTTACGCTTGAAAGAGGCAAAAGTAGGAAAGCGTGCGCTGGACAGATTCAAGTGCCATTACGAGATACTTCTGATGAAAGGACCATATCTGACATGCATACTCAAGGATTGGGCAAACAAACATGATGAAAAGTCCTACACAGGTTTGGAAATTGAAACATTTATGAGAGCAACGCAAATCAAAGCCCCCAACTCGAGTGGCTCTCTTTGTTAATTCAAGGACATGACCCTAGAACATCAAACGTATCAGAAAGTTATGGGGTTACTTTTATTTGGGAAGGTCATGAGAATATATTGGGACGTGTTAAGCGAGAGACGATTTCTTTCACACCAAGAGAACAGGCGATTTATAGCATCCTGAAGAGTTCTGTAGTCCTGGGTAGAGTTTGGACACAATATTAGTCGCGAGGTCGTTTCTGAAGAGATTGAACAGAAGAGGACTTAAAATACATTTCTGAGGAACCCCTGAAGTAAGCGAAAAGGGATACGATCTGCAACCGTTGCAGATAATTGTACAGGAACGTTGGAAGAGAAAAGAGGTGATTCACGATTGTAATGTTCCCTGAATACCAAATTGGTGGAGCTTGGCAAGGAGGATGCTGTGATCTACTTTATCGAACGCCGTAGCAAAGTCTGTATAGACTTCATCAACTTGGCCACCTAATCAATGGTGAGGGGGATCAGGTTGGTGAATTCCCCCAGGTTAATAACGGTAGACCATGCTTTCATGAAACTATATTGATTTACGGCAAGGTCTAATCGCACTGTATTATAGAGATTGTGGTTCCAGAATTTTACCAAAGCATGAAAGAAGCGAAATGGGTATATCACTCGATGCAATCGGGTGGTCATCTGCTTCATTTATAGATAGTAGATTGGTGTACTTCAACACATCTGGAAAGTGGCGTTTGCAAAACTAGAATTGAAGATATGGGCAAGGGGAATACGTAGAGTTTCCGAAAGCGATTTGATAAATACGTTTGGAAACCCATCGGGATCAACTGCTTTATTAGAATCCAATGACTGAATTACCTCAGACACCTCTGCACAGCACGTACACAAGTTGACTAGTAATGTGGGAGAGGATTGATAGGATTGACAAATTGTCGTGGAAGTTGGGGTGCTGTGAATGGAGGTAAAACAGTCAGCAAACAGATTGGATATGGTTTGAGCATTTACGGCTGGATGATTTTGGCGTGACAGAGAGTTAACGGCTTCATGAGGGTTTGTTAGAAATTTGCGTATGACTAGAAGGATTTGGGATTAATTGTAAAAGAGACTTCGATGGATCTTGCCGATTTCATGACTTTTTTGGCTGGTGAATGAAGAAGTGGGTATCTGGGGAGGTCCAGATCCAATTTGAATGTTGGTAATATGTTACTGTAGTCTGTGTGGTCTAGCGGTTGGAGCATGAACCCATAAGCTGAAGGTCCCAGGCTCAAATATCGTTGGGAGCAACGTGATTTAGTTCAGGGGACTCAGTGGTGATATGTACTGATTTAATCAGATCATATCATAGCTGAGCAGGCACACGGGAGCATGGTAATGACCAAACCAACTTCCAAAAAAATCAATACGGTCATGAAAATGAGATACTCTAACTATCTCTAAGTGAAGGCCCGAGAGGGGCTGTAGTTCTACAAAGAAGAAGAAGAAGAAGATGTTACCATGTCGACAAAAATGCCCTGAGCAACTTTGGCGTCCCAAGTTTGCATGGTCAAAGTCGCGATGCTAAACACAGAGATTTTCAGGTCTAGGTAAACGGCGAACTAACAGACTGCTTCATAACTTAAAACAAGAGAATGTACTTACCCCAATTCTCTTTGATATTGCGCTGGGACACGTCATCAGGAAGACAATAGCTAAAACCTCTAGTACACTAATGTTCAAGTCGTCACAATCGGTATCATATGATGATGACGTCAATATAATGACCCGTTCAATCTCAGCTGGCAAAGAATCATTTCTGAGGCTAAAATTTATGTAAAACCAAATTGACCTAGGAGTTAATGAAACAAAAACTAATTTCATGACTCAATCGCGGAAGAATACCACAGTTCGACAAAATTTGGCCGTAGTAGACTATATCCTTGAAAGTGTGGATAATTTGGTCTATCTTGGAGCCAATCTGAATAGAAGAGACGCCGAAAAGAACACCACATAAAGCCGATCACTTCGTACACTCCATTCGAAGGCCTAGAGTTGGGCACAGGCAACATAAGCTTCGTATTTACAAATCACTAGTCAAACTTGTATTGTTATATGGGAGTGAAACATGGACCCTGACAAGCGAATTCAAAAAGGCAGTAGACATATTTGAGCGTAAATTTGTCCGAAAAATCTACGGCCCAGTGAAACAAGAAACAGAGTGGAGATTACGTTACAATGATGAGTTGTATGCACTTAACGAACCACCCATATCTACTTGCGTAGAATCACGTTAAATGAGATGAGCGAGCCATATAGAAAGAATGGAAGAAAACCGACTACCCAAAAGAACATGAAAGGGTAGAGCACAAGATAGTCGTCCTGTGAAAAGACCGAGGAATCGATGACAGCAGGTCCTTGCCTGGTGAACGAGGTTGCAAAGCCGTGATGATTTGGGATTAATCCTGGAGGCCAAGGCCCGGCTTGGACTGTTGTGCCATCGATTCAGATAAAAATTCAAGCGTTCGCTAGCTCCAGCTGCATTTTGGGAGCAAGTGTTGGCTTAAACGATGCAAATGGAATGAAAATTTTACATGAAAAAAGGTTCAACACTTAGACTTGTGTGTGTAGTTTTATAACATAAGTGATGGATGACCTAACCAATGATGATTAAATACTACGCATATTGCAAATATTTCATATAACTTGCTACACACGCAAAAAGATAATTCGCTAACCGAATCGTTCAGCTATATTTGTGTAGTGTAAACTTTTTCTGGGTGTTAAAAAGTTCTTTGAAAATACCATGCTAATTGATTAGACAAAATCTTTGCATTCTTATTTTACGCTCAAAGTAAAAAATTCACTTCAGCGTAACATAAAATTTATCACTTGATGATGAATTTTGTAATTAGCGGAGGGAATAACCCTTTGATTAAATTTTAATTCAAATATTTAAGCAATCCATTCGCAGTTCTTTCGTCATTCAACCACGATTTAGAAATTATCATCAATAGTATCAAGCAATACTAAAATCTGTCAATCATAATTAAAATAATTACATCATTTTGCATCTTTCTAATAGACAATCATTCCCGTCATCGAGTAATATCTACGAGAAAAGTTTTTCTCGATTCATCGTCTTTTAATTGATACCACGATGACCGGAATAACTGGCCGATTAACAATTTGATGTTGGGACGTCAATTAAAGTGTTTCAAGTCTGTGAAATGTGACGCAAAGACAACATTTGATATTCATCAGCACATTTGGTATCACGAGGTTTAATGATGCTAACAAAACAAAATTAATGACGATATTGCCTTTTTGTTTCTAATCGAAAACGTAATAGTTTACACAGCTGTTAGTTCAGCTCTTCTGAGAAGATTTGCATGGAAAATGCTCAAGCATTTTATTTAAATATTTGCTTTAAGAATTGAGTTGTTTTGAGTTAATCTTCATTAAATTAACAAATTTTGTTTGAGGTTCAAAACTTATTAAAAATTATTTGAAAAAAAAATTGAACAAATTAATCAAAAGAGTTATGAGGCACAAAATTCTAATTCAACAATTTAAGTAAAAACCAGATATGCAGGAAGTAAGATCCAAATTCTTTTCCAACATGCTGCATTCAATCCATTCAATTAAAGTTAATTTAATGCAGAAACAAAACAGTGTTTTTCACAACCAAATACGAAACAATTCTAGTCACGCGAAATAATTAATTTCCACCATTTAAAATTTATTGTTTGTGTGGCTTGAACTGTTGAAATGTAATTGTCTGAATGTCTGAGATATCAATTATATGCTTCTGAAAAACTGTCCATCAATTCAATTTAATTATTTTAAATCGACTTACAGTTTTTTTTTGAATTTTTTTTGTCTTTGGCAAACTGGCTCAGAATTCTGGGAATACATAAACTGAAAAAGAATGGTCTTAAGTCATATAAGATATGAAAGAAATCATGAAAAATTTTGAGTGAAAATTTTAATTGAAAATGTGGTTTATTATTTAAAAACAGAACATGAGAAAAATAGAAGATTTTAAATTTAATATTCACCAACACAATAAACCCTTGGGCATTGGAAGTGGTTGATATAGTTTTCCAAAATTCTGCCATCTTGTCCACCGAATCACGTCTTACTTTACTTAGTTATGTTTATAGTTTTTATAATTAATAACATTTAAGTTTCAAAGAAAAATACTTCTTTTTGATTGACTTCAGCTTTGAAATTTGGATATAGTGCCGGATTGCTTGGTTCGAAGAGTATACTTGCGGTTTCATTACTTTCGATGGTATGGACATTACGTTAACTCAATATGCATTGCAGTAGGATAAGCCCAAATTAATCATTGAAATAAACTACAAGTATATTGCCTGTTATGAGATTTGATTCAGTGGTGGAGCTCTGCACTTCAGGCGAGCGCTTACCTTCTAAATGACTAGGACTATCTTAAAGGAAAAAATGAAAGTAAACAATTTTTTTTAAAACCTGTTAACATGAAGATTCTCCTCATTAATTTAAGGCCTTTAAAAACAAAGTTGCAATTCCATAGGAGTTTGTTCGTATTTACAATGAAATATACTGTATACAGGATTATTTCTTATCATCAATGTTAAAGTAAAAATTGTATACAGAAATAAAATGAATTTCTAGAATTTCCATTTGAGATGCCTTTTCTATTTACATTTTTGATTAAAAAGCAATTGATAAGAGGTATTAAGTCAAAAATATACTGGTTATGAGGATTAGTACGAAATCACAATAATTTTCCATTGTTTATAATATATTGCACTAATAAACAAGGGGCAAATCTTACTCAAATAGGCACAGTAAAATTTCATAAAAGTAGGAGCGGTAGATGAAATTCAAACCTAGCCAAGTGACTTTGAATTAAAAATGTGTATAGTGAAAAGTTTGCTTAGAATAATTGTTAGCAAAAAGTCAATGTGACTCCGCCGTAGACGGTCCTAAGCCCGTTTGAGAAAGAAGGAGGGAATCCCCTTATTTCCCCAACTCACAGCTTCCATGATTCCGCATCCTAAACCCCTCCCCAATTAAATGGTAGTAAATACTATCGGGGTCGCACATTGGGTTTACTGGTTCCCCAATAATAGGGCATTAAATGCCGAGAAATGCTAATGACTGTAAATACATCTACACCTCTGCTACTAAATCCTACTTACACCTCCTTTGTGGGGATGTAAGAGGGTGAAGGCGAATATTCCGCACCTGATAACGAAATCGGCCTAATAACCATGCCACCGGAATGGAGGTTGGGCGTCTCCATCCCCGTCCCTGGAAAATCCTAAAATGTTTCGAAACCTGCAAATGGGCCTCGGAATGGATTGGACTTATGGCAACGACCTCGCAATCGAAAAAAGGACTATGGCATTGGATCCTGGAATGTCATATCACTCAATTACCCTGGCGCTGTTAAGGACCTTTTACAACAGGCCAGTCGATATAATAAAAAATACTGGCAATCCAGGAAGCGAACTGAACTGGTAATGATATTCAAGACATCAGATGGCACACAATATTCAAAAGTGGGGAGCGTACAGGAAAACGAGAATTCGGAGTGGCCTTCATTGTGGATAGGGAGTCCAAATCGCACGTTATTGATTTTAAGGTAATAAGCGAACGGTTGTGTGCGATCCGTATCAAAGTAAAATTCTAGCTGATCAATTATCACGCCCTGACCGAAGAATAGGACGAAGAAATGAAGGAAACGTTTTATAATTACCTGGAAAGACTAGTCGACTCATTGCCCACAAACGACACAAAAATAGTTCTGGGAGGTGAGATATCTGATCGGAGAACAAATGGAGGATATAGGCTCCACGATGAAACAAATGGCAACGGCCAGCGCCTGATCAACTTTGCTTATAGCAAAAATCTAGTCATACGTTCGACTTGCTTCCCACATCGACGCATTCATAAAATAACCTGGGTATCACCAGATGGCAACACACAAAACCAGATCGATCATGTTCTGATCCAACAACGTTGAGGCTCGAGCATACTTGACGTCCGTACATACCGAGGAGCCAATTGTAACTCAGATCATTACTTGATCAAATTGATCAAGTGTCAAAGGCATATTCGGCGAAGACCAGCCCGCTACAAAAATTTGACATCGAACTGCCCCAAACGGCATCTGTGGCCAAACATTTCACGGAGACCCTCGGCAACCAGCTGGCTCCCATCTTATCAGACGCATCGTTAACGACAAGCCACGAGCTCTGGATTAAGACTGTGGCAGAACAGACGATCGGGCAAGCTCGGCGCAAGAGAAATGAATGGTTTGATTATGAGTGCCAGAATGCGTTAGAAAACAAGAATGAGGCGTAAACAGAATACGTAGGTAGGAAAACCAGGACGAAGAGAGAACACTATGAAAATCTCAGAAGAGCAGCGAATAAGATAATTAGAATTAAGAAAAGAAAGTATTATGACAACCAATTGAGAAGTATAGATATAAGTCTAGCGAGCAACAACACAAGACAAGCATAAAAAGTAGTGAAAAGCCCGAAACGTGATTATCAGCCCAAAATCACACTCTGTCGTGATGACATCGGCAATATCATCGCTGATGAAACCAAGATTAAGGAAAGATGGGCATTATATTTCAAGAACCTCCTTAACCCTCCGCACAGCTCCACAAAATCGGAGCCTATAGATGTTTGCGGAGAGCCTCCATTAGCCCCACCTGCTCTGGATGAAGTATGCTCCATCATCAAAAAAGAATAATAAATTGCCGGGCATCGATGGAATTCCAGTGGAGCTCATCAAATATGGTGGCGGTAGTATCATAAAGCTATTCACAAAGGCATCCAGCACATTTGGCAACCAGAACATATGCCGATTGAGTGGAGCCAATCAATTATATTCCCTATCCACAAAAAAGGTGACAAGTTACAGTGCGAAAATTATAGAGACATACTACTTTGTACAGCGTACAAAATATTTTCATAAATCTTAGAAAATAAAATCGGACATACGCCAACAGTATTATTGGGGAGTATCAAGGTGGTTTTAGAGTATGTAGATTGACAATAGACCAATTGTTCCCAGTCAAACAAGTACTTGAAAAATGCTGGGAGTTCAGCATAGACGTATACCAAATTTTCGTTGACTTTAAACAAGCATACAACAGTGTTGATCGTAAAGTATTGTACCAAATATTGCTTTGCTTTAGTATTCCGACGAACTGAAGGCCGGAGGCCAGTGGCGAAACCGAGGAAACGCTGGTCTGACTAGGTTGACGAAAACAGTTCATCGCAGCACGGATTTCGAAATTGAAGGACGCGGTCAATGGACCGAGACAGTTGGAGGCGTTATTTGCTGGAATGGAAGGCCCGAGAAGGGCTGTAGTGCTACGAAGAAGAAGTAGAAAAAGTCAATGTCAAAATCAAAGGCAAAAGTGCTTTATTTAATACTTTTATATATAAATATATAATTATAATTATAAATTTTCAAAGAATATCAAGCAAATTTCAAACAATAAAAATACTACAAGTTAATGGCTCAAATGGCTCTCTAAATTCATACGTTATCGGTCATATAAATTTAATAAAAAAAGAAAAAAAAACAATAGCAAATTCAAATTAATTAACATTATTACATATTTTCTGATTCAATTGGAATAAGGGGAAAAAACCAACCAACACTATTCAAAAATTACACCGTGCGACAATTTCAGGGTCGTTGTCTGGGGGGTCAATGATTCCACGTCAGGGTGAAAGTGCTAGACTAGTATAGTAAAACTCCCAAAAAGTTTGATGCTGTCAAGTCAACGTTTTTTTTTATCGAGAAACTAATAACTAACAACTGAAAATTTCTGCTGTGGAAAAATTTATTCAACAACAAAAAAAAATAATTCTAATCAAAAATTTGTAAAATTTGTTTATTTTCATTGACAATTTACCATTTTTCATTGACATTATGTATTTTATTCAGGTTTTTACAGAGTCCCTAGAATTTTTCTCGAAGGTACGTAGCTATTGTCCTTCTTCGGACAAAAAGTAACTTTTCTGTACCATAAAATTCATTTTTATAAGGGTCCCTGAAAAGAATTCATAAAACTTATCTATTATGTTTATGATGGGCTGTGAAAAGGATTGTAGCATATGTTAGCTCATGTGTAGCAATTAGGAGATAGATCTAGTGATCATTAGTGATCTTGTAAGTTTGCACTTCACACTCGGAAGGTGTCAGTATGATCTACAAGAAATTAAAAGGAAGCGTTTTTTAAGTTTAATTAATTGTTTAAAAAAATAGAAAAAAGGAAATATCAGCGAAGACTTTGTTCGAACCTACGAGCTATATTTCAACCAAAGTGTTATAGTGAACGACAGTTGGGTACCAAATATCGTGTGTAAAAGCTGCACAATCATTTAATGGATTGGAGGAGAGGAAGGCGCGAGACCATGCCAATTAGCAGTCCAATGATCCAGTGAATTGCTACTCTTGTGTGAACAAAACTTCCGCGTTGAGAAAAAGGGAAACAGTACCATTTAAATATGTTTCTGTTCCAAGTGCTCAAACACCGTTGCCACATTTTTTGAACATTCCAGTACCAAAATTTCCCAGTCCTGACTTTTTAATCTGAAACGACTGCTCCAACGGTTGCCTAAACGGATGATACCGGTAATGATCCACTGTTTGCACCTGAATTATCATCAAATCATCCAATTTTAATTGATCAAAATCAACTTGATTCTATTGTGGCCAAATTGGGATTATCACAATGTAAGTCACAAGAGCTAGCCTCATTTTTGAGAGGAAAAGATCTTTTGGCGCCCGGTACAGAAGTCTCAGCGTACAAAAGTCGTCAATCAAAAATGCAATCCCTTTTCCATGTGAATGATGAAAAAACCGCAGCTTATTGCAATGGTGTTAAAAACTTGATGAACGCGATGGAAATAAGTTATGATGCCAATGATTGGAGATTGTGCATTAACAGTTCAAAATATAGTTTAAAAGCCGTATTGCTGCATAAGTCCAATACCAAACCATCAGTTCCGATCGAATACAGCACCGATACTAAAGAGACATATGAAGGACTAGAAACTATTTTGAATATGGTTAACTGCTCCAAACATAAGTGGCGTATATGTTGTGATCTAAAAGTGGTAGCAATATCATCTGGCCTTGAAAGTGGTTATGCCCATTATATGTGCGATTGGGATAGTCGTTACACTGGAGACCAATATTCGTTCCAAAATTGGAGAAATAGAGAACATAGCCAATTTCAAAAGACCAACATAATCTGTCAATATTTAGTGTCAAAAGAAAAGATTCTACTCCCGCCACTTCACATTAAACTTGAAATTGTAAATAGTTTTGTCAAGACTGTCGCACGAAGAGACGAAATTTTCACTTGTCTGAGCTTGATTTTCCCGAAACTTAGCAATCCCACCCTTAAAAATGGTAAATCGGTTTACAATATGGCAAATAAAACTTTTGGACTCATGTTGATCATATTTCAAAGCAATAGTAACTTTTTTTCATTTCAGGTGTACTTAATGGGCCCGAGTGATGCATTCAACACAACTTTAACTAGTGTTGAATCGGAGGCTTGGAACCCTATCAAAGAAGTCATTGGGGGCTTATTAGGGAAACATTTTTACAGCTTTTTCTAAAATTGGAGTGCATACATCTTCAAAAATTCACTACTTGCATCATCATTTGGACTATTTTAGCAGACAATTAGCTACCAAATCAGGTGACCAAGGTAAACGTAATCACCAAACCGCTATTCCATTTGAAATTAGGTAATGTTCTGACTTACTTTTCACAGTATATTTTATTAAAATAAAAACTTACAGGCACAGAGGAAAAAGTTCTCCGGCTGCAATTCTTGCAGAAATATGCTGGTGGAGTCAGCATCTTTTGAGGACAAAAATGATGTTGACGAAGAAGAAGATTCGGACAGTGATGATGATGATGATATTGGCGATGATGTATTCGGACCATCAACATCAAAAAAGACTCCAAGTCGGGTAAATAGATATATTTTTTAATTATTAAAATTATATCAAGTTGAATAAAATACATAATGTCAATGAAAAATTATAAAACCTCAATGAAAATTAGAAATTTTACAAATAAAAGTTTTAAGTTATCATTCATTTTTGATGAAAAACATTTTGGCTTGCTTTTAAATTGATTTTTTTATCTTTTAACTGCAGAAATTTGTAGTTATTAAAGAGTTATTTCAAGAAAATCTTGACTTAATGGAGAAAAAAGGGAATTTTTCCAATATTTTATCTGATTAAACACGCTCAACTTAATTTTTTTTGCATTTATATCTGCATAAAAATTCGTCTTTTCGAAAATATTGTTGCCAATATTGCAAGATTTATGGCCCTAAAACTGATGAAATGGAAATCCAAGACCTCGATTGATGAAGAAAAACTTTCAAAGGCGATAACAAATATTTTTGACCTGACAACGTCAAACCTTTTGGCGGTTTTAACTTTATTGGTCTAGTACTTTAACTCTGAAGTGGGATCATTGACCCCCCCAAATTCACTGTTGCACAGTGTTATTTACAATCGCAACACAACAGTGAACTTTTATCCTAGACCTAATGTCTTATAACCGAATTCGAATCAAATCTACAAATACAATGCTAACACAATATTCCTAACCTAAGCGCTAAACCTTATCTCTATCTCTATCTATCTAAATATTGAAACCTATCCCTAGTTTTTAACATAAACAAACAGTATTAAATGTAGCAATAATGAGCTGAAACTCAAAACGAAATAATGAAATAACACAAAATCAGAAAATAAATACGAATAATTTATAAATTGTCTTTCAGCCACCAAGGCCTAGATTACTCCGTCTCAGCTCGACCAGCCTCAACTAATCTAGCAATTGAGTATCTCCATTGGAATTTTTGGCCTCGTGAACTCCAATTCAAAGGATATTTTAGCTTCTTATCGGTGGACCGCCTATATATGTGATATATAATTGGGACACCGTCAGAATCAAAAACATGTCGATTCATCTCCAAATACACGAATGCTTCAGGAGGAATGAAGCCAGTAGCGAGACAAGTTTCAATATACCCGTCTGCAGAGTGGAATGGCTGTGAAATCCAGGAGTTTTCATTCACAGTTACGGATCTTACGATATGATTCCGAAGAAGCCTCAATATGAAGATATCGACTCTTGTAACTTTAGCAGTTTGATAAACTCTTCTATTCGATATATAATGCTTCCAATCTGTCTCAGGTCTTATGTACATACCAGTACATGCACGAAGACATTTCCTTTCGAAAAATCTTAACGTTTCTATACTACTTGCACTCTGGTTGTACCAGATTTGACGTTCATATTTCAAAACTGGTCTAACCATGGTTTTGGAACAGATAACTTTGATCTTTTGATAAATGTATCTGGAATGAAAGAGTCATTGAAGGGCCACGACTACTTTCTGTGCTTTAAAGAGCCTGATTTTAACAAATTCAGTACAGCACAGATACTAATCGAGATGAACACCGAGGGATCGAACATAGGGTTTATGTGGAACCCGTTCTGAACTTCTCTCCATAGCCATAATGTAGAAATCCTTCCAATTACGTTTCAGGTCTTGGCTGACCCCTTGTACAAAATAAAATTGTTTTGAACTTCTGTGCATTGATTTTCATTCGCCAATTGTCGGTGCACAGCTGCAATCATTAAACATTTATTGAAGATTGCTCTGAACTATTGTAGGTTTTCGGTCATAAATGATCAGATCATCATCAAACGCCAATAATGATCGCGTTGGTGGGACGTAAAAAGCTGTTCAATAGCTTGAGAAGAGCAAAGGTGCAGTAACTCTTCCCTGTTGTAGATCATTCAAGACTTTGATGTCGCGCATTACTGTCACATTTCCATCAAATACAATAAATGATTTCCCGTATAACATGTCGCACATCATGGCGACAAGGTGGCTGGGGAATCTGTTTTGAAGGAGTTTAAAGATAAGTCTACCTAACCACACCATATCGATGGCTTTCTCCATATCAATGGGGCACGCTCCAACACATTTTCTATCATCTAGTTTCTAACAGATATCTGAGGTTACTTTCGTTATGGCAGGTATGGTCGAATGCCTGGCACGAAAACCAAATAAGCAATTCGCCACCAACTCATAGTTCTCAATGTGGGCGTTTAATGCTTTGTTTAGTATCACTTCTAATATCTTGCCGATGTTAGACCGCAAGCTGATTGGGCGATAGCTTTAGGGTTCGAAGATTCATTTCCTTTCTTCAATGTCGGAATTACCTTAGCTTTTTCCACTCATTTGGGAAATATGAATCGCTCAACATGTTGTTGAACAATATGCATTTATTCCTAATAACAACCTCAGGCAAATGTTAAAGAATCGTCAGTACTACATGATTTCTTGTTGTTTATCTTGCTAAATATAAAACAAAAGTCTTCATAGCTGACCAAAATAATCAATAAGATTCAAGCTCGGATTAAGATCAGATGTCAATGCTTCGTTGAAATGAAGGATTGATTCGCCATTCAGGCTTGATTTGAAGTTGGAAACTTTTGATTCAACGACCTCTGATAATATTTGGTTCCCTCTTTCAGGGTTTGGTAGATGAACCAATTCAAAATGTGTTCCAATCAGGACAAGTTTCTGCAATCCATCACATATGATCCTGTTTCTATTTCTATTCGGAGTCGTGCACTATCAATTTCGATACCAGCCTTATCGAGGAAATTTATCTCATTACTAGCGACTTCAAGATTCGATACCTTCACTCGAGACTTCTTACGGAATATGCTTTACACTTTCTTGAAAACGTCATCTGGGTCCTGTGGGCTAGTGTCTATTAGTTTGGTCACCCATTGATTGCTGAACTCACTCCTCAAGCATGAACAGATCACGTTCTGGACATTCTTCAGGTGTAATTTCAACAAAGCCAACGAGGGATGGTTGTAGTCCAAAAATCAGCGATAAAGATTGTTGACGCGTGTGAAAAGAAGGCTTTTGAATCTTTTTAACATTGCGATGGTTGGTGTTTTATATCCTTCCATATTGTTTCGCTGTTTAATCTTGGGAACTACTTTCTCAATGGTTTCCAACGTCAGCTTCTCTAACTTCGACAAATAGAGATCTATTTCATCGTTAGTTAGATTTCTGCCATTAGAACCATTGAGTAAGAGTCGCCATCATCAGAAGGAGGAAATTGCTTCTGGTAATCTCGATTAAACTTCTTTTGAAACTTTCCCCCGTCTGTTTTTTTGAAATTCAACCGATGATTTTCATGTTGAACTAGGATCAGGAAGACATCATCACTTTGATGATTTAACGCCTGGCTTTTCTCTGCTTTTCGCCTGTATGTGAAGTGGGGAGCTTTCACACTATTTAGAGCATCTTTGAGTCGCTTGAAATCGACCTGTGCTTTCATTTTTATTGTAATTTTGTCCACGGTCACTCTTTTTACTTCAAAATCATTTACAGTATGTTCGGCTGCCAATAGCACTGATCAAAGACGTTGATCGGTGGAACTTTTTCAGTGTTCTTATCATTTTTAACAGAAGAGCTTCTTCTCTTTGTTTTTAGAATTCAAATATTCAATAAAATTATCACTAGAATTGCAATATATATTAACTTTATTGTCTTGAGATCCATTTCGGTATCTTTCGCAGAAAATATCGCATAATAATTTTCGGCGTCGGCATCTTGAATTCCTGTCTTCTTCGTATCTTGCAATGCTGGTTTCCTTCTTTGTTGAGCTTTTTCCATGGCTAGTTTTTTTCGCTTGTCTTATGTTACACAGCTCTTGTTTTTTGCTCGTATTTTGTGGCTTGATCGCTTTGGCTTTATTAACGTTTTATGATTTTCGAATCATTTCTTGCAAAGATTGTATACGAACTTTCAGATCTTCGTTTTCTTTCTGGACTTTGTCTAGTCCATCGTTTGTTAGCGTATATTACCGCTTTCTATGTACATAATTATTTTGTTCAATTTTTCCTTTTCATTGGGTTTTTGTTGGTTGCATTTGATATGCCCGGTCCATAGCCACCGGTAAAAAGAATTTTCTGCTCTTTCTGACTTCTCGAAATTACTTCACAAGTTAAATTCAGGTTTTCGATAAACTGTTCAAATGGTTCAACGATGTGATAAATTTTTCTAATTTAAAAAATTAGTTTCCAAGTAGCGTTACGGAAAATTTTCAGAAAAAAAATGTTTTTTTTTAAATTATTTTAATTTTTTTTAATTAGCGACAAGAGCTTCTAATAACACGTATGTACGCAACGAATGCTAGACACCACCTGTCAACCCCACGACTGCCCGAGCAGTTGGCACCCGACATTACTTGTCAAAGGTGGTAGGAGAGTACATAGGCGGTTCTATCTCAACATGCCAAAAAATGCGATTGTTAATTAATGATGCAATAAATTTAAATATAATGTTTTTAAGCTCCTGGCACAACTACTCTGAGGGCTATATTCTTATTCAGAATATAGCGAAAATTCTTATTGAAAAACAAAACTTTCGATAACGATTTAAATAACGGAATAGATACACATAGTTTTTAAGGTTTGAAAATTGGGAAAAGTTGGAATTTTGCTCATACTTGATGTTGGAGAGGATTGAGGGGGTGTTAACAATTTAGAACATCGTTTTAACACCTGCTGCTGCTGTAATATATTGTGCAATGACGGGTTCTAGAAGAGCAGCCTTCTTTTCTCTAGAAGGGCACCCTTCTATTCTCTAGAGGAGCACCCTTCTATTGTCTAGAGGAGCAACCTTCTATTCTTTAGGTGTGTATTCTATAGAAGAGCATCCTTCTATTCTCTAGGGAAGCATTCTTGTACTCTTCCTTCTACTCTACAGAAGGGAAACCTTCTATACTTTATGATACCCTTCTATTCATTTCAAGAGTACCCTTCTATAGAATAGACAGGTGCTCTTCTTGAGAATAGAAGGGTGCCCTTCTATTCTTTAGAAGGGCACCCTTCTTCCCACACCCCACTCTCAATCCTCTCCAACATCAAGTATGTGCAAAATACCAACTTTTCACGATAGTGTACATTTCCCAATTTTCAAACCTTAAAAACTATGTAAAGGAATGTTTTTCACATACTGAAACTTCAAAAATATCGGGAGTATGGCACCTAAACTAAATAATTACCATATATATATATATATATATATATATATATATATATATATATATATATATATATATATATATATATATATGTATATATGTATATATATACATATATATACATATATATATTTATATATATATGTATATATGTATATATATATATATATATATATATATATATATATATGTATATGTATATATATATATAAATACATTGTATATACATAGATATATATATATATATATATATATATATATATATATAGACATATATATATATATATATATATATATATATATATATATATATATATATATATATCTATTCTGGATCCTGAAACAGGGACTTTTAAAACTTCCAACATACTTTACATTTTTATCTCTTCAAAATCCTTATAGTTTTTTATGTATCCACTAATCATAGATAAAATTACTACTAAAATTTACAATTGTTTCCTAAGAAAATAAAATCGTTAGACAATAAAATAAATTAGAAGAAGTTTTTAATCATATTAATGTTATCAAATATGTAGCTTTTTCAATTTTCACTATCGTTCTTACTCACCTTAAATCCTGGGTTCAGGAAAAATAATTCACGCGTCAACCCATTGAAGAACTGAAAAATAATGATAAAAACTTCTATTATTTATTCCGACAAAATAAAAAAAAAAATTTTAGAAAATAAGGTAATTTCTTCAAGCAATTCCCATATCATTCAAATTCATTTGATCCTTCACAATGTAAACACAGGCACAGGAACGACCTCAAAGTTGATTGTACGGAAAGGTACTACAATTGTCAATCAACTACAAAATAGACTAAACAATACATGAAATATTATATAGTACGAAAATAAATATTATGATAAAAAGAAACTAACAAGATACGAGATATACTCCGTATATTTGCGGTCCGCAGTCAGATATCCGCGTTGCAATGTAGCATATTTAATAAGGAGATAAAGCTCGTATCGGGTTTCGTGTCGTGAGCTAAGTTGGCGCGTGCCAATAATATACATATAATGTTTTGTTAACACTTGTTTATGAGTCTAATTATGCCTTAACGGGAAAATTAGTATGGACCACATATGAACTTATCTAAATATTTAGATAAAAGATTTTGCTTTAGAAATACGAGTAGTTCTTGCGAAGAATTCTGTGTTATCATTTCAAGATTTATTGACCCTTTGTTATATTTGAGTTCTTAGGAAGGGATGGCTTTATCTTTTCTTTACAACAATTCGAATGAAAACATTGCAAATGCGTTAGTACTAGACAATCGAACCCTTAAGTCAATACACTTCTAGCCCTAGAGATTAAATTCCAATGAACATAAAACAGGGAATAACCTCTTGCAATTACTCATAAATCAAACAACTTCCTAATCAGAAACGTATTTTACGATTCCCTATCAGACTTCATAATCAACAATTATTTATAGTAACATGCAATAAAAGCTTTGTGAGTGACTAATTAATATATTTATTTCATAAATGATAAAACTCTAATTACTTCCTGGGGACTCGAAAGATATTAATTTCAACTATATTTAGAAGTTTTCTTTGCACTTTTTCAGTAAATAAAATATATTTAAATAAAAAGCTAATCTCATTTAATATGTGGGGTATTTTAGCGCAGCGTAAGAAAGTCAAATAAACTTTTTCTCAAAAACAATAAAAAAAGGAGCTTTGCCTTATCTGAATGGTTTTCAAAGAATTCCAGAAAGAGCGCCATTCAAGTTCAATTGAGGAAGGTGAAGAGTTTATATGATTGGTCTCAATTTTTTTAACAACAACCCCCTGGTAAAGAGTAAATCAAATAAATCTGCACGTAAGTAACATATGTGATCTTGAGACATGCACATATTTACCATAATGAAGATCAAAATAGAAAGGTTTTACCCTTGTTCTTGTTTTGAAAAATATCTTTATATTTTTGACTTTCTACGCAAAGGGTATTTACATTATTATTCTTGTTTAAAGTGGTTCTGAATGAAAGAATGATTACGAATATGAAAAAAGAATTTGAGTGTAAATAAATTTTTGATTATTTTTAAGCAGTTACCAAACAATATAGAAAAATACCGAAGAAAGCCAAGAATTGTTTCTAAGAAACAGATTTCTTGCTGCGGTCGTGTGTATAAGTATATATGCATTATACTCTTCCTACTGATGATAACAAAATGCTTCATGATTCAACTAAAGAATACATGCTATCCATCCAAGCATATTAAAATAAAGGTTGAATAATACACCTTTGTTCTTTATTTGGTACAGTGTACGTTTATCAATAGAATTATAAATACAAATAAATAATACACGAGCAAAGGTTACCTTTTAATTCATTGCACATTCTCGTTTGATGACTGCGGAGGTTATAATCATGTATCTAAGGAAGACTATTTGCTACTGTATCCGAACAGTTTAATAAAACGAACTCATTTCACTGGTTTAATGCGTCTACACAACTTTACAAACAATATAAGAAGCACTCGAGTATCATAAATAGTAGATAATGTGGCCATTTTAGGGATTCATCACCTATTTCAGCAATAAATACGTCCAGTTTAAATAGATATTCGTACAATTGAATTTTGAGCAATAAACGATAAGTTAATCGAGGAATTGTATGCATTTCAGGCAGCATAACCCACATATTTTAGTCAAACTGGGTAGACCCAGATAAATATTATATACATTTAAAAATATCCAAAAAAAAAAAATATATATAGCCAAGTTCGCAATGCGCTAGAAAGGAATAAAATTACATGGAGCGTTCCTTAAGTAATTTCCATCCATCTAGTTGAATGTAGTATTGCACCACGATGACTTTCACATAAAAAATTGATTTGACGCGATTTCATTCGTTTCAACGTATTTGGAGATGGCTATAATTTTATTGTATAATACTTTAGGAGCTTCCGTTGTCTCATTTTTAGGTCTTTGTAAAAAAATTTTTTACAAAGACCTACTAGTTTCGCGACCTGTCTGTTCGTCCGTCCGTCTGTCCGTGCGTCACAGCTAATTTCCTCAGAAACTATAGAAGCTAGAATGCTCAAACTTTGTGAAAAGGTCAGAAGTGATGATCTTTCAAAAGTTAAGGCCTTAACAAAAATTTAAAAAATGTTTAAGGGGGTCCCCTCTAATAACGAATTGGCCCTTAAACATTTTTTTTATCAAAGGTAGTCGAGTGGGGTATCAAATGAAAGGTCTTGATTAGATCTTTTAGAATCTGAAATAAAAAAATCATTTTATGAATAAGGGGGTCCAGGGGAAGGCAAAATGTACCAAAAATTTGTGTCCCCCCCTCGCGATTGGACACCTTTGAACCGAAAAATCTGAAAATTATTACGAACGTGGGCCTTTATGAGTACAAGGGCAACAAATAACTTAGAAATCGAAATTCTTTCAACTTTGTTGATAATAGTATGATTTGTAGATTTTACATTTTTGCCCATAAAATCAAAACGGTACCTTTAAACGTCTTGAAATTCACTATATAGACTGAAATAAGATATGTATGTTCACAAAATTTAATTGAGATCGAATCATAATCAAGCGAATTATAGCCATTTCAATTATATGGAATTACAACAACAATAACACGTGTCTATGGTTGATATAGGGTTTTCCAATAAGAGGTGTTATTTTGATATTAAAAGGAAAATGCCATTTTTTAATATAAATCATCGGTTGTTGATTTTATTATAAAGAAGAAGCTATGCCGTTAATAGCAAAAACTAACATCAGGCAAATAACCACTACGACACGCTTACAGGACCATATCCTCTTCATGAAATTTTCCATAACCAAATCGCAAAGTGGCTGCCCTATGTCCTCGATAGCCTCACGAATTTCATCTTTGAGATCTTGAATCGACGCTGGGCTTTTGGCGTAGGCCTTCTCTATCACGTGGCTCCAAAGGAAGAAGTCGCAAGGTGTTAAAGCACAAGATCTATTCAAAATAACACCTCTTATTGGAAAACCCTATATATATTTATAATTGACTTAGGCACTTTTATTTTCTTTCAATTTTCATGAAAATTTAAGGAATAGTGTTTAACTTGAACATGTTCAATCGGCCGAGCATTCAGAAAAATCATTTAAGCTAGATCGAAATGGCGGCTGCACTGTGCTTATGAAAGAAACTGTGCATCTTTTGCATAAATTTGAATGATTTCATATCCAAGTATTGGATGAATAGTTCAAGTTCTTCTTCTTGTCGCTCAAAAATGTTCGATTCATTGTCATCATCCTCATTATCTGTCATGTTCATCTCCAAACCTTCCAGAATATCGGGATCATATGTATTTTCTTCATCGGGATTACTTGGATACAGTGAAGCGTTGAGGCAAGCTTGTCCGTTGCACTGGCCGCAAGCTAAAGAACATTGTAGCCCTGATTTTCTGCATCCACAGCGGGAACCACAACCATTTTTGCAATTGCAAAATATTACGTTTAGTAGTTCGGCTGGTGCTGGAGGTAATAACGTTCGTATGGGCTCCAGGATTTCATTTTCAAGCATCCAGCCCCATTCTTTAGGTTCTACTTTAATTAAATATAAATAATTAATAGTTAGTACATAAATAATAGGCATTGTTTAATAATTATAATTTCCAAGTAAATAATTGACTTTATAACGTACTGATAACCATAACTCACGCTTGACCTTGCATTAGGCCGTATATGACTGTACGATGTGCACTCTTCGCGCTCTACCTTCAAAACGGTTGGTCGTATGAAAAAAAAGTTTAAACAAAAGTTGTAGGGAATTTTATAGCCTACAACTTTTATAATAAATGCAAATCTCATTTAACCGATAGGAAGCCAGATATTCGCGAAAAACCGATTTTTGTGACCTTTGACCTTGAATATCTTGAGACGCGAACACGATAATGATTTTGACTTTTGAGACAACATTTAGAATGACAAAACAAAGGTTCATACCAATTTGCAGTTTATTATCTTTCATTCCGAGGTGAAAGCCCTAATATGACTGGGCTATAAGGGGGCATATATCTAGGTTACGATTTACACAAAAAAAAATTTTTCGAGAATTTTTTTTCCAAAAGTGGAAAAACATTTCGTTCTGAAATTTTGCATATAATATATACATATATTTAAAGTATACAAATTAGAATTTTTTTAGAATTTTTAAAGCTGTTTTTGACAAAGAAAAGAGCTCGCAAATAAAATATTTTATTCAGTTTTGACGATCTTCAAAACCAGCTGCATACACAGGAAAACAAAGCCCCAAGTATACAAATCTGTGATAAGACCTATGCTATGCTATGGGTGTGAAACATGGACACTAACCCAAGCATCCGCAAATATATTGAACGCCTTTGAGCGACCAGTCCTGTGGCGAATAATCGGAGCGAAGCTAGACGGGGACCAATGGCGAATTCGATACAACCATGAGCTGTATGAAATTTTTGACGATCCGGCAGTCTCAAGGATTGTAAGGCTTCGGAAACTGCAATGGGCTGGCTAAATGAATCGTATGGACGAACGACAGATACCTAAAAAGGTATTCGCTGGAAGAACTGAAGTGCGAAGGTCAGTGGGGAAACCGAGGAAATGTTTGACTCGGTCGACGAAAACAGTTCATCGATGCTCAGATTTCAAAATTTGAGGAAGCGGTCAGTGGAGCGAGACAGTTGGAGGGACATGTTGCAGGAAGGGAAGGTCCGAAAGGGGCTGTGGCATTACGAAGAAGAAGATAAACAAAAATAGCGAATGGAGACAATGTGGGGATTATCGGCGATTAAACAGCATCACTGCACCTGACAATTATTCACTTCCGTATATTCATGATGTTACAAATTACCTGTACGCAGTTAAAATATTTTCAACACTAGACTTGGTCCATTGGATTCCCGTTGAAGAATCTGAGGCACACTGTATTCTTTGCACCCGGAGGGTGCGATTGTCAGACTGCGGGAGCTGCAATGGGTTGGACACATGAATCGTATGGACGAACAACGTATACCCAAAAAGGCGAAGCTGTAATCAATTCAAGAACAGTTATATATATATATATATATATATATATATATATATATATATATATATATATATATATATAGCTGATAGTGCTAATGAGGTTCTACCGCTCTCTCCATCACATTTTTTACGCGAAATTAAAAATATTGGAGTTTTGGATTTAGATAAAATAAGACAAACATCGTTAAATATACGCTATTTTTATCGCTAAAGCATTAAAGATAATCTGGGGAAACGCTTTCGAAGTGAATATTTAGGGGCTTTAAGTTATCAGAAGAAGTGTTTTAAAGATAGTAAAATAGTGTTTATGGTTGATACATATTTCAAATAGACTAAAGACCTTTTATTTTCTTTCAATTTTCATGAAAATTTAAGGAATAGTGTTTAACTTGAATATGTTCAATCAGTCGAGCATTCAGAACAATCAAAATGGCGGCTGCACTGTGCTTATGAAAGAAACTGTGCATCTTTTGCACAAATTTGAACGATTTCATAACCAAGTATTGGATGAATAATTCAAGTTATCGAATCACGCTATTAGAAAACTTGTTTCTAACCCCAGGATGTTTACAAAGACCTTCTGGTAGGAGCACTCTCCTGCTTACTCAACTTGTTTTTTTTTGTTTTATACCTTTCTATTCCATAGTTTGGAATTAGTTTTTGTGAACTCTTACATAGATAAATGATGATTATATAAATGCAAGTTGGTTCTTTGAATTGACTATGGGAGTTAGATTAGATAAAAAAAATTATTTAATTTATTTTATCGAGCGGAAGACTCACTGGAACTGGAAGTAAATTTCTGTAACCTTACTATTTTTTTCAATGATGTGCACATCAATTGAATTTCTTTAATACTATGTGACATTCTTCTACAAACTTAATATTTCTCTACAATCGAATAAGGGCAATTAGTAAGAAACACAATAAAATACAGTTTTAAATAGGCAAAGGTATAAATAATTTAAATAGTCTGTGTGGTCTAATTGTTAGAGCATGAACGCATAAGCCGAAGGTCTTGTTAGAGCATGAACGCATAAGCCGAAGGTCCCAAGTTCAAATCTCGTTGGGAGCAACGTGATTTAGTTCAGGGGATTTTTCGGACAGACTACGAGTGTTCACTCAGTGGTGATATGAACTGATTTACTCAGATCATATCATAGCTGAGCAAGCACACGGGAGCATGGTACTGACCAACCCAACTTCCGAAAAAATCAATACGGTCATGAAAATGAGATACTCTAACTATCTCTAAGCGAAGGCCTGAGAGGGGCTGTAGTGCTACAAAGAAGAAGATAAATAATTTAAACTTAAGTTAGGGTAGTTTCATTGTAAGATGTATTTCATTGATGGCGATGTGTACAATCAGAAATCAATTTTTTGAGGATACTTTAAGAGGAATCGTACATATTTCTTAATAACTTGAAGCTGTTATGAACTACTTATTGTTATGTGTATCTGAACCAACTACTTTGGCCCAGTTCAGCGATCCATAGGGGGAATATCTCCATTCCGGTATAAACAAATAAGTATATTTCTGAACTAAAACGTAACAAAATGGAGACAAAAAACAAAGTATGTCAATATTGTAGATATTAATGGACACAAAATATAACTAAATGAGACTAAAAACAAATTGCAAACATAAATTTAATAATTAACAGAGGACTTTGTGACTACAAAAAAAAAAACGTTCAGAGAGAAGTAAATTTAAGTTATTGAAAAATTTAAGACATGATAGACGAATGAATAAAAACACAATCCCAGGTTACGCAAGTTTAAGCGTCATCGTACATTTAATCATGCATGATTCAATCTACCAATCGGAACTTATAAAAAACAAAAAGAACATGCATTAAAGGTTAGTTTGTATTTGATGAATGACTTTTCATCAGTTAGAAAGATAATTTTTACAAAACTAATAGAAGTAATATTTTTATTTAATCGTAACCAACAGTTACCTTAAATTTCAGTGGAAAAGACTTCATTCAAAAAGTTTTTAGAAATTTTTTTGTTCATAAAATTTTTAACCATTTACTCGTAAAATATTCATAGTATGGTGACTTACTCGATAATTTGAAGTTGTAAAAAATTATAATGAATTGCTTAAGTATATAATATCATTTGGATTTTAAGAAATATTAAATGCTATGCTAAGATAGAACTCACGTCTTTCCTTCCCGGCAAAACGGTTCTCTTTCAGTAGGATAATGTCGGCGAAAGGTGAGTATGCCGCCGAGAGTGTAAGGTGCCAGTAATCTGCGAATCGTCAGTTTGGCGTTATGCTTGATACGCAGCGCCATAGATTGAGTTTGAGTTTTTTTCGTGGAGAAGTTTTTTCCCAGTTTGAATTCGAGTAGGTTATTTCGGGCACCGCTTCGGTAATATTCGGGAGCGCGTATTATTTTTCAGCGGTTTTATTTGTTCCTTTCTCTCGGAACGGAGTCACGTAATTCGAAAAAAAGTCGTTGTAATTTGTTTGATGCGTTTTAAATCGGGCATTCAAATCGGTGGATGGGTTATGTAACTCGAACTTACTTCGTTTGGGTTTTTTTTTGTCATTTGCAACCATTGGACTACTACTTATTTCGACCTACAAACATGTTGAATTAATAATTATAATGTATATAGAGCAGAAGAATATATTTGAGCAAAAAGTTGGAATACAATCGATCACTATGGGTTATCCATCTCGATTTGTTTTTGTATTTTAAAGAAAATTTACAAACGATATTTTAAATCTGAATATATAGAAGGTAAACTACGGCAGAAACAGAATCAAAGTAGATTGAATAATCAAAAAAATCAGCCTTTTAACATTATTCTTATGGGCTTTCGCAATAAATGAATAACTGGACTGTATTTTAACGTATTTTTAGGTCTTTTTTTACAAAGACCCACTAGTTTCGCGACCTGTCAGTCCGTCTGTCTATCTGTCCGTGCGTCACAGTTAGTTTCCTCAGAAAATATAGAAGCTAGAATGCTCAAACTTTGTGAAAAGGTCAGAAAAGTCTCAAAAATCTCAAAATTTCAGGTCTTACCAAAAATTAAAAAATTTTTAAGGGGGGTCCCCCATAATAACGAATTAGCCCTTAAAAATTTTTTTTAATCAAAGATAGTCGAGTGGGGTATCAAATGAAAGGTCTTGATTAGAACTTTTAGAATCTGAAATAAAAAAGTCGGGGTCGAGAAGGAAAAATTTACCAAAAATTCGTGTCCCCCCCTCGCGATTGGACACCTTTGAGCCGGAAAATCTTAAAATTATCAAGAATGTGGGCCTTTATGAGTACAAGAGCAACAAATACCTCAAAAGTCGAAATTCACTCAACTTTGTTAATAATAGTATGATTTGTAGATTTTACATTTTCGCCTATAAAATCAAAACGGTACCTTTAAATTTCTAAGAATTTTGCAATTGTATACACTAATATAAGATTGAGATCGATTCATAATCAAGTGAGTTATAGCCATTTGTATTGTACGGAATTACAACAACAATAACACGTGTATATGGTTGATACATATTTCAAATAGACCTAAGAACTTTTATTTTCTTTCAATTTTCATGAAAATTTAAGGAATAGTGTTTAACTTCAATATGTTCAATCGGTCGAGCATTCAGAACAATCAAAATGGCGGCTGCACTGTGCATCTTTTGCACAAATTTGAACGATTTCATAACCAAGTATTGGATGAATAATTCTAGTTATCGATTCACGCTATTAGAAAATTTGTTTCTAACCGTAGGATGTTTACAAAGACCTTCTGGTAGGAGCACTCTCCTGCTTACTCAACTTGTTTTTTTTTGTTTTATACCTTTCTATTCCATAGTTTGGAATTAGTTTTTGTGAACTCTTACATAGATAAATGATGATTATATAAATGCAAGTTGGTTCTTTGAATTGACTATGGGAGTTAGATTAGATAAAAAAAATTTATTTAATTTATTTTATCGAGCGAAAGACTCACTAGAGCTGGAAGTAAATTTCTGTAACCCTACTATTTTTTCAATGATGTGCACATCAATTGAATTTCTTTTATCCTATGTGACATTCTTCTACAAACTTAACATTTCTCTACAATCGGATAAGGGAAATTAGTAAGAAACACAATAAAATGCAGTTTTAAATAGGATAAGGTATAAATAATTTAAATAGTCTGTGTGGTCTAGTGGTGAGAGCATGATCGCATAAGCCGAAGGTCCCAAGTTCAAATCTCTTTGGGAGCAACGTGATTTAGTTCAGGGGATTTTCCGGACAGACTACGCGTGTTCACTCAGTGGTGATATGTACTGATTTAATCAGATCATATCATAGCTGAGCAAGCACACGGGAGCATGGTAGTGACCAACCCAACTTCCAAAAAAATCAATACGGTCATGAAAATGAGATACTCTAACTATCTCTAAGCGAAGGCCTGAGAGGTAGTTTCATTGTAAGATGTATTTCATTGATGGCGATGTGTACAATCAGAAATCAATTTTTTGAGGATACATTAAGAGGAATCGTACATTTTTCTTAATAACTTGAAGCTGTTATGAACTACTTATTGTTATACGTATCCAAACCAACTACTTTGGCCAAGTTCAGCAATCCGCAGGGGGAATATCTCTATACCGGTATAAACAAATAAGTATATTTCTGAACTTAAAAAGTAACAAAAATGGAGACAAAAAACAAAGTATGTCAACATTGTAGATATTAATGGACACAAAATATAACTAAATGAAACTAAAAACAAATTGCAAACATAAATTTAATAATTAACAGAGGACTTTGTGACTAGAAAGAAAAAAAACGTTCAGAGAGAAGTAAATTTAAGTTATTGAAAAATTTAAGACAAGATAGATGAATGAATAAAAACACAATCCCAGATTACGCAAGTTTAAGCGTCATCGTACATTTAATCATGCATGATTCAATCTACCAATCGGAACTTATAAAAAACAAAAAGAACATGCATTAAAGGTTAGTTTATATTTGATGAATGACTTTTCATCAGTTAGAAAGATAATTTTTACAAAACTAATAGAAGTATTATTTTTATTCAATCATAACCAACAGTTACCTTAAATTTCAGTGGAAAAGACTTCATTCAAAAAGTTTTAGAAATTTTTTTGTTCATAGAATTTTTAACCATTTAAAATATTCATAGTATGGTGTCTTACTCGATCATTTGAAGTTGTAAAAAATTATAATGAATTGCTTAAGTACATAATATCATTTGGATTTTAAGAAATATTAAATGCTATGCTAAGATAGAACTCACGTCTTTCCTTTCCGGCAAAACGGTTCTCTTTCAGTAGGATAATGTCGGCGAAAGGTGAGTATGCCGCCGAGAGTGTAAGGTGCCAGTAATCTGCGAATCGTCAGTTTCGCGTTATGGTGGGTACGCGGTGCCATAGATTGAGTTTGAGTTTTTTTCGTGGAGAAGTTTTTCCCCGGTTTGAATTCGAGTAGGTTATTTCGGGCACCGCTTCGGTAATATTCGGGAGCGCGTATTATTTTTCAGCGGTTTTATTTGTTCCTTTCTCGTCGGAACGAAGTCACGTAATTCGAAAAAAAGTCGTTGTAATTTGTTTGATGCGTTTTAAATCGGGCATTCAAACCGGTGGATGGGCTATGTAACTCGAACTTAGTCTGCTCGCGTAAGACCCGCGACCAAAACTAGGAGTAGACTAAGAGTGTCCGGACTTGTCGATGGGTACAGTCCGTTGTCACGTTCCAAGACTTCACGTCTAGAGCCGATGAGAGGTCGATTGAGATTTGTTGTAGTGTAAAACTATTACAATCCTTCGAAAATTTATTTGACCTCAAAACTAACATTAGACTACCACTTCGCACGGACGGACAGACAGACAGAACGGTACATATTTTAATATTATTTTATAACATTTTTTCATAAGGCCCTAGATAAGAAAAGTTAGCAGTGAATGCATGTAGACATAAAGGTTGAATCAAATTTGATGCCATAGAATTACTCATTGGTTATTAAACGCTCAAAACGTCTGGCATGTATCTTGAGTTGCGTACCAATTTTTTTTCAATTTTTCCACACGTTCATCAAGTAATTTACTAACATATTAATATGCAAGTATCGCTATCATTCCAAAGCACGTGGAATTTTAAATAAAATGAGTTTATCTCTTTTTAATATTCTATAGAAGGTCATAAGAAATTCATATCCATCAAAACTTGGTGGGAATACTAAATTTTCATAAGATCATCTGTACATAATATCCTGAAATGTGATTCATTGGCACGTGGCAGATAAACAAGTATGAAAAAATAGTCATATAATTATTTTTCTAATTACACGTATTTAATCTAAATTTGCAATTTTGGTTTGAGCGTTTCAAAGTATGTTAGAACATAAACTCCGCGAGAAGTACTACTCAAAATATTACTGGCTAACATTACTCGTATAGAATGTTTAAGTGCGACGCATCAATTAACTACTATGTACAGACAATTGATGCAGTCGGACATATTTTATAAAGAAAATAAAGAAACAAAATGATTATTCCATAGAATTAAGCAATGCAGATACAACTGTAAAATTATTATTCAACTATATGTGCCAGTTATTTATTTATTTACCTCTTATTTTCATTTTATTTTCTGAGTGCGCTACCGGAATTAATAACAACAGAAAGAAATTTATAAGACAGTTTCACATCAAAACCATCACATGTATATTTTTTTAAATGCATGAAAAAGCGCAACTACGAGCAAACGAGTATGGTTCCACATTATTTGTAATTTATTAAGACATGATATGACCTAGAGGGCATTTTCATTGAAGGCATGATCACGATATCAATAAAGTATTACGTTGCGAGCGCAATGAAAATGAAAAATATTTAATTTTTGCCGATATAAAACAATATAGTGGAATAATAAATATGTACATTATATATCAGGTAGTCAGATTCAAACAGATGATGGAATTTTATTGTCAGGCAGGCAGGGGTTCATGGAGTAGTTAAGAGAATGAATCCTCAACAGGAAATGAAATGTTTAATGCTTGAACATTTTTCGAATATAGGGACTACCCAATAGTTAACATTAATTATATTTTTTATTTTCAACAAGGTGGATTTGAAAATTACTTTTTGTTGTTTTAGCGGTCGCAAATATCCTATTTAATAACAATAAAAAAACGTGAGTTTTCGATCCTATGACGAATTCGAAAAGAATTAAAACTTTGTTATCTTGGCGCGAAAAAAAATGTTCGTTCCCCAATTTACACAAAGGCACTTTAAAGATATAAAAATGCATCTTCGCTCAAAAGCAATTTATGTCAGGTGCTTAATTTAGATTGTTAATATTTGAAGCAGCTAAATGTCCAACAAAAGACTTCATTGACGTAAGCAATATCCGGACCCAAGGAATGACTCAAATGTCTGCGGTAACAAATTACTAGGTACGAGTATTTGCTCAGCATTAAATCTTGGCTGATTTCAAATCTTATTCACACAAAATGACATAATAAAATTAAATAAGCAAAAATGCAAGATTATCCAACGTATAAAAAACTAAAATTTGCTACAAAATTCAAATTGGCACATACGACAAAAGAATGTTAAAAAAAGTTAGTTCAAACACTAAATCGTAAACAATGTTGACCGCAACTTTAACCACATCACTGTATCTAATTATTGCGAAACAGCATGAAACTATGTATTTGCTATAACAAAGTACCAAACTAGTAAAATCTGGCGCCTGACATCGACTCCCCGCTGAATTTGATTAATCCATCACCAAACATCATTCGTTTACCTTTTGCATAAATTTTATCGCCACAAAAGAAATTTATTCAGTTAATACGAGTAAAATAAAATAGAAGAAATAAATGCTAAACTTTCGCGATAGAATTAACATCTATTGCATGAATGATGGCGTCAAGTGGCGCCTGATGGACGTCCATTCGTTTTAATTCATTCTCACTTGAGGTCTGGAATCAATTTAGCGGGTATCGTTTAGGTTCCGCTAGTTTTGCCTAGAAGGACTGGAAATGGGATTGAGTTCATATGCAGAATACTACATTCCATTGACTTACTTCGGACTTCAGCCCCGAAGCAGTTAACGTCTTAATCTTAGACTAATCACCTCGCGACAGTAAAACTTCTGTCCACCAAGAACAAACCTGTGAGACTTGACCTAAATTCAAAATTTGTGGATGTCCACATGTAATTCAGTCCATAGTCAAGCGTGTTCACTGCGAACCGCATTAACCTTTACTGCGGCATTATTGGGCATGCAAGCATGATAAGGCGATCAGCAAGTGCTGCAACCACGATTGCTCCTATTACATGCTCTAGTATCGCCACGAGCGCTAAACTGATGAATAAGCGTAAGGAGATACCGTTCACGTGGACTTATTTCTCACATATTCATATTTCCAACATTTCCTCTGACTTTTCATTTTTTACCCGGGGAGCACGTTGATCGTGAGGAAAAATTAGAAATTCCCAAGCACATTCACACGCAAACACACACTGCGAGGATCACTGAACTTTGTCGCATAAGTGAAATTTAAATCCGCCTTTGGGCGATTTGCACTGATCGAGTGTAATGCAATATTGCAGAAAGTTTATAACACGATAAACTTACCAGCGATTTTTGAGTAATTATTGTTACACGTTACGCGTGTACACAAAATCGAAATGTAGCGAAACCGATGGCTCAAACCATACTAAATTGAAAGACGATAGCGCGGATTTTAATAGGAACAACGTCGACCAGGCGGCAAGCGCTCAAATTCACATGTTCATTCATATGCGCATACGTACGAGTAGATATGTATCTTTTATCTCGCGCCTTCTCTACTAGAAATACTTTCATAGATCGGCGGTGTGGCCGCGACATTTTTCGCGGATCGGGAAGATTCGCGCATGTATGGTGTTCACTTACGTACTCTATTACTGAGTTTTTTTAACTATGCTCGTCTGTACGTATAGTACATACGCGGCTTGAAGACTTGTGAGAATTTTTTTCTGATCGTCTGTTCGCTCGTTTTGTTACTAGTCAATGGTAGAGCGACGCAAATTTACACAATTACTATGCGCGACCGTTGGTTGGTTTCCGCCAATCTATAATATATGATCGAGGGGGCATGCACCATACAGATAGTGGCTTTAAATATTTTCAGATAATTGCATTGAAATAGAAGAATTTTTCGATTCTAGGTCATATTGTCTCACAATACTCGTATTGTGGGGTCGTTAAATTTTATGGGGAAATGTTTGGTAATGAGGATTGAAAATATTGTTATATTTTTAAAATTTGCTATTTTCCTGAAAATCCATCGGGTCATTCTTTTTTGAGTACGTTTCAACTGCGCGAGTCTGCTCACTTAAAAAGCAAGGCTCGACGGCTTTAAAAAAAAAGATTTGGCCTGTGGATATCCAAATAAAGAAAATTCTTGGCTAAAGAATAATTTTCTATAGGCATATTTTTACATCGGTTAATATGTAATTAGATAAGAAAAATTTCATTACCTTCATTAAATTTCATTTTTGCGATCTTATTCTTGAGTTAGAGGCTCCCGTTTTTTGTGTAATTCGGATGTAAAGGCTATACACTAGTCGACATAATTCATCGTACGATGACATTTTCAAGCATACACAAGTAATGAGCTATCAGATCATTCTCGTTTTAAACATATCTTATTTACTTTATCACAAGTGTTACTACCACGCTTGATTACAATTTCGACCTGACATTCTTTTCTCATAATAGCAAAAAAAGACTAGAACAACGTTTATTACCAGCGACAAAAATCATCGTACTACGATTTCAACCGTTTTCCGTACCCAACATTAGGGCTTTACTGCATGGAAATTATGTCAGTCTCAACGCAGTAATCGTGAAAAAATACTGACAAGAAGTTTCAAGTTGAGTTGCAATATGTCACCAATAAAAAATAAACGAAAGGAGACGTCAAGTGATTTTAGAGAAGTTGTTGTTAATTTGTAGACTTGTAAAGAAATCTTTAAGTGAAATAGGAATAATCACCAAGAAATCGAAATCAACAATTCAACACATCATTGACAATTACAAAAAAACCGGGACAGTGGAATATAAGAAAAGGCAAGGTCGTCCGCGTAAGTTATCTGCAAGAAGCGAAAGGGTAATAATGAGTGCAGTGCGCCAAAATCCGAGAGCTAGTGGTGTCAAAATAAAAGAAGAGTTGTCAGAAAAGTTCAGCGTACAGATAAGTGCTAGAACAGTACAAAGAACTTCGAGAATAGCAAGGAAGAAACCATTTATTAGTGAAGTTAATAATCTTAAAAGAAAAGAATTTGCTCTCCTTCACAAAAATGACGACCTTTCATTCTGGAAACGAGTTGTTTTTTCAGATGAAAGCAAGTTCAATATATTTGGTCACGATGGTCCAGCAAAAGTTTGGCGGAGGAAGGGCACTGCGCTAGATGCTAAAAACTTGCTAGCCCAGTCATATTAGGTAAAAAAAGGGGTCAACCTCGGAATGAAAGATAATAAGCTGCAAATTGGTATGAACCTTTGTTTTGTCATTCTAAATGTTGTCTCAAAAGTCAAAATCATTATCGTGTTCGCGTCTCAAGATATTCAAGGTCAAAGGTCACAAAAATCGGTTTTTCGCGAATATCTGGCTTCCTATCGGTTAAATGAGATTTGCATTTATTATAAAAGTTGTAGGCTATAAAATTCCCTACAACTTTTGTTTAAACTTTTTTTTCATACGACCAACCGTTTTGAAGGTAGAGCGCGAAGAGTGCACATCGTACAGTCATATACGGCCTAATGCAAGGTCAAGCGTGAGTTATGGTTATCAGTACGTTATAAAGTCAATTATTTACTTGGAAATTATAATTATTAAACAATGCCTATTATTTATGTACTAACTATTAATTATTTATATTTAATTAAAGTAAGTAACTTGATTATTTATATATAATTATTCATATTTAACTATTTAAGTATAAAATATTATTAATTCTGGATTATATATTTTAGTTTTATTTTAAGTTAAAATGATAGTAAGAGTATATATTTTACACATATTTTTATTTATTATTAAATACGGCATAATATACATTTATCAAAATGTGAGTTCAAATATCAAAAGTATCTTTGTTGATTTTAATTGTAATGAAATTGGAAATGGAAGCTAATTATCTTCTTCTTGTTCGTCGTCTTCTTCTTCTTGTCGCTCAAAAATGTTCGATTCATTGTCATCATCCTCATTATCTGTCATGTTCATCTCCAAACCTTCCAGAATATCGGGATCATATGTATTTTCTTCATCGGGATTACTTGGATACAGTGAAGCGTTGAGGCAAGCTTGTCCGTTGCACTGGCCGCAAGCTAAAGAACATTGTAGCCCTGATTTTCTGCATCCACAGCGGGAATCACAACCATTTTTGCAATTGCAAAATATTACGTTTAGTAGTTCGGCTGGTGCTGGAGGTAATAACGTTCGTATGGGCTCCAGGATTTCATTTTCAAGCATCCAGCCCCATTCTTTAGGTTCTAAGTCCTTCCCTAACCACGTTTGAATCTGGTAGTAGACACGTTTTATGTGTTGATGAGCTGCTACACTTGTTGGTGGAAGTGTTGACAGTTGTACAGGTTTATTTAGTTTTGTAAATTTGATGAATTGCGTGTAGCGGAAATGATCAATGTTGTCCTCAGATTTTGGAGCATTATATAATGCCAACAAGATGCGCACTCCATTTTCTAATAATGTTTGTTTTGGGCAGTTTTCTTGTTGAAATACTTCTACCAGTTTATCTAAATCAGGAATTTTTTCCAATGCTCTAGTAACAGTTTTTTTTCCTTTTTTAAATAGCGCAGAAGTCGTGTCACAGCCACTGAATGCGTGTAAAAATAAAATGTGCTTTTTAGTACGAGGATATTGGTCAAAACTTTTAGTAGAATATATTTGTGTTTTGACATTGCCTTTGCCAACTTTTTTCAAAAAAATTTCCTGATGATGTGACTGAGTACGTCCAATTAAAATAACGAGCAAATCGATATCTTCTCCTATGATGACAGCAGTCTTTTGATGTTCTGATAAGGCAATAGCTGTGTCAATGATGAGTTAAATATGAATAATTATATATAAATAATCAAGTTACTTACTTTAATTAAATATAAATAATTAATAGTTAGTACATAAATAATAGGCATTGTTTAATAATTATAATTTCCAAGTAAATAATTGACTTTATAACGTACTGATAACCATAACTCACGCTTGACCTTGCATTAGGCCGTATATGACTGTACGATATGCACTCTTCGCGCTCTACCTTCAAAACGGTTGGTCGTATGAAAAAAAAGTTTAAACAAAAGTTGTAGGGAATTTTATAGCCTACAACTTTTATAATAAATGCAAATCTCATTTAACCGATAGGAAGCCAGATATTCGCGAAAAACCGATTTTTGTGACCTTTGACCTTGAATATCTTGAGACGCGAACACGATAATGATTTTGACTTTTGAGACAACATTTAGAATGACAAAACAAAGGTTCATACCAATTTGCAGCTTATTATCTTTCATTCCGAGGTGAAAGCCCTAATATGACTGGGCTATGCGGAGCACGGTGAAACATGGTGAAGGTTACGTGCTTGTTTGGGGCTGCATGAGTTGGTCAGGAATCGGAAATCTGGTTTTAATTGATGGGAGAATGGACCAGCATGTGTACTTAAAACTTTTAAAAAACAACCTACGCTAATCTGTAAATAAAATGAATTTGAGTCCCAACTATATTTTCCAACAAGATAACGACCCCAAACATACAGCTCGTATTGTACGTGAGTGGCTACTATATAATACTCTTAGTCAGTTGTATTCTCCACCGCAGAGCCCAGACGTAAACCCTATCGAGCATTTGTGGGACTACCTCGAAAAAGAGTTGCATAAACATCATATTTCTTCAAAGTCTTCTCTAAAGAAGGCTTTGCAAGAGGAATGGAATAGTATTCCTCAAAATTTTACACAGAAACTTGTGGAATCCATGCCGTCGCGTATGCAAGCGGTCCTGGAGATTGAAGAGGCCCAACCAGGTACTGACGCCTTCCTGTGAATTAATATCCTCCAGTGAAAGTTATCGTACGGACTATTGTCGCTTGAAAATTTTAATTTTTAGAAGTAATCAATTTAATATTTAACAATCTTCGAAAACATTTAAATGAATATCTGTTTGATTTGAATTTTCATGTTGTCATGTTTGTCTTAATGTAAAATTTATGTAAATATTTTTTTAATATATGGATTATTTTTCTTATCGCTTATGTTTTAATATGCCGTACGATGAATTATGTCGCCTAGTGTATATGCCCTGAATGGGGGGCTCCTAGGCACGCAACACGTCTGGATTACCCACTAAACACGTCCCCTGTCAACCGGAAAATCTATAGCAGAGCATATCAACTAAATAGCAGCTGCAATTAGAACAACATTTTGTTTCTTTCGGTACTTATAGAGTAGAGAGAATTGGAATAACAGTGCGTATGTATGGTAAACAATAACTTGAATTTGCAAGCAATTGAACCAACACATGGTGAAATTTAATCCAACTTTTACAAATTTATTTGCCTCTCTTTTCATTTTGACAGCTCCTCGATTGCAGGTGCTAGCTAGAATATATGCTCTGTCTATAGCTTGGAAGCATTTGACACATTATTTCGTGCGATGTCATTTTGCTACGCTATTACGGGTGGAGTAGAGAGGCATCAACATTATCTCACCCCAAGTCGCGTGACTCGTTAAAAAAAGCAATCCTAAGCCGCACTCGAGTAGGGTTTTGGGTAATACTTTTTAATTGTATCCACGGCAGTAATTTAAGTACGAGTATTTATTGATTTTTAAAAAGAAAAAAAAATATCCCATACTGGTAGATAGGTAGGCTGCTGCGAAAGTATATGCCACATCAGGTCCGGCGTTAATCGAACAACAACTGAATTTGGAAGGAATTTTTTAACCCACACATCCTGAACGAGAAGTATATCGCCACATATACAAATGCTACCGAAATTTCATTCAACAAATGAACACCAGGGTTCAACATCGTTTAGGGACCGAATGTCCGCTAATGAGATGAGTTGCAGAAATGTACCGACCGACTACAATATTGTACATCATGATTAAGGATTGTCTGCAGCTAAAGATTACGGAGGCGAGCCAACATCCGAAGCTGATCAAATTTCCGGCAGCGATAATGGCGACCACGAAGACAATGTAGGTGAAAAGGATGAGAATGCAGAAAGCACGAAAAGCTGAGTTTAGTGCGATAAGTCGCACAATATCGAACAACTCCGTCAAAGGAGAACGCGAAAAGGCGAAAAAGCTTTTACATGCCTACCACAAAAACAGGCTAAGACACCTTTTTGAACAAGTTCTTGAAAATTTCAAACTTTTCCGATCTGTACCATAATTACTAATTGCAAGCGTGTAGCATAATTTTAAACATTATGTTGAATTCTGTTTCGCTTCGATGATTCCCATCATTCTGAATTTCTCATGCTACGCTCACATTGCTATTGACTACATGTCACATGCATGACTAAGTAAACTTTAATCTGATGATAGGAACTAAATCGAATATGAGGCATTTTCCGTCTGTCTGTTCCCCAAAACATACGAGTGTCACATTTGGTATCAATTATTTAACTTTCTCGAATGACATGATACGTTGCATGCAAATGAACATTGCCCTCGACTAGTTATTCATTCAATTTTTTTAAACGAAAATAATAAAATAACTTAGCAAAATATTCACTTTAACGGATATTCTCCTCTAGTCGTACTTGACGTAGCGTCGTATGACCACTAGCATTCATTGAATCACGTCGATTAAAATTCGGAAAAGCACTACTTAAACTCACGCAATTTCATCTCGAGGCATCATTAGTTATTGATAAACAATTTAATCTGACATTGCAAACTGTCAGAGAAGATATTCAGTCGATTCAGCCGTGATTGTAGTGATCGCCACAAGAGTGGTTGAATGTGGAGTGGAAATCACGCTGAGTGTGAGTGGAAGCACTCCGCGGGAACAGGAAGAACTGCTCCAAAGAGGTGGCTGAACTCGAGACAAACTCGGATGGAGAGCGGTAAAGTGGCCGTTAGAGGGAGATTATATAAGAGCGCGACGAATGCCGCGCCTCCTCTTTTTTTCTTGAGATTGGCGAGTTGAAGATGGAAAAGTGAAGCGACGGCGGGTAAGACAGAGGACGAGTGTCGGCTGGATTTTGAAATCAATGGTAGCAAGTGCATACTAGGCGGAGGGCAGTTATGACATTGAGGAACATCAGAACGAAGGAAAACGACGAGGCAGTAGTCGGTGCAGCTAGTAGCAAAATAATTTGAATAACGTCGACGGGAGCAGCGAAGAAGGGGCCCCCTTATAACTTGTAGACCAGTAAGTTTTTCTTTTAAAGACTTCTTCTTTTGACACTATTACAATTGTGAATTTAGATGAGTTATTTGCATAGCGAAATTTGAAACGAAAGATAAGTTTGTACAACTGAAGTTTATTTTATAAAATAATTAAAGGTCAAATCCAGTAAAAAAATTAAATTTTCTTTGCATAACACAATTGAATTTGAGGTTCAGATTGTAACGGGTACGGCGTAGGTGGTAAATCACGGGAAGAAAATTTAAAGTCGAATGTTAGTGTTCAGGGGAGGCGTGTAGATTGTGGCGAATTCTTGAGATATTAATTTGCCTTCGCACATCCCGAAATTGTAAAAAAGACAGTGAAGGTTTTTACTATATAAATCCAAAGAAATTTACAAAAGTGGCATTTAGACGAGTCGTACAGTATAGAAAATAGCTTTTGTTCCATTGTTAGCGAGTTCCGAGGAAATTGTGTTTATTTGTAGCCATTCTAAATTTCTGGCCGAAAAACGGTTGCGCTAATTTGCATGATTATTCTCAGTAACATAAAAAGTGTAGTGGTGAAGTGTCCTTTTTTGTGCTGCGAGCAATAGAAACCGGCAAGCCATATTCCCGCTAGGCGGCTTATAATGGCCTTGGTGGACAAGCAAGTGGCGCCCCACACCCGTTTTCCGACGAGCTGAACAGGGTCCGTAAGCCCCCCGGAGCACCCTAATTCCTTTTGGGGGCGTAACAACGCTTTGAGGTGCCTTCAAGTTCGGGGATCCCTCCCTTAACAGGAGGGGAGGGACGAAGAGAGATTGCTAGAAAAGTTATCTCCCAACCCTGTCGTTTCGGCTGCTGTGAGCACTTTTTATCTTTTTAGACTGCCTGAACATAATATGCTACATGGTTCCATTTGTCAACCAGTTCAAACATCTTCCCGGTCAGACTATCTGCACAGAGCTATTCCGTTTCTTGGCAGCGGTCCCGATGAAGCCTATTTTATCTTTTTCGTGCAAAAAATGTGAGGCAGACATCGTCTTCTTCTCCTACGCAAAACCAGCAGCTGGGAGAGTGCCACTAACATATCTTGTGCAAGTAAGACTGAAAACACTCATAACCAGGTAGAAGTCAGTCTCACTGTGCGCAATACTCAGTGATCCTCTTGTCTGTATCTGTACCAGGCGTTTTCAGTATAGCTCCTTGCTAGAAGCGTCACTCCATATTTCTGTTCCGTACTGTAGCACCGACTCTACTGAGCTCAACAATAGTCATCTTCTTAGTGTGTTGAGTCCCCGTACGTTGGCCATAAGTCGACTCAGAGGCGATACGTCTGAAGCAACATTACCAGCTGTTCTCCCGATTTCGTTCATTGAATCTCGTCTTCGAGCAGCTTGGCAAGCCCAGGTACTTTACTGATGGTTTCGATTCAATCAGTACTTCTCCACTACTCATCTTCCTTACTCTGGAAATTCTCTTTATTGTCAGGATGACCACTTCAGTTTTCCCCAGTGCTTGACTGAACCCGCAAGCAGTCATCCAGTCTCTCACCCGACGCATGAGCATACCTAATCTAAGTTGCGCCTGTTTGACAGGGCGTCCAGCAATCAGCACCGACACATCATCTGCATAGCCGATTAATGGCGACTCAGATCCTTGGGCAACACCCATTGTAAATTCTATCCTTCATCCTGTCATTAACCAGGCTTTGTAGCTACATAAGATATTCTGGAACTTGAAAAGGAGTTTCCAACATATCCAGAACATCCATATATCTAGCAGAGTTGAAGGCATTCCGAACATCCAAGTTGAGCTTCGATTTTGACGTAATTCGGGGCAAAAGTTTATTGAGTCGTATAATGAAGCCCACGAAAAGGTTGCTATACTAAGGCTAAAAAACGTATTTAAAATAGTCATTCAGCACATTTAGCAGCAAGAACATATGCCAAAAGAGTAGAGCCAGTTAATTATACTTCCTATCCACAAAAAAAGGTGACAAGCTACAGTGCGGAAACTATAGAGGCATATCACTGCTTTGTACGGCGTACAAAATATTTTCAAAGATTCTAGAAAATAAAATCAGAGCATAAGCCAACCGTATTATTGGGGAGTATCAAGGTGGCTTTAGAGTCAGTAGATCGACGACAAACCAATTGTTCACTGCCAAGCAGATACTTGATGAGCCAGATTTTCACTGACTTTAAGCAAGCATACGACAGTATTGATTGTAACGTACTGTACCAAATAATGCTTGGCTTTGGTATTCCAGCCAAATTGATTCGTCTTACCAAAATGACAATGACGTCGACAACCTTTCAAGTTCGCATCAATAAATAAGTCACCGATGCCTTTGATACAAATATCGAACTAAAGCAGGGAGATAGGCTGGCCCTATTGACTAGCTACCAGTCGATACAAGAGGGACGTTACTGTACAAATCGAGCCAAGTGGTAGTCTATGCGGATGACATCAATATTTTGTAATGGTCGTTAACAACTGGCAAAGAACTCTTCCCGAAACACGAACTGAAGCAAAACTAGTACGACTACAAACCAACGAAAATAAAACAAAGCTTATGACGCAGTCAAGGACAAATACCTCGAATAACTCCCGAAATTTTTACCAAATGTAGCCAATATTTATTTATTTATCTAAGCTATTTAACAGATCTATGAATCCAATTACAAAATAGGCAATGATATATAATATATGCGACAAAAACAAAGTGAGCCACTTAAATAGAAAAAAACAAGAAAATAAAATACTAATAAACTATTAGGAGCTAAGGAGAATGTTATGTAATATATAGTAATCGAGCAGTCACCTAGGCAAACTGGTCAAAAGAACTTTGTGGAGAAAACACCATTTGTATGAAAATAAAAACACAATAAGTGCGAAACAATTTGATACGTCACTTATTAATATTGCTATTTTCTAGCCCGTACTAAACCCTACCACTACCATCGCTACCATTAAAAGAAAATATTTTCCTAGGAAACAATTGAAAACTTAAATAAAAACTACAAAAAAACGGGGGTTGCCGTCCCTTTGCAACGCAATTTAGCGTAGCGATTGCAGTTTATCTCGACGAGAAAAACCTCCGTTGCCGCCATGAAGAGGCTCGTTGAGATAAGCGGGAGGGTTGTCAAGCGGGACTGGCATTTGGAACGACGAACGGGATTGCCGTCACGTGAGGGTCTTGAGGTCGAATCGTCACGAAGTGAGGAGTCTTTTGCAGGTGTGTTAGAATAACGCGCAGAGTTAAACCAATCAAAAAAGAATCCGTTTAATTAGTTCGTTTGCAATTACGAGTATATTGGAAAAATTTTATACGGATAGTGTCATTGATTCGATGAGTTGTTAATAGCCATTGTTTCCATTCAATTTGTCAATCATTCCTAATCGCGCAGTTAGCTATTGATAAGATAATTGCAACCGTACTGGAACCAATAAACGAAATTTAAGTTACTGCGTTAATTTTGTTTAGACAAATTAAGCTGTGGACATGCGTTTCCTTTGTGGAATCATCTTTTCAGAGATGAATTAGACTGGTCGCTTTATGGAGTTCGGGCTTAGCCACGAAAGAAGATGCGGTGATACGTGAGACCGCAAAAACGACTTTTCGATTCTTAGGGGATTTCATGTTCTTAAATCGTTTATAATTCCCGCGAAAAGTGCGTGAAAACTAACTTTGAAAGAGTTAAAATTTAAACATTGTCAGTGTGTGAAAGTTAGCTGTTTTACAAATCGTGTTTTCATGCCCTTTCGTTTCATGTAAAATACGTTCTGTCGGTGTGAAATCTGAAAATAATAGTGTAATTTTAAATAAATAATAACGGGTGTTGTCTTGATCCTTGCTTTGAAAAGAGAAAAGAAATATACAAAAAATCTTTGATCATGCTCATTTTAATGATTTCGATTGACTGAATTCTAACGGAGGAAGTAAATTTTTAACAGTGGTTTCAATGAAACCTTTTATTTCGGAATGAGTTGATATCCGATCGTTGGGGCTGATAGTATAGTGCATAACAATTTCCATTTTTGATAGAAGTGCAAGAACACTCAAATGTACCAATATTTGATGAAAGGCTGGGAAGATGCGGATTGTCTCCAAATGAATTAATGGTGTTTCGTAGCCGACGAAAATTTAGCGAATTTCCCGCTGATCTTTAACTGAATCAACCGAATTCATGGCAAAGTGAAATTATAATAAAAACAATCAGAATGAAGCAAAGCAATCCTCACGTCTTTTGTGGATGAATCAAAGTTCAACAATTATCGCGCTAGGGTTTTGATCTATTTTATAAGAAAGTAGTACCGAAAAGGTAAATACCAAGAAAATAGACGAAAATCGACGTCGTTTAAAACACAACCTAAAATTTAAAGAATTCTCGGGGAAATTTAATTTCCCGTCGAAACATAATTTATATAACAATTGTATTTGGTGCCAAAGTGCTGTGCGTCGCACCAAATAGAGAAAACGTAAAAGGGCGGATTGCAACTTATCTACAATAAACTTGGCGAACTGTTATTTGTCGTGGATAGTTATTTGTACAATTAAAATCCAGAAAATGGTTGAAGATCGTTATATTTTACATAAGCTAAGCAAATGAAAACGAATCCATTTTAAAAGGAAAACCAAAGAACTATAAAAATTTTAGCGGTTGCAGGCCTCCTACTCCACCCCTACAACGAGCGCTCGTCAGAGGAGGAGTGGGTAAATACTTTTTTGTTTATTAAATAAATTGCAATAAAGATGGTCGGAAACAACAAATTTGTAATGGCGCACTGCTTCCACCTGGATGCCCCACTCTTATTCGGGGGTCGCAAGTACAGATAGTAAAGACGAGATCCTCTCAAGTCTCACCCGTGTTTGCCAGGCCCAGTATGCCGTTTTGCTTTGATAAACCATGCCTTCAGTACGTTACCTTGACCTCGACACCGTCGAACCGAGTCCTAAGACCACTTAATTCGTGAATGCAAATTTTTTTTTGTAATGGGCCCTTGTACTGAGGAAAAGAACCCGTCCCACGACATCACAACGCTAGCCTGCCAGCGCATTCACGCGTCCTCAGAGAAGGCCAATTTCAGCCAGCACTAACATTTTCGCTCGCCGAGGCAGCAGATCATCGCTGCAGTCCTTAACGGACGTTTAAAATCTATGCATTTTCTACAGTTCCAACTTCAATACTTTGCCAAAAAACCATCACCCATCGTCGCCACTACTGCATTATACATCGGCGGCATTAGTGCTAGGAGCATGCAAACACCTACCAATCCCCATCCGTCTTCGGGACTTCAATATAATGCACATCAGTCAATTGGTGGTAGGGTCAAGCACGGCTATCGCTGAACAACCACGCATTCGCCCATAATTCCCATATATCCACCGAACACCACTCGCCTTCACCACTTCAGTAGATTGCATCGATTGTAGGACCAAGCACTAGTACCGTGGAACTACCATGCATTCGCTGATGATCCCCAAATATCCATCAACCGTCCGTCATCACTATTTCGATACATTGCACATCAGTGGCATCAATGCTAAGACCAAATACAGTTACCATAGCACGACCATGCATTTGTCCATGGTCCCCAATCGCCCACCAACAATCACCCGTCGTCGCCAATTCAATACATTGCACATCGCGAGCATTGGCCCTAGGACCAAGCGCGGATACCGCCGAAACACCATGCATTCGCCCATGATCCCCAAATACCTAACAAAACTATCCGTCATCGGCCCCCCAATACATTACACATCAGCAGCAATAGTGCTAGGACCAAGCATGGCTCCGCCAAACCAACGTGCATTTGCCCATAGTCCCCAAACCCACCAACGACCATATATCGTCACTAGGACCAAAGACTTATGTGTATTCACCGAGAACGACCCACAATCGCCAATAGCTTCCGACCATAATTCACCGCATGCCCACCACTCACTGCCACTGTTAGTTTTCCAACAAATTACCTTACTATTTCTAATAAGGATTCGGGCGGAATGTGATAATTTAGTCGAAAATTTACATGGCAGCATGAGTAAACTTCTACTTAAAACGGATTGTTGCACGAATGTCACTTTGCTGTCCGCCCGGAGCGCAAACAGACCTGCTTTTTCGTTACGTCTGAAAATTTTTACCTGGCAGTAAAGAAGTTTTACTTCAAAAAAGAAAGTTTAAACAACAAATGCTAAAATCCTGGTTGAAATATACAATCAGAAGATAATGATAAAGGGCATAACGGAAGATGATTCTTCTTCTTCGTAGCACTACAAGCCCTCTCGGGTCTTCGCTTCCTGCGAATAGCGCCTCCAACTGTCTCGGTTCATTGGCCGCGTCCTCCAATTTCGTAATACGAGCAGCGAAAAACTGTCTTTGTCAACCGAGCCAGACCAGCATTTCCTCGGTTTCCCCACTGCTCTCCGCTCTTTAGTTCTCCCAACGAATACTTTTTTGGGTTTCCATTGTTCGTCCATACGATTCAAATGGCCAGCCCATTATAGATTCCGCACTCTCGCAATCGTTGAAACCTCCGGCTGATCGGAAATTTCGTACAGCTCATGGTTGTATCGAATTCGCCATTGGGCCCCGTCTAGCTTCGCTCTGATTATTCACCTCAGAATCCGTATTTCGAAGACATTCAATATCTTTGCGGATTCTTGGGTTAGGGTCCATGTTTCACACTCATAGCATAGCAGAAGTCTCATGACCGATTTGTATACATGGAGCTTTGTTTTTCTGTGCATGTAACAGGTCTTCAAGATCGTCAAAACTGAATAAAATACTTGATTTGCGAGCTGTATTTTTCGGCGCATTTCGTCTCTTTCACTACCAGTTCTAGAACTATCCACTCAGAAAATGCATCGATGTTTTTCCGAATGCAATGCATCGTAAATGTATCATGCATCGGTTAAAAGCATCGAAGTATCGAGTCATTTGTCAAATCTCCACATATTGTATTCATATTTTCATGTAAACTTTCGATTAAAGAAAATTAAAAGACATGATTTAGAACATGTTTGATTTTACAGTCAAAATATAAAACAAAACTGTCTTCAATTTCTAAAAATTGTTATTCATTTGTAGCATTGCAATGTTCTTAAGGAAGGCTTTTGCAAAGCTAAAAGTTTATTCAAACGTTTTCCTTGATTTACAATTTGAGCAGCTTTGGAAAACGAGCGTTTAGAAGGAACTGATGTTCCAACCATGGTGAAATGTTTGAAAACAATGGTGTAAAGCTCATGAAACTGACTCATTCCATATTTCTAATGGATGTTAATTAAGGCTTCCTACTGGACTGTACAAGTAAATACAATAGGTAATTCATATCAAAACGCATCGCCAGATTTAGTAGTTTTCCAGCTCTTTTGCACTAATTTGTGATGATCTTCCCACAAAGAATAGTTATTTTTTAGTTTTTCAGAATGGTCTGAAGAATCAAATTCGAAAGGTTCATTGTTTTGGGCATCTGTTTTCAGTACTCGTAGATGTGACCGTTAAGTGCATATATTTGAACCTTGGATCTAATAGGGTAGTTACACCACGATAAAAGTTCTGCATTATGGTATCCTGATGAAATTGGTGCTGCCGTCATCTGGGTTCAGAACAGTGATTTCCAGAGAGAGAGAGAGCTATGTGCGGAAGGATGATTTAATGTGGTTTCGGTGCTTAGGTGTGTACCTAACGCCGAATGAACCAATATGCCTCAAACGCAGACGGGAACATACTCGTTGGGGGGGAGGGAGGGACTTCAACGCTAAAGCAATCGAATACGGCATACCTCAAACAGATTCGCGGGGAAAACAAGTCCTAGAAATGGCAGCCAGGACCGCGCTCACCGTACCAAACACCGAAAATACGCCAACTTTCCGCCGTATTGGCTGTGAAGGAACCATACCGGAAGTGACATTCGCTTCGGAGTCTTGAGTACGGAGTATTAGAGGACTACTCAGCCAGTGATCATCAGTGCATTATGTTTGGAATCCGTGATGTTGTCTCCCGACGCCCCTACTCTCGACTTTATACAATTAGATGGAATATCAGAAGGATGGACGTCGAGAGGTTTATCGAGGTGATTCGCAGGTGACAGAAAAACTGATAGCTCAAGACGTCGTGAGTTCAACTATAAGCATCATCCCGAATGCTTGCAACGCTTCTATGCCCCGTTAAAAATTCCGGCACGGTAAGCCCCCAATGTACTGGTGGTCGACTGAAATCACTGAAAAACGTAGGAATTATCACAAGCTTCGGCGTGAGACTCATCAGGCACGGAACTGTGACGAGGCGTGCAATCGAGTAGCAGCATATAAGTCAGCCAAGAATTACCTTCTTAAGCTGACTAAAACCAGGAAAGCTCAATGCTGACAAGATTTAGTGGCCAACGTGGACAGAGACCCGTGAGGCCTTGATTACAAGCTAGTTATGCAGAACTCTTGACGCCTTGCATACATGAAGCGGAAAAGATGGACGAGATAGTGCGGGCACTCTTCCCGCCCATCCCGTTCGTGTTGGCGCTGTCCACGGTGAAACAGCAATCGAGCGTCCACTATTCACACATAGGTTGAACTGAGGCAGTCCTTTCATTCAAAGCGAGGAAGACTCCAGGTCCAGATGGTGTTCCAGACAAGTTGTTGCAACTTGTCTGTTGCCACTGTCCTGACTTGCTGCTCAGCACATTGAACGCTTGTTTACGGGACGGGGCTTTTTCCATACGATGAAAGGTGGCGAGTCTCATGCTTATCAGCAAGAGGAAGGGAAATCCCGGATTACTGTCTGCATACCGCCCGTTATGCATGCTAGACACTGCTGGGAAAGTGCTAGAGAAACTCATCAAGGGAAGACTCACTCACACGATTCGTGCTGCTGGGGACTTATCTCCTCAGCAGGACGTTCTACCATTGATGCGATTGCAGAGGTGGCGAGCGTAGTTTAAAAGGCATACAGCCACACCAAGCAACGGATACGCTGGAAAACCCTTTCAAGTTCCAGAATATCTAATGCGGCTTTTGAGGGACTACCTGAAGCACCGAAGCCCGCTCTACGACACCACATAGGGCCAACAAAGATGGCTGTTACATCGGGTGTTGCCGAGGGGTCGTGTCTTACAGCAGGCTACTGAGACTGGAGATGCCAGATGAGTCTCGCTTGATCGGCTATGTGGATGATGTTGCGGCTCTGGTCACAACTTGGGCTAGGTATGCTAATGCGCCGAGTGCGAGACTGTATGACTGCTTGTAGGTTCAGTCTAACACTGGAGAAAACCAAAATGGGCATCATGACGAAAAAGAGAATCCCTAGAGTAAGGATGATCAGTAGTGGATAAATTCTAATCGAAGCCAGCGGTGAAGTAACTGGAACTACTGATCGACTCAAAGATGAGTTTCTCTGATCCGAGTACATCGGCTCCTCCCTCCTCCCGCAAGAGATGGGATCCCCCAGCTTGAACAAGCCTCATGGCGTAGCAAAAAGAGAACTGGCTGAGTTCACGGGGTGAAAGGGGAGGTGTTTAGAGGGTAGTACAGTCGCTCGCGAATATGCGAGCCCCACACTTAGTGCGTAGATGGCACTCACCTCCTAACTCAAAAAAAAAAAACACGGGGTCACCACTTTAATTGTTCCTGGGGCTATCAGTTGCCAGGATATGTGCGGAGGGTTGGGAAAGGCAAACTAAACTCGTGGCTTAAACACATACTGAACTGATGAGCTGGGTTTTTCCCGAGAGGGAGCTGGCCAAGCTACCAGCGTCGCGATTCGACTCAAATTGGTTTACTGCGAAGATGTTACCCGGACATAAGAGTTGCTTGTGGTGCAACGGAAGCGCCACACGACTTAGGGGTTTATTGCAACTTGAAAGCAACAAAGCTCAAAAACGAGCTGCAGATGAGAATCTTTTCGATAACCAGCATTACGAGACACGCAATAAAAGGCCTAAAAACTGACGAAAGATTTTAACATTATTGAGTTCGATGTAGAAGAAGTCGTTAAGAATACTAGAGAAAATCTGAACCAAGCACAATAAGATGCTTGTGATGAAAAATGAAATTAAGATGCCTAGGTTTACAGCTTTATGGTAAGACGCTTTTTCATAGCACAGTAATAGGAAGGACACAGCAAGGACAAACCTATAATTAGAAACCATCATGATCAACTCGTTCTACGTGCATACCAAACTTTTAGAAGACACAATTTATTCCATTTAACGATATTATCATTTACAATTATTTCAATTGACATTAACTATTCAATTATTGCATCCACCTACTATAATCAAATTCAGTTGTAACATGAATCCAACGATCAGATCAGACTTAATGCAAATTGATCGGAAATGTAGAAATTGCCTAGTGATCTACACTTATTCGTCGCGAATAAATTTCCATGGCATCAGTTGTAACAACATTTTTGTTTTTAATTGCATCATCCATTAGAGCAATTAAAAAAAAAATCCCGTGATCTCTATAAATTACTTGCAAGTTTTCTGATCACATTTTTAGTTATTCAAAAATGTATACAAATCGACTGACATTTATTAAAAATCATTATTTTTCATTTGACTTACATATATGTTTAAAATAAAAAACAAATAATTTTAACACGTGCGTATCATGTATGTACTCGTATGTCGATAGCTATGAATTATCAAGGCAGCTTACAGGAAAAAGATGAATGTCAATAGCAGACTAGGTGTGGACTGGAGCTTAGATATGACTACGAATCCATTTATAATCGTATACATTATATTTGCACTTATTCGCAGTCAGTAGATTATAGATAAATGTATGCTTTATGATAAGAGAGGCTCCAACATTGATGTTTTTATCAGAAGAATAAAGTTCGTTAATGACCGGTATGCTATCAGACAAAATTGTTCTTATATGAATGTCGAAAGGAATTAAAAAATGGGCAGGTTATTTGTCGCGTACTTGCCTTTTTTTCCAGAATTTACATTGATAATTTACTAATATTCTAGAGCAGCAGCTTTAAAGAATTAAAATATTAATTGATCATGGAATTTATTTGAGGTCAATTAACGTTGATAGCGTGGATTAATGTGAATATAAATTCTTTACATATAGTGTATATTTCTTGAAATTTAAAAACAATATTAGATGCATTAAAGGGGAAAGATAAAATTATTTTTAACGTACATAACAATTTAACACGATAGCACACTTCCTGCGTTTTAGGAACAACACTCCTCAATTGATTAGATTCCAAGTATCACAATGGATTCCATGAAAATAAAATCGAATGGATTCCCTGGAAGGGAAATATTTATCAGGAGTTTACATAACGTTGATTGCAAAAACGTGTCTTTGAAGAAATAGCACTATACTCGTAATTTCCATTAACGCAAAATAATGAATGGAAATTTCAAGTGTAATTACTGAAAAAGATGAGGTACCTGTGGTTGGGAAGTGATGAAAATCAAAATCCGTTTTAGTTACTGCAGAAAATTGTTTGGGAAGACTTTATGTAAGGAAAAATAAGCTGGGTTGCGAAGTTTCGTCTTTTATTTATGCGTCTGATTAAAAGACATTTGACAAACGAGTGACAAATTAATGAATAAATGGATGATGAATTGTATATCAGCTGTGTATGCGTGAGAGTATTACCTTCCAACTATTTCCCTTGATACAAACAGGTACACGAAAATACCTAAATTGTCTAGTCAATTTCAAATTTGACATCCTTGGCATCCGACCTACTCGGCAATGATTTCGTCATAACGTCAGCTAGCATTTCTTCTGATGGAATGTGCAATATACTTATCGCACCATTTTTCAAGGCCTTTCGAACGAAGTTGAACGTAATCCTAACGTGTTCCGTCCGATCGTGGAACTTGGTCGCCGTTGCTAGGTGTACTGGACCTTGACTATCACGGTATAGCGATCCATTTGACAGTTGAGGGATGCTCAACTCGTGTAAGAAACCCTATAGGTACATCGGTCCTTTCATCCCTTCTGACTCGGTCGTTGGGAATGCATGAGTCTTTTGCTTTTTCGATTTCCAGCTTTTGGCAGCTTCTGCCGGAAAAACCCGTACTCCGTATATGATTTAGAGTCTACTAGACAGTTTCTCCAATCTACGTCAACATATCTAATAATTTTCTCAACAGGTTTATTATAAATCAGCGATAATTTTGCGGTGCTTTTTAGATATCTGACTAGTCATTAAGATTCCCGTTGAATTGACTTAGCACGCTTACACTGTGAGCTTGTGAGCTATGTCGGGTCTGTTTGCCACAGATAAATACATTAGTGATCCAATTAGTTCTCGATATCTTGGATTCTTTGTACCTTTTCTAGGGTTGACTTCGGCTTTCAACTTTAATTTCGGACTCTCCGACGCACTTTAAGGGTTGCAGCTATTCAAACTGAACTGAGGATTATCCTGTTTGATTTCGATACCCAAGTAGTATCTCGCTCCTCCCAAATCCTTGATCTGGAAAGCTTTCTTCAAGCCATTTCTCGAATTTGCGATGGAAATTCGTCGTTCAATGCCACCAGTTTGTCATCTACATACACCAGAACCATTATGACCTTTCCATTTTCACTTTCGTGAAATAGACATGGATCAGATACTGTCGGTTTCAATCCCAACTTTTGTAGTGTAGTACACAGTCACTCGTACTATTTCCTACCAGATTGTCTGAACCCATAATCTGCAAACTTTGTCTTGCTTGGTTATGCTTTGTAGCATCTTTGCGGCTTTTCAACGAATGTCTGGGACTGTTTGCTTACTGTGAACACTATACTCCAAATATTCTTTAAGCGTTGATGGGAACTCTATATATAGTTCTTCGATGACGTTACTATTCTAATATGTGGTAGCTACGTCTATTTGCTGAATTTCTACTCCCAGTTCAGTTAACAATGCGGTAATTGATCTGTAATAACCTCCGATATTTCGAAGCGATACCCAATAAAGATCTGTCATCCTTACACGATTTGCTAACCAGTTGAAAAGTGTCACATGACAGATCTCTGTCCTTGGCCACGGGACCTTGCGGCTTCTTTTTCGTCGCTGTCGATATTAACCTCTGTTACATTATACCAAGCGATTCCCATTGGCGGCCTTGGGGTCCCGGCTGATCCGTGGAGACGGGGTAGAAAAGCGCCTCTCGCCAGAGCTTGAGGCCCTCTGGAATGATTCGGACATTAAAAGACACCGAGTTGTGTCACACACACAGGGGCTAACCCTTGCCCTGACTGGCTAATATTCCCTAGCCGCTAGTAGCTCTTTCTCGGCTCATTGAGCTACCTATTAACACTTCACAATCACCACCTATGAAAATCGAAATCCCCGACGGGAAGGATTGTTGCCACTCCAGGCGTAATTTACGCCTTCCACCAACACTATACGCTCCACGCGCGAACACACTGCATACAAATATTCCAATCACAATTCAAAGTAAAATCCAAAGTGAGAATTCAAGTTATGATTCAAAGTTATTTTTAATATTTCCTCTCAAAGGGTAAAGAATACAAACTGATAATTTTCCTTAAATTTCCTACGTTGAGGGCCGCGTTGATGGTCAAAATTCTAACATCTTCCAATTCCTCCGCTTCTGGCCACTTATTGCGCTTGCGACGGAACTCCAACGCTATTCCTTGTCCGATTCAATTTTCATCGTTGCTTTCTCCTAGTACTTGCACCTGTTGGTTACAGGTCGTGGTGGCTATGATTCCACTGTTGATTCTCCAATTTGCAGTAAGCTCGTCCTTCTCGTCGTTGAAATAATTCGTAAAAGAGACCGCTGCAGCCGTCATTGGCTCTTTATAACTTGTCGCAACCCAAGTTCAAGGCTACAACAACCACCACAGCTGCTTAACCTTACAGCGTGTTCCTCGGACTCAAACCCAGTTTTTCTAGCAGTTATTTATACATTTGGTTTTCCTCGCGCGGAAAATGTTACAAATATTTAAGCCCATCTTAAAACATTTTAAAATAAAGAAGGTACGCGTTTATGCTAGCGTATTTGGTTTACCCTGTCAGATGTCAGTGACCCTCCTCGTTGCCTATGCCATCATGATGTCCACGAAGGGATATTTCGACAAGACGATAGACTGTGTGTCGGACGGTAAGTTCAAGGATTTTGTAAGTACACTTCTTGTAGTCGCAAGACAATTGATGCAATTTTCGAACCGAATTTTAATGCATGTAGCAAGTAAGATTCGAAATTCGCCATACCTGAGGTTTCAAACAAGCATATATGAACATCCATCTCGTGCCAGAAGCACTAGTTAATCGGGCAGATCTGCTGTTTTAAAATAAAACTGCCAGCAACAAGAACGATATGGAAGAAGAAGGATATCTGTGTGTGACAATAGGCCAAGAACGACAAAGATGTAACGTACTGTTCCCTTGCAAACATTTGTGTTTGTGGGACGATTGTGCTGATTGTTTGGCATCTTATCAGAACATTTGTCCTCTATGTAGGATTTATATTAACAACCAACTAAGAAGACTGGTATTCATATATTATTAGTTCGATTGGATCTTACGAAGGAATATTTCGGCAAGGCGATAGGCTGCGATAGACGCTAGTTTTCAAATTTAATGGTGGTTTGGCGATACTGCTTGAATTTGATGTTGTTAGTTTGCTGTTTTAGTATTATTTTGAGAATACTGAATCCGTATAACAAAAGGGACGACACATGAGGTTTCGCCGCAAAACATGTTTGTTTTTTTTCTTCCTTATGTAGTTTCTATTTATTGTTGTTGTTGCCGATTTGTTTCTTGATGTAAATTCACGTGCAAGCCATTTTAAATTCCCATTCGTAGCAACTTGATCTAACTGCATCGCTCTCGGTGTATCTCAACGTTAATCTCCATTTTCACAATCTTTTTCTTTTCTTTGTAACAGTTTTAACAAGATTGAATCCAGGGGCATTTCCATTTCCAATCACCTCATTTTTTCCTTATACTCAGCATAAAATTTTTTCCTTATACTCAGCATAAAAAGTAGCAATTTGATTAAAACGTACTGGGATTGCTTCTAAAACGCTGGTGAAGCTGAAATCCGGGCCACGTTTCTCATTCAGATTGTCGCCAAACAAATGTAGTAGAACGTTTGCATTGTATTCGATACCGTCAGAATAATGATTGACGAGATAGCGTTGAATATCTTGGTGCACCTCAGAATTTAGTGTTATTTTGGGAGGTTGCGCTTCGTTAGCTTTGAATTTTTCTGCCAACCCTGGTCGTGGGAGCGGAGTTGAAATTCGGTGGTGAAGAATAGCTGCTTTCTCTTAATTTAATCCCTAACCTTACTTATCGCTAATAATAACATGGTTTATACTAACATTAACTCTACTTGATCAATCAATCCTTCTTACCAGCTCTTCAGCGTGTAGAGTGGTTCTTTGACAATATTCCGATTGAAATGTTGGAGTGCAAGGAATGCTTCCCTTCCAGAAGTGGTTCAGGAGTTATTTTTTTTTGTTTACTTCTAAATTTCGTAACACCTCATCCGTTGTCGTAAATCGCGATTGTGTGAAAGGTCCGTGTTTCCCGCAAAAAAATACACCACCACCTGCCGAGAGTGATCGAGAAAAAGTGTTACATAAGCATTTCGCTATTCCTCCTCCTATTTGTCGAGCTCAATAAGTGCAAAGTGTGTCAGTTTTCCAAAATGTACTTTTTCCCGAAGGCAGAACACATGATTCACGTGATTGCGTTGAGGACTTGCCGTTGTTACCGTTGAGATCTTAATGCCCCAAAATAAGACGGAAATTTGCGTTGTTAGATAATTGGGAACACGTGGTTTTGATTGATGTTGTCTCTTTCTTATTTCTGTCTTTTGGAAAAAGATGAAATTGAAGTAAAGTGAAATAAGATCGGCTTCATGGAAGGTTTCGATGGGTTTTAATCGAGCATTTGAATCGATGGCTGATAAATTTTAACTTAATCTGCTCGCGGAAGACCTGCAACTAAAACTCCTCTCCGAATTAGCTAGCCTGCCAGCAGCCACCTTGAAGTAGACGAAGGGTGTCTGGACTTGGTGACCAGTTGGGTACATTCCGTTGACATACTCCAAGATTCCATGTCTAAGCCCTATGAGAGGTCAGTTTGGATTTCCCTCGGGAAATCTCGACGCATCCGAACGGATGGTTTAAATCATTAAAAATCTAATTTATTTGAATCTTGCTACTGACGCATATATCTCATCGAAGTCAAATCCAGATCTGTGAACAAAATGTCAGGCTGCTATTTGTGCTTTTCTGTATCCTTTCTTACCGTTTGCATTCATTTTATTCTACAAGATTATCCTAGAACCTCTCTCCCATGCGTAAGAGGCTTCCGGTCCCCCATAGGACGCGTCTCCAAGCAGCGGATAAAGGGTGCCCTAACCGGCTAGCTGGCGGCTATGTAGGAAATAAAGTACCACTCGTGGACCAAAACTTACAAAGTCCAAGCACTGGCAACGCTCCACTTAGTATTTACTTGTCAAGGAACCATGGATCGGATTGGATAAACGGCAACAACTATCGTAGCGTATAAAGGACTTTTATTTTGCAACTTGTAATGTTACATCATTGAACAGACCAAGGGCATTGCGACAACTTCTGGATGAAATAAAGAAATATAAAATCAACTTCCTCGTAGTGCAATAAACCAGATGGCATGGTGAAGACATATTTGAAAGGCAATAAGTCCGGAGTGGCTTTCATTGCTAACAGCACATTTAAAGAAATTATCAAGCCCGTTAACGAAAGGCTCTCTGCGATTCATATCAAGACTAAATTTTTGAATATGTGGCTGATCAGCCGTCACGTGTCCACAGAAGACAAGGAAGAGGCAACCAAACGACATTAAAATTGTTCTGGGTGGATTCAATGCAAAAATCAGCCGAAAAACCGCACATAGAGGAACAATCGCAGGATCAGCCTCCATGCAGAGATCAGCAACAATAAACAGCGGCTGAAAGACTTCACTGCCAGTAGAGGGTTCACAGTAAGCTCCACACGCTTTCCATATCGAGACATCCCTAGGAGAACGTGGGCAACCCCAGACGGTCACACATTCAACCAGATCGACCATGTTCTCATGCAAAAACGAGCCATCACCGGCATTCTCGACACGCGCTCGCTTTGCGATGCCCTCTGTGATTCGGACCACTGACTTATAAGGGTCAAGTTCCGATGCCGTTTCTCCAAGAGTTGTAAGTAAGGAGCATCAGTCACTCCAAGGTACTAGATATACAAGCCCAACGCTAGCTCAGTAGCGCCCACATATATGTCAGCGCCGGGAAATCGCTTCAAAACGTCCCCGCAGGCAGGAGAATGTTATGATTACATCAAAACCATGTGGAAGGCAGTAAGATATACGGTAACAGAAGCAGCAGAGGAGGTCTTGGGGCACCAGAAAAAGAAAAGTAGGAACGACTGGTACGACGAAGAATGCGAGGAAGTTATTAAAACAAGGAATCAGGCGCACATAGAATACATCCAGCGACCAACTCGGACCAAAGAAGAACAATATGAAAGCATTCAGCGTCAAGTTAAAAAATCTACCGAAACAAAAGACTGACCATTAGCACCAAGATCCAACAGATAAACGAAAACATTACCCTGCATGAAGTCAGATCGGCGTATGCCTCTAGTAAACAACTAACAAACGGCGTAAATCCACAAAAAAGTCTTTGCAAAAGTGTATAAGGAACAATTATAGAAAACCCAGTCAATAACAGATGGCTGGAACATTTCCAAAAGCTTTTCACAGCGTTCCCAAAAATGGCTGAAGTCGTGAACATTCCAGAAGCAGAGCAGGAGGTTCACATCTCACCACCAACCAGAGACAAAGTACAGGCAGCAGCATGGGACCTCAAAAAAGATAAGGCTCCTGGAATAGATGGAATACCAGCAGAACTATTCCAGAGAAAGGTGCTCATCTGAATAACCTAATATGCGGAATATGTTCAGAGGGGCACTTACCAGAGGACTGGCAGAAAAGTATAATATGTCCTGTACACAAAAAGGGGCACAAATCAAGGTGTAACAATTTCAGAGGTATTACTCTACTGCGCACGTCTTCTAAAGTGCTCTTCAAAATCATAGAAAGAAAATTAAAGCCGTATTATGAAAATATTATAGAAGAGTATCAGGGAGGCCTTCGAAGTGGATGGTCTATAATAGACAAAATATTCTCAGTAAAGCAGGTACTTGAAAAGTGTTGGGAATATAACATTGATGTGCACAAACAAGCAAGCATGCGGCAGTGTCGACAGAAATGCGCTGTGCAAAATAATGCTTGACTTTGGCGTCCCAACAAAACTAGTCCGCAGGGTTAAGGTCCCATTTCAAGATAAACGGAGAATCCACGGACAGCTTCATAATGGAATCATGCTTAAAACAAGGGGATGGACTTGCCCTAATGCTCCTTAATATTGCCTTGGAACACGTCATCAGGAAGCCATGAGTTGAAACCTCGGTTAAACTAATGTTCAAGTCCACATAATTGGTAGCATATGTTGATGACGTCAATATTATGCCACGTTCAATCTTAGATACGAAAGGAGCATTTCTAAGTCTAGAATCTGAAGCAAACTGAATTGGCCTACAAGCTAACGAAACTAAAACTAAATTCATGACTCAAACGAGGAAGAATACTCCAGTTTGACAAAACCTTGCCATAGGCGACTAAAACCTTGACAGTGTGGATCATTTTATCTACATTCTAGCCAACCTGAATAGAAGAGGCACCCAAAGGGACGAGATTGGACGCCACATATAAACCGCAAATAAAGCCGATCACTGCGTACTTCCCATTTTAATGTCCAGGGTTGTTACAGGCAAAACAAGCTCCGCATTTACAAAACACTAGTCAGACTTGTACTGTTATATGGAATGAAACATGGACATTGATGAGCGAATCTATAAAGGCAGTGGACGTATTTGAAAGCAAAGTGCTCCGGAAAACCGACGGGCCAGTGAAACAAGAAGCAGAGTAGACACTATGTTACAACAATGAGTTGCATAAACTTTCTGACGATCCACCTGATTCCTCTGGCGCAAAGTTACGTAAATTGCAATTTGCGGGCCATGTCGAAAGAATGGAAGAAAACTGGCTACCCGAAAGAACATTGGCGGGTAGAGCAAAAGAAAGACATCCAGACCGAGGACTCGATGGAAAGACAAAATAGAAGCTGACAGCAGATCCTTGTTTGGAGTAAACCACTGAGGGCCAAGGCCGCGGAAACGTGATGATTGCAGGAAATTAATCTTGGAGACCAAGGCCCGGCTTGGGCTTTCACGCCATAGATAATGATGAATTATTCTCCCACCCTCAGGATATTTCGTGAGTGCTCATGTTCCGTGCTCTAAATGTGAACGCACTTCCTCTGCGATTAGACGCTTCTACTCCTGCGAACTCGGTATGGACCGCTTCCTCGAGCTGGACATCTGCAGCGAAAGGTAACTCTTCGATGAAAATGGTTTCAATGTACTAATTTTCGTCTGAAGTTTCGAAGTCTTCGGCTGATGTCCTATTTTCATCTGGATCTATCAGGCACTCATTGGGCTCTTTCACACTGGAATGGTAAAAACCCATATTCAAACAGGTTTCGCGCTTACGCCCTTATGTTTACACGTCGCATAGTTCAGCCAACCTATTTTTGTATACGATACACGTCTTGCGAGTGTATGTGTCAAAAGGATCATTTGATCGTTAAACGTCGTGCGGACAACATGGAAGCGAAGACAGAGAGATAAGCGATTGAGAATTGATGTTTTAGCCTTGAATTGTGCACGAGGTAATAAAAACTAAATGAAAAATGTATTTTTTGATTGTTAAAGTTTGTCGATTCAAACTTCTATTGGATTTATTAGAACCTCCGTGTTTTTCCGCTTTCTGAAAAATATATTCCAAATTTGAATATCCTTTTAAGTCGCATATTTTTCTTGTTGTGTAGTCAACTGGCATATTATAATGCGATTCTATAAAGATTATGTGTACTGTTAATTTCTATGGATTTACAATAGGCAATTTAACTTTATTGAAATCGAGATATTCGTCGTGTTGTTTCCTGAAATTGAGCATGGCCTCCGCTTTTATAAATTTATTAAATAACGCGTAGCTTCTCGCGTCCACGCATCCATTTTTGCATGCAAATTAAAGAAAGGCAATCGTTTCATGACGACTACCTTCTTCACCGAATGTTCAATTCGGAATGATTACCGGCGTTTGTATAAAATTTCCCCCACCAAATGATCAACAAAATGCGTTTGTGTATGTGCGTTACGCTCGTTCACCCTACAAAATGTTGGCTTGTTTTTACCATCAGGTCCCCTTAATGCCTCTCACTCTTCTTGCCCATATAACCTGTTTAACGCTCACTTTTAACGCTGTGTCTGAAAAAGCCCATTCACATCTGCGTCAGTATGCGATTGTTTATCTTTTTGCATTAGTGGAATTTCGAGTAATTTCTCACCTTCGGCAATAGCTTGCGCCAATACATAGTCCCGTGTCTTGTTTGTGCATTCTTCGAACAGCTTTTATTCATCTAGCGTTGAATTATTGCAACTTGTTGCACAACTGTATGTACTCATGTATCGATACTGCTTTTTGGGTTGTCCACTGTTCTTGGACGTCCTCGTCCAAGTTTCAACGCTTGATCCTGATTGTATGCCTCATAGATTTCCTTGGCAGTAAAAAACATAATTCACTCTTTATAATTCTCATTCGTATCCATGTAGTCCATATCTAGAGACACATCGCACTAAGTCTTCATAGTATACTCTTCATCGACTGCAACATCACGCGTTTCGACGGTTTTTCGCGTGCCAAATGCCGTTTGATTCCTTCTCGTTGCTAAAACTCATCGAACTCTTGATTGCAAAATTCACGAACGTTGTCGGACTGTAACGCCTTGAATTTTTCCTCTACACGGCCGGATCCACTTGAGCAAGCACTCCTCAAAACGGGGAAATTTAGCCTAGTGTGACCTTTTCCTATTTGCAACTAAGGAACTTCCGATGACGCGATTTCTGTTTTTTTTTAAATCATCGATAACGTTGATGGCAAAATACCGAACTGTTTTGCGGCATCTTTTTCAATTGTCCATCCTCCACAGCTTGAATGACACATTTCTTTTCACTAATGGAAAGACTCTTGTTCTTTCTTGAGCTCATTTTTATCCTTGAAAATTAATGAATACTAATCAGTTATTAGCACAATTCACTTCAACATTTGAACGAAGAATAGAAATTATATCTCATTTATGTAAACAAAAGACGAACGGTGAACAAAAATCATGTAAACACACCGAAGGTGTGTGCTTCAAATCTCTTCAAATTATAGAGAGTAGGGAAGCACGACTTCAAATTATTGGGCTTTTCCACACGGGAATGGTAAAAACCCATATCCAAACAGGTTTCGCGCTTACGCCCTTATGTTTACACGTTGCATAGTTCAGCCAAGCCATTTTTAGGGTTTTGTAAAATAATTTTACAAAACCCTACTAGTTTCGCGACCAGTCTGTCTGTCTGTCCGTCCGTCCGTCCGTCCGTGTGTCACAGCAGTTTTTCTCGGAAACTACTTGAGCTGGAAACATCAAATTTTGTGTGTAGGTGTAAAGTGGTGATCTCTTCAAAATTCAACTACAAAAAAATTTTATAAGGTATTTAAGGGGGGTCTCCCCACATAGGAGAGTGACCCCCCGTAAAAAAATTTCATTGAAGGTAGCCGATATGGGTATCAAATGAAAGGTCTTGATGAGAACTTTTCAAAACAAGTCTTCGTTTGGCAAAATTTGCTTCGAGGGGCGCACAGGGAGGGGAAATACACGAAAAATTTGTGTCTCCCCCCCCTCGCGATTGGACACCTGTGAGCCGAAAAATCTGAAAAAAATCAGGAATGAAGGCCTTGGTGAGTACAACAACAACAAATACGCTAGAAGTCGCAATTCACTCAATTTTGTTAGTAATAGTATGATTTATCGATTTTATGTTTTCTTGAATAAAATCTTAACGCTACCCTTAAATTCAATGAAAGTACGTACGTCAGTACGTAGATGCCTATTTATAAGATTGATCTACCCTGAAAGTTTCATACAGATTGAAGCATATTTAGCGATGTTATAGCGGTTTGAATTTTCCTGTTTTACTATGGAACAATATGCGCTGCATTTATTACTATGGCAACATATGGCTATGGAACAACATGCACTTTTTACCGACTCAGACACTACAGTTTTGCTAGGATTTGCATGAAAATTTCAGGAATGATAGGTGTCATGTATATCTTTGAGAATCGGTTTAGCTAGTGGTATCAGTAATCGTAAAACAAAATAGCGGCTGTTTTAAATGCGAAGATTGAACAATTTTGAGTTATTTTTTCCCAACTTCAACGTTCAAGGTGTATGTTTTGAACACTTGATTCAATTTGATGAATGACTGAAGATGAGTACCTACAATTAATGCTCATAAGTGATACAAGTCCTAGCAAAAGGGTTTTGTAACCATTCTAGGATTCGAAAAATTGGCCATTAATCGATGATAACAGTACATGAGACTGGCCCTTGAAAAAAAATTCATCAAACATAGCCGATATGAGTATGAAATAAAATTTTTCATGGGAGCTTTTCAAAACAGTTGTTAAACTGTCAGTTTTTACTTTAGTGGGGGCACAGGGGGGAAATACATGAAAAGTGTGTTTCCTCCGTTGCGGATGGACATCTGAAATAATTATCAAGGGAGATATTTATGAGTATAACAATACCAAAAACTTTAGAAGTCGAAATTCGTTCAACTTTGTTAATAATAGTATGATCTTCGTACTTCATATTTTCTCCAATAAAATCGTCTTTGAAATGTTTCTTGATTTGATTCGATCGGGTGACTGCATTTTGTAAATTGAATACAAAACCCTTCTGACATGAGCGTAGGTCTGTTTACCCAACTTGTTATATACGATACAGGTCTTGCGAGTGTTTGTCAAAAGGATCATTTGATCGTTAAACATCGTGCGGACAACATGAGAGCGCGAAGACAGAGAGATAAGCGATTGAGAATTGATGTTTTAGCCTTGAATTGTGCACGAGGTAATAAAAACTGGAATGAAAAATGTATTTTATGATTGTTAAAGTTTGTCGATTCAAACTTATCCCTTGGATTTATTTGAATCCTCCGTGTTTTTTCGCTTTCTGAAAATATATTCCAAATTTGAATTCCTTTTTTAGTCGCATAACTTGCTTATCATAATGTGATTCTATGAAGATTATGCGTACTGTTAATTTTCTATGCATTCACAATAGGCAATTTAACTTTATTGAAATCGTGATATTCGTCGTGTTGTTTCCTGAAATTGAACATGGCCTCCGCTTTTATAAATTTATTAAATAACGCGTAGCTTCTAGCGTCCACGCATTCATTTTTGCACGCAAATTAAAGAAAGGCAATCGTTTCATGACGACTACCTTCTTCACCGAATGTTCAATTCGGATTGATTACCGGCAATTGTATAAAATTTCTCCAACCAAATGATCAACAAAATGCGTTTGTGTATGTGCGTTACGCTCGTTCACCCTTAAAAAAAATTGGCGTGTTTTTACCATCAGGTTCCCTTAATGCCTCTCACTCTTCTTGCCCATATAACCTGTTTAACGCTGCATCTGAAAAAGCCCATTGAATGTCAGCAGGCAGAATATCATTGCTTCAACTTCAAATTGCCGATGGCACCAAACTGTATTGATTTTTTTCAATTTACCGAGCGTTTTTCAAGGGACCGGAAAAAAACTTTAAATAATCAAGAGATATAAATTAAAGAGTGGCAAATTATCGAGAGTCTACTGCACCAGTCATCATAATTCGTCTTATTTAGCCCCTCGAATCGAGTTGAACTGTCCGAATACATATTGTGGCTATGATAATGAACTGATTTTCGGAATATACACTTCGCTTTATTTAACTAGGTCACCAATTTCACTACTGGGCCCATAGCCTTTTGGAAATTGGTTGGAAAGCCTCTGAATAAGGATAAATAAACTGAATTGGAAAGTGTCGTATTTTATTTATACGCCTGCTTAACAAGTCAGTTGACTAACGAGTGACAAATAAATAAATGAACGAATGGGTGATGATTTGGTGATCAGCTGTGTATACGATGATGCGTATGTGGATGCGTGAGAGTATTACTATCTAACAGATACAAAAGTGTGAAACAGGATTCTAGTCAAATTTAGAAAGACGGTCCTTTGACCGAGACCACGAGAACATATCTACCACTAAACTTACTCGTATATCTATATACCTAAAAAATAAAATCAACAGGACAATCCACATCAAAAATCGAATAGGTAGTTTCCAGCAGATAATGCAAATAAAAATCTAGAATATTTCTTTCAAAATCAGCTGTAAAAATCGTTTTTCAAATCAATTCGATTCATTTGAATAAATAAACATTTCATCTTTTCAGAAAATATGATTGAATTCTATCAATTCCTATTTATAAAAATTGCATTTTAGGTATAAAATTTTATTTTCATGCATCACATCTAAATATAAATTAACTTTTTCGTAAACAAACATTACGTATGATCTGAAATTATACAATCATTAAAAGCTGGAAAAATTTCAAGTAGGTATTTAAATTTAATTATTTATTCTACAAGACTAACTACTAGCATTAACTCTTAATTGAATTGCAATTAATATTTTTGCTTGTAAAGAAGCAATAATTACAAATTTTAACTTTGTGTTTATAACCTTGGGAAATTGCATTTTACTTCTAATTAAGGAGTACAACATGCAATAAGTGCATTTTATTTCAACAACATGCGCTTAGCCTCTTTCTCTATGAGGCCGCCCACTAGAGTGAAGTGGAATGTTTGAATGATTTAAATGCAGAAATAAACAAAAGAAATATTTACAATGTGAAGTGGGCAGTTAAATGAATTGCTACATAATAAGATCAACAATAATTCCGAATCAATCCATTAAAACGTACATTCCATTGTTATACAAATCAACGATCTAATTTTATTGATAGATTAAACGTGATTTATCGATTGATTGTTGTGTGAATGAATTTGGGATGGGTGAAATTAGCGACTGTTTGTAAACGAAAAAGAAGATAAAATATTTTAAATTAATTTATGTGAATCTTTTTAGTAGTGTTTAAAGAGCGTGCATAGAAAAATATCAGCGTTGGCTTTATAGCTCATTTGTCTCCCTCATTTATTATTAAGTAATTGAGATCTTGTCTTACTTTTTGTGGACTTCGTTGAAATAATGAATTTCTCCATTGTCAGCCAACATTATTTTCTGATCAACCGACAATCACATGGTGCTTCGAAAGTTTTGAGAAATTACAACATTTAATTGCTTCAATGTTTTGTCCGATACAAATTTGTAAGTGACCAGATATACGAGTAATAGCTGTTCTTTCTTGATGTTGATTTATAACAAAAACATAGTGTTCAAAACATCGTTATCAATATTGCAAGAGATAAACTCAATTGAATACAATAGTGTATGCATATTTGCCTTAGATGTTGAATCGTAGCAAACAACGTATTCATGATATGGCTTCGCAGTACCAGATAAGCTTTCATGAATGCAATACTAACGGGCATTTTTTAGTAGGTATTGTTGGCACTGATAAGAATGACAGAAAATACTAGTGTACAACATATTAGGATCTGGCAGCACTCCCATATTCTGAAATGCGTAAAAAAACACGTGCGTCGGAAATTTTATTTGCATTTTGCTTTGTTTCTTGAGCGCGCCAAACATGGGATCAGCTGTAATGCCCCGGATCAGCTGACGTGCCCCTGGAAAAATTCAAAAAGTTTGTTCATCTCATTTTTTGAGTAGTCCTGATAACATACCAATGTTAGAAAATATTTCTAAAATCATCATCACTACTGACTCGATTTTTGTGAAATTTTCAGAAATCATGCGGTTGACATCAAAAAATCAGCCAAGAAAACTTTGCAGCCTTCTGTAGCAGGCCTGGTCGGGTATACTCTTCTAGTCCCGGAAATGCTCGTCGGTGATGGACGTGGGCGCCAAACTCGCTCATCTGGGTGTCCAATGAGCTGCGGAGCGAAGACATGACTCGCCGACCTTTAAGGCTCTCCCGTCCTTCAATAAAGAAACGGACACAACCACCACTCGGGGTTTTATTTTGTGGGTCACAACTCTACCAAGCCGGGCCCACATGTTGAACTTCTTCTCTGAAAAATAGCACGCACGTGGCCACAAACAAGTTAAGTAATAACACACAAAATTTGACCTGAGAATTATATTACTGATAATATTAATTTAACTGGATATAAAAGTTATCAAGGCACTACCCTGTAATTATGCCGAAATAAAGTTTTTCCGCAAAAAAAAAAACATACGCTTTCGCGCTTCTGCACACGTTGATTTCTCCAAAATTAATAACCACGTTTTTTTATTGCACGATGCATGTTCGGCAGCTCTGTACGCCATCAAAAATAGTGGGATATGTCGGTGCCAGTCCCTTTGGTTCTCGTCAACCATCTTGGCCAGGTGTTTATTTAGCGTGCCGTTGAAATGTTCGACCATTCCATCGGATTGGGGATGCAGCGGTGTTGTCCTAGTTTTTCGGATTTCCAGCAGTTCGCACATTTCGCCAAAAACTAGTGACTCAAAGTTTCGGCCTTGATCCGAATGTAGTTCGCAAGGTACGCCGTACCTACTGACCCAATTTCACACTAGCTGTTTGGCTACAGTAGTTGCTTCCTGGTTGGGAATGGGGTAGACCTCGGGCCACTTACTGAAATAATCGGCTACAACCAGCGTGTATCGATTTCCCCATTCGGATTCAGGAAAGGGTCCTGCGATGTCAACAGCAATCCTTTCAAATGGTATCCCCCCACGTTATAGGTTTGCATTTGTCCTCTCAGTCGTCGTTTTGGACCTTTGACGGAAGCGCAAATCGTGCATCTACGGCACCAGTCCTCTACGTCTTCTCGAGCGTGGACCCAGTAAAACCTTTCCGGCAATTTCACTAAGGTCTTGTTAACACCAAGGTGGCCTCCCGAGGATCCTTCGTGCATCTCCTTAACCACATCGTGGATTCGGCTTTTGGGTAGTATTGTTTGCATCCTATAGGAGGTTGGCTCCTTCCATACGAGCAATGGTCCGATGTCTTCATCGGCTAACTGGGCATTTCGAATCTCCTCCGATGACCAACCACCATCGAATTCGGCCGTTATCAATCGCAGATCAACGGGCGGCTCCTTTTCCTCAATCCGTCGCCAATGCTTACAGCTAGCTGGACATGGACGACGAGATAGGGCGTCAGCCTTTCCACGAACTCTGCTCTTGTGAAGTAGTTGGGGCCTCACTAGGTCTAGTTGGATAGTCGATCGGGTTGCACAAGTGTCGCTTGTTATGGTGCAATGTTCTTCACCAACTTGACCCGGAAGGCACGATGTTGCCTTGACACGGTGATGGGGGTGCTGGGGATGTCAATCCTCCTAGCCAACGTCCGCCTCACGAAGTTGGCCCCTTCAGTTTGATGGGCTTGCATTCTAGGCTCCTGACACGGTCTGAATCTCCTCCATCCTAGACAATACCTCCGTTTTCTTCTCTTCTTACAGTCTCTTTGCAGGTGCCCCTTCTCACCACAGTCCCTGCATCTAGGCGCACCATTTACCTGCGGCTCTCGCTCATTTTCCACGCGCTCACACCTGCACTCGTCTGTCACTACCTCACACACCCGGGCAGTGGTACGAGTCGCATTTTTCGCTACCTCAAAGTTCAAATATAAGCCAATGCGTCCTTAACCGTTTGCTTTTGAGCTAAACGCACAGCTTGTTGCGATTTCTGGTCCTTTAAGGCACTGATGAATGCTTCAGTCGCTGCGTCATCTCGATATTCTGGGTCGTACGCTGGATAAGCCAAAAGTGCCAGTCGCTTAATGTCTTGGGCTAGCTGCTGTAAGGTTTCGCCAGACTTCTGCATCCGATGCCGTAGCTGTGTAAATCTGCTTCAGATGATCGTCTCAATAACGCATGTCCAGTGCATTCATTATAGCAGCCGGGTTTGCATGCAACTCAACGGGGATAGTCTGCAAAAGCTCGGCAGCTGGGCCTCTTAGAGCAAGAATTAATGCAGTTTCTCGTTCCTGCTCATTCCAGTGATTTATCCTAGCGGCGGTTTTAAATTGGATTTTGTAAATACTCCAGAACGTTTGTCCGTCGAATATTGATGCTTGCAAATTTCTGGATTGCTTTGCGCTGCAGTTATAAGCGGGGCTGGTGAGGTGGTTACTACTGCATTCGCTGCTTCCGATTCCTTTTTCATGTTTCCCATCTCATGGTTGATTCTCTCCTCGACCTGGCTGATATCATGGTTTATTCTCTCCTCGATCTGGTAAACCTTTTCTTCTAATTTGTTGGTTCAGACTACCGAGCTCCGCTTTTATTTCGGTTGACTGTTTTTGCAAATCTGCTTTCAAATCGGTTGACTGTTTTTGAAAATCTGCCTTGATTTTGATCGCTTGTTAATCCAGCTTCGCTGATTGTTCGTTAAGCTTCGCTGATTGTTCATTTAGCTTCGTTGATTGTTCATTTAGCTTCGCTGATTGTTCATTTAGCTTCGCACTTAAACTGGATGACTGCTGTCGCTGCTCACAACGAACACCATCTAGTGCCAAAAAAAGGCTCAATATTTTTTAGACTATCATATATATAGATATATATATATATATATATATATATATATATATATATATATATATATATATATAGATATATATATATATATATATATATATATATATATATATATATATATATATATATATATATATATATATATATATATATATATATATATATATATTAATTTATTGGAAACTGTGAAAACTGGTAAGCATCTTGCAAAGTGAAGAGAATGGTAAGTATTATGAACAAATTTATAGCTTATGTGTTGATTTTGCCAAGAAAGTATTTGTGTTTAAGGAACTATTTAGGCAAACACCTAAATTAGGAAGTCTTTAGGTAAGCCACATCCCTGCTTAAATTAGGAACTATTTAGGCAAGTCCCATCACTGCCTAAATTAGGAACTGTTTAGGCAAGCCCCATCACTGCCTAAATGTGGAACTGAAAAGGCAAGCCCCATCACTGATTTAAGCAATGATGGAGTAATGCGTTACGTTCGGGTTGCTTGATTGTGGAGGCTATATTCTCCAATCGTTCCCCGAGGTGACTGCTCATTGTGAACCTTAGCGTTGACATCACCCAGAATTATTTTTGTGGCGTTTGTAGGCAATGAGTAAGCTAGTCTTTCCAGGTGATTCGTCCATTTCTTTGGTTGGGGCATGTACGTTTAAATGCCAAATTTTGAAGAATTTGTTTTATAAGAACTGCACAAATTCGTTCATTGGATCAATAACGTGCAATTTGAACTCCTTATCCACAATAAATGTAATTTATAATTTTCATTTCACCAGAGTTGTTCAGTGATCTGACATTCCGGGACCCAAGACCATGGTCCTGTTTTCAGTTGCGAGGTGGTTGCCATAAGTCCAATGCATTCTGAGGCTCTTTTGCAGGTTTCGAAATAATGTAGGGCTTTCCAGGAACGGAGAGTTAACTCGTTGCCCAACCTCTATTTCGGTGGCATGGTTATTACTTTCGATTCCGCTATCAGGTGCGGAAGACTCGCCTTCACCGTCTTATGTCCCCACAAAGGAGGTGTAAGCAGGATTTTGTAGATGTGTGTTTACAGTTATTGGCATTTCTTTGCATTTCTTGGCTTTTCTTGTCCCATCATTGGGAAACCTGCAAACCTAATGTACGACCCCGAGACCATTTACTATCATTTGGTCATGGGATCTAGGATCAGAGATCCTCCTTTCTTAAACGAGCTTGACACCGTCAATAGTGGTGTATTTAACTTAGTCAAATTCAATATAGTACTTGAACTAAACACGCTGGTCTTTCAGCCCAGACCCGATATTTTAAAAGTGTTACAGTTGATTCGTGGAATACAAAAAAAGAAGAAGAATGCTTTAAGAAAAAGATGATTCCGGACCATAACACAACACTTTCTGAGTTTGTCCTCGCGATCAATCTTTCTCCTGAGACAGAAAATTTTCTCACGCTACCCCTCAGCTACGGCTTGAGCGAGGCACACAATTTCCTAAGCGAAAAACTACACCAGATGTAAATTTAATATTTCACTTGATGTAAATTTAATATTTCACTTGATGCAAATTTAATATTTCACTTGATGTAAATTCAATATTTCACTTGACAATAATAATTTAAAGAACATGAAAGAATGGAAGACAAAGAAAGGTAGGTTTTTTGTTATGTATACCCTACATAGACTACGGGCCCCCAAAAAGCGAGAAAAGTTTCAACTTTACCGTATCGTATGTATTCAGGCTCAATTCTTGAACGACTCTCTTTTCTATATAAGTTTGTTGCGACCCGCCATCCAACAACACGCGTAAAGGAATAGACCGATTATTGTTTATAGCAAATACGCGAGCTGTTTGTAGCAAGACTTGAGAAATTTCATGGATGGAAGGAGAACAAAGAATAGCCGAATTGTTTTTATTGGCGTCATGACTTTTCTGTTTTTGCACTAATGCGTTATGCGCGGGGTCGCACATTGAAGATGCGGGGTTATTGTTACAGAAATGCACTTTAATCGCTTGTTATGACAGCTCTTCGCGTAGTACATTTACAGCACCAACCAGAATTCTTCAAAATAATTTTCTTCTCCGATAAACTCAAAGAACCATCATAGCATTCGGCAGTGTGTTCTTCTTCTTACAAAACAGACATGGCATTGCGTTAGAGGTTTTTAAAAGCCCTGCAGCAGTTTTGTACTGTGGGCTAACTGTGTTCGCTGCTAGGCGAATGCAGAAGCTACTTGCGACTAAAGAGACATTCTCCAAAGAATTTATTTCTCTTTTTAGAAATAATAAGATCTCTCTTAGTTTGTCATAATGCACTTTAGTGTTACCGGCGGAGCTATTATTATCATTGTCTAGTTCACCATCGTCACTTATGTTATCGGAATTTTCTCGATTGCATGGATTCCGTCGGTGGAACTATAACACAAGCTCGCAAGAGAGAGATATCTGAATTAAGCCCTTTTAACATTATAGAGTATTGAGATGAACGGACGTTTAAAGCTGTTAACACTCTGGCATGTGAAACAATATTGTTGTACAGTTTCCGTAGGTTCGTAAGGTCGTCACGAGAATGTGTGGGTGGAAGGCACATAAATTGTTGAATAGTATGGTCGAGCTGTCAAGAGGGATCACCATATTGCTCCAACGATAAAGATAGCGTTGGTAGGTGTGAAGCCGGCAATAGATTCTGCAGCCTTTCCGCTTAAATGGTTCGCAAGATAATTAAATTTGTCGGTACCATTTATATCTGATCGATCATGAACAGCTGTCTGGAAGCGTTCCCAAAAGGAAAGCCAGTCGCAAAGTTCACCACTGAAATCCTTTAGCGCCAATTTAGGAAGCTTCGCAACATTCACAGCACGCTTCAGCATAAGAGAGGTCCGAAGTTGACCTGTCATCGAAGACGGAAGTTCGCGAACACGCCTAAGCTGCTGTTTTAGACAAGATGATATGCCGGCTGCTTTGTCTTCGTACTCGACTATGTACTCGCATTCCTTTTGCGCCACTTCAGGTTTTATTAAAGACTTTAACTCGCTATTTATGCGTTTGAGATTATCACTCGTGACTGTTATTCGTTCAATATAGGAAACTAATTCCTCCTTGACCTCACCCAAAGCCTCATGATCTTCACCTTTTGAGTCCGGATTTGATAAATATTCACTAGGAACCTTTAATATCTTCGTTAATTGGCCGCGATATACCGTCCGTTCCGATATATCCATTTTTTTGGTGAAGTTCCCGGGTTTTGGCACCAGATTTAAAAATAAGAAATAAACACCGGATTCAATTCTGTGAGTACTATGTATTATAAGAATAAATGGATAATATAATTAAATGGTGGCGGTGGTGTTTAAGGCCTGATCGATCTGTTCGAACTCTACTCTTAGACTGTTCCGTATAAAAATGAATTCATTGTTAAGAGAAAAGATGATGAGAGAGCGAAATAGCAAACAGTTATAATACAAGAGAAAAATAGGCAAAAAAGTTTGAACACCTTCCCTAAAAACTTCAACGTTGGCGGTTGACCTCAATCAACTAACGTATTTCGAATTGGACGATCAACAGCTGTAGTCATGCACAATTAAAGACGAACGATATCCATGTACTCCCAGCATGATAAACAATATCGTTGTAAACCCGAACTGTATCACTAACGAACTGTACAGTAGACACAAGAAGCAACCGTGCCCCAGCGTTGAGGTAACATCTTCTCAAACAACATGGAAAGAACTTATGATGAAAAACGTATGGCTATTCGTTGCTAGCACACCAGGCACAGCCGTTGTTATCTGTAAAGATAATAGAGAGGAGATTTTACTAGAGTACATTGGAATCATCCGCACCAAAGAGAATTGCGCTATCCAAACCGAGCGATACATTCTACGACCAGAAATGACCCAACAAAAGGAGTACTGACAAGCTTCGCGAAAGAAATGGCCCGAGCTAAGTTTGGAGACAAGGAGTACCACGCAAAATCGATGGATGCAATAGCAAGAGTAAAGGGGCAAATTTTCAATTGTGATTCTTTAAAGCCAGAGACGATTGCAATTACAACTACCTTACAACAGTTACGCAAACACGCGATACCGCTGAGATGAACAATGCTGATTATATTCAACGATTTCACTGAAGTCTCAACAGTAGTCAATGTCCATTCACCCGGTCATTCCTCCAATGAATACTAAAATATAATTGACCCACTTTCAGCCGCGAATTTGCCTACCTAAGCTTGTAAGCCAAAACATTTTTACACTCTGAATGGACATTAACTGCAGCATAAGAATTTATTGTATGATATGCATTTATGTTTTATTGACTCCAATTATTAGTGTTGTACTGTAAGCATTTTGTTCAGCTTGCAATTTTCTTTTAAATGGACATTGACTTTGATTATGGTATGCGTTTTTAGCCAGGAAAATATTTTGTATTTAAGTTCAAATGTTAATAATAATAAATTCATTCCTTTATAGGTCAACCAAGCGAACGTGCTTTTATCTTCGTCAGTTTGGAATTAGTAAAAGTGTTGTTATTTCAGTGGGCTCGGGTTTTTCAGTTGAGAAAAAAGTCGAGTCCAAGTTGACAAAATGTTCAATTTATTGAACTGGGTTCCAAAAGGTACAAACACAAAAAATGCTACAGCTTAAAAATCACGTCCGTCTTCTCTGGAGGCATCCTGAAAATTAAAAAAAGGCCTTTCGCACGAACAAATGATGGTTGACATTATGATGACTTTGTTTTGATCAAAATTCTGTGGTAGTTTGATTTTTATTTTCATGAGCACTTTTCCGACAATTTTGATGTCAATTCAATTTTCGAGTCTCTTACAAGAGCTGTGCAGAAAACACATTACCAACTTTGACTCTATATAAAACAAAAGAAAATGCGAGGCAAGGATAGAGTCAAGGTTGGGTTGGGTTAGGTCGGGTCAGCTGTCAGTTGATGAAATCTCAACAAAAAGTAATTATCTATCAACAACGGCTGGTGTGGCCGCCCTTGATCATAATTACAACTTGCACTGTTGAAATACTTACAAGTTACACTGTGCGGAAACTTGCAATGCCACCTAGTTTGCACTCTCTTCTCTTTCGCTCTAAATTTCATTATCATAATAGCAAATTCTGAATTTTACAGTATCCGAACTGTATTTAACTAAGTCGCATTCAACATAGCACTTGGACTGGATACGTATGTCTATCATTCCCAGAGTATACCAACATTAAATTTATTTGAGGTTTCCAATTAAAAGATACTTGAAAAATGTTGGGAGTTCAACATAGACGTACACCAAATTTTCGTTGACTTCAAGCAAGCATTCGACAGTATTGATCGTAACGTACTGTACCAAATAATACTTGGTTTTGGCACCCCAACCAAATTAGTCCGTCTTACCAAAATGACAATGACGTCGACAACCTCCCAAGTCCACATCAATAACCAACTCACCGATGCCTTTGACACAAATATCGGACTAAAGCAGGGAGATGGACTGGCCCATTGTTTTTCAATTTTGCTCTGGAGTGCGTCATAAGGAAGCTACCTGTCGATACGCGAGGACGACTTCAATATTCTGTCACGGTCATTAACAACTGCCAAAGAACTCTTCATGAAGCTCGACAGCGAAGCAAAACTAGTAGGGCTACAAATCAATGAAAATAAAACAAAGTTCATGACGCAGTCGAGGAAAAATACCTCAAATACACAAAATATCATACTTTACAACAGTATCGAGAATGTTGGCGAATTTGTGTATTTAGGCGCCAAAAAAACGAAAACGGGCGATGAAAGACACTAAATACGCCGAAAAATACAGCTCGCAAATAAAATATTTTATTCAGTATTGACGATCTTGAAGACCAGCTGCATACACAGGAAAACAAAGCTCCAACTATACAAATTTGCGATAAGACCAGTGTTATGCTATGGGTGTGAAACATGGACCCTAACCCAAGCATCCGCAAATATATTGAACGCCTTTGAGCGACGGGTTCTGAGGCGAATAATCGGAGCGAAGCTTGATGGGGACCAATGGTGAATTCGATACAACCATGAGCTGTATGGAATTTTTGACGAACCGGAGGTCTCAAGGATTGTAAGACTGCGGAAGCTGCAATGCGCTGGACACATGAATCGTATGGACGAACAACGCATACCCAAGATAATATTCGTTGGGAGAACTGAAGGCTGGCGGCCAGTGGAGAAACCGAGGAAACGCTGGTCTGACTCGGTCGACAAAAACAGTTCATCGTTGCTCGGATTTCGGAATTGGATGACGGACCGAGACAGTTGGAGGCGCTGTTTGCAGGAAGCGAAGGCCCGAAGGGGCTGTAATGCTATGAAGAAGAAGAAGAATTAAAATACATATTTCATGCATCTAAATTAATTCATCATCGTTTTTAGAGCTAAATAAAATAATTAAGACCAATTTTTCGGACGGAATTCTAACAAATTCTTTGAATTGTGATATCTTTTATCTAGTATTTCGACAACAGCAAGCAGAGTGTCTTGTAATAAATTTCGATTTGCTAAGAAAAAATGAGCAAGACATTATATTAACTCTAAAGAAGTTTTACAATATCAACTTTATGATAATAGCAAATACATTTAGTAATTATTAAAAGCGATTTATTTACTGTTCCATTTATATCGTTTGTAGTTTACATTTTAATTTAAAAATACTTTTTAGGCAAACAATCCGCTATTGTAGCATCTTGTTCAGGAAATTCTTTTGTATTTACATCCCTGAAGATAAAAACTAAAATTTATTGCACCTTCAACTTAAAAGAAGGTGCAGACATTGAAAAAACCGGATGTGTTTAAATAGTGATATCTTTAAGTAAAGTTATAAGTCATAAAACTGACATGGAAATCTACTATCTCAGTACTTTTAATTAACTACTTAGATATTTCATGATATAAGCCCCGGTGCGTATCTACGTTTATTTATATTTGTTTTCATTCAACTGTACCAACTTTCTAGTAATTTCAACCAAGTGGAAAGCTTTTCGTAACCGACATCCAAGGCTTTTAGTTATTCTTAAAGTTTATGTTGAAGCTTGATAAAGTTATTCCTCACAAAAGGTTATTTGTAGATAACATTCAATAGTGTAAAATTACCTGTAGTATGGGTTCTTTTTTGGAATGTACTGTATTTTAGAGTACTATATATCTCAAGTTTGTCAAAATCCTCGCCCGGAGTAAATTTCACTATCAGCAAAAATTCCAAGGAAAAGTTAGGTTTCAAACGGTTTTAAGTCTAAATTTTTAGAACCTTAAGATTTTGTCTGGTTCTAAATACACAAAGAGGACACAAAATTGTTCACAAAGTATTGCGTTCTACAATTGCTCGTAAATAGTTCAGAAAGCTTCTAAATTTAGAAACCGCAAACATGTTACAACTTTACAAACATGATTTAATTTTCCCGCCTATTTGCACAAAGAGAAATTTGTATTCAACTAAAATAACACAGTTTTATTATTATTTGAACTTGCTCCCACTATGAATCTTCGAAATTAACACTCAAAAAATTAAATACTAGTAGAGCAAATTTAAAGCACGCTACACGTTGAACGAATCATCGCACACAATTAATTAGATCGTTCTTTTAATAGCATCTTAAAACTACAATACGATACATCTTTTATAAATTACAAATATTTCCCCCAAATCCCAAAATCAACACATGTACAAATAATTAGCTTCCGATTAATTTCGTTGATTTACGTACTCAACCGCATAATTTCTTTCACCTCATCACAAGTACGCCTCCATCACGTGGTGGATAGGGTAAATAGATTTACCTTTAAAATTCAACAAAATATTTCCCCCATTAAATTCCTGTGCATACAAAAGGGAAAAACAAAACGGTATTTATAGACGCAATGCATATATGGACATAGTACGATGTTAGTCCTGAGACAAGTCTTATCACTATCTTTTCTATGAAAATATGAATCTTTGGGAGTAAATTACAAACAGAAGCGTGGGAAAGAAGCAAAAAAGTTCTGGAAAAAGTTCATACATGTAAGCTTGAGGATAAAGATGGATTTGGTAGCGTTGTTTGGAGTTGTTGAAGGATATTTGGATGTCCATGTCATGAGACTGATGGGAAGTGGAATTATAGTACAAAGTTTCATTGCGAAAGAGTTTGAAGTTTGGTCTGCACATTATCGCAGGCATACAAAAGAATGTCAAATTAAATTTTCGGAAACTGCAAACCAGCGGCGGCCTCGCCTATTGCGAGGCTCCGGGCGGCAGGTCTTTGCGAGGCCCTTTGTCCATCGTGAAAAGTATGTATGTGATGCGAAAGGAATTTTTTTAGAATTAAGACACGTCCGTTCCGTTCCGTTCCTGTGCATTTCTGCTGTTATTTGAATTGATTTTTTTCCTGGATAGGGACAGCAACAAAAACAGTGACATAGCTACAATAAGTATTACAAAGAAAGTGGCAATAGCAATCTTATGGACGTTGAGTACCTAGACGAAAAAGCATAAGATTATATTAGGGACATATTCTTAATTTAAATGTTATTTATTCAATTTCTTGCAATTATGTACTTGGACGGTTTTTGGCGGTAACAAAAAAAAACACAGGGAACTTAATGTACGTTTTAGCAAAAAGCAAACATATTCCAAAAAGATTTTAAATTTATCTGTTCTTGGCTTTCAGGCTAAATTTGGAATCTTCTTTAGAACTTGAAGTAAAGGAACAAGAAAAGGAACTCAAAATTTTAAAGAAGCAATTAAAAGAAAGTGAAAAGGAGAAAGAAGTGTGCAGCAATCTGAAAGAAATTTTTACAAAAGGACAAATAAAGAAACTTCTGCACAAATATAAGAGAGTCACGTGGCCGGCAAACGACATATCATCTGCTCTAGCTTTGCACTTGGCAGGAGCAAGATTATATAGATATATGCTAAGAAAAGGGTTTCCATTGCTAGCACCTATAACGTTAAGAAAATGGGCATCAAAGCAGAAAATGAAGCCGGGAATAGGTATTGTATTCGGTTTTGAATAAGATGAGAAGCATTGAATACAATCAATGGGAGAGACTGTAATGAATCATGCGACGCCGCTGGCGACCACTACTAACACATATTGCTGCTAGGTGGCTTGTAATTTCACGTGGTTGTGACGAGCGCACATCCCACGTCGATTTTGTCGTGGGATGTCAAGAGGAATTGATAGCCACATGGCAGTGAAGTGCGTACGTAGTGGCCGCCACCCAAGAAGAGTGGGTTTGCACATGTTCGCGAAGAATCAGTTTACGAACCAACCGAAAAGGATCATTTGCTGGATGAAAGAGCAGCCCGTGAAAATTCACCATCTGATATGCATCATGGGGTTAGCGATTCAGTTCTATTCAAAGGGCCATTAGAGGATCGATTGGCAGTTGGTTCATCAACGATTATCAAACGACGAAGACTAGCAGATTTAACTAACTAACAAGCAACAAAAGGTTTAGTTTTGGCCAATTGGAATATCCGTTTGGAAGAACAACTCATGTTGAAGAAATTTAGAGCTGTATCACACCAACAAAAACAGCAGCAACAACAACAGCAGCAACACCAGCAGCAACATCAACAACAGCCTCCTCCACAACAGCAGCAACAACAAAATAATCCGGGAGATCCAACCCAAACAGTTCCCATTGCCATCATACAAGCTGGCGACCCTACAACAATAACGAGGGCATCAATTCAGTTGCAACACCTCCCCCCCAGGTGTGGATCACCATTCAGTTGTCTATTAAAAAGTCCTAATAAGAGGCAAAGCAAAGGTCAGTTTTAAATCTAACACAAAGATAATTGCACCTGATCTGTTACGAGCGATACAGTTTATGCTTAGGAGAAACCGAATAATGAAGTAGAAACTTGAGTTGAGCAAAAATGCCAAATTATCTTTAGTTCCAAGTATTTTGGAAAAATTGAAAATTATGACTCTTTAACTCACTCGTCAGCAATCGGCCTGTGCTCACACAAGTAACCAAAGGTCACATCATGAAAATTAGTGTGGATATATTTCTTTTATCCTGTATCAAGGCAGATGGGTTCAAAAAGGGTTAGCCATGTGTTTAGTTAAGAGTCTATCTTTTTACTGCAAATAGTCTGCTATTCAGGAGCGGTGCGGTGTTTCGGAACCAGTATTTATATCGTTAGTGATTGAACATCTCATAATATTTTAATAATTTTTCGTATTCGGTTATTTGTTGTTTATCGTGTTCTTCTTACTTTTCCATTGATTGCATGATCAAGCATTTAGTCTTTAAGAGGGGAACAAAAAAATGAAATATCATTTTCCCGCAACGTTCCAACTCTTAACAAGAAAAGTAGAAAAACGATTGAATTATTCGACAGTCCTAGTAATCTCATAAAGAGGGATTTATTTAGGCAAGAGTTTGAAATTTGTACTGACAATGAATTATGTTTACAAACTTCTTAACATTATTACTGTAACGGTCGAAACTGTCTTAGAGAGTTCATAACGAAACACAATTAACAAAACAAAAAAAAAATATTTTACAGCACAAACACATAATTTCATATCTGACGGAGTGAAATTTTATTTACAATGTTCTCCAAGTCGACCAAGTCGACTAATTTTACTTTTACACACATGTTTAGTGATTTCTTTTCTTAATCAACCATTATGTGTTGAAGCACTCGTTTTGTTAGTTTCTAAAAGAAGAAGAAAAAAAAAATTTCGCCAACGCGCACAAGGTGAAGTTGATTGCAGCTTGGGTCGTTTATGGTTTTACTTCGCGATTAAGCATTTCCTGCATAGGCGTGCATATTAAAACTAATCGAAGATATTCATTAAAAGCCGCCGACATAGCGGTCTAGAATTAAATTATGTTCGGGTTGTTGCAACGAGTCAGGACGTGGTTTGAAGGAATTGTCGGTGGTAAAAATTTGTTATACTCATATGCCAGAATCTAATATTGTATAAAAAGCACGCTTTATACTTTTTAGTGCTTTTCAGCATATTCCATTTTATTTCTAAATGTTTGCTGCGTGAAAATTTTTATTTACTTTGTTGAGTGCGCCGAAAACAAAAATATTGTCTTAAAATGCCTTAAAACGACACCCCCCAAAAAAAAGAGAGAAAAACAAACCTATTGGCAAAGTGAAGCTTCAATGAGCCTATCTTGAAATGATTGTGTAATAACTCACCTTAACAAAAAAATAGAAACCATACGTATAAATTCATTTATCTTACTGTACTCTGCACGTAAGGTAAATGAAAAGACTAATCGCAGATTTTCTATTATTTTTCATTTGTTATTCTCTTAGATGGTTGTAAACATATAATAAAATATAAACATGTTTATATGAAAATCATCGCTACAAAAGTTCCACATTATGTACTTTTATATGGTTCTACATTGCGATATACATTAAATTTACATATAATCCTCTATTCGATTGCGACTGAAGTTGTGTTCACACTAGAATGGAAAAAAAAATAATAAAAAAATCCATACATGCAATTATTTTATCAAAAATACAAATGAGAGAATATTTAAGACAACAACAATAAAATTGAAACAAAAGATCAGGACGTAAACATTGTGTAAATAAGTAAATAATTCTAGTTTTCTTTTTTTTTGTATTTAAGTCAGAACTGTAAATCATTTAAATAATAATCATATCTTATGCAAATATAACAAAAATAATATGAATTGCTAACTCAAAACACGATTTTCCTTTCCAATGGTCCTTTCTTTCAGCGGGAAATAGAGTGCAGGGTAAGTATGCCGTCACGAGGGTAGGGTTTAAGAAAATCCGCTTTGGTCGGTTTCGCGTCGCGCGCGGTACGCGGTACCTTAGTTGATTTTGGTTTTTCTTTAGCGTAGTTTTTTTCGGATTTACGTTAACGTAGTATATTTTTCGGTACCGCGTCGGAAATTCGGGAACGCGAAGTAAAGATTAGATCTCTGTCCTTTGACTGGTTGTATGAAGAAATACGGAGTAACGTAAAGTAGGTTTCCTCTCCGTATGGTTTTGTTTTGGTGACGCGTTTGAAAACGGGCTTTGTTGGTGGCTGAAAATTGTAAATGAGCGTAATCCATTTGGAGACCCGCGACCGAAATCCTCTCCGATTTAGCTGGCCGACAAGCAGCCACCGCGAGAATGGATTACGGTGCACGGATTGGTTGACCGGTTGGTACCATCCGTTGGCACTACTCAGACTTAGCGTCTAGAACCGATGAGAGGTCGGTTCCTCGTCCGGACTTAGACAATTAAAATCATTACAAGACTTTGTAGACTGTGTTTCGACGAAATGAAGTTTAAGTCATGCTTTGAATACGACAAAGTCAACGACACTGTAATAAGTCCATGCTATTATGTGCAAGTAGCGGTAGTAAGAGGATTATGTGAAAGCTGGATGCAACCGATCTATTAATATTACGATGCATCGATGACCATTAAAACACTATATGAAGTGGTTAAAGAATTACATAAAATAAATTTCACCGTAATTGCTGTCACATCAGATCTTGGGCCAAAAAACAGTAAACTCAGAAATCAACTAGGAATAAACGACGAGAAATCTTATTTTGTTCATCCTTGCGACGCATCAAAGAAAATTTTTGTGTTTGCGACGTCCCGCATTTGTTGCAACATCTGAGAAATCACTTTTTAGATAGTGGCTTCAGTATAGACAATAAGTTCATTCTTCACTACAGCCCCTCTCGGGCCTTCGCTTAGAGATAGTTAGAGTATCTCATTTTCATGACCGTATTGATTTTTTCGGAAGTTGGTTTGGTCAGTACTATGCTCCCGTGTGCCTGCTCAGCGATGATATGATCTGAATAAATCAGTACATATCACTACTGAGTGAACACTCATAGTCTGTCCGAAAAATCCCCTGAACTAAATCACGTTGCTTCCAACGATATTTGAACCTGAGACCTTCGGCTTATGCGTTCATGCTCTAACCACTAGACCACACAGACTATAAGTTCATTACTAAACATTGAATTGCTGAATACATTAATTTGATAAATCTGATTTGAAAATTAATACTAGAGTGACAAAAGATCATATATTTGTGGAAGGTGCTAAGAGACAAAGAGTGAAGCTTGCAGTACAGCTTTCTTCACATAAATTATCGAAGTGCATTAGATGGACCAAAGCACAAGGAATGTTGAAGAGTCCACATGCTTTAGAATGTGCTAGGATCTTAAAAACTGTGAACGATTGGTTTGACATTTTTAATATAAGATTTCCTTTTGGAGGTGCCCGGTGTACGAAAAGGATTTATGGCTTAGTTTGTGAATATCAGCAAGAAAAATACTATGTCATCGATCATAAGAGATTTAAGAATTGGAGAAAAGAGGAATCTTTTATCATTTCAAAGGTCAATATTAGTCAACAATGCAGCACTAAAGCAGCTTTCAGAGTAGTAAAGAACAAACTACAATATAACATTTATTATTACTGGCCGTCTAAATCAAGATTTATTGGTAAATTTCTTTGGCATTATGAGGCGACTGGGTGGACTTCATGACCACCCTACACCAATAGAATTCAAATATAGACTAAGATCTTTTATTTTGTGTAAAATATTTTAATATTGCGTGTATTTTTATTATTATTTATATTTGTGCTATTGTTTCGAGTATTGGCTGGCTTTCGTTACTGTTTTTTAAGGCTAAGATATTTTCGCTAACTGTGTTTACTCCTTCTTCTTCTTTCAAGTAAGCTTGTAAGTATATGAATCTGAAGAAATTTTAACATCTAACTCTGTGGATTTTCTAAGTTTTGACCTCGTGTAAATAAATGAAACTCTTATTTTCCTTATACTCGTACACGGGTTTATTTTGTTTTTTCCAGATACGTATTTCGGGATCTAGTTGACGCTTTCTTCAGTGGGTTTTTTACAACACTTAAGAAGAGGTCAACGAGATTCCGAAATACGTTTCTGGAAAAAACAAAATAAACCCGTGTATAAGGAATATAAGAGTTTCATTTATTTAGCAATCTAACTCTTTCTCAGCAAGAAGAAAGCACAAAAAATCAACAATCACTGAATTTAGATGATCTTCGTTTCTTTTAAATTTAGATGGAGTAAATGAAAGGCTCCATGAGGATGCTTTGAAGAATCTAGCCGGTTATATTGCTTACAGATTGAAACTAGGAACATAGAACATTTGTGATAAAAAACAGGCAAATTCCGTTTACATGGGTAGATGAATTGACAGAAGGTGTTCTATGTAGGCCAAATATTGACTTTTTTTTACAAAATCAAACAATTAGATGTGATTTTCAAGCAAATTAATAAGAACTCGCTGGCCATTGGAATTGAAAATTTGAGCTTTAGTTTACATCATTCTCAACACATTCAACTGTATAATGAGGTTAAAAAAAATTTTTTGAATGCAGAATTTTTTAGAATTAAAGAGTTAACAAGGAATGTATATTTGAGAAAAAGGATTAAAAAAATACTGACTTGGAACCAATTTCCTTTATTAACTGACTTTCATAAAAAATACGGTTATTCGTTTCAAACGTTCTTTTTGCTGCTTTTAAGGGGTTTCTAAAAGGTATTTTACAAAGACCTACTAATTTCGCGCATTGTCTTTCTGTTTCTCATTCCGTTCGTCCGTCTGTCCGTCAATTACAGCAAGTTTTCTCAGAAACTATAGGATCATCAAACTTTGTGCTGTGCCTAAAAAGTGTAGGCCTTATTATTATTATTCTGTTTTCACCAAAGTCTTTGACTTACTGTCATTAGATCCCATTGGAAGGACATAGTAATCAAGTACCGGTAAAGTATGAATCCGGTTAGTTAAAATTTAATTTTTCGGCTTTGGTACCAATTTCTCGTAACCAGACAGGGATCTGGATATGAATTACCGTTATTGAGGTTTCATGTGAAAGGCAACATATTGTAGTATAAAATATTAGTCTGTGGTATTGATTCAATAATGAGTCGTACTTATATTAACACTACAATACGACGAATATTGTTAAAAAATTGCATATTCTTAAATTTATCATTAAGCTACCCATTTCTTTTAAACGAGGATAAACAATTTAATCGTGATTTGGGTAGAGGATGATAAACGTTATTTACAACATTTAAAATGATTTCCATTAGTGAAAGCTTTAGATTGTTGGCAGAATTTAATGGAATCTTCATCTAGCTGAATATCTCAACATGGGTTGGCCAAAAAGATATATGAAACGCATTCTAGGATCTTGTCACCATTGATATAGGTATTTAGAGGAAGCACGTGCAAAAATCATGCAATAGTAATCCTCAGATAAAATATTCAATCATAATGATAAAAATTTTTTAAACATTTGCAGAGTTTTTTCTAAGAAACTCTTCACAGTCCTGTAGATATAATTATGAGTAAGTGCACTCGTTTGTGGTTAATCGGTTTTAATGAAAAATTTAAGCTGCAGAAAAATATCAATTATGTATGAGCTTTCCAGATGATTATTGACTCAATTATATAATTCATATTCCTACACTAAAGCATTGCAATCCATAACGCTATTGACGCTATTGATGATGATTTGAAAAAATGATAAGAATGTTGCTAGGAGAGAAGAGTAATTTGATCGAGCTGCAACATTAATTATAATTATCTCTTCTAAGCAAAAGATAAATAAGAATTTAAAACTTTATGATGATTTTAAGCAACAAATTCGATTAGTAAAACTATCAGCTTACTTAAAAATTAGCATATTTATCCCAAAATAATAATAATGTTAAGCTCAAAAATAAAATTGACTGCTCATTTCAAAATAATTATTTCGGAGCTCAATAGTTTTCAAAGTTGTTCACGCCACAGGTTTGGAACATTACTTCCAGAATACATTCAGCATAAACCTAGGTGGATATTTTATTGCAAGTTAATATTGCCTCCAAAAATCATGTGATATGCAAAAAAAAAACTGACTTCAAAATGCGCTGAAAATGGTGAAATAAATTTAATGAAATCGGTGCCAAATCAGTTTCCTCGCTTTGAAAAGGAAACTTGGAACCATTTATTCACCAATAACAACGTGTTTCAGTACATTTTGATATCGGTTGTCTTTTATCTTATAAAAGTATTTTATTTGTTCAAATTTTCCATATACTCTCATCGAACAGTATTTTAAATTTTGCCCAAGTGACGTCACTATACTCGTTTATGTTAGCTGATTTCGGCGTTAAGAACAGACCTTATATTCTATCGAGGTTGGTTATTTCCTTTTCTATAGAATGACATTCACTGACCAGCTGACAATCTATTGTATTTTCTGCTAAATCTTTTAAAGTATCACATGCTCGTATATCGCTTAGTTGGTATTTAACGGCCTTTAACGATGCTACCCTGCACTCCCATCTAGTTTCAGAAAGTGGTTTTAGCGATAACGATTTTACATGAGCATTTAAAATAGCCCACCTCTGACTTGAGCCGGCAAACAGAGTGTACGACCTTTGTAGCAAACCAAAAAAAGATTTGGCATGGACACAAGACGATGATGCTTCTCCTAGGATGATATTCCAACTATGACTTCCACAAGGTAAAAAATAAGCAAGTGGAGTAATTTCAAGTATAAGTTTTAGCACACCACTTTTTTCACCACGTATATTGGCACCATTATCACATCCCTGGTCTCTGCAGTTTTGCAATGATATACCTAACTGTTCTAATTCTGTGATTATATAATTAGTCAAACTCTCAGCTGTGTTTTTTTCGACGGTTAAGAAACCAATTAAATGTTCTTTAATTTCAGCTGTATTTGTATTAAAAAAATCTTATAATAATTAAAAGTTGCTCAACACGAGAAACATCGCGAGTACAATCAAGAATAATCGAGTAATATTTATTATTTTTTCAACAATTTGAGGCTTCACGTGACTTGCTATTAATTGTATGAGCTCATTTTGAATGTTTTTTTCCGATATAGTGGTCATTAATCGTCTTATCCTTTACTTGTTTTAAATGAAGTCTCAGCACGGGATCAAATCGGGCTATTAACTTTACTAACTCTATAAAGTTGCCGCTGGTCTCACTCAAATCTGAGTCAGCTGTTAACTTCTCTCTATAATCCCTGAAGGCTAAATTGTGAGATGCTAAAAAATTTACAATCGCCTTTCTTGTTCAATTTGTGACTGGGCCAAGGAGTCAATAGTGGAACAGCTTTTTAAACCATTCTCTAAATTAATCCATTTCAACATAATTTGTGCTGTCGAGTAGATTCGTGAGACTAATCACCCAAGTGTTTCTAATCACACACTCCTTCACTTGATCCAATCTTTGTATTTTGTAGCCCGAATATTCGACACGGAAAGCAAGTAACGGCATTATTTGTTTGTGAATAAAACATCTAGCGCCTGTCAAGTTTTTCACCGTTAGGTAATATCTTATTGTAATGATATACACTGAATCGCTGTTCACTATCATTTACGGGAAATAAATCAACTTAAACACGGATTGGACCTTTCAATACAATCTCAGTTCGGTCTACATAAGGAATTGTTATGGGCCACATACCGGAGTCATTTTGAGGATTCAGATTTTCCATTCCAGCAGTTGTGGATGTAGACATAGACTGAGGCTCAGATTCGTGATCTTGACTGAATAACGTTGACGGTCGCATCGTTAACCTAAGAGACAATGATGTAGTTAATTCATCATCATCCTCGGTGTTTTTTACTTGATGACGGTGGCGGCACCCATTATGATGTGGAAGGAATGTTTTCAGCTGGATCAGGATTAGAGTAACTTTCAGTCAATTAAATGTCTTGTAGAGGTTTATTGATCACTTCTTATATATTTACATAAAGACCTACGTAGATTTTCTTGCACGTGCTTTCTTTTGATAGATTGTTTTCTTTTTGAACTACCTGAATCAAATTTTCTACCGGCATCACGATCACGCGAACTCATTTCGTAAATCTTGTTTTGTTTCGCACAAACAGTCAGAAATGATTTTTAGTATAACACAGTTTTTTTTACACTTTTTCAGCTTACTCAATACTTCAAATACTATAATTTACACTTTTCCAGCTCACTCAATACTTTAAATACTATAAGAACATAATATTCAATAAAATTGAAAGATATGTACGGTACAGTCACGACTTTGCAACTCATATTGCAAACAAAATAATTCCAAGGTGACAAGAGTTGACGAACGAAATGAAACAATGAATGAAATGAAACATATTATGTCCCGACTCCCGAGCTGACCCGGGTGCTATGCGATTTAATAACCGATCTTCAAGTGTTTCGAGGCGCGATATTCAAGCACTACATAATGGATTTTTGAATTATGTTTTGAATGAATGAATTAGTTAACTAACTTCATTTTAATTAACCGCTATGTTATAGCCTGAATAAATAATTAAGAATCAAAATCAAAAGTTTTAAATAAAAAAATATAGTTAAAAAATCTATATATTTTTTTTAATTTGCTTGGGTTGTTGCGCAAGGCGCCTGCAAGAGCGAGACCCCGGGCGATTGCCCTGTTCGCCAGCCCCCCTAAGACCGCCGCTGCTGGAAACAATCCAACAACCCCAAAAACACTGCTCAGATTTTACTCACAAAGTTCCTTTCAGATCACATGTATCACAAAATGACTTCTAGATTAAATTTACAAACGTTCGAATAAAATTTTGACTTAATCTGACAAATCCCCAAAAAATTACTATTGGAGAAAATTCTAGAATTTCACCTCCTTTATACTACACTTTTTCAAAGCGAACTTCATCAATGAAATTGATATAGTGGATTTCGATGGTGACGTACTGTCTATCAGTGATCTAAGAATTATGCAAAACTAACAAGTAAAATTTATTCCAAACAGGATTCTTTTCGATTGTTGACATATTCGTTAAATACCAGATGCTATCGAATACCTGTTTAGCTCAAAGCTACAGCACATATTTACGAGTATCACATACATACTATTTAATCTGAATTGGAATGCAGAGATCATCGATTTGAAAGGAAATTTAATCGTTGTGACTAAGAAGTTAATTAATGAATGCTGTTACAATTAATTCGAACATAAAGAAACATATGTATGTGTATGTTACAAAATACAAAATATTGAAGCAAAATAATTGTCGGAGACTCCTAAAGTATGATACCTTATTTTTCCAAACCCTAGGGCGCTTTGAATTTGCTTTTATTTGTTGAAAGAGGGATGATAGTGGAACATGATAGGCAACCCTTCAATAGGCATGACTGTTCAGAATATATTCCAAACATGTATTTTAGCAAGCGCAGATGACACAAAAATAGAGAACTTCGCATAGAATTGAATTTCTGGTTAAATTATAGAGTATTGTACTGGTTTTCATCAACAGTTTCCTATACAACTGAGATTCAGTTAGGCAGAATTCAATACCTGCGGATTAATTCTACCAAAATAATTCCATCGATTTAGCTTGTGATCTTGAATATACTATCACAAGATGACATCTCAAGCAACTGTGAGTCAATTGTGACATCATCCGAGGATGAGCAATCCTTCCCTAACTTAAAAGTGTTAAATAGAGATGCAAGCGCTATTATCTTCGAGCTTGGAATGTTATTATCTTGTCTTGACCTTATCGCTGACTTTGGCTTATAATCGTTTCAGATATTTTTGAGTATGTTATTGTTTTGATTCGTATCAATAACCGAAATTGTTTGGTTTGATTTTTTTAAATTTTCTGGCACCACGAGCTGTATTTATCCTAGGCTTGATTTTTTTGGTTATGTAATATTCTATCTATTTCCCAGCCCACATATGTAGATACTTCGAAATACATTCCTATCCGGTAACCTGATTTTCTCCGCCAAAAGATACTCTAATTGAAGATATTGATAACTTCCTCGCCTCCATCGATAAGCTAGAATCGAGCTGAAGCATATTGAGCTCTGAACATCATCTTTCAAGGGCTAACTATTTCAGTGATGAAATGAAACTACTATATGGGTTATACAATGTTTCTGACAGAGATACATCCAGTTCGAGAAGCAAGTTAAGTTACAGATTCTTAGGCTCATCAATCCACTGACGCCAAACCAGATATTCACACGTTTGGTAGAGCTATGCATACTTATTCATAGTATCTGCCAAAAATTTTCGACTGACGAGACCTTCAGACTTTATGAAACTCTCAAGTTCTTGGCAAAAAGCGTTTGTTGCGAGCACATTACTCTCGAATCCAAAAATTTACCACTACTATCTTCTTCTTCTTAGCACTACAGCACCTATCGGGCCTTCGCTTCCTGTAAATAGCGCCTCCCACTGTCTCGGTCCATTGACCGCGTCATCCAATTCCGAAATCCGAGTAGCAATGAACTGTGTTCGGCAGCCGAGTCAGACCAGTTTTTCCTCGATTTCCCCACTGGTCTCCGGCCTTCAGTTCTCCCAACGAATGCCTTTTTGGGTATCCGTTGTTCGTCCATATGATTCATGTGGCCCGCGCATTGCAGCTTCCGCAGTCTTACAATCCTCGAGACCTCCGGTTCGTCAAAAATTTCATACAACTCATGGTTGTATCGAATCCGCCATTGGTCCCCGTCTAGCTTCGCTCCGATTATTCGCCTCAGGACCCGTCGCTCAAAGGTGTTCAATATATTTGCGGATGCTTGGGTTAGGGTCCATGTTTCACACCCACAGCATAACACAGGTCTTATCGCAAATTTGTATACTTGGAGCTTTGTTTTCCTTCAAGATCGTCAATACTGAATAGAATATTTTATTTGCGAGCTGTATTCTTCGGCGTATTCTGTCTCTTTCATTGCCCGTTTTCGTTATTTTGGCGCCTAAATACACAAATTCGCTTACATTTTCGATACTATATTCGCCAAGTGTTATATTTTGTGTATTTGAGGTATTTTTCCTCGACTGCGTCATGAGCTTTGTTTTATTTTCATTAATTTGTAGCCCTACTAGTTTCGCTTCGTTGTCGAGTTTCAGAAAAAGTTCTTTGGCAGTTGTTAATGACCGTGACAAAATGTTTATGTCGTCCGCATAGGCTACTACTTGGCTCGACTTTAATAGTAATGTACCTCGCGTATCGACAGGTGACTTCCTTATGACGTACTCCAGAGCCGAATTGAATAGCAATGGGGGCAGTCCATCTCCCTGCTTTAGTTCGATATTTATGTCAAAGGCATCGGTGAGTTGGTTATTGATGCGGATTTGGAAGGTTGTCGACGTCATTCTCATTTTGGTATGACGGACTGAGTTGGCTGAAATTCCAAAACAAAGCATTACTTGGTACAGTACGTTACGATCAATACTGTCGTATGCTTGTTAAGCCCACGAAAATTTGCTGAACGCCTATGTTGAACTCCCAACATTTCTCAAGTACCTGTTTGACAGTGAACAATTAGTCTATTGTCGATCTACCTGTTCTAAAACCACATTGACACTCCTCAATAATATTGTTGGCGTATGATCCGATTTTATTTTCTAAGATTTCAGAAAATATTTTGTACGCCGTACAAAGTATAGATATGCCTCTATAATTTTCGCACTTTCGCTTGTCACCTTTGTTATGGATAAGGAATATAATTGATTGGCTCCACTCGTTCGGCATATGTTCTTGTTGCCAAATGTGCTGAATGGCTTTATGGATGGCTTACTGAACATCTCATTTAGACCTTTCCAATGACACTCTACTTGACTATCAATAGTGAGAAAAATTTCAATGGAGAAAAAAATTTCACTTCCTTATACTCGTATAGGGAGACCTCCCCTTAAAACGCTCTGAAAAAATTGTTCACCCCAAAACATTCAAGAGGTCACCATTTCCGATCTTTCCACAAAATTTCATGGCTGTAGCTTCAATAGTTTCGGTGGGAAACTGCTGTGACATACAGACGGCGGGCGGACAGACGGACGGATACAGGTCGTGATTTCAACAGAGTTTTGTATTTTAGTACAAATCTTAGGTTGAGTGATAATAAAAATAGAATAAAAATATTGTTTAAGGGAAAAACAAGTAAAATGTAAGGGATATATAAAAGCAGAAAATCTTTGTAACTAAATCATACAAAAACATTGGAGAAGGAGGAACTCTTACCTCCAAAATATTTAAATGTTTATTTGAAACTAAATTTATTTGTGATTTTTTTTGGAAAATTGGGGTAATTGACCTGGGAATGTTTTTTAGTGGCGTAAAACCACCGAGATTATCAAATATTTTAGGATACGTATTCGATCGGATTTTAGGATACGTATGGATCTCATCAGTACCAGATTTGCTACTAAACTGGCCGTTATTGGCCAAATATAGCAAGTTTTGGGTCTTTGCGTTTTGAGATTGGTTTCTGAAAGGATCGGATGGTGAGACGCCAAACCGAACACATCGCAAGCGAAAACACTAAGGTGTCAAAAATCAAAGTAAAAACGAAAACAAAATACAAATATATCGAAACATAGGAAATCAAGCCCGGAAAACTGGCAACAGTAGAGGTACAAAGCGAGTCCACACCTATTCAAAGATGGTCCGTTGCGGACAATGCCGAGAAGGCATTACCACCAAGAACAAAAGCGGCCAAGAAAGAAATACTACCGCCAGCAACAATGGAAGTAGAGCAAGCTGCAACAAACGTTTCAAACAGGGTAGTTATCGACCTGATCAACACGGAATTGGAAGGATTTCTAAAGGTTCAAACTAAATTCACAAGCAAAAGAAAGTTACCCATTCTTATCCAAGTACCAACCCCCACAATCCAAACCCATACGCACCTCTTTTGGGAGAAGTAAACATAACTTCTAAGCAAAACACGTGTAGAAAGAATCACAGCATTGATAGTTAAATAAATCATGGAAAAGAGCCCCACAACGAAGTATAGAATTACTCGCCTGAGCGCGAGCAAATTAAATATTACAGTTGACGAAGTCGCCATCCATGATGAATTATTGGATTTGATCCGCAGATCTAAAGCGGAAGGTTACTCCTTCACACCAACAGAACGCAAAAAATATACAGTCATACCTAGAGGCGTAGACTCGGCATTCGGAGCTACACTGGTTAGAGAAGACATCGAAATACAGTGTCCAGACATTAAAATCGACAATGTCTCACCTTTAACCACCGGATGGTCTAAAGCGAATGGCGTGAACTTAGACTTATACAAAATAATCAACCAAAACGAAGACCAAGACCGCATCCTTAAGCTCCGTTTCATCCTTCATCAGAAAGCGACATGGGAAAAGCCCAGAAGGAATGACCTACTCCAGTGTTATAGATGTCAGCGCTTGGGCCATGTCTCGGCAAATTATGCCTCCCAGGCAAGATGTGTAACCTGTGGAGAGGACCATAACCCCCTAGAATGCTCGAGAAAGGACATTGACAAAACAAGTAACCCACCTTTCTGTGTCCTCTGCAAAGAGAAAGGCCGGCCATCAAACTTCTCCGGAAGCACGGAAGGGAGAAGATTGGTAGACAAGATAGCGCTTTTAAAAAATGAAAGATCAACCCCATTTCAACCCCGTCTTTCGAATATATCCAAGCTTCAATAGCAACAGCCACATCAGCACAATCAGTACCTCAATACTCGGGAGTCACGAGTGGATGAAATTCAACTATGCCCCGGAACGCAAAACCACAAGAGAACACCCTTCAAAGACTCCACTACGAAACAGTCTAAGTTTTAATAGTGTACTCCTAAAAAATTTTGCCCGATTCTGGCCGAAATACGATGGCATGCCAACACAGGACAAGCCATTTTTGCTCATTGAGCTATACCTTAACCTGTATGGGGGTAAATAATCTAATTACTATCTGTCTCAACATAAACTCTCTAGTTTCCCATAAGAAAAGAATATTCGTGTCTAACCTTACAAAATCCATTCAACCAGGCATAGTTTTCCTTAACGAAACAGTCTTAAAACCGACACACAAGGTCTGAATAGAAAACTACTAAGTACTTAGAAACAACGCAGGCAGAGGGACCGCCATTCTATACCGAGACCACCTACCAGTCGACCAAATAAATTTGAATTATCCTGACATTTGCTGCACACTAGAAACTTTAAACATGCGAAGACACAATGGCAGTCATGGGAAAATACTAATTGGATCTATTCACATCCCAGGAAACCTGGGACCGACCCGTAATGGAATACTAGCTGCTTATCACGACTCCATCCTCCTCGGCGGAGACCTCAACGCGAGACATGAGCATTGGGGTGATTCCACACGGAATCCAAACGGCCAAAGAATATATCAATGGTTCCTGTCGAGCGCATTTCTAACATGTGCCATCGTCAACGCAGGTGTCCCCTCATACCCAAGAAGCACCTCCTTCTTAGATAACTTTCTAGTGTTACAGGACCTTCTAACTGGTAACACAGCTCCCTACCAATGTGCAACACTACCATCGATATCCGATCACTATTATTTGAATCTAACCCCTCAGCTAAATAACCAAACCACTATTGAAGAAATACCGAAAAAATTTCGCTCCTATGCCTCTGTTGATTCGGCAGAGCTCAGAGAAAACTTCGAAGACACCAAAAGCTTAACAATCATCTTCAACAATTGCATGAACAATGGCTACTTTGCCGAAAGATGGAAATGAGGCGACCTTATCCTTATCCCTAAACCAAACTGCGACGGAGACGTAAAAAACTTCAGGCCAATCTCTTTACTTTCCAATATTGGTAAGATTCTGGAAAGAATCATACTACGAAGATTTAGAGCATTTTCAATGCAGCTTATTCCGGGATTTCACTTCGGATTCCAACCCAAAAAATCCACAGAACATGCCATTATGCTTCTGCATGACACCGTCGTAAAAAACTTGCGCAAAAAACAATGTACAGTCGCATGCGTGCTAGACTTACAAAAAGCGTTTGACGCCACTTCGACTGATGGGCTAAAATTCAAACTCATGTATTCTAACTGTCCCTTGGCCCTCACGCGTACACTTGACAGCTTCCTACAAAATAGATATTTAACAACTGAAATATCCCACCGAACTTCAACACCTATACCTATCCTGTCTGGAGTCCCACAAGGATCCATAATGGGACCAAACCTTTTCAACTTCTTCCTCCACGATATCCCACATATCGTCGCTACAAACAGAATCCAAAACATCTCCAGTAACCCGAACATGATCATGTACGCGCGTGATATTCTAATTCTAGCCAGTCACACTCTTTCCATTTCCGCCATGGAAATGGTGCAAAGAGAAGTTGACATTATAGCACGGTATTTAAAGGATTGGGGGCTCCAAAGCTGCAGCAGTTGCCTCCAAGCGCTTGGAGAGTGTTATGAGGACATTTTTGTCATCATGCTTGAAAGACAAGCTCCACGAGTACCATATGGTGACAAATTATATAGAATTCACTCTCAGGGGAGGGTTTTTTTTGTGGTAGGGAGGTAAATGCTATTTATGCACAGAGTGTGGGACTCCCATGCGCGACTGGATACCCACTAAACACCTCCCCTGTCAACCTGAGAACCCAGCCTGGAACCGTTTGACACATTACTTCGGGCCAGGTCTCGTTTTGTTACGCCGTGGGGCGCCTTCGAGCTGGGGAGTCCTTTTCCTAGCGGGAAGGGAGAGGGGAAGAGGAAATGCCAGAAGAGCGATCCCCCCAGCGCCCCCGGCTGCTGTGAGTCCCTTTTATATTTTAGGACTGCCCGAGCATAATGTGCCACCTGGTTCCATTTGTCAACCGATTCGAGCATCACCGCAACTATATTATCCGGGGTGAGCTCTCGCGTCTCCCTGTAGAGTTCCCTTCGCAGCCTAACCCATTTCGTACACGCAAAAAATGTGTGACAGGCATTGTCCTCCTATCCTGGGCAAAACTGACAATCGGGAGACCGTCACTTACCGATCTTGTGCAGGTAAGACTGAAAACACCCGTGTCCGCTCAAAAGCTGAGTCAGATAGAAGTCAGTCTCACCATGCCTTCGATTTAGCCACGGTCTCACATCTGGGATGAGGCGCGCAGTCCACCTTCCCTTCGTGCAATTCCTCCAAGACTGCTGCCAACCGTTGAGCGAGCGCTGTCTCTCCTCGCGGACAACTATCTCCCTCGCATCCTCGTTTCGACGCAGGTAAATAGCGCGGCGCTCTCTAGCAAGGAGGGCGACAGGTATCACGCCTGCAATCACACTCACCGCCAAGTGGGGACTGTTGGATACGAAAATGCAATTCTCAGTGCTCCTCTTCTCTGTACGTTTTCGGTATACCTCCTTGCTGAGAGCGTCGCCCCATACCTCTGCTCCGTACAGTAGCACTGACCCTACAGCACTCATCAAGAGGCGTCTTCTTGATGGGCTGGGTCCCCCTACGTTGGCCATAAGTCGACTTAGGGCCGATATTCCCGAAGCAGCCTTCTCAGCCGTTGCCCTGATTTGCTCAGAGAAACTCATCTTCGAGTCGATCAGTAGCCCCAGGTACTTCACCGCTGGCTTCGATTCGATTCGTAAGTCGCCAATACTGATCATCCTTACTCTAGGGATTCTCTTTTTTGTCAAGATGACCACTTCAGTTTTCTCCAGTGCTAAACTCAGCCCGCGAGCAGTCATCCAGTCCCTCACTCGGCGCATTAGCATACCTAGCCTAAGTTGCGCTTGTTCAACGGTGCGTCCGGCGACCAGAGCCGCAACATCATCCGCATAGCCGACCAAGCGCGATTCATCTGGCATCTCAAGTCTCAGTAGCCCGTCGTAAGACACGTTCCACAGGTCCGGACCAAGGATAGATCCCTGGGCAACACCCGATGTAATTTCCATCCTTCGTTGACCCTGTGTCGTGTCGTAGAGCAGGCTTCGGTCCTTTAGATAGTTCCTCAAAAGCCGCATTAGATATTCTGGAACTTGAAAAGAGTTTTCCAGCGTGTCCAGAATATCCACCCATCTAGCGGAGTTGAAGGCATTCCTGACGTCGAGTGTCACCAACAGGACGATCCGTCGCTTGATGCGACTATATGCCTCTGCCTTTTGGACCGCGTTCACCACCTCTGCAATCACATCAATGGTAGAACGTCCTGCTCTAAAGCCGTACGGCCGAGGAGATAGGTCCCCAGCAGCACGAATCGCGTCAGTGAGTCTTCCCTTGATGAGTTTCTCTAGCACATTCCCAGCCGTGTCTCAGGGGAGGGTAATGGTCACCAGTCACGTAAGATTTTATTACAGTTTTTGAATTTTGAATATTAATAGGACAGTCAAAATAATTAATCGCTCAGAAAGAAAATTCATAAAGGAATAACTACATTTGTGAGATGGGTAAACCCACTCGAGTCACCGACCGAAGGGAATCAGTAATTTACCATTCTTAGCTCGTCATATCGACATATAGTAAGGGAGGTGATTTATCTCTCACCTAAGAGATTCTACCCTATGATCCACTATATACTTATCATCTTGAAATATGTCATAATAACAAAAAAATAAAGTGTTCAATGTGTTTATATAAAATAGAATATAATATGTATATATATATATATATATATATATATATATATATATATATATATATATATATATATATATATATATATATATTTTATACAATAATTAAATTAAAAAAAAATCAAAAATCCTAATTTAAAATTTAAATTATACTATGATAAGTCTGACTAATCAATTATGATAGTTCTGGCTAATCAATTATGATAGTTCTGGCTAATCAATTGTGATAGGTCTGGCTAATCAATTATGATATTTTTGGCTAATCAATTACGATAGTTAAAAAACAAAAACAAAAAAATCTTACTTAGGATCCCAATTGAAATTGATCTTCCTCATAGATTACTGGAAAAGATCTTCTTCTCCATGTTCTAATTCCGACTCTTGTCTTTTTCTTCAATAAATCTTCTTCTGCTTTTCAATTCAGATTCGTTTGATGACATTTGCCATGTAGGTATCCAAGTATACAAGGAAGGCAAACGTGTGCTTAGGCAAAGTGACGTACTGACAGCCAGGCGCGGCTTAATCTCAAGCAACACGGGCACACGCTGAAAGTTGAAAGTTCCCGTAAAAACACCACACTTGTCACTGGTTCGTAATCACTCAGTCTCTAAACGAAATCGAGGGTAGATTGTACGGAATTGGAATTGACAACACACCAAAAGTCCGACTCGAAGCGAACACGGAAGTGTCTTGATTTTCGTGGGATTAGAACGTTCCTTTTGTTTGGTGATCAAGGTCTGAGAAGTCAGCAAACTATACAAGGCAGTCTCGAGCAGTATTAGGACTCTCCGCACCGAACAACACGTCCGACCACGGCAACAAAGCAGCACTTGGGAGCTTCCGTATTTATTGTCGTCTCCACTACTAGCTCTTTATCCTTATACTCACCTCTAGTTTCCTTGATAGAAGATCACCAAGTTGTATTTTTCTTCTAAAAAAAACAATAACACAAGATAAATAATTTGCTTAGTAAAATTATTCCTGTGGATCTTCTTCTTTTCTTGACGATAAGAAATTGACGTCGTGATGTAACTTATTTTCTTTTGGGAAAAATTGCCTCAACCAATCTTTTTTTGCTTATTCTTCACGAATTTTCTTTTGTTACTTCTCAATGAACAATTATCCTTTTCTTTCTTCTGGGAAATGTTTTCAGACAAAAGCTTTCTTTGCTTCCTCCCAAATCAAAACTTTATTTTCTCCTACTCAAACACTTCTTCAATTCTCAAATTGAAAAAATCAACTCCTATTCACATTTATTCTCTTTCAGAATACTAATCAGAAAAAAAATTCTTTTATAATTAATTATCCTTTTTTTCTGACCTTCTCTCACAAAAATTGAAAACTGAGTTTTTATTTTTCTATCATCTCGCCTATTCTGATCTTTATAATGTGATGTATGTCAGTTAAAAAAAAATTTTTAGTGTTTTTTTTTAATTTTTTTTTTTCGTAAATTAGAAAACTAAAGTATATGGTGAACCATCAACAAAGAAAAGCGTGTTACAAGAGATAGCATCGAGCGAGAGCGGAGTGCGTGTTCAGTTACGTCGTCGAAGTGAAAATGGAGCGTACGATTGAGCAACGTGTTAGCATCAAATTTTGTGTCAAACTCAAGAAACCGGCAACGGAAACTCTTCAAATGATTCAAGAGGCTTACGGTGAAGATGCTCTGTCCAGAACTCAAGTGATTCAGTGGCACAGAAATTTCCGGGAGGGCCGCGATGACGTCCATGACAAACAGCGCGTCGGTCCTCCATCAACAAGTCACACGGACACAAATGTGCAAAAAGTGCGTGATGCGTTGAACAGTGATCGTCGTCTGAGCATTCGGGCTATCGCAGATGAGGTTGGAATTGATAAGATGACCGTTCATAACATTATTAAGAACGATCTGGGCATGAGGAAGATCTGCGCGAAGCTGGTACCCAAACACCTGACTGATGAGCAAAAGAAGCGTCGTGTTGCTGTCGCTTCGGAAATCCTTGATCGACTGCAAACCGAACCAGAGTTCTTACAGCCCGGAGATGGCGCCAGCGGACTTCTTTCTGTTCCCCAAGATCAAGAGACACCTTAAAGGGACGCGATTCGGGACTCCGGAAAACGTTCAACGTGCTACGACGAGGGCTCTAGACAGCATCGAGGTTGCCGACTTCCAGGGAGCGTTTGGGGATCGGCAAATCAGGTATCAGCGTGTTATCGACTCCAGTGGGGACTACTTTGAAGATTTCTAAAGAAAAATTGTACATATTTTGCCAATAAAAAATTTCCTGAGGTCAGTCCGGTTACTTATTATTCAGACCCTGTAATATGCTTGCGTAACGCGAGTGGTAAAGGACACAAACTAGCTGTTCAGTAAAGCAAACTGATAAAGGCGGTTGTCGACGGGGACACGAGCCCAAAAGATAACATTAGGTATTTGGGAGTGCACCTCAACAACAGGTTCAAAATGAACCCATATGCAAGAAAAGTAATAAACAAAGCCAACGGAGCTGCTGCATTAATTTCACCCCTATCATCCAAATCCGTCTTTCCAATCGTGAATTTCCTCATGTATAAAACCCTAATTCGCTCCATCAACACAAACTCCTTCCCAGCCTGGCTGACAATTTCACCAACAGTAGTCGAAGAATAACAAATATTTGAGAGGAGGATACTCCGAAAATGTATATCGAAATACCGACGCCCCAATTAAAAATAATATAAAAACAGCGCTATTTGCCAAAAACTAAAGTGACCCCCATCCTGCAATAATACTTGAAAAAGCAAAAAGCAAATAGCTAAATGGCAGATACATGAATCAAATCTAATCCCCATATCTGAAAACCCATATTATCTCTCTCCCATAAGAATTCTCCAAGACTTCCAGATTAACACCGAACCCCAACCAAACCCCCTAAAACCCATTTTCTATTATATACCGTCCCCAAATACCTACAGGGGCTAAAGCAACTTGAATTTCCATCGGGAAAAAATCAAATGAACAATAATTAAGAAACCGATTAAATAAATAAAAAATAACTTTCGTATATCCTGAAGATCAGGTCGGTAAGAATTGTGCCTCTTCTGAAACGCGATTTTGGATGTAACGCTTGAAGGGAAGACACGACCAACCAAAACTACAAAGAAGAGTTACAATGTAATTAAGCTAAGAATAGAATAAGTTAGTTTAGTTTAGGTTTTAATCTGTAAATAAGCAACTAAAAGACAACCGTAAGAGCAAACGGAATAAAAAAATTAACATTAGCACTTCAAAAGTGTCAAATGAATCGCAACATTAAAAGTAGGTTAAATAACATATGTCAAAAGAAAAGTCCCAATAAAGTACTACTACTACTGGCAAGTTTAGGCCCATTACTGAAATGAAATTCTCATTCTCTCTCAAGTTTGAACCTAAAGCTCCTGTATTTAAAGCCAATTCAAGTTGGATATTTCAACTCAGGAAAATTCGTTTGACTTATACTGCCTTTTAAAAGAAGTATTCAAATCTAGCCATCCTGAACTTTAAATCAAAACAACAAACAACTTTGTAGCCACATAGCTTTGCCACTTGAATAGTGTTTGCATTTAATTTTAAATCAAGTACAATATTATTGATTTGATTATACAAGTCATCAATAAATCACATATTCATAATTCGTTATATTTATCTTGTCCTTTCATTGAAACAATATCTAATTTACCTCAGTTATTACTCAATATGAACACTTGATAAAGATCTTCTAACATCATGTATTATTTCTCATGTTGGATAAGATGAAATAAATGGATCTGCAGACATCCCAAGATCCATTGATTGTGGAGTTAAATTAAAAAATAAAATATTGACGCAATGCTGCGATGACCATTTGAGTTGTGTAAACGTTCGAACACGACGAAGGAATGATTGAACGAAACAGTATCATTTCCATATTCTGTTGGATAATTAGCAATTACGTCGACATGTGTCGTAACACCGGAGTACGATTATATTTGGTGACGTAGCGACGGATGAAACAATTACATTTGAACGTAATACGTGAACGATACACAACAACATGTTATCAGAGAATTTGTACCAGAGCAATAGGTGCATGATTAAGTAAGAATCTGAATATTTTATTATTCAGACTAAGATTTTTTCCAAAGAACCACATACTGCAATTACAAAACGCTTAATGCTGACGCTAGCGTCGTAAAAATACAAAATTGCATTTCTTTAAAATTAAATGTTTTGTTTTAAATATGTCTTGGCGAGATTATGAAATTCTGTTTACACTAAGCAATCAAATTTCAGAATATTGCCCAGATTATTTGAGAACCGCGCAAATGTTTATTGAAGTGACGATAGCGCAGCAAATAAAATTGTCTGCGTGGTAACAAACTCTCAATGCATCATTCCAAGGAATTGATGTTGCCCGCGATGTCTAATTAAAAGCAGTTTTACGATTTAATTATTTAAATCTAATCTCTGAGCCGCGGCTTCCGTTGAAGAAGAATCATCCGATCCAGCCGAATAAATCTTTTATTCTCTTTCCTACCATTGAGTACATTAAATGAGCACTAACCTGAATACAAGAACTCATTATCCTGCCGCCGTCGTCTTCACAGGCCGACCAACACGTCGGGAGTAATGATCTTCAGAATACAATGACCCCAGCCCAAGAAAAGGAGAATAACCTTCTCTAGACATGCGATAGACGCGAAAATTCGTGGAAAAAAGGTCCCCACAAAAAAACCAACGTCCAGACGGTTTGATATCATTTCGATATTGAATTTCGTGAATATTCAGAGCAGGGTTAAAGTCCTTGCCGAGTAGCACTTCTGGTCCTTTGATCGCTGGTTCACGGAAAAAATCGCCGTCTTCGTTTCGTCGTCTTCGCGGTCTCGGCCACCGTCTACGGACCGATACGCTTTACTTAACCTTTTCTGTGCAGCACACTTAGTAGAGGCGAAACGTCTTTGTGGCTTCTTTTCCGCTTGAAAAGTTTGTTGATCTGATATTCTTTGTGTCGAAAGTTCAGTTCAAACGCGCTTTGGATACAAGGACTAACTACTTCGGAGCTTGTTATATGGAACGATATCAGGAAACAACAAAAAGAATGAAAAGTTCGTCGTGGTGAATGGCTTTGAAGTGATCGCGTCTGGCCTTCAAAGATTCCAAGTAATTGCGGCGGCATGAACATTTTATTCAGCTCAGGGTAGTTTCAGATAGAAAATGTATCTTTGCTTGGAAACAGATAAATTAAGATGGAATGTGGGGAAGATAAGTTATATAACACGAATAAATTTTGGTAGTCTTCGACAATTTTCTGCTGTAAAGTTTGCAAGTAATTTAATTTAGGGCTTTAATATACGAGTACATGTTTAATATGTATTATCCTATATGATCAGGTATCTTTACAATATTTCTATTTGAATAAGAAGACTTTTTCTTCTGTATGCTTGAAAATTCAATGAGCCATTTTTCATCCGCCACCGGTAATACTAATAGAGAAGAATCATCCTCTATATTGACACACAAACTATTGGTTGAAGAATCACAAGAACGAGTATCTTATTGTATCCATCCATTTCTCCGCGTCACTGTCCTGATGAGAAATTGTCTTCGATGAGGGAATAATTGTATTGTTGCTATTTCCGGTTGAACGAGTGTTGAGCCAGAGATCACACACGGTGGTTGGAGGTTTTTTGCGGTCTCCGACTAGCATTCCATTACATCGTTCGCATTTTGTATTTCTGGATTCCTGTAAGGTTGGAACCAGTATTGGTCTACAGGTAAACTGGAGTCTTTTGTTCATAGATAGGCGACTATTTTGTTCGGATTCATACGATTTGAAAGAAAAGAAATGTTACTCGGGGATGAGTATCCATTACTTGTACTGTGCGAGATAATATAGGAAAAATCAACTTTTGTTTTTTGAATGTTGAATGTGTGTGTTTAACAGGCGCTAGGCAAATTGCCTTTAACTTATCAATTATCTTCTTCCCTAAATTCACTTCATTCAATTCGCTGAAATATCGGTTCCGTCTAGGGTGCACAGATGGCTGAAGTGAAAAATGGACACATGACCATTATTACTACCTGTGGTGCTCCGCTCCTCGGTACTGGTACTGGATCAGCAAGTAGGTGGTCCGCTGCCATCAACTCCGCGGTATGATGATTTCGGGGATTTGGTCCCGTTATGCGAGGTTGTGGACGGAAGGTGCCTCGCCGCTCATCCAATTGTTCTTGCCTACGGGCATGGAGGCGCAATCCTTGTATGGTGTTGATGGGAAAATGCAGAAGGCTGTTCTGAAGATCCCAACGCATATTCTCTCTGATAATTTCTACCAGTTCGTCCTCGGGCATGGTTGTTCGCAAGCGAGTGCTCAATCTCACTATACTTGTGTAGTACTGGTCGAACGGTTCGTGAGCGCCTTGTTTCCGTTTCTTTAATTGTTCTCTTAGTTCTCTCTCAGTGAAGCCATCCTCAAATCGATTGCGGAAGGCTGCACTGAAAGAGTTCCAAGTGGGACGTGGCGTTGATTCCTTAAAGCTCCAGTACCAGTCGGCAGCGTCACCGCTGAACAAAAGATGTGCATGCCGGAGGAAGGCCGAGGAATCACCTCCCAGGGTGCTGGATACTAACGCCTGAATCCGGAAAAGGAACCGGTCCGCCGATATCATATCGTTGAAACCGGTAAAGTTCAGGCGCCAACTCTCCATGATACGAGGCGTCGGGTCTCGAAAAGGTGTCAATTCGTTCCCGGGGGGAATCACATCCTCGATTGACCTGTTGTACGGAACTGCCTCGGGGACTAGAGGTACCAACGGAGGTGCGGTGCTGTGTCGTGGTCTATATTCGGGAGCTCTGGGATCCATTCCCGAGTTCCTTGGAGGTGGGGCCCATTGCTCGGATGGTCGAGAGTGGGGCATAGCCACACTGGGATTGGGCTCCCAGCCAAGCGGAGTTCTCACGCGGCTGGGTGGTTGGCTCATAGGGAGATTCTGGAGCTTTCTCTCCAGGTTGCCAATCCTCTCCGACATATCTCGCATCAACGCCACGAGGGTGTCGATGGAGTGGGCGGAAGGCATGGGGGTCACCTCGGACACGACAACTGCGGCCGGAACTTCACCGCCTACGGCTCCTTGAAGGTCTAACAGTGGTTGGGACGGTTCGGCCTCTGGAACTCCTTTCGCCACTGCTCCACGCGTTGGGAGGGGCGTTCCGAGGGGGACGTCTAGGGCGGTCCGCTCGATGGGTCACCGACATAGTGGGCAAAGCTCTGACGTGAGGAGGAGCTGTTGGACACAGGCACGATGGAAAAGGTGTCCACAATCAAATCGCACGCTGTGTACGCCCTCCACTACGTCTTCGAAGCAGATCCCGCAGTTAGCTGGTTGGACCGTTTTGGATCTGGTCCAACGCTTATCTGGGGTCCGTTTTGTCGCCATTGTCGTGTGGGTTTAATGTGGTGCTAATAAGACTGGAAAAATTAAAATATATAAAATATGATAACTCCTAAAACCTTAATATATAAATGCAAAAGCTTAATACTAGATTAGTGGCCGATAGTGGCGAGCTATTTATAGAAAATAGAAAAAAAAATTCTTTGAATACACACTTTCCTTTCCAGTAGTCGACTCCTCCAACGGGAAATGAGAGTGCGTGGTAATCTGCCGAAGAAAGGGGGCTTTAGGTCGATTTACAAAATTTATCCCCTAAACCCACGTACATTACAAAAACCGTCTCTAAACTACGTTAAATGACTCGACGAGACAAGTGGTAGAGCTACCGTAACGATTTTGTACGCGGTCAAAGTTTCCCGACGCGTGGAAGCATTCCGGGCTCCGCAACTCCAGCCTACGCCACCGAACGTTGAACCGATACCACTCGTCTATCACGCATACGAAATAAGTAGAATCCTTCCGCAACATAAAGGCAAGGTAGCCTTCTATTTTCTTGAGAGTCCATGCTGATAGGTAAACCCATCAGGCTGGCAGTTCCGTCAAGAAAATAGAAGGTCCTTACAGGGGTTAGCCTGGGACAACACATCGGAAGGATTCTGTCGCGAAAACAAAATCAAACAAAGGAGAGCGGAAGCTACAACTCACGTGAAGCGACTGCTAGAGTGTATCACACAACTCCACTGCTCCTGATAGTGGGACTCGAGTACCAGAGTACCTTACATCCTCCGTAAAGGACCAACTCGTCAGAAGACGCGAATTTCTTTCCCCCTTAGGATGTTTTAGGCCCCACGTTGGGCGCCAGTTGTAATGATTTTCACCTTTTTAGGTTCGAACGCGGAACCGACCTCTCATCGGTTCTAGACGTTAAGTCTGAGTAGTGCCAACGGATGGTACCAACAGGTCAACCAATCCGTGCACCGTAACCCATTCACGCGGTGGCTGCTTGTCGGCCAGCTAGTTCGGAGAGGATTTCGGTCGCGGGTCTCCGAATGGGTTACGCTCATTTACATAATTCAGCCACCTATACACGCCCGTTTTCAAAACGCGTTACAAAACAAAACCATACGGAGAAGAAACCTACTTTACGTTACTCCGTATTTCTTCCTATAACCAGTCACAGAACAAACGCTAATTTTTATTTCGCGTTCCCGAATTTCCGACGCGGTACCGAAAAGTATGCTACTCTTAATTAACCCGACGAAAACTACTCTAATAAAATGACAAAACAACAAAGGTACCGCGTACCGCGCGCGACGCGAAACCGACCTCAGAGGATTTGTCGAAACCCTACCCTCGCGACGGCATACCTACCCTGCACTCAATTTCCCGCTGAAACAAAAGAACCACTGAAAAGGAAAGTCTTTAGTTAGTTAGCAATCCATTTTATTCATTTTTATGCTCTATCTTATGAATCAGTACAACTAACAATAATGATTACATTTGATGCCTTTTCGCTAACGAATAAAATAAAGTCTTGATAGAAAAACGGAAATAATAATTAGATTTGTAAGGCAATTACAGTCAACAATCCTTATATTGAACGGGGAAGAAAAGAAACATTTCTTTATTTATGCTTCATTGGTTTTTGTTGTCTTAATGCTTAATAAATAATTGTATTATAATTATATAGATTTTATTCATGCAGATTTCTATTTTTCTGTTTATCTCTTTATTTAATTTTACGCAGAAACTACATTAATCTTTTTATATATTTACTCTCAAGTACCATCCTTTTGTTTTTATTTCTCTTGAAGTTATTTTTTTTTCTCTTTCAAGTGGTTACTTTTTCATGCTTTATTCTTTTTCTTCGGTTCTTTTCGTATGACAACTTTATGGCTTTGATATCATTTATTTCTCTAACTTTTTTTTTTTACGCAGCCACTTAAGTGCTAATGTTTATGTAAATAGTTTTATTTGTATGAACAAAATATAGTGTTTGCCACCTTTGTTTTCTCTGCGTTTCTTCACCAATCATAAGATATACAAAAATTATAGATGCATTAAATATTCCGCACACGGGATGCAAATAATAGTCATAAAATGATATAAACGACAACCTACGTTAAGGTCAAATGCTTACGATCATTATTTGAAGAATCCTAAAATGTTAAAGTATCTATAGTCTATATATGCATTGCCTGCTTTCTCTTTCTTTTTACAACATTAAAAAAATTGTGTAAACATTATCTAGCCATCGGAAGATGTGATCACCTAACATCAATAACCTACTGAGTTGAATGTGAAAGGGGCTAATTAAACTAAAATGAAGCTAATTTTGCTATCAAATTCAATGGAGATGAGGCTCGATCTCACTGGAAAGAACTAACCAAATTTCAAGATATTCAATTTAAGCTTGTTTTGCGGCCAGCGATGACTTATGTCTATAGGTGAGTTGTTGAAACTTACAGGATTGAAATAGAAAGAATAATACAAAAGCATATGACAGTCACCCAATGCCGGTTGATGCGATGGATCTTGAATAGCGTTCTCATCTCATAAGGCGGAATATGTTAACGAAACACTGCCTTCACGACGAAAGCAGTTAAGATTGTAATTAATCAAAAGCAAGAGATTCCGACCTTGACTCCGATGGAATAACTGAATTATATAGGTTGCAGATCAAAGCACTCGATACCAAAATTACACAATTCAGGCAAACATTAATACAAAAGGACATACTTGTGCTTGATTTTCTTCAGTCGCCGAATGATTCAGGAGTAGGCTTGATAGTAAACATATAAATTTTCAAAATGATATTATCTCTGGAAATCGTCTAACTTGTAATGAAAAACTTGAAACAATTTTCTGAATCAGCTAAAACTCATATCAAATCATTGCTAAAATAAAGTAATATGCAATGTTTAACTTTGTAAAAGAGCGAGTGGAATGTAAGCAGTCAGTCAAAATGCTGAATTTTCGAAAACTCATCAGGTCCGAATTTTTTTTCAATCAAGTAATTAACAGACTTTTTGTATTCCTCTAGCGATTCCCTTGTTACCGCACTGCGCGTAGAATTTCAATCCCGATTTGTACATCATTTCTAAACAGAATCTCACAAACATAAATCAGTCATACATCCATCATTTATAGATATGTGTATAGTGAGACCGAAGGAAGACGAGTTGATTGCACTGTTTATGATACGAAGCGGTACTGGTTTGTTTGTGTTCTTATATCTATATGCCTTCTGTGTGTATATTCATGTTTAATTGCCAGCTAATAAAGCTGTTGGGTTGGCCTTCGTCTCGATAATTTGCTCTTTGTCAGGCGCGAGCTCGATAAAACGATTGCATTAACGATGACGACGTGGCTGCACCGAACGCAGACTAGCCACATGTGGGCTCACATGTGCATTATGACGAAGATTTGTACATGCAATTGACAAGGCCACTGACCTTAACAACTATAAACACTGATAAACGAGATGCACACATTCAATTGATCGCAAGAACGACATCCTGCAGGGTCAAAGACTACTAATTTGCATACAATCAGCCACTTCATTCCACAGTTTCCATTTCAACTCGCGTGAGTTATAGGACTTTAGGTAAGGATCCCACAATGGGCGCCGTTTCTTAATCTCTTCGAGTAACTTCTCCTCGTCTATTCTCATAATATTGACCACAAAAACGCGAATTAGTACTGAACTTTGAAAATATGCCGGTTAAATGTTTACTAAAGGGTCTGTTTACACTCCACAAAAATAGACAAGCCGCCAACCAAAATCGAATACCGCGCGTCGTTTTTGAGTTCTAATTTCAGCGTATACATTCGTGACAGCTTCCAAGCAAACTCTCTCAAATTCTTATTTAATTAATATTTCACTTAGCTTTTTTTTCCTGTTTTCCGAGCAAGCGTTATGAATGTGTGGGATGACAACATCTCTAGCAATGCAGGTTCCAATCCGGCTGTCCAATTCGAGAAACTCCGCTGTCAAGTCCTTTAGAATGGCTGCAGAATGTACAGCAGCAGTTGCACCACCACATCCGAGTCTCGTTGTACGCGAGTACTGATGCCTAAATCCTTTTTCCACGTGGAACTGAAGCCCCGCACGAGCCGCACTGGATACCGCTTTCCTTTCTTTTTCCTAATAAGAAAATTATTACTCAACAAATGAAAAATAATTCAATTACTCTTTACCCACTGTTAGTTCATATTTTCGTCCTTTTAGTATATTAAGATTGTGGGGGGATAACGAAAAATACAGTATTTTAGCTGTTTATCATTTGCAATTAACGTTATCTTAGTCTTTTTTTTTTCCCGCGTTTTTTCTCCCTCGTTGCGTCGGACTGTCAATCTCACAACCTCCGACAAAACAGATGTGGACTGGGAGTCGTCGCAACTGACGCGGAATGGAACGCCACATGGCGGCAATGGGCATTTTTATTGGTCGCCAGTGGCATAGTGTTTTGATGGCAACTGTGGGGGGGCATTACCAGATGGATATGCCTCGAAATGTATTGGTGTTTAATTAATATTATGTTTCAAATATTTATCTCCACAGATCTAAATATTTGAAAAAAAAAAATATTTTCTGCGCAACTATATCCGCACTAAAGAGGAAGTCCGCTTGCACTTCGAAGTCATACCCATCTGGCCGGGGGCAAGGGTTCGGGATCGGAATCACTTCGATTCCCGGGCGTAGGCGTCACATTACATACCCCAGGCAGAAAACGAAAGTTAGAAAAGATTAAATTAAAACAAAATCACGAAATCAAGCCTACTTTTTACTACTTCCCATTTCCTTCAACAAAGCAGTCTTTTCTTTCAAATATGAATGAAATTGTTGACAAGAGTATAGTTCCTAACATTATATTGAGCCATTGTGAGATTTTTTCAATTTACAATTTCAAAATTGTTCCTTTCGTCGCTTCATTGCAGTAAAAATTTGCTTAGGATCGGTCAATCGATCCATTCCCGGGCTTATTTTCAATGAAGATGTTTCACCCTTAAGGTGGGGTGCTATCCACCTGCCGGGCAAAAGCAACCCCCTAGCACGGGGTCTACTTTGAAGTAGAGAATAAGTAGAACTTAGATCCAAATTTTTATGCGAATCGGTGCTGCTCGGAGGAATTGCACAGAAAAATGGTCATTGACTGCACTAAAAATATGATTGATTTTAATTTCACAAGTATTAAGGGTTTTATTAAATAATTTTACAGAACACTACTAAAATTGCGACCTGTCTGTCCGTCCGTGTGTCACAGGAATTTTTCTCGCAAACCACATAAGCTAGTAACATAAAATTTCGTAAGTAGGTGTAAAGTGGTAAACTCTTGAAATTTTCACTATAAAAATTTTTTTTAGGTTGTTTAAGGGGGTCCCCCCATATACTGGGCGTTCAATTTAGTAGTTTCTTTTTAAATCACATTTTATTTTGACACTGACAGCTGTTTCCCGCTCAAAATTATGTTAGTGAGTCAGTATTAAAATATATGAAAATGTTGTTTCCCTCCCTCGCGATTGGACACATTTGACCTTAAAAAATTGTAGAGGTAAGTCTTTAGGAGTACAAGGGCAACAAATACCTCTGAAGTATAAATTCGATCAACTTTGTTAATAATAGTATATTTTACAAATTTTACGTTTTTGCCTATAAAATAATAATTGGACCCTTAAATTTCTTAAAAGCTAAAATTTAAGTTTTTTGAAAGCAGTTGTACGTATTTTGAAAATTTCATACCAATCGAATAATAAACAGCTATGTTACAGCCGATTGAATATTTAACAATTACAACAGCATTAACACGTGATACTAGGGAGATATACGTTTGCAACGGACCTAAATTTTGGTACATTTTGCCTCCCCTGGATCCCTTGGTGCATAAATTGACTTTTTAGGGTTTTGTAAAAAAATTTTACAAAACCTACTGAAATCGTGACCTGCTGGTCCGCCTGTCCGTGTGTGTCACAGCAGTTTTTCTCGCAAACGATATAAGCTATTAATATCAAATTTTGTACGTCGATGTAAAGTGGTGCCCTCTTCAAATTTCAATTTAAAAAAATGTTTATAAGGTATTTAAAGAGGGTCGCCTCATATAGGGGAGTGGCCACTGAAAAAAAAATTCATCAAAGATAGCCGATATGGGTATCAAATGAAAGGTCTTGATGATAACTTTTTAAAACAGTTCTTTAACTCACATTTTTTGCTTCAGCGGCACACAGAAAGGGGAAATACGTGAGAAATAGTTTCTGAGGAAATTTGGTGTGACGCATGGATAGCCAGACAAACGGCCAGACAGACGGGCAGGCAGGTCACGAAACTAGTAGGTCTTTGTAAAAAATTTGTTTACGAAGACTTTAAAATGAAACGCTTTTAGGATCACTCGGGTGTCTATCCGTCGGTTTCTCATAGCGAATTTACTTCTGACTCACTGCGCGGATTAAGCTCAAATCTGGTATACATATGAATTTTTGCGTCCCAAACACGTTCGTCAAGGGAATTACTTTTGAGATAGGGGGGTAACTTCTTGGGAAGGAGGAGCGGGGATGGTAAACGTTTTCTTAAGTGTACCATGTTACATATCAAACAAAAGATATTATTTTGAAGATCTCAAATATAGTTTTTTATTATTTCCAAGTTAAAAGTTTTTGTGTTATTAAAGAAAATAAGTGAAAATTGACTATTTTCCCCACTTGATCTCCGAAACTGCGAGCCTTAAAATATTGACAAAAATACGCAAAATAGTTCTTCCTAGGGGTGAAGAACTATTTTGCGTATTTTTGTCAAGTTTTTAAGGATCGCAGTTTCGGAGATCAAGTGGGGGGGTTGGAAACTAGTGTAGAGTCTCAAGAAAGAATCTTCATTTTTCAATATTGTTGGTAAGAACTTGTAATGTAAACCATTTACCATATATAAACATCTCGAATTCTTCAAGGAAACAGTTACATTCGAATTGATTCGGAGCGCATATGGTATAACAAAAACTATAAAAAATACCATCTACCCTATCATTATAAGTAACATATCAAAAATGAAAAATCAGTGTGCCCACTAGAAATGGTTTTAGTTCACATATTCAGAAATACGAGGGTCATTTGAAAAGTTTTCGGCCTCTTAAAGAAAAACACATCATTCAAGCAAATCAAAAATGTATTTCTCAACATAGTCTCCACGCCATTCAATACATTTAGTCAAAACCTTTTCCCAACCCTTCAGGCCATCAGAAAAAAATTCTTTAGGTAAACCTGAAAAATACAGGTTTACTGCATCACAAACTCGGTAGTTGACCAATATTTTTCCCCAACCCGAAGTTTTTGGGGGTTGGGAAAGAAAAAAGTCAGTCGGAGCTAGGTCTGGTGAGTAGGGTGGGTGTTGAAGCAATTCGAAATTTGATTCGTCCGATTTCAGCGTTGCGACCGTGCATGTGTGGGCTCGTCCATTGTTTTGTTCAAAAAGGTGCGGGTTGGGAAAGAAAAAAGTCAGTCGGAGCTAGGTCTGGTGAGTAGGGTGGGTGTTGAAGCAATTCGAAATTTGATTCGTCCGATTTCAGCGTTGCGACCGTGCATGTGTGGGCTCGTCCATTGTTTTGTTCAAAAAGGTGCTTTTTTTGTTCAAAAAAAGCACCTTCTTTCTCGCAAAGTGTTGTCGCTTCTTCTTGAGTTCCGTCTTCAATTGGTCCAGCAGTGCAGCGTAATAGGGTCTGACAATGGTTTTAACTTTTTGAAGGTAATCAACCATAATTACTCCACAGCTGTCCCAAAAAATGTCGCCATAACTTTTCCGGTAGAAAGAACAAACTTCGCCTTTTTCGGAGCTGATTCCCCCACCACAATCTACTGCATTGTTTAGTCTCCGGAGTATGGTGGTGAATGCAGGTTTTGTCGAAAGTAATTGATTGGCGCGAAAACTCGATAGGATTTTGTCCGAACAGCTGAAGAGTCTCGCACGGCATGTCCATCCGTACGTGCTTTTGGCCGATCGTCAACAAACACGGCACCCATTGCGCGGATAATTTTCGCATCCATAAATCTTCATGTAAAATCTTATGCACACGTTCAGTTGATATCCCACAAGACTCAGCAAGTTCCTTCAGGTTAATCGGCGATCTTCCATTACGGTTCTATGTTCTAAATCGACAATATCCCCCGTTGAAACAGTTTGTGGATATCCAGAACGTTCATCGTCAGAAATGCTTGTGCGACCGTGTTTGAACTCGGCCACCCAATGTTTCACGGTTGTAAATGAGGGCGCTGATTCACCATACATGGAGTCTAACTCTTCTTTCACTAGCCCAGTTTTTTCCTTTTCAAATATTGGTACTTTATCACCGCGCAATACTCAATTTTATCCATTGTTCTTAACAAACGTCACCTGTCAACTTTGGAAGGGTACCATGTGTTTTGTACTAATCGCAATGACTTGAAATTTTTAGGGCATACATATGTAAGGCATGTCTATTGGTTTGCAAGATAACTTTAATGTACCATGACTTTTTGCAGGTAAGGCCGGAAAGTTTTCAAATTACCCTCGTATATGACAAGATGGAATTCAAATTTCCCTCTTCAACTGACATCAGGCAATTTTTTTGTAAGAGCGAAGCAGTAAATGAAGCCATATTTTAAAAAATCGACTGGATTAGAACATGGTTATATGGAACCGTTTCCATTCGCACTTATTCACGCATAACTTTTGAATGCAGATGCTGTTTTTTTCACCAATTTATTGAATTTGGGGCCTATTGCCGTCAAGAAGAAAATAATCTCCCTAATCCAGGATAAAACACTCACCAGTATTGTAAAAAATAAGATGAAAAAATTCGCCAGATATCTCTAAATGTAGGAGGCGGCGCAAAATTAATCACCTAGGGCAAAATTAACTATCCAATTTTGTTTTTGAATAAGACAAAAACAATTAATTAACGCTGGATCGGCGACCAATTTGGCAGAAAACAAAGTCAAGTAACGTGATCGTCGATTCTGCCCGCGGCGGCCAACAGCGTTCGGTGTAGCGAAGCCTTTAGCTGATTGCTTATGAGTGCTATCCAATAAAAATTGAGGTTAGAACATTGGTATGGAAGGCCAATTTTATGGATTGGATATCTAATGCAACTAGTATCGGTTTCCAAATAAGTTTAAACAATTTTTTTTCTAATTTGTTATCCTCGAGATTGCACTGACTACCATCTACGTGCCAACAAATTCCGAATAAATCCAAATGCTGAAATACTTGCAGTTGTTACACTATTTGTAGCCGCTAGATCAATCTTCCACTAGATCTAGTGACAAAGTCGGCAGGATATTGGAATCTAATAACTGTCAGGGACATATCGTCGTTAGACTCCAATTTTATAATTTATCTGATTAAAGCGTACTTAATATGGTATGTTGTTCAATTAATTTTCAGCAGATTTGTGTTCATTTAAATTTTAATTATTGTAACAACAACAGTAATTACTATTTAAATGCACTAGAAACAAAATTATGGCAAATTTTTGAACATTAAATACCGATATTATGAATTTATCAATCGAAAGTCAAATAGGAACAAAGGGATTTGTTTTTGTAATTTGGCTTAAAAAACCACTTGCCCAGTGCGCCTACTGAGCTTCATATGCATTGAGCCTTTTTTTTCACTAGATGGTGTTCGTTGTCATACGAGTATATCGGGCAAAACTAATCAGATTGAGTTAAACTGACATGCATTTGAAAGGTGACATTCCAATCTACAATTTTCACATGGACAGTTTTGTATTACATCCTTCATGTCAAAAGTTGTATTAATTTAAAAATGAGTGAAATTTCTGAAAAATTCGTTATATTTTACAATATCACTACGATTAAGGTGAGAATGCATGGCAGACTCGCGAGAAAATTTGTGGTGTCTACGGTCAAGACACTTTATCAAAAGCCACAGCCAAGAGATGGTTCGCTCGCTTTCGTTCTGGAAATTTTGATGTCAAAGACGCACCTCGCTCAGGTCAACCAATCACTGAAAAAGTCGATGAAGTCTTACAAAAAATTGAAGAAGACCGACTCATAAGCAGCCATGATATTGCTGAGAAACTGAATATCCATCACGAAACAGTTTTGGACCATTTTCGTAAGGCTGGATACACAAAGAAGCTCGCAAGGGTTGATCGACTGAATTTCTATTTGCGAAATGCTAATAAAACGCAACGAAATCGAGCCATTTTTGAAGCAAATCATTACGGGCGATCAAAAATGGGAAAGATACGAGAATGTCGCTCGAAAAAGATCATGATCAAAAAAAGGAGAATCATCACAAACGACTTCAAAGCCAGGATTGACACCAAATAAGGTTATGCTATGTGTATGATATGATTGGAAGGGAATTGTTTATCATGAGGTGTTGGAACCTGGCCAAACACTCAATTCGGCTCTGTACTGTCAACAATTAACCAGATTGCAACAAGCAATTCAAAAAAACTGGCCAGAATTGATCAATAGAAACGGCGTTGTCTTCCATCATGACAATGCCAGACCACACACATCTTTGATGACCTGGCAAAAATTGACAGAGCTTGGCTGGGAAGTTGTGATGCATCCACCGTATAGTCTAGACTTTGCACCATCAGACTACCATTTATTTCAGTCGCTGCAAAACTTCCTTAATGAAAAGCAACTCACTTCAAAAATCACTTGGCCAATATACCACAGAAGTTCTACACAGATGGAATAATGGCTCTTCCCAAAAAATGGTAAAAGCTCATAGATAATAACGGACAATGAGACGCATAAGCCGAACGTCCCAGGTTCAAATCTCGTTGATGAACAACGTGATTTAGTTTAGGGGATTTTTCGGACAGACTACAAGTGTTCACTCAGTGGTGATATGTACTGATTTAATCAGATCATATCATAGCTGAGCAGACACACGGGAGCATGGTACTCCACACCAACATCCGAAAAAAATCAATACCGTCATGAAAATTAGATACTCTAACTATCTCTGAGCAAAGACCCGAGAGGGGCTGTAGTGCTAAAAAGAAGAAGAAGAAGAATAACGGACAATATGTACTTAACTTAAAATCCATTTTAAATAAAATTAATCTTCAATCGAAAAATGAAAAAAGGCTCAATACTTTTTAGACTTACCAATATTTACTTTATATTACCATGGAATTGCAAAATGTTAACTAGTATGTTTAAATGAAATGATTTGAAAGCACTTGAAACAGATTCTTTAAATATTTATTTTTTTCAATAGATTTTAAGTATTTTTAATTTCTAGATACCAATATCCAGATCCAATACCAATATTGTGGTTGCAGTGGCATAGGTTTTCTCGGCACTCAAAAACGGGCAGACATACGTTTGAGTCATGAACTTAGTTTTAATTTCATTAACTAGTAGGCCAATTCGGTTTGCTTCAGATTCTAGGCTTGGAAATGCTCCTTCGGCATCTAAGATTGAACGTGCAATAATATTGACGTCATCAGCAAATGCTACCAAATGTGTGGAGTTGAACATTGGTGTGACTAAAATTGAGAAACAAAAACGATAGAAAGTAAACTTTTTAACACGTTTTGCAGCAAAAACGAATTACGCCTTGTTCTGAATTACATGCAGAAACATAAACAGAAATTTATTGCATTACATACTTCTAAGGCAGTAATATAAATTTTTTCTTGTAAAAACCAAACAAAGTAAATGAGAATTGTTTTACATTTAGTACAACTTATGCAAGGTTACGTTCCCCGACTATTTTTAGCTGCCAAAATGAATCTTTTAAATTATTTAGACTGTACCCTGTGATATAATTCTTAATTCAACTTATTTTAAATATGAGTTTGGTTAACGTAGGTAGTCAACACCAACTGTATTTTTGTAGGATCCTGCAGTCATGTCGGGAAATAATTCGCAAAAAGAATCAATTGTAAGCTCATCTGCTAAACTATCGACATCTGCACATTCCGACGACTCACGACTACAAATTCAACTGTTTCTGTAGGGTCTTCAATTCCAAAATGACAGAAAATGGGCATAGAACCATCATTTCCAAAAATATACGAATTCAGAACTGGGGGTTCAAAAAACGTGCAAATTACAGACGCTATAGTGGAATTGATACACCGCGATAGTCTCCCTTTCAGCGTAGTCGAAGGCAAAAGGTTTGGAAAACTGATTAAATTACTTGTACCATTATATAAAGTCCCATGCCGCAAAACGATAACTGATATTATTGACGAAAAATACGAAGAGAAAAAAGCTAGTATAATCAAAAAATTACAATCCGTAACCAACACATGTTTAGCAATTGACGAATGGAAGGATTTGCAAACGAAGAGCTATTTGGGATTAACAATTCATTTTATCAAAAGCTTTAAAACTGTTTCCTTCAATATAGCTTGTGAGCCACTTTCAGAGAGTCGTACCGCCGAATATCTGTCAATGACCGTAAATAATGTTTGCGAACAATGGGAGATACCTGATGTAAAAATTTTAGCCGTCACTACCGATAACGGTACAAACATTGTAGTTTAAAGCAATTGAATTAACATTTGGACAAGCAAAACATATTCGTTGCATTGCGCATGCGTTAAACCTTGTGCGAAATTCAGTTACGGTTACTGAAATAAAAACATTCATTGATAAAGTTTACAGAATCGTTCAATGGTTCCATCAAAGCGGAGTTGGTGCAGACCAATTAAGGAATTCTCAAAAGAAAGAAGAAAAATTAAACACCTCATAGGAAACGTTTCCACACGGTAGAATTCACAATTGCACATGCTTGAAAGGTTTTTAGCTATGAGTGGGACAGTGAGTGGCATTTTATTGAATCATCCTAGTGCTCCGTCTATGATTCAAGCTAGTGAAATAACTGCACTAAGAGAGATATCAAAAATGCTCAAACCGTTTGAAAAAGTAAGCGAGGGGATGTGTCGTGAAAAATATGTAAGCGGAAGTAAAGCTATTCTCATGATAAAATGCCTCAAACAATATTTGGAAAAAACAGACCCATCACATGAGTTGGCCATTTAGTTAAAAAGTTCATTATTTCATGAATTCAAGAAAAGATTTGAACACATAAAAAAAGTTCATTTATTTACGACAGCAGCAGTTTTGAACCCTCGGTGCAAAAAATTACATCTTGATGGAGGAGCGTCTCTAGCAAGAACTATAAATTACATTAAACGATCCATTGAAGAAAACCGTGAACCTGAGCATTGTCTACTGTCGACAATTTCGGCTGCTGATGATGTCGATAATAATGACGTTTGGGAAACCCACAACAAACTGCTGATGGAGACTATGAGAGCCAGTCAAAATCGTAGCCAGACATCCGAATTGAACATAGCTTCGCCTCTAACAGGATTAAAAGAAAATGCTTTAGAAATGGAGAAGCTAAGAGGGAGCTTTTCCAAAATTGACACAGTTAACGTGTAAACACATTTTAGCACCGGCTTCTTCAGCTCCAGCAGAGAAATTGTTTTCAAAAGCTGGCGCAATATTAACTAAGACCAGGAGCCGAATATTGTCCAAAGGCTGACTTAAGCTCTTATTCCTAAGCTCATTGTCCACGAATTTTTAGTTTGCTTAGTTGAATGATTTAAAAATTCTTACTTGTGTTGACTAAGACCTTAATTTATGTTGATTATTCCAGAACTTGTAATTTTTGTTGTTTATTTTTAAATTAATAAAGCTGCGATAAGAATAATATTTTAGGCGTTTATTTTTGATTTAATTTGACAAATTAGGAAAAAACGATTATTGCAACAAAATCGATTATTTTTTAAATTAAAATCGATTATTTATTAATCGATTTTTTTACGGTATGAAAAACAATCGATTAATCAATTTTTTTATCAAGTAGGTCGCACCCTAATAAACTAGCAAACAAGTTCACCAGACGATCGACCAAATTAAAAGAGAAGGAGAATGTTTGAATAAAACAAGTGATAAACTTGCAGAAGATAGAGAGCGCGTTTATCATCATTTAAGATAAAACGCAAAAGCGCTATCTACTTGGGACTAAGCTTTCATCAAATCATCAAAATCGGTTCGCTGTTGTGTTTGCATGTACGTACATTTAATGAAAGGGGAATCTTTTGCACATCTGATCAAAATGAAATATTTGTCGATACAATATTTATCTTACATTGGAAATCGTTGGCGAACGCGTATACATACTCAAATTGATCTTTGAAGGTTGAATACCGTTATGTTGGGAATTTATTCTATGCAAACTCACTTGATAGTACATACGCTTTGGATAAAGCGAACTACTCATCCCTACCTAAATTACGAAAACATGACGGGCGTATCGTACGTTAATATATTACCCTTAAGAATCACAAGATTATTTTTGGCGGTAATTTCGACGAAGTGAAGAGCTTTTCTCATTAGGAACTGCCACAACTAATCACTAATTCGAAATAAAGTTCCTGCTCTTTATTTGCTCGTGTGTCCATCTGTCAGTAAGTCTGTCCAATCGTCCGTATGCAGGTTTACAGCTTCCCCAGACAGAGTTCATCATTCACTTCATTTTAATACCAGTACGTCGAAAACAATAAATGAAACTGATCGAATTAAAACAAATGTGTTTGATGAGGATAGATAGATGCTTCAAAATTAGTTACTGCATTTGGCTCCTGTAATTTTCAACACTTTTGTCGACCAAAAGATTTCGGCAGGGCATCATCTTTTATCAATACGAACCAAGGCCGTAGTCATCCATAGGGCCCGGCCCCTCCCGACATCATACGAGTTCCACAATTTTCAACTTGCTATTTCTTCAAGACCACACGCGTAACACATACTCGTCCATATATTACTAGAAAAAGTCAAACTATAGCAGAAAGCCTATTTTACACAGCTTTACTACCCCATACGTGATCATATGTAGGATAACTTTTACTTTGCAAATGTATCAAAATACAAGGAGAATTGCGGAAGTGGCGACAAAATTCAACGTTTCGGACCGGTTCGAGATGGATTTCAAGATTGAAATCCAGATAGGCCGCGGGGAACATAGTACCGCCCCTTGTGGTGTAAGAATTCTTTTAGTTTCTACATACATACGTTTGATTACAAACGCCGTCGTAGGTGAAATAAAATCTACTTTTCATACAATCACTTGGAGGGTGTTTGCGGAAGTAGGCTGAAAGTTCCTTGGACATATATAGACACATATAGACTGACTGCTACAAATGCAAAGCTCTTGTGACTAGCTTAGTCTTACGTTAGTTTCGTTACTAGACATAACTGTGTGCCATATACTCATCTGTGTGGCATATCTCAACCTCTTGTTTTAACTATATTGTATACACATCGCGATATCAGCAACTATCACAGGCGTGAATTGATTGCATTTTAAGATTATTATTCACATTTCATCGGAATGAAATGCGTACAACTCAAAACTGACGATAGATACAAGCCATATGGTAGCAATTTGCATATGTATTAGTCGGCCTACTATGGACAAGCTTCCGGTAGCTGTCACCCAACTGCGGCATTAGCAAATGCTTATATTCCGTCATATATACTATTTTCCGAATAAAAAATGTGCCGAACGCATTCCGTGCATGCTATAAATTCACCTTGTATATCCCATTGTGCTCCTAAACTTTCCAAGACGAGCAAATGAAGCACACGTTTTGCACCTTCGACTGATAGCTCAGCGTTGAGATGTAAACAAACTCCTATAAATTCACTTTGGAAGGCGATAAAAACTAAACGGGTATGAGAACTGAAATAACATTCACTTCACTAGGAGCGCTATTGTGTTCTCCGCGGATCATCTGGGTTTCACTGTAGAAATCCGCCTCTAAACCGTACAAAACCTCGAATTTTTGTTGGCACCTCCACAATTCTTCATATAACGCCATGTAAGTTAGCCAGCAAAGTCGGTCTACTAATGGTCATGTGTGTGGTAGTAAGCGCTGCTGCCATATGGCTTGTATCTATCGTCAGTTTTGGTACAACTACAAAGCCAACGGTGTATTGTTGATTTCTTTAAGAAGCCTAGAAAAAATGAACTGAAATGGGAGTACCCTACATTACATTAGTGTATTTTTCGACGATAATTTGCATAATAGTAATTCGAATTAAAATATTACAGATTACGATGACGCACAGCAAAAATTTGTGAATGAACCGATATCAAACGAAACTTCTGCAACTTCAATAATCTCTGGTGAGTAACTGAATTTGGGTAACACAATTTGAGTATAAACCGATTAATGATTTGTATACCAACATTGATACAAATTCTTAACGCATTTGAAAATACTGTATTGTTTCATTGAGCTTTACGATAATATGTAAAATTTCAATTTCAACTAAAATATAACCGATGACGAAGATTCAGAGGGAAAAGTGTCGAATAAAATAATGTCTGACGCAACACCTACAACATCAAAAGTTTCCGGTAAGTAATCTAATTACAGCATACATTGATTGAAATCGCGACCTATCTGTCAGTCTATCCATCCGTCTGCCACAGCAGTTTTTCTCTGGAATCATAGCAGCTGCAGATACCAAACTTGGTAGGTATACGAGTATCAGAAATGATAGACTCTTGAAACTTCAGATACTAGAAACATTTTCAAAGTTTCTTAAGGGGGCCCCCCATAGCGAAAGAGGACCCTTAAAATTTGTTTGTGCCGAAGGTAGCCATGTGGGGCTCAAAAGAAAGGTATTGATGAGAGCTTTCCAAAACAAGCCCTAAGACAGTGTTGCCAGCTTTGTGGTGCACTGGAGGGAAAATGTAGTAGAAATTTGTTATTGCGCTAGTTTTATTCTATAAACGTTAAGTTTCATACAAATCAATTCATATCTGCAGAAGTTATAGCCGTTTTAAATTTATCCAATTTTAACAACTAAACATAATTTTTCTACTATATTGGCTTTCCATCGAACCAGAAACTTAAGTTTTGATTGGATGTTCTCAAAAACTTAAAAGTCATTGAGATCTCATTCAATCAGTAATATTAATAGCACCACAAAAAAATGGCGCCCGCATAAAATTAAGTAACGTTGGTTGTTCTTTGAAACCAAATATTCAAGTGCATGTCATTGAAGGATTTCTTCAGGTTGTTGATTATTGGTGAATGCATATTGAGAACAAAATCCTTCTGACATGATCGTAGGTCTGTCTAACTGACTGGTTTTATATTTACATTTTCAAAAATTCCGGCATCATTTTTTATACCAAAAAACTTCATCAAACCTGACCTGATATAATGGATGCGATTAGCAGAACTTACGAAATTTAAATAAATTCCAGTGATTTTTTGAATCCTCATGACCATCTCTCGAATAATAAATGATCTGAAAATTGATGATAAACAATCTTTTGATTTGTTTATTCAATGGGTTTTTCTCGTTTATTGCAGATGACGTTCTGCATTCTCGGACTTTTAATCAATCTGACACGTTTACTCATTCTTCGAAGACGAGTGTTGTCGATCCAAAACTCGACATTGGCAGTATGGACAGATCCCCTTTAGACGATTATACAAAGAAGCTTGTTTTAACTTCTTCGATGCACTCAAACGGGAAGGAAATGGGTGCAACAGAAGTTATCAAGAAACTTGAATTAAAGATTTACCTTTCCTTAATTATTCCGAAAAGAAAGATGGCGTGCACTGCGAACCGTGCTGGCTGTTTTTTCATGAAGGGGTTGGCAGAGGAAACCACAAAATCTCAGGAAAGCTTGTGACTAGGTGTTACAGAAATTGGAAAAACGCGAGAGAATTTCGGAAAACATGCAAACAAGGAATATCACAAAACTTCTGTTGAGGTTGCCAAAAATTTCATTGAAATATTGTCAGAAAAACGATCTGATATTGTATCTATATTGAATTCGCAGCAAGCTAAAGAGAAAGAAGAAAACAGAGTAGCAATCATACCGATAATTTAAACCATCCTTTTCTGTGCTGAGCAAGAATTACCCTTGAGAGGGGACCACGATAGTTGGCCTTTTTCGTTGACAAGGCCACAATTGAATGATGGAAAATTACGAGCTTTTTTGCGATTTCGGATCGATTCCGGGGATGTGAACCTGTAGAGACATATTGTCAATAATCCCAGAAATGCTTCTCACATGAGTCCAGATATCCAGAATTAAATAATTCAGATCTGTTCTGACATCATCGTCAGAAAAATCATTTGGAAAGTTGATAATGCACCATGTTTCAGCTTGCTCGGGGATGAAACCATGGATATATCAAGCACGGAACAAATGTCATTATGTCTCAGATAACTTTCCTTGCATGAAGATTTGCGCAAACTGATTATTCGCGAAGATTTTGTAGGGTTCGTACCAATTTACAGCCAGACTTCTGAAAAAATAACTGTAGCTCTTCAGAAATGGTGTGGAGCTTAGAATGAAAAACTCCACCAGTCAAGGTTATGATGGAGCACGTAACATGTCTGGTCATGGCAGTGGCGTCCAGGCAAGAATGAAGAAACTTTATCCGTTGATGATGTGCGTCCATTGTTATCGCTATCGTTTGAAAATCGCATTGTCAAATGCCAGGTAGTCCCGCTTGTTGGGAATTGTCTTGGGATTGCGAACGATGCGGTCAATTTATGTAGAAACCACGCATATGCGACAAAAATTCTTCAAGATCTCATCCAAGAACATGCTCCAGAGAGCAAAAAGAAGGGCTTATGCGTTTTTGTGAAGCAAGATTCATTGAACTACATACTATCCTTTGTAGAACTATTCAAGATCATCCACATAGCATTAGAAGAAATTTCTGAAAAATCTTGGATCAATTCATAAACAGCGGTTGGTTTATTTGCGGCAATCCAGAAAAGCGAGTTTTGCGTCAGTCTCTTGGTTTGTGACAAATTTTTTAATTTTACACTACCTTTGTCAGTTCGACTAAAAGAAAAATCACGTGACTTGGCTTCAGCAGTGAAGCATGCACACGAAATTATTTATATTCTTCAAAAAGACGTAAAAATGCAGAAGTATCGTTCGACGAAATTTTCAGAGCAGCTGAAAAGCTTGCGAAAGAAGCGTTTGATATTGAAATCAAAGTTCCGAGACTCACATTAAAGCAAACAACTCATTCTAATCACCTGTTGAATCCGAGTTTCATTATGTTGTTTTCATACCTTGCGTCCATACGCTGATTCAGAATTTGTCAGGCAAGTTTCTCAATGAAAATGCGAGAATTCTGTCGAGCATATAAATATACTTTTACCAGAATTTGCATCTATTGAAAAAGTAGATGACTTGGATAATCTTGCGTGATACTTTCATGATCGAGTCTCAGAATCCGTTATGAGAACTGAATATAAACTGTGGTGTGAGAAATTTTCAGGACTCAAGAAAGATGCCGGGGTTTTGGAAGTTTTGGGTTTTTGTGACACAAGCAGATTTCCAACAATCCAGTATCTTTTATCAGTTTTGGGTGAGTATAGCAAGATCCGCCGAGATTGGCCTTGTCTGAGGACGCGTGAATGCGCTGGCAGGCTAGCGTTGTGGTGTCGTGGGGCGGGTTCTTTCCTCCAGGATAAGGAGCCACTACAAAAAATTTCGCATTCACGAATTCTTGGGTCACAGAAAAAGTCGACCGAAGTCGAAAAAAGGAGGTAGCCAGCTAAAAGTTGAAATTTCTTGTTCAGAGAACAAGTTGGGACGAGCAAAAACGGACGGACTGGCGTAGACTTCGTCATTAACGACGATACTTTTGGCCACAAATAAGAGTGGGGCATCCAGATGGAGGTGGTGCCCCCTTGCACCCTCCCAACTGGATCAAGATCCAAACGTAGACGTGGCCATGTATTTAACTTTGAGTGGAAAACTCATACAAACATAATTTGCATGAACTTTTCCATGTCCGCAAAGGACCTGCGCCGATAGGATTAATATATACGTCTGTTTAGTCCGTCTGTACTCAGCTTCAAGCACACACAAGTTTACACACTCACAACAAAACGTAGATATACGTGCCAGTCTGTCCGTCCGTCAATTTTTTTCTTCATTCGTCTCACTCCGCGCTCCGACCCCGAAGACAATCGATTCTCTAGCTGAAAGATCCTTCAGCTCCTTTTTCACTACCCCCGTCCCCTTTGGGATCGCGAGAAAATTAGCTGCCCTATATTAATCGAGCAGTCACACAATCAAACTGCTCGAAAACCTTCCTATCTCCTACTCGGAATTATGTGGCAGATTTGAAAAAAAATATATGTAATTAATTTTATGTGTAATCCTAATTTTGTAGAATACTTTTTATTCTTATTATTTTTTTAAATTCATTTCATATCGATTTTCCTGTATATTAAAATTTAAATGTCTCCCTTTAATCGTATTCGTCCTAAGATTTAACTTTTATAACTATTTAAAATTTTCATTTCCTTACTCTAGTTAAAATTTCTTTACTACTTTTCAAATTCCCTTACTTTATTTCAACTTTCTCTACTTTAATTAAATTTTGTTTTAAAAATTTCAAATCTGCATTTCAAATTCCGGGTTTGGGGAGCGCTGATGTAATACTCCCCAACGGTGTATTACAACACGGCGATTCACCGTATGCACGCGATGGAAGAAAAGAAATATACGAGTAAGTTTTCGGGACGGATCGAAGAGTCGAATTGCTACCTTCACGAAACGAGCACGGAAGAACGAACGGTTGTGAAGAAGCTCTGGGGGAGACGCTCGACGATGCCGTCATTGCTTTTCTAGAGAAAAAATCTTTTCGCGCGTCGCGAAAAAACCCACCCGACGGGAGTCTTGCCATTAATTACATGTGTGAGCTATGAATTTTCAGTGGCCCACATTTTGCGATTTTGTTGTGTTTTCCGTGTTTTCTTGGATTATGGAAGTGTTGTGGTTTTACTTACGACCACGACACGGGAAGCACGGGAGAACGGCAGTTTTTAGATCAATACTGGGAGAGTGTATGAAAAGTGTTGAAGTTTTGTGGTTTAACTCCCTTTAACAAATTGCCGAATGAATATAATCAAATTAAATAATTAGCATTTCGACCAATGCTATCAAAGAAACTTGAAATAAATCGCGGATCATTGTGATAGTGTTCCTATCATTGGAATACCGTCAACAGTTGTTCCCGTTACACGTGGACGCCTGATCCACTGCGAAGAAGCAACGTGAAAAACCTTCCGGTCGCGTTATGCGATATAATTTATGCGGGAAATGAGCAGAAAAGGATTAATAATTTGATATGGACTATGGCGAGAAGACTGAGATAACGGATGTAGTCTATTAAAACAAGAAATGTCATGAGTGGGATAAGAGAAAGACTTGGACAGCTGCGAGTGTGATTGAGGAAGGTTGGGGATTATTTTTGTTTTGTAATGATCGTGTTTGCACAGCCAGTGTGGATAGAGCGCAGTAGCAAAAGTGCTGTTTCCGTAAAGTGCTTGGAAATTTACGATAAAAGTACTCATATCCATTTGACCTTGGCTGATTAATCTCTATCTGCTGCATTCCTTGGGCTACTCGCAAAACAAAACATAGGAGGCAGAGTTGCTGATTGTTCAAATACAATTCCTCAATTTGCGATAAGACAATAACAATATTAACTGAACAAATTGCAGTTAAGCTTTGGATAGTCACGTCTCCACTTGGGCTCAAAAGCGTCAATTCCAATGTGATAATTCACATTTAATGTGTTGAGTAAGATGCAAATCATCGTTCATAGGATTCTTCCAACATCGTGTGATATGGTAACGTACAAAAATCCAAGCGAACGGCCATCATCAAAGCATTCAGCAAATAAATCATCGAAGAAAGCTCACCAAGCCTACTAACTACGTAAAACAGCAAAAGAAATTCCCGATAGTATCCAAGATGCAGCTCACGTTTTGTACACGGTAATTGTATTTTGCGATAAGAGTTACCGAAAAACTTATCCTGAATTTACCACGAAGTCTTAAAGATGCTTTGGAAACAACATGATACCATTTATAAGGAAGTAAGGCAAGAAGTTTATTGTCAATGAGCGGAAGATATTACTTATAAGATTTGCAACGTTATCAACGTAAGTCAATTCCGTTTTTTTTTTTTGCAGTTGCTCGTATATCGTGTTGATTTAAACTAAAGTTAAAAATTAACTGAGCAGCATTAAGGGAGTCATATCGTTGAAGCTTTTAATGAGATCGTCGTTTATTGTTGCATTTTGTATGAAGGAATCGAATGAATTAAGAACATTGGAAAAGTTACTATTTATGTTTAATGTATGTAATTTATACATCCGTAAATTATGAAGATTTAATGCATAGGTTAATAAAAGGAGGTTAGTTTTAGATAAATCTTTGCAAATGGAAAAGAAACACACTGGAAAAAAACTTAGCAACAAAGAAAAAAAAATGTAACTAACTATTTATTTGAAGCATCGTAGCAGATATAGAAATTTTTAAAAATTGGGGTTGTTTACTGTACACAATACTTTACACAATATTTATACAAAGTGCAAATTTAGATCGGGAAGAGTCATCACACAAAGAACAGAACATTCGGGAGAAAGAAAACCATAGAATCAAAGTCAAAAACGCTTTATTTCGTCCAAATCGTTGTAAATTTCAAAAGAATATTCGAGAAAAAACGACATAGACGGGACAGAAACGGACAATTGAAAAATTAGAAAACAAAAAAATTGAAACCAGTTTGATTTGTAAATAAAAAAAATCGTTAAAAACAAAAAGATTTCAAACAATAATTAGAAATTATTAAAGTTTTTGTATCCATTTTCCGTAGAGAATGATGTTTACATACCGATAAAATGCAAAGAAAAAAAAGGGGGAAAAATTGGAAAGGTTATGAACGAGAATAGAATTTTCTGTAATTTTCCTTTTTTTCGTTTTGTTTGGCAATAGAATAAAATGAATCATTAAACTTCAAAGCCTTGGTCTTTCCATTTTATCAAATCTGACCGGGTATAGTACCCGCAACGATGGCAGGCTCTTCGTATAAAATGGGCTAGCCATCGGGCGCGCTCCACCGTTTTGTCGCTTAGCAGGGGCTCTTGCCGGGTAGAGTGGCCTTCCGCTCACGTACCCTTTTGTGATATAGGATAATGTGATTTCATTGCATAACTCTATAGCATAAATTGGTTACGTTTGTGCTTCACATTTGAGGGGGAAACACATGGTCACGTCTACGTTTGGATCTTGATCCGGTTGGGAGGGTGCGAGGGGGGTACCACCTCCATCTGGATGCCCCATTCTTATTTGTGGGCCATAAGGATAGTTGTTGATGACGAAGTCTCCGCCAGTCCGTCCGTTTTCAACCCTTAGTAGGTTACCTCGGCCTCGACACCAGTCGATCGGCATTCGATCCCTTTAACCGTGAATGCAAATTTTTTTTGTAGTGGGTCCTTGTGCTGGGGGAAAGAATCCACCCCATGACACCGCAACGCTAACCTGCCAGCGCATTAACGCGTCCCCAGACAAGGCCAATCTCGGCGGATCTTAACATACTTTTCCGCCGAGGCAGCAAGCCATCGCTGCAGTCCTTTACGTACATTCATAAATCTACTTTCACTACAAATACATCCAACTTAGGTGTCGACCCGAATGAGGTTCTCGATATAATGGCAGCAAAAAAAAATCTAAAAATTGAAATTTTGAATTTCTGACCCTAATAAACGTAATGCGCTTGACAAGAAAAGTGTATATGCGTAATTCACACTTAAAAATCATAGACGCTAATAGTTACAAACTAATATTGTATGTTATCGTTATTATTTTTACTTTAATAAAATATATATCCATATAATCCCCCCCGCACAAACCTTACCAACTAAATTATAATTATGACACGGGCCCCCCCCGGAGGAAATTTCTGGCTACAGCCCTGATGCAAACTCTGAAAAATAATAGCAACCTTTACTTTCATGTTATCAGCACTAAACTCATAAGTAATTATGCATTCCCCGGAAACACTACTCATACAAGTAGCAAATTATTATAAATGACATTTTTGGCGCTCCCTCAAGGTATTAGCGCTTTAATGGCATCCAGTCTTATTAAAATATTTGCTCTATAATTTACGTAGTACACTATAAGTACATTTGGCTAGCGGTAAAAGCTTAATATTAAGTAGATAGCAAACATTCGAGAAAACGAGCAACGTTGGCTGCAAACTGACATTATCAAGAACTTGATGATGGTGCGTTGCGACAATTATGTATTTCATCTGCAGAAAAGGTACGTCAAACTTTTGAACCTCGAGATTTTTTAATCATTTATTTATGCTACAATAGACAACTTAAACAGGCAAAGAAAAATAATAATTGTACTTAATTTAGAACCTATTAATTTTATTTTTGAAGCTAGTTGCCCCAAGAGAGAATGTATTGTATTTCCATATTTATCAAATACTTATCATTATTTTATTTTCTTGAAATTAATTTGTCAAAATCAATAAATGATTGATAACGATAGGCTTATGAAAAAAAGGCTCAATATTAAAATTTTATTGACTAAAGTGAATACAAAAAACAAGCCCACAAACAATTTGCGATAGGTTCGTATTTTTAAAATTTATTAACAGATTAATTGGATAGAAAGAATAAAAACCACTGTTCTGTTTGCATTGAGGAATTTAGAAAACAAACAAAAATTAATTGAAATATTTCAGCTATAGTTTTATGCAATTTTTTTTTAAACAAACCCGATATCTTATAATATAATTAACATTTTTCTTGAAAATTCCTCAGGGTCGCACGTTTATTGACACCGGATTAATATTCTGGACGAGATACGAACATTGAGTTGATCTCTCAATTCTCTGTCATTTGGCAACACATCTAAAATATCTTTGGATTCTATTATTGTAAAAGAAGCTGCGCGGATTGTACCTCTCAATCTCAAGAATGTATGTCGGGGGAAGCCCCACATTCCAATTATTCATACAAATTTATGTAGATATGTATATGTTATTGGTACATACACGTTAAAGCATATATGTGCATATATATAGTATTTTTATGTAAAATTAAACCAAGTAAGATGGTGGCAAAATTGTTATTCGACACTTTTTGAATAACGAAATGTGTGAAACCTAGAAATTGAAAAAGTAGAACGTATCTCACGTTCCAAAGTCCAATCTGTAAGATTTCTGTTTACATTCATTATGACTGTAAAATGCAAAAATATTCATTCATAATATAAAAATTTCGCATACCTTCTAGGCGAGTTGGATGGTGAATAACGGCTTCGTTATTCCGAAAATATTGACTATGAAAATTTGTAAATCACTTTTTAACTCAATCGGGATGAATTTTCATAAAGGAAAATGGGAACTATTGCAATGAAGACTATCTTAGAACTCGGATATAATATTAAAACAAACTAAAAAATATTTATTAACACGTTTCTGCATAAAGAACGTGTTAAAAACCCGTATCGGCTACATTGGAAATAACAAAAGAATTTGAAAACTCGTCCGCGTTTGTTGGCTAAACTTCGATCCGGAAATGCGCACACACTGATTTATGCACTGTACATAAACTTGGCACTGAACTTCTGTGATCTCACTTAAATATTGCTAATCGTTTTTAATGTGAATTTACTGCTTTTCAATATGTTTTACTGTAAATTAGCACAACCACGTACAAACTCGCGAAACAAATTATCTAACGATAAGAAATATCTAATCAGAGTAACGATAGATATCTCGGCTGTCGTTTACGAGTCGACTGTGATCGATAACACATTCACATGTGTCTATACATGATGAAATGAAGGCTACAGAGAGTTGTTAACACAATCGCTTCTCAGTTGAGAATGGATGCTGAATTTTAATGAACATGGATCAAAGGTTAAGATGCACTGAAGCTTAGCATGTGTTAACAGTTTGCGGTAAAAATTTTCGAACGCGTAAAATAATTAAAATTCCATATAATTTTTGGATAAATATAATGTTTACTTAATAATCTATTATAAATATGTATATGCAACAATGCAAATATTCCATGACAGTTGTAGCCAGATTTGCCGGGACTGTTAGTTGATGTGTTGATATTATGAAAAATGAATATAAAAACGACAAATTGTATACGTCACTTTACCCAATTAACTAAAAGTATTGAAGAAATTTTTCAAACTGCAATGGATAGTACATTTGCCTCCCCAGGCGAGGATTAAAGAGAAACGTCCAGTTCGAAAAAACTCGATTCTGACAGCATGTAGAGGTAAGCATTTTTTTACTTACCGTGAGGAGCTTGCAGCGATTTTGTGCTACCTCAGTGAAGCAGATGTAAAAAATAGTAGTGCAGAGCCGCTGAGAAGAAGCATTATAGAAAACCACTGTATTATAACAAACTGAAGCGCGATCAAGTTCACACTGGAGAACGGAACGGATATGAGGAATGCAAAACTGACGTTAGATAGGAAGCCATATGGCAGCAGCGCTTACTACCACACACATGACCATTAGTAGGCCGACTTTGCTGGCTAACTTACATGGCGGTATATGAAGAATTATGGAGGTGCCAACGAAAATTCGAAGTTTTGTACGGTTTTGAGGCAAATTACTGCAGTGAAATCCTGATGGCCCACGGAGAACACAATAGCGCTACTAGTGAAGTGAAAATTATTTCAGTTCTTATTACCGTTTAGTTTTTATCGCCTTCCAAAGTGAATTTATAGGAGTTTGTTTACATCTCAACGCTGAGCTATCAGTCGAAGATGCAAAACGTGTGCTTCATTTGCTCGTCTTGAAAAGTTTAGGATTACAGTGGGCTATACAATGTGAATTTATAGCATGCACGGAATGCGTTCGGCACGTTTTTTATTCGGAAAATAGTATATACTACGAAATATAAGCATTTGCTAATGCCGCAGTTGGGTGACAGCTCCCGGAAGCTTGTCCATAGTAGGCCGACTGATACATATGCAAATTGCTACCATATGGCTTCCTATTTAACGTCAGTTTTGGAGGAATGACAATCCGAGATAAAAGGCGAGTGAAAATTTGTTGAATGATGTGCGAAAATGAACGAGTTGCCCGTAAAAATTTTGTCATGTGTGCGATTGGGAGTTTCGAGGGGAATTTTTGTAAGTTGCTCAGAAGAACGTGGCCAAGAATTCCGTCCGTATCTGATTTGATACAAGTCATTTGAATTCTTTCTTTTGATTAGATATTCTGTTTTCTCTCATATCATCCGCAAATAGTACGAATAGCGGCTATCCGTAAGAAACTGGTAATTGTCGCAGATAAAAGCGAAAAAATACGAATACCGATTTTCAAATCTGCAGATGTCCGGGTCAACTAAAGATTATGTGAAACTTTGGTTCTGACACGCTTGATGGCGAGCAATGTATTCGGATTTTTCAAACGTATGTAGCTGTTTCTTGTGAAAATTCTAAGTAAGGCATTTATCAAATAACATCTCACATTCATAGATTACCATCACCTGGACCGGATAAGTGCCGATCAGAGAAAGAGTAAATTTAGTTCGGGCTTCTATGTAGGAGTTTGTCGGGAGACTTGAATGCGAGATGTCGAAAGTGAATGGCGGAGAAATTAGCTTTCAATGTGATGAAATGGGAACCGAAACTCAGGCATGGTGATTGGGCAGACGTGTCTCCGTGGTATGCTGGATTTGCTCTACGAGTAAAAACAAAATAATAACAAAAGGTCATCTATAAATTACAAATCATATGTTTTCGATTTCCACAAAACGAACAATCGTCTCAAGAGAAATGTGCCTAATAAATTGCATTAATTGCAAAGCAAATAAAGCATTAAAATGTTTAAGTAGAAGTTAGAAATGATAAGAAATAGATCACATTTTTGAAAGAATACTTTCGCATCTTGATGTCGGGAGTTCCTCAATACGATGCTAGATGACCAAAAACAGCACAGTTAACGCAGTATTATTTTTCTTTAGGCTACGTCTGAGCCAATTTGAACCTCTTTGCATTTGACGCAACGATGGTGCATGGTGCAGTTGCCAGCCGAATGACCAAATCTTTGACACTGGTAATACTGGTTGACTTCTCTTTTCTGGATGCGCTCTCACCTCACCACTCTGAAATTAAAGTACCTTATTTGTTGAAAGGCACTTGGAGTGCTCTTATTTGTAATTTGTTCCAGGTAAAGTGGTAAATTCTTCCTTTCTACGGTCGACCTTCTTGTCGCAAAGGCTTTGACTGAAACAAATTCAATTTCTAGTGCAGCTTCTTTGAGCAACTGAAGAAGATCGACGGTACCCTCTCCGCAGTCCAAATGCTTAAAAAAAAGGTCCGATTTTTTTCACTTTTTAGGGTATACGAGATGTGACAATTAAGTAATGAGACTGGTTCCATGAAAATCGTATATTTAAAATATTCTACAACTCTGCCATCCCCTTCAAAGTAGTCCTCTTGGGCAGCTATACAATAATTCCAGCGCTTTTTCCATACTTCGTAGCATTTCTGGAACGCTTCGACTGGGATGTACACGAGTACCCTCGTCACGGCCGCCTGGATGCCCGTAATCGACTCAAAATGGGTTCCTTTGACCACTGATTTTGTTCTAGGAAACAAAAAAGTCACAGGGTGACATATAAGGTGGATGTTGCAACACGGCGATCACTTTAGAGGTCAAATAATTCGATGCTACTTTTGCTCCTCAAAAAGGTTCTTTGGAACCATCTTCGCGCACAATTTTTCATCCCAAAATCGTCGGTTAAAATTTGTGTTTGTCTGACTGCCTCATGGTTCATACCCAGTTCCGAGGCCAACATTCGCACTGTTAAACACCGATCTTCACATTCGCATTCGAGCCAGTCCGCACCTCGACTGATCTCCCGCTCCGCACCTCGTCTTCCACGCTTTCACGCCCCTCCTTAAACTCTTTATGCCATTGAAATACCTGGGCACGACTAAGAGCACTATCACCATGCACTTTTACACTTTTAGCGTACGTTTCCGAAGCTGTTTCGCCCAATCTGGCGCAAAAATTTATCGTGAAGCTTGCTCTTGATTTCGTTTCTCCGTTTTCGTGACGAGCACCACCAACACGCGTCTACTCAACACGACACAGCAGGTGAACTAAACAAGCTAGAGCAATGATAAATATATCAATGGAGAGGGGAAGGATGCCGGGGAAGGGAATTTCAAGGTCGCAGGTTTGCCACAAGCGTGGAAATAAAATAAGTGTCATTACTTAATTGTCACACCTCGTAGGTGAAGTGTGGAACCTCCCCAAAATTCAGGGCATCATTGGCTGACTTGAAATCAATCAGTGATTTTATTCTAATAGCTAATTTTTCAGCATTAACTCTTTTGATCTCGAAATTTGTTAGTTTATTTTCGGCTGCCAATAGCCGTACCATATATTTTCCGCTTGTTGATTGGCGGAACTGTTCCTATCTTTTTGGAAGCTTTTTCAGAGGAACCAGCATAGCTGTTTTCTTCAACTTCAATTTCTTCGTTTAATCCCTCCAGCGCTGCAAAATGGATTTGACTCTCGTTGGTGCCACCAGCGCTTAGAACTTCTTGTAGAATAGCTTGTGTTGCAATTTTCAGCGCCTTTGTTACCTGTTGTGGATGCGTCTTGTGACGCTTCATCCCTTTCTTGAATATATCTTTGAGGGACTGTATCTCTAGCCTTAGTTTATCATTTTCTTTTTGCAGTTTAATTATTTGTTGATTTTCCGCAATCATTTACAGCTTGCATCTGCCATCTGCGGAGTTTTCTTCGTTATGCTCTCTCTTGTTGATTATCACCAGTTTTGCATTCGTCGTTTCCCCAGGTTGCCCCAACGGTTGGCAGCCATCGGGCTCCTTCATACCAGCGGTCCTGAAGTTTTCTCGGATTCTTCGCTTTTCTTTACTAATCAAAGTAAAATAATGTCGCACGTTATGGTTCGCGGCCAATAATTTTAATGTTCCGGGAAAGTAAAAACGCACTGTCTGTCAAATTAAGTTAAAAGAGTTTATTTATTAAAAATGCACAGTCATTAATTTAACAATTTCACTATTTTACTTTTCAATTTGTCTATAAATTTTTAATTCAACTTCTATATCACTTCACTATTAGTCAATATCGCCTTTACTTCGCACCACTGGTGGGGGCAAGGGGGGCATTTGCCCCCCCCTTTTTAGAAGGTGGGCAAAGTATGCTTTTTGCCCCCCCTGATTTTTGAGAAATAAAAAACATTTTCATAATTTAAAAATTGTTAACATCCTTAACTATTTTACATCCGATCATATACTTTGATATCCATACGCAAATGAACTTCTACTATGCAAAGTAAAAGTTAAAAGTTCAAAATTTGGCGCTATTAGCTCAACTCTTTCAACTTAGTTTAGTTCAACGTAGTTGGATTCTACACCATCGGACCTCTCTTTCTACACTGTGCATCCGTATATGTATTCATAGTGCAAGAGAACTAGAAAAGTGTCTAGCATCTTTGACTCGCAATTAGTGTGAATCAGTGATGTGATGTTCCGTGAAAATCGTGTGATTTATGAGCAGTCTGGTTGTCACCAGTTGTGATCAATTGTCTCATGTGTTGTCACTTTCCACTTGCTTATTAAATTGATAACGTGGGGTTAAGATCGAATCTCTTAATATGGATAATTATACATTGTAAGTGCAAGAGAACTAGAAAAGTGTCTAGCATCTTTGACTCGCAATTAGTGTGAATCAGTGATGTGATGTTCCGTGAAAATCGTGTGATTTATGAGCAGTCTTGTTGTCACCAGTTGTGATCAGTTGTCTCTTGTGTTGTCACTTGCCACTTGCTTATTAAATTGATAACGTGGGGTTAAGATCGAATCTCTTAATATGGATAATTATACATTGTAAGGTGAGTAGTATTTTTCATGTATTTATTGTACTTTTTATCGGTTCATGAGGTTCAGTAATTAGAAAAACTACTCATTTAATTATTAAGCGATTGCCTTTCACCAACCTATTATCGAAGAAAAGTATGCAATCGTTTACTTTTGCCTAAATGCCTTAAATAAAATTTAGGTTCAAAAAATATGATCCTTCAGTATAATTCAGTGAAGATTTGCAGAAAACAAATCTGTTGTAATATATGAATCTTAGAAACATACTATGTAAATTTTGTATTACTTGCAACTTTAGGTGTTCCTTGAATCTAGATCGGCATCAGAATGGCTCAAAAAAAGATATCTGATTTTTTTGGTGCCAGTTCTTCTTCAGTAAAAAACCAAGTTAACAGCAGGCATGATGAAGTGATTTCAGATAATGAAGGTATGTATGTCAGAAAATATCAATTAATGTTGTGAAATGCATTTATTTGTATGCGATATTCTCAAAAAGTTTTCAATCAAAGATGTTGAACTTTTGTCATCGGAATTCATTTCTCAATACTGTGACTACGAACTAAAAATGTAACAAATAAAAATACACCAACATAAATATTGCGAAATTAAAAAATATGAATTGTTTTTTTATGTCGTAACTGGAACTTCTCTTTCCCAAAATTCTCTTTAATGCTTGGTTGTTTTAATTTTTCTATATGATGACCAAAAGTTTATTGCATGTAGAATGCAGGCAATATTAAAAAAAAGATATCTTCATTAATTTCAGATGCATTAATGGATGAGAAAGAAGTTGGAGACATGGAAGGATTGCCAGCTCAGAAGAAATCGCAGGCTGTGACAAACAGCGTTCCTGTTCTTGGCGCAAAAAATCAACCTCCGGCAACTTTTGAATTTCCGGTCACCAATGGAAGAAAATGTGGTCATTCGTGGTTTTCAAGTTTCCCGTGGTTGCATTATAACGAAGAAAGAGATTGCGTTTTTTGTTTTTCTTACATTGAAGCATTTCATATGGTCGCAAATTCTGAATGCAGCTGGAAAAACGGCGCAGAAGAGGCATTTATATCGATCGGTTTCCGAAATTGGAAGAAAGCTACAACGAAATTGCTGACTCACCAAAAAAGTGGATTCCATGTCAAAAACTTAAATATCATACTAAATCGAGAAAATACCCAAACAGCTCATAAGCAATTGTTATCTGCAAATCAAATTGAACAAGCGAATGCAAGAAAGTGCCTCCTTACAATTATTAGCACACTCAGATATTTGATGCGTTCGGGGCTGGTAGTTCGCGGGCATTTCCATAGCAGTGGCAACTTTGAAGATCTTCTTGAAGAGCGAAAGATGGACGTTCCAGAATTATACTCATGGCTTCAAAGATCTAATAATTACATAAGTTCAGATGTTCAAAATGAGATAATCGAAATAATGGCTTTCAAAGTACTGCGCAAAATTGCTGATTTAGCAAGAAACTTAAACTTTTCCGCCATTATCGCAGATGGCACAACAGACATAGAGGGTCGTGAACAATTTTCAGTTTGCATTCGATTTGTAGATCAAGATTTTCATATTCACGTGTCGTTTCTTGGCATGTACAATCCAGAAGATACAAAAGGCAAAACATTGGCTTCTGTTGTCCGAGATGTTCTTTTGAGATTGAATCTTTCAATTTCCAAACTTAGTTCTCAATATTATGATGGTGGTCGCAATATGTCAGGGCATGTAAAAGGAGTACAAAAGAAAATCACCGACGTACAACCAAAGTGTTTGTATGTACACTGTTCCAACCATGCGACAGATCTAGCCTTACAGGAAGTCGCCAAAAACATCCCAGAAATGTTTGACTTGCTTTCATCGGTGAAAGATTCAAGCAATATAATCCTTGAATCAGCGACAAGGCAAAGTGTGTACGCCAACGTCGTAATACCACCTTGCCGAATAACTGAAGATATTAATTTGGAACCAATGAAGAAACTCGTCCCATTGTGCCCGACAAGATGGTGCGTGAAGGAAAAATCCTTTCGCAGGTAAAGTTTTCTTAATTAATAACTGTCTTTTCTTCTATGCAATGTAATGTATTATTCATTGTTAATATTGTTATTCTTATTATATTCTTATAATAATATCATTAGAAAATCATATTATATTCGGAACTTTAATAATATTCTAATATTTTCAATTAATAATCATTTTCCTTCTATATAATAGCACCATTATTTTCTCAAATACATTATTTTTTACCATTGCTGCATTGATCTACACAGAAAATCCTATATTTTTATCCTTTCTTAAATTCTCAAAAAACGCAAGTTCAAGATCATAAAAAGAATTTCAAGTGTAGTTGAACTAAATGTGAAAGTTGATAAAACCTTTACCGACTTGGTCAGGTAAATTTAGTAAAAAATCGCTTATTTGTAGTGGCTTACTTTTCCTTTTTTAACTAGTGATTTTTGATGAATAATCAGTAATTTTGTTTTCAGTCAGTAGTAATTTTTAACTTATAATAAGTAATTTACATTCTGTTTCCTAACACCTTATTTGTATTTCAAATCCACACGTTTATCAAAAATTACCAATAAGACGTTAAAAATAATTTATTCAAAAAAAAGTCAGGTACTAGAGATTGGTGCTTTTCCGATAAATCAACCTGAAAGTAGATATTGCTGATTGATCTCAAGAGTGGTTTGGTGAATACAATACCAATTTTCATGTTCTGGTGTGAATCTGAAATTTCGCAATAATTATTTTTCAATTATTTTAACATTTACTTCAGCGTTTATACTAAAATATTCACTTCCACCATAAATTTTCTCTATGTATGATAAAGAAAATATGTGAATTAAATTTTTTTTCCGAAGCCTTCGGCCCACTACGTCTTACCGTAACTGTTCTTTATAGGTACAAGAAAATGTTCCCAAGAGTACGAGAAACCCTCCGAGCAATCATGAATGAACCTCTAAAAAAGTCTCTATCAGAGGCTTCCTTCTACGATTGGATTCTTTCGAAACCATGTTTTTCTTGACCGTCAGTATCGACATTTTCGGGCCATGCGAGCAACTGGCAAAATCTCTCCAAAGCACCGTTCTAACTGCAAGTGGCGCGTTGGAAGGGGTGAGATTATTAACGAAAAAACTTGACGACCTTCGATCCGAAGAGAGATTTGAAGATATTTATAAGGACGTTGCAGATCTTGCCGATAAGCTGGACTTGAAGTATCCATCTGAATCAAGAAAAAGAAAACCACCACGAAGATTAGAGCAAACTGAAAATCTTGAACCTCCTGTTTATTTGACGATGAAAACGCGATTGAAAAAAAAATTTTTTTTAGGCTTTAGATCTTTTGAAAAATGAACTTGAATCGAGATTTGACCAGAAAAGCTTGAAAGCTGTAGAGTCGTTGGAAAATATTTTGTTTGATGCTTGTGAAGGTAAGGTGCCAGCAATAAAAGATTTAAGAAGAGCTCTCGGAAAATATGATGGGGACTTTGACATTGATGACCTCCATACGCAGTTGAAAATGATGAAAAATTTGCCTGGAATATGCCGATTGAAATCTTGCGTCGAGTTGGCTGATCTTTTTCGAAGTGTATCGACTGTTACGAAGAATATTATGAACGAAGTCTTGAAATTGCTCACACTGTTGGTAACAGTCCCAGTTTCTGCGGTGACATCAGAGAGGTCATTCAGTGCTTTGAGGCGTCTGAAAACATACCTTCGGACAACAATGACCCAAAAACGATTGAACCACGTGACGTTGCTACACATTCGTAAAGAAGAAACGGCGGCCATCGATTTACATGAAGTCATGAGAGAATTTGTTTCGCGTAATGATAGATTAGTTGTTTTTGGAAAAATATAGACTTGTTTGTTAACTACCTCGAAAATTGTTCAATCTGTAGGTTGGAAAAATAAATGTGAATAAATATGAATAAATGTTCGTAAAAAAAAAAAATAAATGTGAACTTATTTTTTAGATAATAGCAAACGCGCTCATAGTTTAAATAAACCTTATAAAATTGATCAACAAGACATAGACAGTGATCATAATTTACAATGTTGCACATTTCCCTGACTACACTACAACTTTTACTACCAGTTTAAATCAATACTTACATTACTGACAAAAATAGTACTATTGGGTTAGGTACGCCCCCTCCAAAAAAAATTACCTTCCGAACTTCGCGCTCCACTATATCGCAGTTTTACTATCGCAGATTGACAATCGCAGTTTTAATAGTTCCCCCATTCATTCAGCTCGCCTTTATAAAGGGTCTCTAGTCATTCAATCCATTTCTCGTACATTGGCGAGCTACCTGCAATATGTGACCAACACTGAATGGCACAGTGACGTCACTTTCAGATGTTGATCATGCTTGGTGGGTTTTCGAGTACATTCGTTTGTTGATAGTAGCTCGCAGAATAATGTGTACATGTAACAATAATATTCGATAGAAATTGTAATGATTTTCAAAGTATCCGTGTAGGATACGGGTGCCGGTGGTCTGACACAAGTGTTAGCGGGCTATAAACAACACCGAGCTCAGCTAACTAGCTTCACTTAACGACCGCGTACGCGTGCTTGACGACTAGCATTTGCGGGATCATATGAGGCGGGTTCTTGTCGAGCCACGAAGCTACACTACAAAATACTTATCACGCGTACTTTACTCTACAAGACGTACCGATCAATTTTTATTATCTTTGGAAATGTTCTATTAGGTGTCAATTAAGTTACTCTACAGTAATTCAATATTTTTTTGCCTCGTTAAAGTTAGCGGACACGGAGGCTTGAGACAAACGCAAACATTACATAAAAAGCAACCGTTACTTTCTCCGAAGAAGGTCGTTGCATTACAAGGGGAATGTCAAACATAAAGATGTTAAAGTGGCTGAAGTGAACCACTCATCTCTGCCTAAAGGATGGAAACTTGACGGAAGTAGTTTACTTTACACTAGTAAAACAACAAACTAAGCAATTTCGACGGGGTGACCACCTTATCTCTTCAGGAGCAGCCACTCCTGATCACCACGGGGCTGCTCGACTGCTTATGTTTATTACAAAATTGCCTGGGTCGATTCCTTCGACAATATAAGCTTTTTCCGAGAAAAAAGAATCTCGGACTGACGTTTTTTGTTAGTAACGAAGTCTATCAGGTATTTTGCTGGTCCCTGCATGAAGTCTGTGCCCTCCAACTGTTCCTCCATGCGACATTTCTCGATCAATTTTTGCATTAAAGTTACCCTGAGCAATTTTAATGTCCTTTGACGGCAATGCATCGACAGTGATTGCCTCCTCCATATCTTCTTTAAGTGAATGGCACTTGACCAACTAGATATGAAAGAGCTTGGTCTTGAGACGAATCGCACAGATCATTTCGTTGATGGGGATGAAGACGGTGATCGTTTGTTTGAATGTGCCTTCAACTGTGAAAGCTACACCAAACTCATGACTTGCTTGCTTTTTTCAAAACACAGTGTGCGTTCGCATGTCAAATGTGTCTTCACTCTGGTTTCTTGCATTGCGAAGATGTTGATACTACATTTCATCCAGAAATTGTCGCAGTCTAACCAATGATCGAACATTCCAAGCTTCAAAGAAAGAGTCCCTTACATATTTCGATACTCATTGCCGTTTATCCAATCTCATTCGAAATTGTTTTCCAGATTCTCTGACAAGTAAATACTAAGAGGAGCATTGTCAGCGCCTCGTCATAGTCAGTTTCTCGTCCGCGAGCGATATTTTTTTTCCTACATACCTGCTAGCAAGCCAGTTGGGGCAACCTCCATCGGCTATCGTAGGACGCGTCCGATGGGGAACCGAAAGCCCCTCATGAATAGTATATATTGTAGAAGATTCTGATATATCTTTACGTCGAATCCAAGTTGAAGTGTTTAGTTTGATGAAGATTCGTAAGAGCGATCAATTTATGAAGGGAAACCATAATCGAAGACTTCACCGTTATTTCGAAATGTTGGATACATCCATCTTATGCCAAAATATGCATCTTTCTAACCGAAAATGTCTTTTTCCATTATCTGATTAACATGTTCTTTGCATGAAACCTTATCTAAAACAAATTCAACAATTTGCTGAAAGATCTTAATAGCGAAATTTCAAAAAATGCTATTTTCTTGCCATTTTACCATGTGTTGGTGTTAACACCTGCAAGGACTTTCAATGAATTGCCACCAAAATCTAACATAATATATCGCCTTTCATATGCAGCCTCAATAAATACAATCCACATACAGGTCGATTTCCAGCGAACGAGAAATCATTACCAAGTTCGCAAAATCGAACTCTATCTAACGGATTTAGTCCTTTACCGTAACTCGATTTTAATGGTCTTCAGATGGAACCAAATGACAAATAAGCTTAAAAGAATGGCGAAAATAGAATCCTTTCACATGCCCTCATTCAAAAGGCGGTGATTTAAAAAAGAGTAACAATAGGTTATCGTTAATACCGGGAATTTAATGTGCATATCATCGAAGTATTTCTAATAATAATAAATAGTTCCAAACCCTTTTGAAAGGAGCATACGCCTGCCTACACAACTTTTTACTTTCTAACCGATCAAATCCTAGTAGGCAATTCCTCTAAATTATTTCGCTGCATACCTCATGACGTCAACTTATAGAATCAATCTAAAATGTTGTGCGTCATTCAATTGAATAACAGGCAAGGTATGCTAATTGGTGATAATTATATGCAGGCTCAGTGAACATGATTAATTGAAGAGAACTAGAATTGTGATTCTTAGGAACGAGTAAATAGTTAAGAAAACCCTATTGACGGACTTCTATTTTTCTACTCGATTCGAATATGTCTACTAATAGGAAAATTTGGATTTTTTTATGAATGCCATAATGTGTTAATGTACTGTACTCGTATATATGTACTTTAACTTCACGAATCGAAACTAACTAGAATCAAATCTAAAATCTCGCAGAAAGTGAAACATTGCCTGTGGCTAACAAGTGGCCAAGAGTATTTTTGTTGTGGGTGTCGTCTCCCTGTGCCAAATTTGAAACAATTGAACATTAAATCTATCAATTTTACAATGAAGAAAGATTTTGGCCAACAAATCAAATCACATGTCTGATTAATCGTAATTTCTAGGAAAACCCGCGAATCATAGATCCATTGAAATAACAACTTAAGAAATCTTCAGAATCTTTTGAATTGAAAGACATTCCATCTAATCATAGAAAATTCCAACAGAGCAATAATTCTATCAAGTGAATTGTAGGGAAATAAATTATTTCTCAAGCGTGTAGATTTTACGCTCCGTATAGCATAGGGAGTGTGAATGAGATTGTATACACCTTTAGATGGACATTTAGTTGAACAGGTAGATCAATTGAACTTCAGCTTCAGGCTTAACAAAGAGAGAATCTTGAAGTTGTCAAGATTCGAAAACTGGTTTAGATTTTCACTTTTAAATTGTCGTTAATGATTGCTGGTTGCTAGCACTTGTCCAAGTATGGACACGAATGTGGGAACTCAATTTATTTGGATTTTAATTCATTCAATTGAAATTGTAGCCATAATTCGATCGACCAGAAATAATTTTACTTTCCCTATATAGGACATAGATTAAAAGCAAAATTCAGCTTAGTGTTAGAAGGGGTTGTTATGAGAAAGTGTTTTAAAAAATTTTGGTAATAGAATGAATTGATGAGGACCGAAAAATGTATGACTTTTGATGCCTGTGGGGGAAATCTCTGAAAAGAAACGATATTAACGAACAACGCTTAAGACGTTTCTTGAGTCAAAAAAGAATAATCCTCAGGCGTCTCCGACTTGAGCACATAGAAAAATAATTGACAATTACTACATCAGCTGAAAGAAATGTTTATCACATTGGCTTAGAGAATCAATAGCGGTTTTCGGATATCTTTCAGGTTTTTCTAGATGCCACTTTTCTTTCCATAACTTAAGCTCACTTTTCCCAACAGCTTTGTAAGATAAATCTTCTTCGCAGAAGTCTATAGCAGGATCTAATGATTGTAAATCTGATAGAATATTTTGTAAGGATAGGATGGTCTCCTTATGAACGGTTTCTTTTAGCGAATTAAAAAACTCATCTAGATACGGTATAAAAACAGCTCGACAGTAATAATCTTCTTCGGTTACATAAGCAACATTGTTACGAGCAGTTTGAAGACACCAAACTCTGGGAACGTCTTCTGTAATTCCAAATTTAGCGCCTTTATATGGATATAAAGCTCTTTAAATGAATCTTCAGCATTGGCTCTCTGCTTCGATATTAAATTCAAAACATCTTCAACGGTTTCATAGCCTGAGAATGATTGATGTTCTTACTTTGAAGATGCTCAGATAAATGATGTGTAGTTGACTGCATTATAGCACAACTTAAAGAATGGGCCTTAGGTGCTGAGTCATTTAATTCTTTCTCTCTCTTGTACAGAGAAAGTAGGATAGATTCCAAAATATCCTTGAAGAAAAGTACAGAGTCGTGCCTTTCTACCCATCGTATTTTACACAACGAGATGAGCTTTTTTTTCTTCTGTTCAGCAACATTCAGCTATTGTTGATTTCATTATTTGTGTCCTCGTAGCTGACACCCACAAACTTCTTTGACAACGCCCATACAATTTCTTATTGATGGAATGTTACTTGCGTCCGATAAGCACAAGTTAAAAGTATGCGCGGAACAATGTGTATAAAGCGCCATCGGTAGCTGTTCTTTTATTAACGCCTGTACACCTCTAAACCTTCCACTCATTGTAGCAGCACCATCATATCCTTGGCCTCTTATGCGTTTTAAGTCAAGTCCCAAACTCGACAATGCCTCTAGCAGACTGCTAGTTAAAGCTGCACCAGTGACAGCGTGAACTGGAACAGATTTAAAAAAATCTTCTCGGGTTTGGAAGGAATCTTTTTCAACATATCGGGCGCAAAGAGAAAATTGTTAAATTTGGCTTATATTTGTAGTTTCATCTGCCAAAACTAAATAAAACATCGATTTTTTCACATTTGCTACAATTTTAGATTGCAGCAATGCACCAAATGTATTTATTAGCTCGTTTTGGATTACTGAACTGGTGTATATGGTCTTGTGTAATGTGACGCCAACGCCCGGGAATCGGAGTGATTCCGATCCCGAACCCTGGCACCCGGCCAGATATGTATGACTTCAAAATGCAAGCAGACTTTATCTTTCGTGCAACCATCATTGTCCCGAAAATATTTTTCTTCAAATATTTATATTTGTGGAGAAATATTTTCTGTCAATGTGATCCGCTGTAGTAAAACACTGATACATTTCGAAGCATATCTATCTGGCAATGCCTCCCACAGCTGCCATCCAAATATCAGACGAGGATCGAAATAGCCGGATGGTATCAACTCGTGGCGTACGGTATAAGTTACGGAAGGAGAGCGGGTGTTGTGCTATGAACCGGATCCAACAAAGGCAAAAGTATTGGACGATTCTAAGGTTCTTAGGTTCGTGGAAACAAAAGACAAGCGAGGCAAGAAACTAATTCAATATAAAATTCATTTTCAAGATTGGAATTCATCTTGGGATCGACGAGTTAATTCGGATTTCGTTCTTAAGGATACTGAGGAAAATCGTCAACTACAAAGGGATTTGGCAGAGAAAGCGCAACTTCAGTTAGCTGCCTATCTGTATAGAAGAAAAAAAGCGCAAACGAATGCGATGTTCTAATAATGTACGAAATCGTGTATCATCAGATGTTGCAAGTGACGGATACAGCAGAGTGAAAGAGGCAGGCGACTTAATTCCAGGTTAGAGTAGATATAGTAAAAATAGTGATGTAGCACGTGTAAAAAGTTGATGCCATACAATTTGATGAGGATATCAGAAAGATTTTACGATAGAAATTCTTTTCTACGATTCAGAATCTTTCGCCGTCAATCCCTGCCCGGTTTGAACCAGAATTCGAACTACTGTTTCAATCAGCTGTTTGGCTGGGATCCATCGGCAACCAATTTGCATCTTTTGGTCATCAATTGCTTTTAATTTGCTACGAAAGATGAATTAACCCGAGTGTAAGTCCGGATGTAACCATTCCCAATATATCCATCGCAAAGAATCAGTTCACTGCATTATCATCGCAGCCCCAAAACCATATATCGCAAATCTCACCGATTCCCGTTTTATCGTCTAAAGGAATTGGTTCCATAGCTAGCAGTAAGAATGGCGAAGTAGATGACTACTTTCCAGTTTAATCTTAAGCAAGTCTTGATGGGGCTGAACAACTATTTGCAATTGTTGTTGAAAAGTGATTCGAAATACAATTAAGTAACTAGCAATTGGTGTATCAAAAATGATTTCACATTCCGCGAGAGCTTTGTGCATCATTAAGTTAATTAAGCAATGAGCTTTAAAAAAAAGGCACATCGAGTAATGTGCTATCTAACAGCATTCTGATTCCTTCAAAAAAGTGAATAGATTATTATTTGCAACAGAAATAAAACCCAAAGTTAGTATACTAATATTAAATATATACCTCGGTTATCCATCAGCCATTATATTCTTTATATCAGTTAAAACTACCATCACTGAGTATTTGAAACCAACAATTACGTTAAAGAGATAAGAAAAAAAAATAGTTTATGCATGTTTTATCAGCTAAAAAGTCTGCAACCATTGTGAGGAGACGAAAAAAAAAATATTGAACCTTTTGAGAGACTTGTTGGATCCTTGCACAAATAAGACGATCTTATTTACATCTGCGTAGCGAACACAGATTATTAACTATCGCTAAATAACATTATGGAATGTTCATTTAAAAAGAATCAAAAAGGCCTTTTTGATAATTTTATTTTAAATAGATTTTAAGAGAAATTTCTACCCCAATATAAAAGGCAGTTATTTATTTTATATGCTGCCATGCTAGTGTGTAAAAAAAACAAAGCTCATACCTGAATGAAAAAAAGTAACGTGACTTGAGGATCGAAAAAAATAATATCCTAAATAAATGTGCAATGAGTGTCAAAGAGCATCGTAAATTAATGTTTGCCAAGTTTTTATATCTATCCTAAATACAATATATTAGCAGCTGCAGAAAATAAAGCACAACCAGAAGAATGTTTAACAAATTTTAGCCAAATTTTGATGTTTATATTAATAAGTGATTTTAGATATTATTCCAACATTAAAAACAAAAATTTATTCAACGTTCTTCCAAATCTTTTTTAGGTCTTTGTAAAAAATTTTTTTTACAAAGACCTACTAGTTTCGCGACCTGTCTGTCCGTCTGTCCGTCCGTCTGTCCGTCCGTCTGTCTGTCCGTCCGTCTGTCCGTCTGTCCGTCTGTCCGTCTGTCCGTGCGTCACAGCTGATTTCCTCAGAAACTATAGAAGCTAGAATGCTCAAACTTTGTGAAAAGGTCAGAAGTGATAGTCTCTCAAAAGTTAAGGCCTTGACAAAAATTTAAAAAATGTTTAAGGGGGTCCCCCTAATAACGAATTGGCCCTTAAAATTTTTTTTCAATCAAAGGAAGTCAAATGGGGTATCAAATGAAAGGTCTTGATTAGAACTTTTAGAATCTGAAATAAAAAAATCATTTGATGAATTAGGGGGTCCACGGGAAGGCAAAATGTACCCAAAATTTGTGCCCCCCCCCCTCGCGATTGGACACCTTTCAGCCGAAAAATCTGAAAATTATCACGAATGTGGACCTTTATGAGTACCTTAGAAATCGTAATTCACTCAACTTTGTTAATAATAGTATGATTTGTAGATTTTACATTTTTGCCCATAAAATCAAAACGGTACCTTTAAACTTCTTGAAATTTTGCAATTATATAGACTGACATAAGATATATAAGTTTACAAAATTTAATTGAGATTAAATCATAATCAAGTGAGTTATAGCCATTTCAATTATATGGAATTACAACAACGATAACACGTGTTTATGGTTCATATAGGGTTTTCCAATAAGAGGTGTTATTTTGATATTAAAAGAAAAATGCCATTTTTTAAAATAAATGATCGGATGTTTAGTTCATTATAAAGAAGAAGATATGCCGTTAATAGCAATAACTAACATTGGGCAAATAACCACTACGACACGCTTACTGGACCATATCCTCTTCATGAAATTTTCCATAACCAAATCGCAAAGTGGCTACCCTAAAGTCAAAGTCAAAGTCAAAGTCAAAAGCGCTTTATTTAATACTAATCGTTATAAATTTTAAAAGAATATAAAGCAAAATCCAAACAATAACAATAAAAAACTTAATGGCCCAAATGGCTCTCTAAATTTGTACGTTATCATTAAACACATTTAAAAAAAAAAACTCTAGCAAATTCAAATCAATGAAGATTGTTACATATCTTCAAAATTAAATTGGAAAAAGGAGAAAAAACCAACCAACACTATTCTAAAATTATTTATCATCTTAACACTACAGTGAACTTTGATCCTACACCTAATATGTTTTAACTTAATTCTAATAAATGCAATCAAAAACTTTATCTTATACTAAAAAAATCTATAACTATGTTCCTAACCTAAGCGTTTTACCTTATCTCTAACATAATATAATAAACATAATATAAACCTAACCTATCCCTAATTTTTAACAAAAATAAACAATAACACTAAATGTAGCAATAATGAGCTGAAACTCAAAAACTAAATAACGAAAAACACCAAAACTGAAAATAAACACGAATAATTTAGACATTGTCAAAGTGGCTACCCTATGTCCTCGATAGCCTCACGAATTTCATCTTTGAGATCTTGAATTGACGCTGGGCTATTGGCATAGGCCTTCTCTATCACGTGGCTCCAAAGGAAGAAGTCGCAAGGTGTTAAATCAGAAGATCTATTCAAAATAACACCTCTTATTAGAAAACCCTATATATATTTAAAATTGATTTAGGTACTTTTATTTTCTTTCAATTTTCATGAAAATTTAAGGAATAGTGTTTAACTTGAACATGTTCAATCAGCCGAGCATTCAGAAAAATCATTTAAGCTAGATTAAAATGGCGGCTGCACTGTGCTTATGAAAGAAACTGTGCATCTTTTGTATAAATTTGAACGATTTCATATCTAAGTATACCCCTAGGATGTTTACAAAGACCTTCTGGTAGGAGCACTCTCCTGCTTACTCAACTTGTTTCTTTTTTAAGAGCATCGAGTGAAATGTAATTTGATTTCACTTTTACCTTAATTTTGTGATGAAATTATACGCGCAACAATTCCTAAAACTTTATAGAGTAGATACGTTTACAATAATTCAATTAGAGTATTAGAGAGAATTAAATAATTTAGTTTTATTCAATTTTAGAATATTAAAAATATGAATAAATAAAAATAATTATTCGTAAAACTATGTATACGATTTAAAAGTACATTTGGCATTTGATATCTTAGAATAGTAATGAAAAAGATGCATACGGAAAATGTCAATTGAAATTCATTAAATGAAGCGATATGTAAATAGAAATAATGAAGATCATTATTCATTAGTAAAGATGTAATTGTTGAATAATTAATATTCATATTTTTACTTGAAACTTAAATTTTGATGTAAGTAAAACGAATGGAGAAAGAAAAATGATAGCAACTAAAAAAAATTCCAAACAATACTATTATAACGTGTGATTTTGCTGGTGACGTAAAAGTTGTTTATTTAATGTCTCCAATTAAATATTCCACTCAAAGTTAAAGTACGAAATGTTTTTTAATTATTATTATTAGTTTTCTACGTATTTGGTTGCGTTTTATATACTAGGCTAGTCTATATTTTTTCATATGGAAAAATAAAAAGGAGAAGAGCTTATAGTTTGCTAATAATTCTAAAACTATTAATTTTTAATAATTATTGTAAATGAATTATCTGAACAGTAAAGATGAAGTACTAAAGAAGCCATAAGCCTTTCCGTTCCGCATGCTCTTTCTTTTGCAGCGGAAGTGATGACCGAGGGTAAGTATGTCTTGAAGAGGGTTAGGTTTTCATAATATGCGGATGATTGATTTCTAGTCGGTTACGGTCCGCGGTACCCTTGTTTGCGCTCGTCTCTTTTTATTAGAGTAGGTTATTTTGGACTTGAGGTAGTTCAGCTTATTTTCTGCTACCGCGTCGGTGATTCGGTAACGCGCCTATGGTGATTTTGTAGTGTTTTGATTTGAGATCTGTGGAGAGATCACATCCAGAACTAACGTAACGTAGGTTTCCTGTTCTGGATGAGCAGTTGTTGACGCGTTTGTAAATCGGGCATGTGAATCGGTGGCTGAGTTACGTAACTCGGACTTAGTCTGCTCGCGTAAGACCCGCGACCGAAACTCCTCTCCGAACTAGCTAGCCTACAAGCAGCCACCACGGAGTAGACTAAGTGTGACCGGACTTGTTGACCTGAAGGGTACAGTCCGTTGTCACTTCAAAGACTGCACGTCTCGAACCGGTGAGAGGTCGGTTCTAATTGCGATCGAACGAGACGGAGTAGGAAACCGTTACACTTGCCAGAGCTATATTCTAATCGCCACTGTTAGCTTTGTAGCTGAGCAATGACCCGAAAGTCCCATAATTTTTTTCTGGCCCTTCTAAGAAAATTCTTCCAAAAGCACGATGACGTCTTAATGCGATTTGCTGCCTTCCACAAAATCTTATTGTTTGTAGTAATCGAGGAGGTATGGCTCAAAAAGCCAGCGTGCGAGAGTTTTGAATCAAAATAAAATAATCTGTACCTCTTCCTAACATAATGAAATCGTCTTTCATTCTGTGTAGTTCCCTGTTTCGTGATCCAGGGTTTTAATTGTTTAGAGTTAGAGAAAAATGACGTTACGTTCCTACGTTGGACTGTTACGCCTTGAAGACGTCCTCCGATCGCACCCGTTTTATTTCAAAGCTGCCAAATGTGCCATTGAGATATATCTTAGACTATTTGACAAGCCTCTGGAAAATGAGAAGGCAGTTGTGTCAAACGATTTGTATCAATTAGGAATGCTGTCGATGTCAAATATATAAAATAGGTGGTTCAGAAAGTGTGTAGCCATAATGGCTGAGAAAGTGATGGTCATTTTGAAGCGCAATGAAAATACTGGATTCGGGTTTTCGCTACTTGGTAGTAGTGGTTTACCGCATGTTATTTACGATATAGTGGAAAACTCTCCAGCCGCTGATTGTGGCAAGCTTGAAGCGGGTGATATAATATTGAAAGTAAACGATATAGATGTGCATCAGTACACAACAAAAGAAGTTTTAAAATGTCTTCGCCTTTCAAAAGATTCAGTATGCTTAGATGTAGAAAGAGACCCAGTTATCAAAACACATATTAAAGAACATCTTATGCGTTCAAGCAATTCACATTATGCAGACGTACAACCTTTGAATATCTTCAATATCAAATCATCCGAAAACACTATATCATCGACATCTCAACATAAACACAAAAGTAATTCTTCATTGGGTCGTATAAATGTGAATATTCAACGGAAAAATTCTGTCGATTCAAGAATTACAGGCGCAAACACATATTCATAATGGTGCTAGCACACAGAATATATATAATACGATTAAGTGAAATTTGCATAAGATGTTGTATTATTTGAGGATTAAGGAAAAATTGAAAAAATGGTTGAGTTTGTATTCATGAGATTATGAAACGTTATCCGAGCAGCGAACCTCAGGATCATCCTGCTGAAAACAAATGAAATGTCCTGGAGTTTATCTTTTTTAGCAATAGAGTAACTTAATTAGTACAGAAGCAATAGTACCTTTTGGCATCTCATAAACCTGTAGTTGTTTGCAATAAAAGCTCATTTGAGAAATACAATCAGACCTCCTTGAAATTACAACAAGAGGATGTGCGCAATATAAGCGTGACTTTTTACACAAAAGTCAAAGGAGTTTGATCTTTTTGTCAACAAAATAATCAGAATAAAGTAATTGCAACTTTGAATTTTACTTGTATTTCGATAAACATAACTAAACAATGTAGATTTTCGTTCACAATAGCTCTCATAGTTAATCATGGAAATAATCAATATTGATTGCAAACTAATGCAACCAAAGTAAAATTGGAATTATCTATTGCAAATATCAAATATATCCCAACAAAATAGCTATCGTTCGCAGAAGCACTGAATTCAACTTACCATGAATTGATAGCACTCAAAAGACCCAAATAAAATAACGGAAAACGTTTAGCAACACATTTAGACAATTTCAGTAAATCTCTCAACCAAAGTATCATAAAAGTAAATATAAACTAATACACAAACAAGCAAACAAACAAATGAAAATGTGATAGTGAAATGATTATTTTATACTCTTCTAAGTTTTTGTCGCTTTTTATAAAGAATTAAGGGGGAAATAAAATTTGAGGATTTTAGCGAACGGTGAATTCTAAGCAACTAAAATTGAGAAAAGATTGCAAGCAGATACGAGGGAAGTCGGACTGAATCAGGTGGAGCACATTCATTTGGCGATGGTAGTGGGAATTCGCGAATCGTTAATTGATCGAATACATCAAGTTGCATAATTCTTCAAAGCAAATAGTGCGTGTCTTATGGTTAGACTTGTATTGAATTTTGACATCCTTTGAAGTAGCCAAGTCTAATACACGAAAGCGCGAATTAAATTTTTATGACCACTTAACTTGGAAGAAAAATTGAGACGTGAATTACGAAGCAACGAGGGTGCGTCGCACGCACTTTTCCTGTGTCGCGCTGTACTAAAAAGTGAAAAAAACTCGTGCTCCGGGAAAATATATGGTGGAAGTGTTTTCGCTTGGGTGTGCAAAGTGTGTGAATTAAGTAAACAGTAGATGTGATCTGCCATATTATTTGAACCGATAATTACCGAAGGCGTATTTGATTTACCCCCCCCCCCCCCGAATCTAGTTTTTGGCTTGGATCCATCTAACTGTTATTAGACATTTAAGCGGTGGGGGCTTAGCAACTGAAATTCTCTGAATCTATTCCAAATATATGATAACATTTTATGAGAGTAACGGTTTTACAATTCGGGACATTGTTAAATGTCGAATCAGAGAAAACATCGGCGGTCTCTTGCAAGCATCCTCCATTGAAGGATCGAATCGCATGTTTGAATAAAATAATACAAAAACTACGAAACACTGGTTTAATCGTTGGGTAATTTTAATCGAAATGTTAAGTTTCCGCTATATTAAACCGGGGGATATTGTTACAAATGAATTTATATAGTGTCACTAGTTTAAAAATGACCGGACGTTGCGGAAAAATTGGTTAAAACTGTATCTTTAGTTTTCTATCCGATCCTTTACCAGTACTCTGTGGAGCATCCTTCAGTAGTTTGTGAAATGCGCGATATTTGCTGATCAAAAACACTTTTTCTCGCGTCATTTGTTTCGTAAGGGATTTTTCAATATTTGATACGGCAGTTCCAATTCGACATTTTTCACGAGCTGCGGTTCTTTTGACGAGACACATCTTGGGCATGATTGAGGAAAAACGATAGCATCCTTCGACTTGTTCTTCTTCCACGCCAAAAAGGCTGAATAGTCAGTGTTCAACGTTTACTGAGACGATTGGAGATAGATTTTACATGCATCATGTACCGCTATACATAAGAAAACTCCGTTCCGACTAGTTGGGGGCCTTATACCAACGAACACCTGTCAAATCAGATCGTGACACACATTGTAATTAAGCGCAAAAAAAAATGAAAATCCGAATTCAAGAAAACTCTTCAAATAGTAAAATGATGTTGGATTGTCGGGTATCCAATACTGTATTTAAAGTAGGAGGGCAATAGATTAAAATAATTAATCAAGCACGAAACCGAAACAAAAATTTACAAAATCTGTTTTAAACGTTAAATAGCGCTATTAGATGAATCTTAGGCGAGGAAAATATTTTTATTTATAAACCGTATTGAAAACGACCTACATAAATTTTATTATCGTTGTTCGCTTAGTTTTCCCATTAAGTAATTCCTTTCCGTTAAACGTTAAAAGTGTATAGTTAGAACTCGTGAAAGAAAGTTTGTGAATCGCGAAAATCAAAATCATAAAACACCCAAATTTTAGTCAACCAAATGAGTAAGCCCCAGTGTTTGGCGTTAATCAAATTTCATTAAATTAATGAAAGTTTCAGAGGACACCCGCATTCTTCATCGAGCGCTCGAAGGACCATGTGGGGTAAGTACCCTTTTATTGCGTTAATTTGTTTTGGATTTATATTTCAAATTTTGCTTTTGGGTTTGTTTTTCACAGATATATTTTAAATTTTTTTTCAGATATATTTTAAATTTTTTGCCTTTCGTTCTTTGTATTGAATTATTTAATATTTTTAAACTAAAGATAAATGCAATGATCTCTCGTTTATACTTTCTCTTGTTTTGAGCAGAACCTAATGTCCATTTTTTTTTTGGTTAAATAAAATGCATTAATATACCATAACTTTCGGTCTTTCTGTTCCGCTTCTTTTGAACCGAGTATAGGACCCGGTACGGTGGTAGGCTCCCCTCATAAAACATGAGCCAGCCGCCGGGTACAGTTTAATTCGTTGTTTTCTCTTCTGTTTCAGGTGATATCGCGGGTTGAGTGGCCCAAGCAGAGTGCCTCTTTATGGCATAGAGTTATGCAATCAAATTGTATGATTCTATGGCATAAATTGGTCACCGGGGTACTCCCCTTCTGATGGGAAAGTTCATGCAATTCAAGTTGTATGAGTTTTCCACTCAGAAGAGGAATACCTGGCCACTGCAACAGAATATATATGGATTTATTCCGGTTGGGTGGGTGCGAAGGGGCTCCACCATCACCCGTTTGCCCCTCTTTCATGTGTGGGCCATGAACTTCGTCGGGTAATGACGAGGTTACCCCAAGTCCGCCTTTCTTTTCAGGTTCCACTTGTTCTCGTAACAAGCTCTATCTCCCTCTGAGTAGTTATCTACAATTTTTGCGACTTCGGTTGCCCCTGGATCTCCAGCAGTCAAATTCGTGAGTGCGAAATTTTTTTGTAGTGGGTCCTCGTGCTGGGGAAATGAACCCGCCCCACGACACCGCAATGCTAGCCTGCCAGCGCATTCACGCGTCTCCAGACGAGGGCATTCTCGGCAGATACCGACACCTTCTTCTGCCGAGGCAGCAGACCATCGCTGCAGTCCTTCACGGACAATATTGAACATCATAAAATCACTACATGTTTCAACAATAGGAACTAATTTTTAGGGTTTTGTAAAATAATTTTACAAAACCCTTCTAAAATCGCGTCCTGTCTGTCCGTCTGTCTGTCTGTCCGTCCGTCCGTCCGTCCGTCCGTCCGTCCGTGTGTCACAGCAGTTTTTCTCGGAAACTACTTAAGCTAGAAGCGTCAAATTTTGTATGTAGGTGTAAAGTGATGATCTCTTTAAAGTTCAACTACTAAAAAATTTTATAAGGTATTTAAGGGGGGTCTCCACATGTAGGGGAGTGACCCCCGAAAAAAAAATTTCATTGAAGGTAGCCGATATGGGTACCAAATGAAAGGTCTTGATGAGAACTTTTCAAAACAGGTCTTAGTTTGGAAAAATTTGCTTCGAGGGGCGCACAGGGAGGGGAAATACACGAAAAATTTGTGTCCCCCCCCCCTCGCGATTGGACACTTGTGATCCGAAAAATCTGAAAAAAATCAGGAATGTAGGGCTTGATGAGTACAACAACAACAAATACGTGAGAAGTCGCAATTCACTCAACTTTGTTAGTAATAGTATGATTTATCGATTTTATGTTTTCTTGAATAAAATCTTAACGGTACCCTTAAATTCAATGAAATTCAGTACACAGATGTCTATTTATAAGATTGATTAACCCTGCAAGTTTCATAAAGATTGCATCATATTTAGCGAAGTTATAGCGGTTTGAATTTTCCTGTATTACTATGGAACAATATGCGCTGCATGTATTACTATGGCAACATATGCTATGGAACAACATGCGCTTTTTACCGACTCAGACACTACAGTTTTGCTAGGATTTGCATGAAAATATCAGGAATGATAGGTGTCATGAATAACTTTGAGAATCAGTTCAGCTAGTGGTATCAGTAATCGTAAAACAAAATAGTGGCTGTTTTAAATGCGAAGATTGAATAATTTTGAGTTATTTTTTCCCAACTTCAACGTTTAAGGTGCATGCTTTGAACACTTGATTCAATTTAATGAATGACTTAAGCTGAATACCTACAATTAATACTCAAAAGTGAAACAAGTCAAGGAGGTGAGAGGGAGCTTCTAACAAAAGGGCTTTGTAACAACTCTAGGATTCGAAAAAATTGGCTATTAATCGATGATAACAGTACAGGAGAGTGGCCCCTGAAAAAAAAGTTCATCAAACGTAGCCGATATGAGTATGAAATGAAAGTTTTCATGGGAGCTTTTCAAAATAGTTCCTAAACTGTCAGTTTTTGCTTCAGTGGGGGCACAGGGGGAAATACATGCAAAATGTGTTTCCTCCGTCGCGGATGGACATCTGAAATAATTATCAAGGGTGATATTTATGAGTATAACAATAACAAAAACCTCAGAAGTCTAAATTCGTTCAACTTTGTTAATAATAGTATGATCTGCGAATTTCATAGTTTCTCCAATAAAATCGTCATTGCCATACTTCTTGACTTTATTCAATCTGGTGACTGCATTTTGAAAATTGAATACAAAACCCTTCTGACATGAGCGTAGGTCTGTTTACCCAACTTGTTTCCTATTGTTTTCGATATTAAGTTTTCTTTGTACATTGATTTGATCAATGACACTTTCACATTTTTTTTCTACAAGGGAACAATTTTCATGCTTGCTAAAAATTTCTCTGGCCTTTTTTAAATTCATTAAAGCCTGGTTTACTAAAGCCCCTGCTTGTTGACGGTCTCCCTTTCCAACATTTTCGAAATGATGAAATAAAACGCAGTATTTGCAAAAAACTCCAGATTTTTCTTCTGAATAAGTGAGCCATCTAAATTCTTCTAGCCATTTCATTTGAAAGGATTTAGAATGGTTTAAATGGATGATTGATGGAAATTTGTATCGAAGTTGAGGTTTCTATATATTATCCAGCAAAGAAACTTTTTCCTCATATGTTAATGGGTGGGCGGCTTTGCTCCCAGAATAATCCCCAATATCATAAATATTTTTCTTTACCTGATTGCAGCCTTCCACAACTGGAGAACAATCAACATCGTTCGGATTGACAACAAGAGGATACTTATATTGGGAAACATTGTCAGTTTGAGTAAGTGTCTCTGCTGTTTGTCTTACCATCACTTCAGTGACATCACTACCAACACTTGCCTCACTTAGTTCTTCAGTATTGCGATCTTCAGAAATATCCCAAATAGACTCGTTTCTATTTATTTTGAATTGATGCTTACCTCTTCATTGTAAATTTGTATTCATTTACAGTAAAACAGATGGAAGCCACATCAACTCAGGCTAAGATTTTAAAGTATATTTGATTAATCAATAGAAAAAAAGGGACATACTCTAACTTCCGCGTTGATGCCGTATGTGTGTTTTATATATTTACCAACTTCATCGACAATATATGGAATTTTAAGTTAAATATAGCGATTTTAGCATTTTAATAGCATACCCCCCCCGTAAAATTTTCTCAGATATCGTTTAGCCCGTTGTTAAAAGTAATACCTCTACAAAGTTTTCTACTACATGCATCATTTGCTTCGTTCTACTTTTCGGCAAAATCGTTTCTTGGCAATAATAATAATACAATATGCTGCGCGACTAATAAAAAATTTAATACCGATAATAATGAAAACGAGGCTTCATTAAGATTAGAAACTAGCTTCACTTACTAAACTAAATTTGAGGTTAAAATACTGTGAAAACTTACTGCCGAAATTAATTGTCACCACTTATTAACACTTCAAAACACTTGTCACTACTCGAAAAATTTTAAAATCAATCTGAGCTCTACTACAGCTCAAAAAGCAATGATCCTAAACAGGGTATGATGCAACACAGCGCAGCGCGTAGAAATGTAAAAACATTACATGTAAGAGGTAGAAGATGTTTTCGTGGTAAAAGGAAGGAACAGCAAAGAACTTGGCTTTTGCAATCGGAAAATGGAATGAAAACATTTTTACCAATGCTAACTTATGGATGTTGCGCATATTTACTCCATTTCGTTTTATTAAGCATTCTATAGATATAAAGAGGCCTAAAAATACTTCACTTATTCCCAGTTTCATTTTATGTAAATTGCGCCTGTCCGTCCGTCCATGTGTCATACTCATTTTGCCTTAAAAACGATAAAACCTATTGTAATGGGCCTCCAGATATACGCCACTAGTAGAAAATGTCCAAATGACCTAAAATTTTTCAAATCGTACTAAGAAGTAATTTTGGGGTGACGGCACTTTCCTGGCATAGGCCCTACGCGTCACGGATGCAGACTCTGTGTGCAAATCGGTTCGTATGAATCCTTAGTAATTTATTAGCCCCGAAAATCGACGCGAAAATACGCAGAAGATAGTTGATTTCAAGCTTGAAATGAACTTAGAACTTTTTTAGACCAATGTTTTTTGTATAAACTCTGGTACCATCAAGTCCCGTTAAATATTTTTTCTGAGCTGCGTTTCCGACAAACATTTCGTTCATCTCGGATGAATTCTTATTTCGTTATCCCATATGCTAGAACTGATTTATATTTCCATTCACCAATTTTAAGAATCGTACGAAATCATAATAATCTCGAGCTTGGTCCTTTCCCCTCTTCTTACATAGCATTTAAGAAAAAACTAAGAGACTTACTACTTGCTTAATTTTCAGTTATCGACATTTTATTATTCTTTTTCATTTAAATATTGCTATATTTATTCTTTGCGCTCCATTTTGTTATTGGATTATTCAGTCTATAAGATGGAATAAATAAATAAATAAATAAGTAAATAAATAAATAAATGGCGATATATGAAGAAACGAGGCAAATTTTAACGGTAAAATCAAGACGGACCGTGGTAAATATCGTAACGCTCCTTAAAAATGAATTTCGTTTTAGTTCATACAGCCGTTCATGCTATATTGAGTTTCAAAGTTAAAAGATTAGGAATTTGTTTGCCTCCTCAAGCCAGCTGTCAGTGGAAGGAGTGGAACGTGTGTTTTATTTAGCTGTTCTGAAAAGTTTATATGCACAGTGGATAGTGCAAAGTGAATTTTAAGCATGTAAGAAATTTGACTGGTACCATTTTCATGCAAAACATAGAAGCATATTTCCGGTAATTATTACGAGTAGTGCCATCCTGGGTACCATTTCTGGGATTCATTTTCCCTGCGGATCTGCTTGTGGCATGCCCCATTCGATTGCTTTAGCGTTGAAGTCTCCCCCAACGAGCAAGCTACCGTCTGCGTTCGAGACAGTGCACTCCAAAGCATTAAGCTTGGCTTCGAAAGATGGTTTCGGTTCGTTCGGCGTTGAGCACACTCTAAAGTAGGTTCTCCCGTTCACAACCCTACGCCTGGAAATCACTGTTCCGAGCCCCGAATGCAGCAGTTCCAGTTTCATCAGGATACCATGATGCTGAGATCATATCATGGTGTTCTTTACTCAGCAGCAAAAAGCCGGCTGTCATATCCCTCGCAAAGAGCTCAAGCAGATGTTAGGTGGTTGAACTGCGGTTTAGGTTTAACTGCAGGATAAAGGTCATCGAAGTTTTGATTTTGCCTTGGCCAGGGCTTCCAGGAAACCCGGTATTTTTCTGATCCCAACACCTGCCCAAGACGTCTTGGATCAGCATCCTTGAAAAGAATACAGCGTGCCTCCATTGTACACTCTTTTCTTTTACGTCCCATTTCACCACATTTGTAACATAGGGAACTCCTATCGGGTCCTTTGCTTACTTGTTCGGTATGACCATAGCCAAGGCATTTGAAACATTGAAGAGGCGCTACTCTTCGCCGTATCCTGCAGACAACCCATCGTATTCTTATTTTGCCTTATTCAGAAATTGTTCAGCGTCCTTTTCGGTCAAGTCAATGATGGCCATGCGTTGTCCCCTAAGGTTTTCTGAGTACGCTAGGGAACTCCTTTTTGATGGCTTCTTCTACCTCGGCCTCGCATGCTGCGTGGTTTGTGTGTTTCCTTCTTTGAAACAAGAATTAAGTGTGATCATTAGCCAATCTATTTACCGTTCGCAAGTTAATGTAATGAAAGGGATAACATGTGCTGTTCCGGGCCAAGCTGAAGCTACTTCGACCTGCTGCCTGCCCTGATTCGCCGTTTTGAAAGTGAAATAAGCCGTTTATCGATGGAATATGAAGCAGTAGAATAATTAGCTGCGAGCATTACCACGTTCAAAGTCCATACGGCTGTGATATCCAAAGAATTCCACACGTGTTTACACTTAGACAGTTAAATCTTTTTATAGATTTTTTTTCTTACATACTTAGGATATATTTTATGCCTTAAAAGTCGTGTACTAAAATTTGAGATATGAACGCGAATCTTCACTACCAAAAGAAAGAAAAATCTTGATTCATAAGTTAAAACCAGTACAATAATATGCTTAAAAATAATTGCAATTGATTTTAGCATGTTATTAATGCATTGAAAGAAAACCTTTGTTAACTATTGTGGTCGTCGTCTAATTTAACGCAAGAAAAAAGGTGATAGAGCAATTTACAAGAATCAATGTTTTCGAGATTTCAGGAACGTTCCGTGGGGGGCAGAACGTAGAGAGTAACGAAGTTTTGTTAGGTTGTAAGATATAAAGCAGTGGAATGTGTAATGAATTTCTAATCGACAAAAAAAAACAAAGAAAAATGTTGTCAAGCTAAAGAAATTAACACTCGGTCTTTCCATTTTTGACCTCGGACTGGGTATGGGACCGGCCAAGTTGACTGGCCCCTCCGCTCATGAGCTAGCCATCGGGTGAGCTCTCCCCTTTTTTCGATTATTACAGGTGCTCTAGCAGGGATGCTTGGCCTTCCACACCCGATATGGGCCAAGGCATCATATTTTGGGTTTCGATCCAGTTGGGAGGAGTGCGTGGGAACACCGCCACCACATGGATGCTCTACTCTTGCTTATTTATTTATTTGGCTAAACAAGGCAATCACAAAACAGTACTTATATATAAACAAATTACAAAAAAGTAAATCTATGTTTAACAATCACAACTTATTTTAGTGTGTCAGTTATATTTGTGGCCATAACCGTCTTCGGCAAGAACAAAATTGCCTTACGTCTAGCACGTGGTTAACCGCGGTTGGTTACTTCGGTTATTGACATTTTTCATCGATCAATCCGTTTGATATTTCGACTAGGGTCATCATTTGATTCGTAAGTTTGAAAATATTTTGTAGAAGGCCATTGTGCTGTGGGGAAAGAACCCGCCCTAACACCAAACAGCTAGCTTGCCAGTGCACTAACGCATCCCTAGACAAGACCATTTCCAGCGCAACACTGATTCCGCTCGCTGAGGTGGAAAAACACCGCTGAACGGACATTTGTAACATCCTTAACCTGTTAACCGAGCGGGACGTATAAAAACGTCAAACTTAATCAATAGCGTCTACGGGTAGGACGTATGAATACGTCCTTGAACTATATGTTTCGCCCTGGAATGGGTGGGACGTATAGTTTCGTGCAACAAAGGTATTAGTCATCGATACGTGTTTCGACATGAATTTAAGCCGGAGGAAATCAGTATCAGTATTACGTCCACCGCCATTGGGAGTGGTGGACGTATTCTGAGTGAGCATTGACGAGTGCATACTTATACTTACCTAACAATTTTCGTATTATATTTTATTTACTTCTTCTTAGGGCATTGTAAAATCATTTTACAATACCCTACTGAAATCGCGTCCTGTCTGTCCGTCCGTGTGTCACACCACTTTTTCTCGCAAACTGCATAAGCTAGAAACATAAAATTTTGTAAGTAGGTGCGAAGTGACGCCCTCTTCGAAGTTTCAATACGAAAAGAAATTTATCAGGTCTTTAAGGGGGGGTCTCCCCATATAGGGGAGTTGCCCCTGAAAAAAAGTTTTCATCGCATGTAGGCAATATGGGTATCAAATGAAAGGTCTTAATGAGAACTTTTCAAAACAGGTCTTAAAATGACAAATTTTGCTTGTGCAGGGGAACGGGAAATGTACGAAAATTTTGTGTACCCCCCCCCCACCTTTGACCCGAAAAATCTGAAAAAAAATAATGAATGTTGGCCTTTATGAGTACAACAACAACAAATACATGAGATGTCGAAATTCACTCAACTTTGTTAGTAATAGCATTATTTATCGATTTTATGTTTTCTTGAATAAAATCTTACCGGTGCCCTTAAATTTAATAAAATTCAAAATCAGATGACGATTTATAAGATTAATCCGTCCTGAAAGTCTCATAAAGATCGAATGGTATTTAATGAAGTTATAGCGATTTGAATTTTCCTGTATTACTATGGTACAATATGCGCTGTATTACTATGTAAACATATGGCTATGGAACAATATGCGCTTTTTACCGACTCAGATACTACAGCTTTGCTAGGATTTGCATGAAAATTTCAGGAGAATTGGCTCAGCTAGCGGTATTAGTAATAGTAAAGTAAAATAGTGGCTGTTTTAAATGCGAAGATTGAATAATTTTGAGTTATTTTGCCCCAACTTCAACGTTTAAGGCGCATACTTTTAACACTTGATTCAATTAATGAATGACTGAAGGTGAGTACCTACAATTAATACTCATAGATGAAACAAGTCGAGGAGGCAGGAGCGAGCTCCTAGCAAATGGGCTTTTTAATCATTCTAGGATTCGAAAAAATAGGCCATGAATCGATGATTACAGTACAGGCGAGTGGTCGCTAAAAAAAATATCATCAAAGGTAACCGATATGAATATCAAATGAAAGTTCTTTATAAGAGCTTTTCAAAACAGTACTTAAATTTCCTTCACAAGGGCAACAAATACCTTAGAAGTCGAAATTCTATCAACAACTATTATTAACAACAGTACATTTTATAAATTTTGCTTTTTTGTCTATAAAATCAAGGTGGGACCTCAAATTTCCCAAAATCTATAATTTAAGTTTTCTGAAAGTAATTGTATATGGTTCGATAATTTCACAATAATTGAACAATAAACAGCTAAGTTACAGCTGATTGAATATTTAACAATTACAACAACATTAACACGTGATACTTGGGAAATACACGCTTGCAACGGACCTAGACACTACAAATATGTAGGAATTTTGATAAAAATTTTAGAAATGGTTTGTAATATTCATGTGTTATCATGACTAATCAAACGACGGGGTCAAAACACTTGAAACAAAGTGGTGGCGAATTTAAAATCATAATAACCATAATAATTTCGGAAATCAATTTATACAATCTGTATATTAGTCAAGTTTTGATATGCAGAATATATTGTTTGATTTACTAATTGTTTTACAATACCCTTTTGGCAGGAGCATCCTCCTGCTACTTCAACTTGTTATTTTTACATTATTGTTTTTTTTTTAATATTTCCAACCATTTTACTTTAGAATACATTTTTAAAAGTATCCATTAAAATGAATGAAAGCGATATCAGCGATACCTACCTCAAAATGCAGAAAGACCACCATTTCCCTTTACCGCACATCCTGGAAAAACGTTCGATACTCCTCCAAAAAAAGTTCCTCTGTTTTATCTTGAGAAGTTTTTAGACGAGGAACTTATCAAATTAATTACAGAGCAAACAAATTTGTACGCCCCCCAATTTTTTGGTGATGATCCTGAGTTAAAACCACATTCGAGAATGCGAAAATGGAAGGATACAGATGAAGCTGAAATGAAAATTTTTTTACGGCTCCTAATTTTACAAGGAATAATTGGAAAACCGGCTTTAGAACATTACTTTTCAAGAAAAAGAATAATTGAAATGCCATTTTTTATGAAGATATGAGCGAAAGCAGGTTTTGATTATTATGTAAGTTTTTGCACTTGGCAGACAATCTAAGTTTTGATCTTAACACATCTCATAAAAAACTTATAAAATTGATCCAATAATCAATAACTTGTCAGAAAAGTTTAAAAGTTTTTATGTATGCGAACGAGAAATATGCGTAGATGAATCTCTTTTATTATGGAAAGGGAATTTATCTTGGAAAAAATATATATCGACAAAAAGAGCCAGATTTGGAATGAAGTTGTTTATTTTAAGTTTAAGCCAATTTGGATACGTACAAAATAAAATTTTATGCACAGGCAAGGACACAAATTATGGTTCGAACTATCCACAAGAAAAACAATCAACGAGAATTGTTTTGGAGTTAACACATGACTTACTGAATTAAGGGTATAGGATTTACTTAGATTATTTATATTATTGGAACAATGAGGATAAACAGAGTCGGAATCCCCAGTGAAATAAAAACAAAAAAAAATTACATAAAAATGAACATATAACAAGATTCAAAGACAAACTTATGGTTTTCAAGTGGAAGGATAAAAAAGACGTATTGATGCTCAGTTCTATTCATAGCGACGAAAAGACAATGATTTAAAAGAAAGGAAGAAAGCAATAAAAACCGAATGTTGTCCTGGATTACAACAAAAACATGGGCGGCGTAAATTTGGGAGATGGAGTTATGGTATTTTATAAGAAAATTTTTCTCCGTTTACTTGATATGTGCTGCTTCAATGCATATATTATATACAAACAAGTTGGGTAGACAGACCTATGCTCATGTCAGAAGGGTTTTGTACTCAACTTACAAAATGCAGTAACCAGCAACGAATAAAATCTGTTGACGATTTTATTGATGAAAATGTGAAATTCGAGGATCATACTATTATAAACAAAGTTGAACGAATTTCGATTTCTGCGGTTTTTGTTATAGTCATACCCATAAATATCTCCCTTGATAATTTTTTCAGATTTTTTAGATCACGGGCGTCCATTCACGAGGGAGGAAATTCATTTTTCATGTACATGTACAGGGCATATTGTTCCATAGTAATACAGGAAACTTCAAATCGCTATAACTTCGGTAAATACTATTCGATTCTTATGAAACTTTCAGAAAAGATTAATCTCATTAATGGTCACCTGTTTGCTAAATTTTATTGAATTTAAAGGTACCGTTTAGATTTTATTCAAGAAAACATAAAATCGATAAATCATACTGTCGCGTGTTATTGGTTCGCGGCCTATAATTTTAACGTTCCGGGAAAGTGAAAACGCAATGTCTTTTAATTTAAGTTAAAAGAGTTTATTCAATTAAATAAAATGCACAATAATCAGTTAACACTTTCACTAATTTTAATTGTCACTATTAAAATTATCTAACACTTGTCCATAAATTTATTATCGCAATTGTCTTCTAAATCACTTCACTATTACGAAACACACTTTTCTACTACTCGAAGAATATCGCTTCCCACACACAATCGCAGTTCTTCTCGCGGTCGAATGAATGATTCCCCCCATTCATTCAGCTCGCCTTTATATAAGGTCTCTACCTATTCACCCATTTCTCGCACATTGGCGAATGTTCTACCGAGAGGTACCTGGTAGGTTCGAGCAAGTTCATGAATGGAGTGACGTCACTTGCAGATGTTGATCATGCTTGTTGGATTCTCGTGGGTTCGAGTAAATTCATTCGTTGACGTTCTTAATGATGATGAAAACAATTGCGACAGTAGCTCGCAGAATTATTTGTACATGTAATTATTTGTACATGTAACACTGCCCCCACCTCAGTTCTTTTCGCCCCGAAAAGATGTGTCGCTATTTGTAGTCAATTCTCCCTGGGTGTAATATGGGGCAAGACGGTCCAGATGCACGATTTTCATTTTAGCTCTCGGCTTACGATGTTCCTGTATTCGGTATACGACGTCGTTGATTCGCTTTGTAACTCGGTATGGTCCCTCCCAATTATGTTGCAACTTTGGAGACCTACCCTTTCGCCGTTGCGGGTTATAAAGCCACACCAAGTCATCTTGCTGGAAGCCAGTAGAATTAGCCTTTAGATCATACCTGGTCTTCATGCGGTCAGTAGCCGATTCGAGGTGTTTTCGCACTGTCCGATGTATCTGGTTCAACCGTTGTCTTAGATCACTTGCGTACTCCGAGACCGTTTGGGGTTTCTCAGGGGTTGTTCCGAACTTTATATCGGCTGGCAAACGAATAGTCTTTCCAAAAATGACTTTGGCTGGGGCTTGGCCCGTCGATGCATGTTCAGCGGCTCTATACGCCATTAAAAATAGTGGGATATGTCGGTCCCAGTCCCTTTGGTTCTCGTCAACCATTTTGGCCAAGTGTTTATTGAGCGTGCCGTTGAAACGTTCGACCATTCCATCGGATTGGGGATGCAGCGGTGTTGTCCTCGTTTTCCGTATTCCCAGCTGCTCGCACATTTCGCTAAAAACTAGTGACTCAAAGTTTTGGCCTTGATCCGAATGTAGTTCACAAGGCACGCCGTACCTGCTGACCCAATTTAACACTAGCTGTTCGGCTACAGTAGTTGCTTCCTGGTTGGGAATGGGGTAGACCTCGGGCCACTTGCTGAAATAATCGGCTACAACCAGCGTGTATCGATTTCCCCAATCAGATTCAGGAAAGGGTCCAGCGATGTCAACAGCAATCCTTTCGAATGGCACGCCTACGTTATAGGTTTGCATTTGTCCTCTCAGTCGTCGTTTTGGGCCTTTGACGGAAGCGCAAATTGTGCATCTGCGACACCAGTCCTCTACGTCTTCTCGAGCGTGGAGCCAGTAGAATCTTTCCCGCAATTTCGCTAAGGTTTTGTTAACACCAAGATGGCCTCCCGAGGATCCTTCATGCATTTCCTTAACCACATCGTGGATTCGGCTTTTGGGTAGTATAGTTTGCATCCTATAGGAGCTGCCATCCGCCGTTTCCCATTTCCGCTTGAGTACGCCACCCTCCACCTGTAGGGAGTTCCATTGTGCCCAATAGCTTTTCAGGGTTGCGCCATGCATCGAAACGTCCTTCCACTCCGGTCGCCCAGTCGTCTCCTTCCATACGAGCAATGGTCCGATATCTTCATCGGCTAACTGGGCATTTCGAATCTCCTCCGATGACCAATCTTCATCGAATTCGGCCGTTATCACTCGCAGATCAACGGGCGGTTCCTTTTCCTCAATCCGTTGGCAATGTTTGTAGTTAGCTGGACATGGATGACGAGATAGGGCGTCAGCAATTCCATGAACTCTGCCCTTGTGGAGCAGTTGGGGCCTCACTAGGTCTGGTCGGATCGTCGATCGGGTTGCACCAGTGTCGTTTGTTAGGGTGCATTGTTCTTCATCAACTTGACCAGGAAGGCATCTGTCTGCTTCTCCACGATGTTGCCTTGGCACGGTGCTGGGGATGTCGATACTCGTGGCCAACGTTCGCCCCACGAAGTTGGCCCTTGCAGTTTGATGGGCCTCCATTCTAGGCTCCTGACACGGTCTGGATCTCCACCACCCTGGACAATAGCTCGGTCTTCTCCCCTTCTTGCAGTCTCTTTGCAGGTGCTCTTTTTCCCCGCAATTCCAGCATCTAGGCGCACCATTCACCTGCAGCTCTCGCTCATTTCCCACGCGCTCACACCTGGATTTATCTGTCACTACCTCGCGAACCCGGACAGTGGTGCAGGTCACATTTTTGGCTGCCTCAAAATTTAAACTATAAGCCAATGCTTCCTTGACTGTTTGCTTTTGAGCTAACCGCACGGCTTGTTGCAATTCCTTGTCCTTTAAGGCGCTGATGAATGCTTCTGCTGCTACGTCATCCCGATGTTCTGGGTCGTACGCTGGGTAAGCCAAAAGTGCCAATAGCTCAATGTCTTGTGCTAGCTGCTGCAAGGTTTCGCCAGACTTCTGCATCCGATGCCGTAGCTGCGCCCGGTAAATCTGCTTCAGATGATCGTCTCCATAACGCATGTCCAGCGCATTCATTATAGCAGCCGGGTTTGAATGCAGCTCAACGGGGATAGTCTGCAAAAGCTCGGCAGCTGGGCCTCTTAGAGCCAGAATTAACGCAGTTGCTCGTTCCTGCTCATTCCAGTGATTTATCCTAGCGGCGGCTTCAAACTGGATTTTGTAAATACTCCAGACCGTTTGCCCATCGAATATTGGTGCTTGCACATTTCTGGATGTGCTTTGCGCTGCGGTTGTAAGCGGGGCTGGTGAGGTGGTTACTACTGCCTTCGCTGCTTCCAATTCTTTTTTCACTTTTTCCATCTCATGGTTCATTCTCTCTTCAACCTGGCTGATCTCATAGTTGATTTTCTCCTCAACTTGGCTGACCTTCTCCTCGACCTGGTAAACCTTTTCCTCGACGCATTTAATTTGATTGTTCAGGCTACCGAGCTCCACTTTTATTTCGGTTGACTGTTTTTGCACTTCCTTGATTACGATCGCTTGTTGGTCCATCTTCGCCGATTGTTCATCTAGCTTCGTCGTTAAATTGGACGACTGTTCATTGAGCTTCGCAGTTAAATTGGATGACTGTTGTCGCTGCTCTTGCTGCATCAGCGTCAACATTTGCATCAGCGCATTTTCTGGTTTCTTTGGCTTTGCTGTTTCAGCTTCACCACCTTCTGCGCCTTTTTCTGCATCTGTAGGCTCACCCGAATCTAGATACGCACCTTCCGACTCGATCGCATCACGCAAGCGTGCAATCAGTATGGCCTTTGTACCTTGTGTAGCCAGATTTCGTTGTTCCAACTCCTCTTTGAGCTCCGATATGCTCAATTGATTAATTTTTAGATTTAAATTTCCTGGCATTTTTATTGTTTCGGCTATTTTTCCACGTTAACTTCCAAAATTTTCTTTCTCACTTCTGACACCATTGTCGCGTGTTATTGGTTCGCGGCCTATAATTTTAACGTTCCGGGAAAGTGAAAACGCAATGTCTTTTAATTTAAGTTAAAAGAGTTTATTCAATTAAATAAAATGCACAATAATCAGTTAACACTTTCACTAATTTTAATTGTCACTATTAAAATTATCTAACACTTGTCCATAAATTTATTATCGCAATTGTCTTCTAAATCACTTCACTATTACGAAACACACTTTTCTACTACTCGAAGAATATCGCTTCCCACACACAATCGCAGTTCTTCTCGCGGTCGAATGAATGATTCCCCCCATTCATTCAGCTCGCCTTTATATAGGGTCTCTACCTATTCACCCATTTCTCGCACATTGGCGAATGTTCTACCGAGAGGTACCTGGTAGGTTCGAGCAAGTTCATGAATGGAGTGACGTCACTTGCAGATGTGGATCATGCTTGTTGGATTCTCGTGGGTTCGAGTAAATTCATTCGTTGACGTTCTTAATGATGATGAAAACAATTGCGACAGTAGCTTGCAGAATTATTTGTACATGTAATTATTTGTACATGTAACAATACTATTACTAACAAAGTTGAGTGAATTTCGACTTCTCACGTATTTGTTGTTGTTGTACTCATTAAAGCCTACATTCATGATTATTTTCAGATTTTTCGGATGGAAGGTGTCCAATCGCGAGGGGGGTACGCGAAAAGTTCGTACATTTCCCCTTCCCCTGCCCCCCTCGGTACTCATAAGGCAATTTTAAGACTTGTTTTGAAAAGATCTCATTGAGACCTTTCCGATGACACCCTACTCGACTACCAATGGTGAAAATCTTTTTTTGAGGGGTCACCTCCCTATATGGGGAGGCCCCCCTTAAACCCCTTTGAAAATTTTTTTCACCCTTGAACTTTCAAGAAGTCACCACTTCTGACCTTTCTACAAAGTTTCATGGCTGTAGCTTTTATAGTTTCGGAGAAAAAGTGCTGTGACATACAGACGGACGGACGGACGGACAGACGGACACAGGTCGTGATTGCAATAGGGTTTTGTATTTTAGTACAAAACCCTAAAAAGATAAAGGTCATTTAGATCGATTACTCTTTTTGATAGAATGTGTAGAGAAATTGGTAGATACAAACATACTGAAAACCCACCCAAAGACATCACCAAGCAGCTCTACACCTAAACCAGCACGCTTAGTTGACAGGCATTTTCCAGAACAAATGAAAAGCGATATAGGAAAAACGAAATCCAGAAAATGCCGAGTTTGCTATGAAAAAGGTGTTAGGAAACAATCTACATACTGGTGTCCGGATTGTAAGGTAGCACTATGTATCAACAATTGTTTCAAAATATATCACACGGAAATTGAGTTTTAATTTTCACATATGTATATTTTAATTTTTGAACTCAATATTTCTATTTTATTTGTGTGTATATATAAATGAACGAAAACATATATATTCCATAGTCTTTTAATTTATTTTAATGACAAATAAAAAAAATTAATAATATGAAATGACGTTCTTCGGGTATGACGTACTGACACGTCCTAGTGAAAGAGTCCGCGCCCGTTATATGCTGCGTAGTTAATAAATGAAGTCTCCGGTTATCACACCACAAACCACTTATAAATCTTTGAAATTAAATTGATAAAATATTAATATTCAAGGTACATGAAAAATTATTTATAAGTATTGAGCGCTTTTCTTAATCTAAAAGCAATCAGGTTTTCTTCAATTTTCCCACGTTTTCACCCTTCAGATCTCCCAACAAATATTCGTTCTATTCGTTTCTTCATAAGCTACGTGGTTTTTTAGTAAAGCGCGACTTTTACCTGGGCGAATTTCAGTATGTTAAAAATATGAAACACTATTGTAGAAGTTGAAGAACCAAGAATGGTAGTATAGACCGATTTAAGTTTGTGGTAAGATTGAAACTGTAATGGTAGAAGCGCACTGGCACAAAACAGAATGTAGAAAAATTCAGAAAAACCATAAACAGTATGCATTCCTCAAGAAAACATCAAGTTTCACCCACGAAAATATGCTATCTTGAAGCTTGGGGCAACATTAATAAACTTCATACGAAGGAAGCACAAATAAGTGTCAACGTACAAAAGCAACTTGAAACATCCTTTAAATGGTGTCATTAACATATTCAAAAGCATTCATTTTGGTGTGATTTTATTCTTTCTTGGCTATTCTGAAATTAACAAATGAACAAAAGTTTGCCATGAATAAACATGTTACGTTTAAAGTTAAATTAAAAACCAAATTAAACATTAAAAAACTAAAATTAAATTTTAGCTAAGAAATGATTCGACTTCTTGCATGTTTTCAATAATTCTGAAATTCTAAACACAAGTTATTGTCATACTTCCGGTTTTTTGTATTTGATTTGTATCCAAACACGATACATTTTCAACATTCTACTACGATTTACTTGTAGCCTCCGATCGATAACATTTTGAACTTCTTCAAATCCGGCACCTTGAAATAAATCCCTCAATTCTTCCTGAGTAAAGAAATATACACGTGTTCCATCTCCTCTTACATAAAAATTCTCCTTCAAACATTTTCCCGATTTAAATCGCAATTGTGCCATATCATACCTGCCGTAATCTCTTAACAAGACCAATCCACCAGGCTTCAGATACTTATAGCAATTCTCTGCAACTGTTTTCATTTTGCTAGGATCTATAGCAGACAGGACGAATATCAAAACGATTATATCTATACTATTCTCCTCAAAAGGTACATTCCAAATAGGATTTGTTGCATCCATAACAAAAACTTCACAACGAGCTGAATCAAATTCCGAATGCTCACGAAAGATTTCAATTGCTTTTGTTGAAAAGTCACAGCCATAGATTTTAAGATTTGGATTTTGGCTGTATTGAAGAATTGGAAGGATTGTGTTGCCGACACCACAACCAAGCTCGAATATTCGTTGCGGTGGTGGTGGTAGTTTTGAGGTAGCAGACTCGGTGAGTGTACTCGGATTGTTGTCATTGTGAACTCTTGCAGGAGCTTTAAAGGTTGGTACTAGTTCAGGGAATTCGGTGAAAAGCCAGTAACGGTCTTTGAAGAAACGATTGTCGTGAATACCGTAGAAACTATCCCAGAATTGATCTGCTTCGCTTTCATATTTTTCTATTTGTTCTTGTGGTAGTGTGATATTGGAATTTTTGAGAACTGATTCGCGTGCGGCAGCTTCTTGTTCTTCATCCCATTCCACGTTGTCCCTGAAATAAAGAGAAAAAATTGAATTATAAGTGGCTATTAATGATATTGCATTAGTTTTAAGTATTTTGAACTAATTTAGAATATCATGTTTAAATTGCAATATGTCTGTCTGCCTGGTCTGAGGGTTACGGCGGTTTTTCTCCGGAAGCATAATATTTACAAACACCTATCTTGATAGGTTCATGTGCATTAGAAGTGATTGTCTCCAGAAAATATGGGCATAGAAACCTTCAAATATTCTTAAGAGGGTTTCCGTATACAGGTAGAGGGGAAAACTTAGAGATCGTTTTTTATGAGTAAATCAAAGCCAAATTTCATAGATTTCGAAACTCACTCAACATTGTTAATAATAGTCATCATCATCATCTATGGCGTGATAGTCCAAGCGGGATTTTGGCCTCCAGGATTAATCTCCTGCAACCATTACGATTCTGCGACCTCATTCGCCAGTTGATCATCCTCAGCAAGGATCTGCTGTCACCTTGTTTCGTATCTTCCCATCGAGTCCTCGGCCTTCCCGCTGGGCGTCTAACTTGTGCTCTACCCTTTCATGTTTTTCTGGGTAGCCGGTTTTCTTCCATTCTTTCTACATGGCCCACCCATTGAAATTTGCGTAACTTTACGGAAGTAGATATAGTGGGTTCGTCAAATAGTTCAAATAACTCATCGTTGTAACGTAGTGTCCACTCTGTTCCTTATTCCACTGGACGGTAGATTTTCTGGAGCGCTTTGCGTTCAAATATGTCATTGATTTTTCCATTTATAACAGCACAGGCTTGACTAGTGATTTATTTTTTTCTGTATAAAACGCTAAACCGTAGAATGGAAAGTACGGAGTAATAGGCTTTATTTGGGGCATTTCTGCCGTGTCCAATCTCGTCCTTTTCGGCGCCTCTTCTATTCAAGTTGGCTCCAAGATAAACAAAGTTATCCCCACTTTCAAGGTTGTACTCGCTTACGGTCAGGTTTTGTAGAACTTGAGTTTTCTTCCTTGTTTGAGTCACATGAATTTAGTTTTAGTCTCATTAACTCGTAGGCCAATTCGGTTGCTCAGATTCTAGGCTCAAAAATGCTTCTTTGGCATCTAAGATTGGACGTGCCTAATACAGGGTTTTCCAATGAGAGGTGTTATTTTGATATTGAAAGAAAAATGCCATTTTTTAATATAAATGATCGGATGTTTATTTCATTATAAAGAGGAAGGTATGCCGTTAATAGTGGAAAATAACATCAGGCGATTGACCACCACGACCGCGCTTACAGGACCATATCCTTTTCATGAAAATTTCCATAACCAAATCGCAAAGTGGCTGCACTATGTCCTCGATAACCTCACAAATTCCATCTTTGAGGTCTTGAATCGAAGCTGGGCAGTTGGTGTAGACCTTCTCTTTCACGTAGCCCCAAAGGAAGAAGTCGCAAGTTGTTAAATCACAAGATGTGGCCAATTGTGATCATCTCTTCGAGAGATAACACGGTCCGGAAACTTTTCCCGTAAAAGATCAATGGTTTCGTTGCTTGTGGTTCGTAGCGCCGTCTTGTTGAAATTAAACGTTGTCCAGATTAATACCATCCAATTCTGGCCATAAAAAATCATTAATCATCTCTCGATAGCGCAATCCATTCACCGTAACTGTTGCTCCATGCTCATTTTCGAAAAAGTAAGGTCCAATGACTCTGCCGGACCATAAACCGCACCAAACAGTCACACGTTGAGGATAGAGAAGCTTTTCAACAATAACTCTTGGGTTTTCCGAGCCCCAAATGCGACGATTTTGCTTGTTAACGAAGCCACCGAGGTGAGAATGGGCCTCATCACTCAAGATGATTTTTCGATGGAATTCCGGATCATTTTCATGCATTTTAAGGACCCAATCAGCAAAGACACGACGTTGTTGATGATCGATCGGCTTGAGTTCTTGTGTTAACTGAACTTTATAAGCCTTAAAACCCAAATCTTTATGCAAAATACGGTGTAATTACGTTTGTGGAATGCCTTGTAATGAATTTCGAAATGTCCGTGTAGGACACGGGTGCCGATGGTCTGGCACAAGTGTCAGCGAGCTAAAACAACACCGAGCTCAGCTAACTAGCTTTGCTTAACGACCGTGTACGCGTGCTTGACGACTAGCATTGGCGGGATCATATGAGGCGGGTTCTTGTCGAGCCACGAAGCTACACTACAAAATACTTATCACGCGTACTCTACTCTACAAGACGTACCGATCAATTTTTATTATCTTTAGAAATGTTCTATTAGGTGTCAATTAAGTTACTCTACAGTAATTCAATATTTTTTTGCCTCGTTAAAGTTAGCGGACACGGAGGCTTGAGACAAACGCAAACATTACACAAAAAGCAACCGTTACTTTCTCCGAAGAAGGTCGCAGCATTACAAGGGGAATGTCAAACCTAAATTGTTAAAGTGGCTGAAGTGAACCACTCATCTCTGCCTAAAGGATGGAAACTTGACGGAGGTAGTTTACTTTACGCTAGTAAAACAACAAACTAAGCAGTTTTGACGGGGTGACCACCTTATCTCTTCAGGAGCAGCCACTCCTGATCACCACGGGGCTGCTCGACTGCTTATGTTTATTACAGCCTAATTCCAAAGAACGAGGAGGAATGGACAAACCTGGGTTTTCTTTAACACTTTCGGCAACAGCAGCAATATTCTCGGCTGATCGTGAGTGACATGCACGGGTTTTATTCTTCACATCACTAAGTTGTTCCACCGATTTCTGTATTGCGGTCTGACAAGGTGCTTCACGACGACCCAAAAATGTTCGAATTTTACGAACCGTCTCTGCCAAATTTTCACCATTTTTATAGTGAATTTTAATAATTTCAATGCGTTGTTGAAGCGTGTATCGTTCCATTTTTATTAATGGCGTAGTTTCTACTTGTCAAATGTCAAAAAATTACAGCTCAAAAGTGACATCTACCGAAATAGCGGGCTATTCAAAATAGCACCTCTTATTTAAAACCCTTTATTGACGTGATCAGTATACTGGTATACTACTAATTGTGTGAACTTGAACATTAGCGCATCCGAAATTTCAGAGATGTCTTCCTGATAACGTGTTCCAGCGCTATATTAAGGAGAATTGGGGAAAGCCCATCCTCTAGTTTTAAGCCTGATTCCATTCTAAAGCTGTTCGTTAGTTCACCGTTTACCTTTTTTTTGTGGTAGGGAGGTGAATGCCATTTACCTTGAAGTGGGACTCTGTGTTTAGCATCGTGGCCTTAACCATGTGGCAAATTGATGGAGGATGTTCTCTCATGTGCAATATGCCATCAATAATACAGAACATTGTTTCACGAAGCAAACGACAAGAACAGCGTGGGAAAATTGTTGACGAATTAACGGAACATTTAAATAAGAAGATAGTTAACAGAAACGCAGTAAATTTGCGGCAAGTTCGCTCTGAGGCCGAGAAAGCAATCGTAAAACTATAACGAAGAATAATTCTTACGTCATAGGGAACCAGCCAGGACCTTTGTAGTAGGTGACTATGTTATCATTCGGCAAGTTGATACAAAGGCAGATTCCAATAAGAAACTCTTGCTTAATTACCGGGGCCGTTATAGTGTTTTCCCAAATGTTATTGTGTCCCGTACAGGAAACGGGTGCCGATGGTCTGGCACAAGATTCAGCGAGCTATAAAAAGATCGAGCTCAGCTGATGTGGTTTTGCCAGGCGACGAGCGTTCGTGTTGGCAGCTAGCTTCCGCGGTGTCGTGGGGCAAGTTCTTTCCGACAGCGCAAAATTTGCACTACAAAACGTTTTAGAGGGTCTCAAGGATCTATAAAGATCGAACAGGTCTAGGCCTGAGGAAATAAATTAAGCAGATCGTGACAGTCCTACGTAGAACTTACCTATTTTTCTCAATAACGCGCGCGAAATCAAGCGGATCTTTGCCTATAAAAAAAAAAACGAAAAATATTGCGCAACTTAATTCGTGTAAAATTGTTAGTATATAATCTGTGCTGAAATCAGAACAGTGCCCCTGAAATACTTGTTACGGTCATCAAAGGCGTCCCCGAAAATACTTAAAATTGATCATCTTGACAAGAATTTCTGAAGCGAAGCATTACGTCTGGATGTCAAATATTTTTCCACATTGATAGTCAATCATTCATTCCAATATACTCGTAGTCGTATATGAAAACCGTTCCGAGGAAGGAGGATAGAAAACCTCTGCAGCAACAATTCATACATGTGTAATTTCACGCCATCCTTCGGTTGTTGCAGTGCATAGATTTAGCGTATGGTGGTGTGTCTGCTCTGTCTGGACGAAAAATCCACCAATGCAAATTATCAGCAAGGGATGTACATTATCTGCACATTAATTTTGCACTGTACCCACTGCGTTTTATTGCAATTTATTTTAACAGTGATGTGTTACAGAATGAGCATTTAGAAGTGAAGACGAAATCAGGAAATTATCTAAGAAAGAAGACCCTCTGGGAAAAGTAGGAATGCCTGCATTAATAATTGATATTGAAGTGCTGTTACCTGACATTAACCAATTGTTAATAATTCTACCGTTAATTACCGTTAACAAGGATGTCCAGCATTAATGTCTCCTCCCCAAATGAAATCATCAAATTCGTTTGAAAAATTTAATAATTGATTAAAATCAGAGAAAAGTGATTAACCGAGATCACAAGGAATGTACAAAAAGTTAAAAATTATTTACGAATATGACCACCAGCAACACGGATATTTAAACAAGCGAAAGTAGAAGGAAAACATGAGAATTCATATCGAATATGGAAAATGGTATGTTTAGAATGAGCAAGGATGGCTGTACCCTACCAATATCATTGTGTAATTTGGAAATTGTGGTTTGTGCCTTACACTTAGCCGAGTTTCGTTCAAAAAAAACAATGCCAGACGCATACTTGTCAAGAATATTTTGGAGAGCAATCCGCTTATCATGAGTTTGCAAGGAATTAAAGTTCATTGCAATAATTTTTATGTTATTCATTGCTCGAATGCTAATAAAAAAGTTGACTAAGGCTTCAGGTTATTCTTCCGGAGACAAAAGACAGTATGTCGCAAGAAATTCTTTAGATTTTTTTATGAGGGTCACCGGAGATACGCCAAAATGGAGAAGAGATTCATTAATTAATTTAGAAAGGCAGTTTTCAGATTTATTATTTGATTTTAAGACATTCGAATAAAGGAAATTGTTATTAGATGGAGTGAAAGAGGAACTTTTTTCATATCCACAATTTGAGGATACGTACCCAAAACGTTGACATCTGTAGCATTGTGTCAAATCACTCCTCTTTTGTTTTTCCCAAGTTATTTTATGATGCAGTAAAAAACGGATTTTTAGAAGCTTCTTAAGATCATCGTTATGACTTAACTTGAATTTGAATATATTTAACTTTACATCTTTACGACGAGACTATGCTGTTGATAAATTTGTTATCTCAAAATTATTGAGTTCCGGAATTTATGACAAGACATCATCTTTTCTTTCGGGAAGCGCTCATCCCCTTGAGGATTACTATGGGGTTACATCTAATAGAAGGCGTAAACGAATGTCCTCCGAGTTTCTTTTCCTTCATTAAATTGAGAATGAAGTCTAATATTTCGATTTTGTCAACAATAATTTTGTGGAAAGAGTCCGAAAATGGCTTAATCCGGTACCTGCACGTAGGGAATTGTTTAAAAATAAGTACTATCGTTAGAGAGTTAATATTGTTAATAAAAATGGGTGGAAGCCATGCGGATTTGTTAGCGATATCAGGATCATCCCGAATAACGTTACCACTTGCTAAGGGTGAGAAGCTATTTTGTGTGGAAAAATTACTAGAGATCTGTGGCGATTCCGAACGTCCCAACGTCAGCGCACGCTTCACGGCGCAAACAGACCCTCGTCCCACGAGAAATATTCAACTGCCAGCCGATTCCACATATCAGCGGCGCAAGCAATTTCTTTGAGAAAAAGGGAAATTTGCTTTAGCCGCTTTACTCGCTTCTCATGAATCAATATACATGAGAGAGCCTAGGCAAACTTCCTGCTGGTTTGTAGTCAACATTATCATCAACATCAGTAGCATCATACAGCATCATCACCAGCATCATCAGCGACATCACCAACAATATCATCATCATCATCAACAACAACGACATCATCATTCATCATCAACAACAACGATATCATCATTCATCATCTTCATTGTCGTAGCCGCCTACCTCGTCGTAAACAAACGGGAGTAATAAATTCTGTCATTTCCAAAGAGTAAAATATAAATATAGAGTAAAAGCTAAAGACCAGAATTTTTACTTCCAAAGTGGTGACCCCAACTCGCAACAATAATAGTAGTTAGACGAAACGACGAGGATGGCGAGCACCGTCTCCCAACACCAGCCGGGGGTTTACCACCGGCTCAGGAGGAAAACATAATCAACCAGTGCAGGCTGCCATCTTTCTGGCGGGCTGGTCCTGAGTTGTGGTTCTTCCAGGTGGATTCACAATTCGAAGTGCACAATGTGGTAAGGGATGCAGCATCCATGCGCTACCGGAGCACGACCGATACGGAGCGCTTAAAACAGCTAACGTCGCCCGCCTCACAGACTACATAAGCTGCTCACAGGCATCGAGCTCGGAGACAGAAGACCTTCATACCTCCTACGGCATATGTGTTCCCTCGCTGGCACACGTGTTAGCGACGATGTCCTCCGTGTCAGATGGCTTGACCTCCTGCCTCAGCAAACGCGCCGCATACTGCCGCTGTCGCAGACGAGGCACAAGCCTTGGGTCCGAGAGTGATAGCCACATCAGTGCAACCGTCCATGCACCCAATAACACCCTCATCTGGGCTTTCCTCACTGCGTTCTTCTTCGGACCAAGTCGCTTTCGAGTTAGCTGCCTTGCGTCTGGCGATTACGCAGCTAACAAACTTGACTCGAGAGGCGATTCAGCAACCACATGCCTGCACCAGAAGACTGGCAAGCCAACGACGAGGCCGCTCCGCCACTCCTGGACCAGACAGTCACACAGGTCATTGCTGGTATCGGCACGGGGCCCTAGCGATGCGATGCAAGCAGCCTTGTTCCTTCCCAGCTTTAGACCACACTACTAAGCGCTCGGAAAACTAGGTTTGCCGGCGTTGTACTCTGCGGACACCGCCGGCAACACCTTGGAGAGACGCCTTTATGTCTTCGATCGCACCACAAAAACCAGGTTCTTGGTAGACTCCGGCTCCCCCCTCTCCAGTATCTCGAGGCATTCCATCGCCAGGCCTCTTCGTAAGCAGAGCCTCGTTCTACAGGCAGCCAATGGCACGCCCATCACAGCCTTTGGATCTCAGCAGCTCTCCGCCACTCCGCTGCTCGTTCGTGATAGTAGATGTCCAGACAGCCATTCTAGGAACCGATGCACTAAAACATCATGGTCTACTCATTGATCTGCGCAACCAGCGCCTGTTGAACGATCTAACTAACCTCTCCACAGCCTGCGCCCTCGGTCCAGCTCCAGCTATACACAGCATTAGCGCCGTCACTAAAGTGAAGAACACCATTGGAGACCCGTACAAAGGGATAATCGCCAAATATGCAGATGAACCCGCAAAACCCGGGAAATTAGCCTCGGTCGCTGACCTACCCGTCCACCACCAGATAGTCAGCAATAGCCTACCGGTTTTCACAAGGCCACGTTGCCTCGCGGGAGAACGCCTCACCGCAGCCAAAGCCGAGTACACTTTCTAGCTGGAACGAGGCATAATTCGACCCTGATCGAGCGAGTGGGCTAGTCCTCTGCACATGGTGCCCAAGGACGGTAGCCATTGACGAGCTACTGGGGATTACCGTGAACTCAACACTCAAACTCGACCGGACCGTTACCCACTGCCCATCGTCGAGGATTTGATTCAGGAGGCCAGCGGCACTCCTTTCTCAGTAATCGACCTCCAGCGTGCTTTCTACCAAATTCCGGTTGCTCCTGAAGACGTATGTAAGACGGCAGTCACCACGCCTTTCGGACTGTAGGAATTCCTGAGGATGCCTTTGGGTCACGTAGCCCAAACGATGCAGCGGACTCTAAACCATCTGCTGAGGAAGTTGGACTTCGTCGAGGTCTATCAGGACGATATCCTCGTTCTCTTGGCCAGCCATGACCATCACCAGCGCCACCTCGAGCAACTTCTCTCCATGCTGCAGGCGGCGAATCTCCACGCTAACTGAGATAAATACCAACTCGATCAGCCTGAGTTCGTCTTTGCTGGATACCATGTCTACGAAACTGGATTTCGACCACCAGCCCCCAAGACAGAAGCCATCGCATCTTTTCCCAAACCTGCCGACTCATCCCAGCTGAGGCGTTTTCTCGGGATTTTTATCGCCGCTGCATGCCACACGCTGCTGAGTAACAAGCGTCACTATCGGAATTGCTAAAAGGTTGTACAAAAAGAAGCACTACTCACCTGGACACCCGATGCTAAAGCGGCTTTCGAACGCTGCAGGCAAGGCATCGCCGAGGCAGCCACGTCAGCTTTTCTTCGCCTTCGCACCCATTGGCGCTACGTACTGATGCGTCCAGCACTGCCATAGCCGCGGCCTTGGACAAACAACGGGGCGATGGCACTTGGGTACCGTTGGGTTTCTTCTCCGAGTGGACGTGCCACCTCGAAGCGCGTAGCGCTTAAATACTTCTGGCCGAGTCTGCGGAAAGACGTATCCCGGTGGTCCACCGCCACAACGCGCCGAGTTAGGATATTTTAGACGCCGCATAGGCGCTTCGACCAAATCCACGTCGATTTGTTCAAGCTGCCACTGTGTGAAGGCTACGAGAACTGCCTCACCATTACCGACCGCTATACACGGTTGCCTTAAGCAGTGCCAGTGCGTGACATCAGAGCCAGCACCGTCGCCAGGGCACTATTCAACCACTGGATATCAATATTTGGCCCGCCACTGGAGATCACATCGGACCAAGGACACCAGTTTCAAGCCGACCTCCTGAATCCTCTTGGCACCAACCACGTCCACACCACTCCATACCAACCTCAAGCCAATGGCATGGTCGAACGGATGCACCGCACCCTCAAAGCAGCGTTAAAATGGGTTCCGGAGAAACCATGGTTACAGGCGCTTTCGCCGATCTTGCTGGGTCTACGAACCACATTCAAGGAGGACCTGCAAGCCTCTCCTGCAGAAATGGTTTTCGGCACATTGCATCGGATCCCGGGCGGCCCACAAGATTTTGTCACCGACTTACGCCGCCTCTTCAAATCAATTCGACCTGTCCCGTAAGCCAGACACTCGGTTCACCAACCATTCGTTTTCAAAGACCTAGCCAGCTGTGAGTACGTATTTCGCCGCATCGACGCTGTTAAGAACCCGCTCGATCAGCTATACTCTGGACCTCATCAAGTCCTCAGAAGGATCAACGCCAACACCTACGTCATAGACGTGAACGGCGTCACCAAAACCCTCTCCACCGAACAACACAAACCAGCCTACCTGAAGCAAGCCGATGCCCATCGAGCGACACAGCAGCCATACTGGACACCTCCACAGGCCCACACCACCTCTGCTGCCCTCGGAAACGGCTCAAACAGCGCAGGTTTTGTCGGAACAACCACTCCAGCCATCCAAGAAGAGAGTCACGTTTTCACTCCCTTCGATGCATGCGAAGGTCATTGGGGAGGGAGTGACTGTGGCAACTCACAACGTCCCAACGTCAGCGCACCATCCACGGCGCAAACAGACCCTCGTCCCACGAGAAATATTCACCTGCCAGCCGATTCTACATATCAGCGGCGCAAGCAATTCCTTCGAGAAAAGGGGAAATTTGCTTTAGCCGCTTTTCTCGCTTCTCATGAATCAATGTACATGAGAGAACCTAGGCAAACTTCCTGCAGATTCGTAGTCAACATTATCATCAACATCAGTAGCAAAAAGATTTCCTTTTTTCCAATTCTCAGATAAAATATTGTTACATATACAAATAATTCTGCGAGCTACTGTCGCAATTGTTTTCACAGCCATTAAGAACCTCATGATCAACAAAATGAATGTACTCGAAACCACCAAGCATGATCAAGATCTGAAAGTGAATTCACCGCTCCATTCATTAAGCTGCTCGAATATTCCACGTAGTTCGCCAATGTACGAGAAATGGATTGAATGACTAAAGACCCTATATAAAGGCGAGCTGAATGAATGGGGGGATTCATTACAACCGCGATAGTATAAACTACGATAAAGGCGAGTGCGAATTAAAAGCGATATTGATTGTGAAGCGCTAGACAATTGAAGTAAAAAATTGAGAGACAAGTTTTAAAATTGGTAAAAATCTTAAATTAATTATTGTGCATTTTTAGTAAATAAACTCTTTTAACTTAATTTAAAAGACAGTGCGTTTTCATTTTCCCGGAACATTAAAATTATTGGCCGCGAACCATAACACGCGACAATATTTTAAGTTTTATTATTTTATTTGGCACAAAGAAAAACACGTCTGTTCGTTGTAACTACTGTCACCAAACTCTTTCATCTCCATAGCGAAACTAGTAATGCACATTTCAATCGTGTTGGCATGCAATTGAATTCTCGTTTTACTTATGGAAATATATTGGAATTTTGTGCATTTTTCTTGGACATTTGATTAAAAAATTTACATAATCCTGAGCACTTGATTAGACAGCTGTCCCTCTCCCTTTCGAAAGGGGACTCGTTCGCATTTTTTCGATACACAATTCGTTTTTTGTCTTAAAAATAGGATAAAATATAACAAAAGTAAGAAGGTTGGTTTGATATTTATCATTATTTTCGCTTTCCGACTAAATTGAGGGTATTAGGCGTAGTTGCAAAGGTTAAAGTACTAATATCCAGCACTCCGAAAATTTTATAGGCTTATATATTACACATAGTGACTAATAAGAGACTATCCAACTTCATCTACTTCTGATCGATTATAGTGATTTTGACCGGCTGTTGTAATCACTTACCTACTAGTAAATTTAAACGAATCAAAGCAAACAATAGGTTTAAATGGAAAGTTATAATTACCAAGCATTGAAATCAAATACATTAGAACCTTTTTTTAAGTAGCGATTTCCTTGCGGAGGTTTCTTCCGATGCCGCGTATGCTCGTAGCACATTTGGCGCCACTTTACTCTAATCTTAAGTATAAGACGAAGATATAAACATTTCGTACCATGCATTGTGTTGAAAAACATCATCGTCCTCTTTCAAAAACCGATTTCCAAACTGCGGTCGCCTATCTTCTAAGGTTTTATCACTTTCTTCTGCCATGCTTTCTTTTGGAGAATTGTCACTTGTGACATTTCTTGTTGTCAACAGTTCATGACAAATCTTGTCATCTTGTCAAAATGATGACAGAGAACTTTTGACACACAACAAATATAATTTTCAAGTGTTTATTCGGTTGAAAATTGCTACATAAAGTATTTACAAAGCATTATTTGCCGAGGCACCAGATTATTAAATATAAATCTTATATTTTTTAAGAAGAATAGTAAGAGACATCTATTCGTCATTAAGCTGAAAGTAACTTGAGTGCACGGAATGAAGTTGTTCAAAGTCAACAACATCGCAACATCTTGCATAAAACATCGAAATTTATCTTTCAGCCTTTTTGAAAGGAGCGGCCATGTTGGTTAGTTGACTGAGAGAGAGAATTGTGAACGGTTGGTGTGTTGTTGGTGCGTGTTTTCGTTTCGGTCGCGGCCCAACTTCTCAGCTATATTTGATTCAAATATTTATAATTCCACAATAAATTCAATCAAAAGTGTCCAAACTCGTCTCCCTAGTCGCTTGACAGTGTGTTTTGTTGCGCCAGAAAATTGTGTCGCGAATGATTTAAAAGAAAATATTCTCACTCGGAAGTTTGTGTCCGCTGTCTGCCTGCCTGCCTACCCATTGCAACTTTGTCCGTTTCGTGAAATAGTTGCTAGCGGTTGGCTGACGACGACGAGTGGTGCAATAGAATTTCTATTTCCCTGGAGGAAAACACAAAGGTGGAATGTCGTTGGAAGTGTGTGGTACGCGGAACGGTCGGTTCTAGTGTGCATCCAAATCAAATCTTGCAAGTTCCCTAAGATGCTGCTTCTGCGGCATCAAGTGCTCTAGTGGCTGCCAGAATCGAGTGAAGTTATTTGTGAAAGTGGAATAATTCGGGCTAACGGCGAAGGAGTGACAGAATTCTCGCCGATTCGTACGTGTCGCGTGCGCTTGCAATTTTCCAACCACTGCCTTGGATTACCTGCACGACTTTTCCTTGCAACTGCTACGGATTCGTAGTAAACAACAGGAGCGAGTGATTACGATTTCCAGGAAGGAGGCATCGCGAGCAGCTTCAAGATGAGTTGGGGCACGGAACTTTGGGTAAGTTGAATTCAGTTGGAAAATTCCTACACGCCTGGATCAGGTTCTCGATTTGAATATTGAATGTGCGAAGTGCACGGAGCTGAATTTGCACAAACACAGAAACAGGGCGGAAACTGGTTGTCGACAAGGCATCGCGGATGGTGGTTGCAGCATTCGCGGGGGTGGTTGCGACATCCTGTTTGCAATCCGGTCCGGGACCTCACGACCAAATTGCAATGCACCTGGACCTGATTGTCGAAATTGATTGGCTTTTTGTCTTCTGTCAGGGAGGAGGGAGCGTGCGGTCTGATTCCTTAGAAAGAAATATCTCTCGCGGTACGAGCGATTGATCTGAGCGGTCATCCAGGTGTTTTGGGTAGCGCCATCTCCGTCGCTTACCTCCAGCTGGCCATGATATTTTCTCAGTCTCACTCCACCTGAGTGCTAACTGGACTGCCGCGTCATGCACATATACGGCATTTGAGGCTGCGACTCTCGTCGTGTGTTTGCTATTTCAACGGCTCCAACCCGGCACATCTCGTCTTGAGATTCGCATGTGTATTTCGCGCACTTGGCTGCCTCACAACCCTCACAGCCAAGCCAAGCACAAAACAACTATCGGTCGCTGCTTGCACTCACAACCCGAAGAAGTGGAAGTGGAGTTTGACTACTGGCTCCAGCGAATGTTGCCAATTCGACGTTTCCAAGACTCATACAGGGGTCCAGATGAGATCCAAGTGCAGAGCAGAAATAGCAGAAATTCAAACTCCAGAGTCTGGTTATAATCTTGATTGGTACCAGTTTCCGTTGTGCGGACGCGCCTGTCTCCATCCCTCATCCCCGAGAAATCATTGCCTCGCAAAAAGGCCCTCAAGCGGAAAAGCGAAAATCGTTGGGATATTTATTTGGAATCAATTGGCGAAATTCCAAATACCAGCGCCCCAAATCTTCGCCAATTTTACAAACATTTGTGCGGGGGAAACGATTTTGCAGTCCGGCATCAGCAATGAGACTTCGCTATTCTGGAATGGATGCTGAGAGTTGTAACCTTGAGCTGAAATCACGGGTCGGTATTTCGTGCTGATTTTCGGTGCCTTTGCTCGAAAATCAAAACACCTGTGAGTCGTCGACTCGTGACTCACTCAGCCCCCATGGAAGGGGAGCTGCAAACAGTTCAATGGCGAACGGCGCTATGTTAGCAATTGGAACAAAATTAGCTGTGAAGGTTTTGCTTTGTGCTTCGAATACTACGAAATGCATCTGTCATATTGGAATGTTTTTGGAGATTTAAACCGCAGTGTGTTTTCTTTGAGCCTTCTGCTGCCCAGCATATAATTTGAACAATTTAAACCGTAAAGAGATCTTAAATATTTCTCATTAGGGGTTTGTTAAAACATTGTGCATTATGTTTGTGATTAATAAAAGTGTTATAAAAGCAAAGCTGCGTCTAGTCATTGTTGGGATTTGGATGTGAAATGTTTGATGGGCCGGTTCCTGTAGCAATGCTTCCGACAAACTCCTATAAAAGAACTCTGGCGCCAAAACCAAATTACCATACGAAGTCAACACCTCTATACCGAGTTCTGGAGATGTAGAAGGATGGTCTCCACATGGTACATCCTGGGTAACCCCAAGTGATTCAACCTTCTACGCGATTATGTGATGAATTTGATCGCATTGGTCTGGAGATTTTGGTATTCTGTACCAAGTCATCTTCCGACACGGGAATAGCGGAGTGAAGTTTAGACCATGGCGAGTCCTAGGTATTGCTCTTAGTTTAGTTGCCGTTAAGTTGGGCGTGCAGGTTCAGTTGAAGAGGACTCCTCATTAGGACCAGCCTGGCTTTGAGCACTTGTCCCCTAGGGACGTGTGCTAACTATCGCATGGCCGTCTTGCTCTACGTAGGCGACTATGGGATCATTAATTTGACTGCAGTTTGGATCCTGTAGCCTTACTTCCGATACAAATCAAAAGACGTGGATACAAATCTTGCACCGCTGTTAATAGCAAATAAAGTATCTAGAAATCCAGCTCCATCATCTACTGGCACCTAGTCCGCAGCACTGTCCACTTCTTCTAGTTTAAACTCTGTAGAGAATACAAACCGTCAAAGTATCGTTCTCAGGTGATGAACTACCAGATGAAATCAGACTACTGTCTTAGACCCAAACAATGCTTAAAGTGTCTCAGACTAGGACACACTCAGTATTTTTGCAAAGAGTTCCAAGGTGAAAACAAAAGACGCCAAAAGTGCGAAGAAAAAGGATATCTAAAGAAAGACTGCAAAAACACAAAATGCTTTTTATGCGGAGGCCTCAATCGCAAAGTCAAAGGCAAAAGCGCTTTATTCAATACTAATCGTTATAAATTTTAAAAAGAATATAAAGCAAATTCCAAACAATAACAATACAATAACTTAATGGCCCAAATGGCTATCTAAATGTATACGTTATTGATTAAACACATTTCATAACAAAAACTATAGCAAATTCAAATTAATTAAGATTATTACATATTTTATGATTTGATTGGAAAAAGGAAAAAAAAACCAACCTACGCTATTCAAATATAATTTAAATGCAACAATGAACCCTGATCCTACATCTAATATGTTATAACCTAATTCTAATAAAATTCAATCAAAAACTTTATCTTATACTAAAAAATTCTATCACAATATTGCTAACCTACGCGTTTAACCTTATCTCTAAACCTAATTTAATAAACAGAAACGTATAACTTACCTATCCCTAATTTTTAACACAAATAAACAACAATACTAAATGTAGCAGTAATGAGGTGAAACTCAAAAACTAAGTAACGAAAAACACCAAAACTGAAAATATACACGAATAATTTAGACATTGTCATTCAGCCATCAATACCTAGATTGCCCCGTCTCAGCTCGATTAGCTTCAACGTATCTAGCAAATGAGTACCTCCATTGGAATTGTTGGTCTCGTGAACTCAAACTCGGAGGATATTTTATCTTCTTATCGTTAGCCCGTCTATATATGTCAGAATCAAAAACAAATCTAAATTCATGTCCAAATACACGAATGCTTCTGGAGGAACGAAGCCAGTAGCGAGGCAACTCGCAATATACCCGTCTGTAAGGTGGAACGGCTGTGAAATCCAATGGTTTTCACTCACAGTTAAAGATCTTGCGATATGATTCCGAAGAAGTTTCAATATGAAGATATCGACTCTTGTCACTTCCGCAGTTTGATAAATTCTTCTATTCGATATATAATGCTTCCAATCCATCTCAGGCTTTCTGTACAAACCAGTACATGCACGAAGACATTTTCTTTCGAAAACTCTCAATTTTTCCATAGTACTAGCATTCTGTACCAGATCTGCCATCCATATGTCAAAACTGGTGTAACCAGGATCTTGTAACATTGTAACAGATAATTTTGACCTTTTGATCAATGTATTTGGAATGAAAGAGTCTTCGTAGGGCCATGACTATTTTTTGTGCCTTACTGAGCATGATTTTGACATGTTTAGTATAGTACAGATACTGGTCGAGATGAACACCGAGGTATCGAACACAGGATTTATGTGGAACCCGTTCAAGACTACCCTCACCAGCCATGATGTGGAAATCTTTCCAATTACGTTTCAGGTCTTGACTGACCCCCCACAGCGTTGTCCGAAATAAGATTGTTTCACACTTCTGCACATTGATTTTCATTCGCCAATTGTCAGTGTACAGCTGTACATCATTGAACATTTTTTGGAGATTGCTCTGAACTATTGTAGCTTTTCGGTCTGCCGTATAGATGATCAGATCATCAGCAAACGCTACCAATGATACGAACTAATGCTAAACACACTGTTCAGTGATTATGATTGCCCCGTAGAGTGTGAATTGAGGAGATATTGAATTGAAAAATACAGATAACTTTTATTTGAACTTAGCAACTTTTCATTGAACTTCCCACAATACTGGTTTTACAAGAACCAAGAATACACCCTTGATTAGTAGTTGACCAAGGAACAACTAGTGACATCTATCTCTTACAATGTTGTCAACCATGGCAAAACAAAACATAAAATGATATTGAAAATACAACTGAATAAAGTGTCTAAATCAATCATATTATTTTCAACACTCCCACCTTTAATTTGGCACCTTTTAAAAAATTTGGACCTGAACAAATTGACAACAATTTACAATTTACATTAAATTTTTCACATAACGGTTTTGTTAAAAAGTCTACTAATTGCTCATTAGATGGTGCATACACTGTTTCAATTGCATTATTTTGCACTTGTTGACGGATGTAGTGATATTTCACATCTATATGCTTTGTCAGCTTATGATGGTCCGAATTTTTCACTAAATCCAAGGCACTTTGGTTGTCCATCAACAACTTCGTGTTGCCCCTCCTTCTGTTTCGTTGAGAAACGCTCGTAGCCACATAATTTCTTGTGCTGCATTGGATGCTGCAACATACTCCGCCTCTGTAGTTGACCGTGCTACACATTTTTGTCTTTGTGAACACCATGTCACAGGGCCATTTGCAAGCGCGCTAATGTACCCTGACGTTGATCTTCTTGTATCTGGGCCACCGTAAAGTCTGCATCGTTGTAGACTTTCAACTCTTCAGAAGTTCCGCTGTAAATTATACTGACATCTCTACTACCTTGCAGATATCTTAGTATTCTTTTCACTGCCATCCAGTGAAATCTGTCTGGATTGTTTAAATGCTTGCTGACTTGCTCTACTGCATATATTATGTCGGAACGTGACAACTGCAGCAAACATCAAACTACCAACAGCTTCACGATAAGGGGTTTTCATTTCTTTATTATCATTATTATGAATGTCTTAGGAAGTTATTAATGCTTTTGGATCTACTGGAACTGCAATGGACCTGCAGTTGCTCATATTAAACTTATCCAATACTCTGTTGATGTACGAGTACCTCTTCTGATTTATGAACGTCGTTTTCTGTCTCGAATTATTTCCAGCCCAACGAAAACTTCCGGATTGCTTACTGTGATTTCCACCATCGAACCCAGTTGTCAAAATTTTTTGTATAATGTTACCTTTTTCTGATAGAATGAGTCCATCATTTACGTACAGAGCGAGATAAACAACAACCTTCATCATAAACTGCTTTGTAGACACTTCTGTCGGATTTGAGTTGTATAAAATTGAAATTACTAAGAAATTTCTTGAATTTCTCATTCCAACAACGAAGTGCCTGTTTTAACCCATGTAAACTTTTATTTAGTTGGCATACATATTCTGGATTTTTGCTGATAAATTCTTCTGGTTGCCTCATGAACAGGTCTTCCTCGAGGTCACCATGGAGAAATGCCGTTTTGACATCAAACTGCTGTATCTCCTAGTCGTTGACTGTTGCCAAGGATAACAGAATACCTGACTACACTGGTGAGAAGGTCTCTGTGTAGTCGATGCCGTTTTTGTGTGTCAAGCCTTTAGTACACAACCTTGCTTTATAGCTTTCAACTAAACCATCAATACGCCTTTTTATTTTGTAGACGCACTTGCAATCGATAGAGCGTTGATTTTCTGGGAATGGCTGTAGAGTCCAAGTATTATTGTTAGCTTTATATGGCTCTATTTCTTCTTCCATTCCTTGCTGCCGTTGTTTTGCATCTTTTCTGCTTCATCAAAAGTTTGTAGTTCCTCGTTAAATATTGCTGAGCACGCTATATCAACATCTTCATCAACATATCCAGTATACCGTGATGGTCGACGGATGACCTTTCTATCTCGGAACTATCGCTCACCTACTACTGGATTTATTTCTTTGTTTTCAAGAATTTTAACGTCGTCATGCTCATCATCTTCTGCTGCTCTGGCTCTAATACATCATCCTTGAAATAAATTGCGAATCTGTCCTTAACATCATTGTTGTGGACCTCGCTACACTGTGTTTCTTCATTTAAATTTACATCACGTGTTATTATTATTTTTCCAGTGTTTACATCAACCAAACGATAGTTAACTGTCGTTTTCATAACCAACTAACAGCATTTTCTTTGCCTTGGTATTAAATTTTGTTCTGAATTGTTTTGGGACGTGAACATAACCTTCACTACCAAATTTAAGCATGTACTTAAAATTAACAGTTTCCCTGCTCCATAGCTCGTACGGCCTCTTCTTATCAAGACTGCGTGGCCTCCGATTCAAAATGTATACACTAGTATTGACTGCTTCTGCCCGCAGTTCTTGTTGTAGATTTGTTACAATCAACATCGTTCTGTCACTTTCCACGATAAACCGGTTTTTTCTTTCAATTCTACCGTTTTGCTCCGTTGTGTAAGGAGCAGTAAACTCATGAATTATGCCACTGTCTTTGAACAATCGCTGGAACTGTTCATTTCGAAATTCAAGTCCGTTATCACTCCGAACACGTTTAATTTTATTTGACGTTTGATTTTCTACTAAATTTTTATACTCGACAAACTTCACATATGCATCACTTTTATGTTTAATAAAGTACACTAACCGATATGAAGTACAATCGTCCTTGAACAATATAAAGTTGTTCGCACCACTGACTGATGAATGCGTCATCTTACCACACAAATCCATGTATACAAATTCACCTGGTTTCGCTACCGTTTCTTGTAAGTTCATTTGAAACGGTTGTCGGTGGAGTTTTCCAAACTGACACATTTCAGAGAATAACCCATCAAGATTATTTATCTTCAGCCCTGAAATGAGTTTATGGAAGGTTATGTGACCCATTATCTCATGCCACAATTTAGCTGAGTCTCCCACTGTCACGTTAGCCACCTCCTGTTTTATTCCAGGTTTGAAATCATTTTCTAACACTGATTTTTATTTCTGACATTAACAGCAATCACTTGTGAACCGTGAATTTCTAATTTGTCACCATCAAAAATTACTTTAAAATTTTTACTAGTTAATGCACCGATTGAAATCGTTTTTCTTTAATTCCGGAACAAACAATACATTTTTTAAGAGCTCTTGGCTCCCATTTTCCGTTCACTAATGCTTGAACGTGAACTGAACCACACCCCTCAACTTTCAGCCGCGAAATGTCACCGATTTGCACAAAACTGTCACCCGCATTTTTGTTAAACACTGTAAACCATTCACGTCGATGAGATATATGTTTAGAAGCACCGCTATCTGCTAATCACTCATCTTCACTGTTTGTTTGAGAGAAATTTTTCATTTCAATGCACATTGCTATTGCATATCTCTCATCCCTGCCTTGTTTTTGCCTTGCTAACCATGCTCTACATTCTGATTTATAGTACCCTTTCTTCTTGCAGTAAAAACACTCAATATGTCGTTTGTTGCGCGATTCACTTTTCTTATCGCTCTTCTTTAATGTTGCCCACGCTGATGCTCTTTGTTTATCTTTGATGTTCACAGCTGCAAACGCTGTTGCCATATCTTCAGGTTGTTTTAGCTTTTGTTCTTCTTTCAACAAACGTGCTACTAAATTATCAAATTGTTTGTTTTGATTCGTCGTATGAACTCCAAGCTGTCACAAATGCATTGTATTTATATGGCAACCCTCCTAGCAATTTTGCCATCTTATCAATATCTTTTACCGATCATCAATATTTGTTCGCGCCTGTGCTAGTTCTTCAACTCTCCTTATGTGTTGCGCATCGAGTCTGCTTCTGACATGCTGTAGCTGAAAAATTATTGCTTCAAGGCGACTTTCTTCACTGATCATCTCTGTTCATGAATCGTTTTCAGACGAGTCCACATTCCCGCTGCCTTCTCACATTTTCCAACTGTCAGAAGTTGCTCGAACTCCGTTCCTGACGAGATTAGTAACATAGCCTTTGCATTCAAAGTATCCCAGGCTGCCCTTCCTGCCGCATCTGTTGCCGCTGGACGCACTGTTGTTCCATTTACCAGGTTTTCAATACCTGATCTACCCGAAAGAATATTTCCAGGTGGTACTTCCATAACTGGAAGTTTTTCCCGTTAAACTTCTGCAACTGAAATTGATTAAGAATATCCATGGTTCCTGTGTTACACGAACCGTTTTCCAATAACGATTTTCCTGCCCACTTCTAATTGAACTACCACTACACACCTCCGATGCCACAAAGAATCGAAAGTAATAACCATCATTCGGCGACGAGCTAACTTCCCATTCCTGGAAAACCCTACATTGTTTCGAAACTTAAAACAGAGCATTGCAATCGATTGGACCTCCAGCAACGACCTTACAATCGAAAATAGGACTATAGTATTGGATCCTGGAATGAAGCTGTTAAGAACCTTTTACAACAGTCCATTCAATATAAATTGAACGCCCTAGTAATCCAGGAAACGAACTGAACTGGAAGGGATATTCAAGATATCGCACACAATATCCACAAGCAGGAATTCTGCTGGAAAGCGCCAAATAGCACGTTGATTTTAATGCAGTCAATGAAAGAATGGTTGTTGCAAAAGCGAAATTCTTCAATATTTGATTGATAAACGTATACGCCCCTATAGAAAAAAAGGATGAAGAAACGAAGGAAGCGTTCTACAATCACCTGGAAAGATTATTCGATTCTCTATGTGAAATATGTACGGACTTTCAAGAAAATTGCGAAAATGATGTATTTCATTGATATGTTATCATAACTAATCAAAAATTAAGGTCAACACACTTGAAACATAATAGCGGTAAATTTAAAAACATGTAAACGACATTTTATCACTTCAACCCGATCTAAGGATCCTCTGTATGAGCTTAGTTGTTGATGTTTAGAAGACAATGTTTGACTTACTAATTTTAATTTCTGGGAGGAGCATTCTCATACTACTTCAACTTGTTTTTTCGGCTCTTTTTTTTCTCTCAAGAAATGTTCAAAAAATCGATTTTTGGGGTTTTGTAAATTTTTTTTTTACAATACCCCTGTCCATCCGTCCGTCAGTGCATCACAGCAAGTTTTCTCAGGAACTATGGAAGCTACAGTCGTCAAATTTTGTGAGCTCAGAAGTTTCTGGTTAATGAAAGTTCCGTAGTCAAAAAAAATGTCAAAGGCTTTTAAGAGGGGCCTCCCCATATATGGATGTGACACCTTAAAAAAATTCAGCAAAGATAGAGTGCCAAATGAAAGGTCTTGATGAGGTATTTGAATATCTGCTTTTAAAATTGCAATAAAGATGACGTCGTAGGTAGAGGAAACGCAAGAACTCGAAAAAATTGTGCCGCCCCTCACGATTGGACACCTGTGGATCGAAAAATCTGAAAAATTATGGAGGTAGTTCTCTTGAGTACAACAACGAAAAATACCTGAGAAGTTGAAATTCACTAAACTTTGTTAGTAATAGCATGATTTATCAATTTTACATTTCCTTGTATGAAATCGTGAGGGTACCCTCAAATCCAACAACATTTTACAATGGGTCCCTCAATAATTCGGATGCGCACTAACTCGGACATTTCTTCGTTTTATATTGTTTACTCTGTACTTCGGACTTATGAAATGTGGTAAATTCTCGCTGCGGACTACTAAATTACGAGAATAAATTCCCTTACTCGACCTTGAAGGTATTCGGTGAATTCCCGGTTTTATCATTCATTTGTCATCGTTCTTGTTAGCGTTTAGAAAATACGTGACGCTTTCTATTCAAATCAAAGTGAAGTATGGCTCCAGTGAAGGAAAATTCGTGCCATTATTTCCTTACGTTAAACCAGAAGCTTGAAATACTAAATTAATTAAAAAGTGGAATAAGTTTAAGGCGTCTTGCTGATGAACATAGAGTCGGGAAGTCGACAGTAACTGATATTAAAAAGATTTTAAAAAATTAGGGAGACATGAATCTTATTAACTACAAATCTTTTGAAACGTCAAATTTCTAAATTTTTGGCTATGAAACTAAAGGATGGTACAACCATAATGCACGATGTTAATTGTGAGTCACACCTTAATGTCAAGTTTTTCGCCCAACTTAATTTGACATTTCTTTGTTTCAGTGTTTGACAAATTCAACCATAGAGAGGTACACAATTCAGCAGCGCGTTAAGTTTGTTGAAGCCTTTTACGAAAATTGGCGTTCAAATCAAAATGCATTTCGTGATTTTTTTGGTCAGCATAATCGACCAAATGTGTCCACTATCGGGAGAATTGTGCCCAAATGTCAGCAAACCGGGTCGGTAAGAAATGTGAAATCACCTGTGCATGCTCGCCCAGTTCGTTCTGCGGAAAATATTGCTGTTGTTCGCGATAGTGTGGCAGAAGAGCCGTCAACCTCGGCTCGTCGTCGTGCCCAACAATTGAACATCTCACGAACATCACTGATGCGAATTTTGAATAAAGATTTGAATTTCCACGCTTACAAGGTTCAATTGACTCACGAGCTGAAGCCTACTGACCATTTCAAGCGTCGGCAATACGCCGAATGAAGGGAATGGTGCTTTACAAAGAAAATCATCTTCAGCGACGAGGCACACTTTCACCACAGTTGATTCGTTAACAAGCAGAATTGCCGCATTTGGACAAATGAGAATCCACGAGTGATTGTTGAAAAGCCGATGTATCCACAAAGAGTGACTGCTTGGTGCTTCGAAAATGAGCACGGCCAAGCAGTTACCGTGAATGGTATTCGCTATTGCGAGATGATAACGGACTTCTTGTGGCCAGAAATTGAGGCTATGGACCTGGACGATATGTGGTTCCAACAGGATGGTGCCACTTGCCACACAGCCAACGAAACAATGGCTTTTGCGCGAGAAATTCAATGGCCGTGTTATCTCACTTTGTGGCGATGTTAATTGGTCGCCATGATCATGTGATTTGACACCGTTGGACTTCTTTCTCTTGGGATATTTAAAAGAAAAAGTGTACGTCAATAAGCCAAGAACAATTCAAGAGCTAAAGGATGAGATAATTCAGCACATTAACGATAGTGAACCTTAATTATGTCTCAGAGTCATTGAAAATATGGACCATCAGATAGAAGTATGCCACCGTAGCCGTGGCGAGCATTTGGGCGATATTTTGTTTCACCCATAATTGTCATAGATCTTCTATTATAATTAAAAAATATTAATATAATTTTCTGAAAATTTTTTGTTTTATTTACAATTAACATCGTGCGTTTTGGTTGGACCACCCTTTAGAACTCATAATGTTCTGCAGGAAAACGATGAAATCTGCTGAGTACGATCTAATGGAGGATAATCTTTTTTCCTGGTTTCAAAGAAAACGATTGCAACACACTCCGATGTCAAAACTACTTTGAAAAAAAGCAAAACAATTTTTTCATGAAATTTATGGTGGCGAACAGAAATTTTTTATCAGTAAAGGTTGGCTTTAAAGCTTCAAAATACGTTTCGGTATCAAAGCCCTAAAAATTTCCGGAGAAAAATTGAGCAATGATTGTGATGCTATTCAACCATTTAAAATTAAATTTAAGGAAAACGTAAAAGAAATGAACCTGCAGCTGCGTCAAATTTATAAATTACCCAAGAAGACTTTGGCGTTGCATACCGAAAAATCTGCTCCAGGTCGAAAAATTGGAAAAGAAGGAGTGACTCTTTTAATTTGTTGCAATGCTATGTCACTGGAACCCATCGGTTGAAACTTTTGTTGATCGGAAAATTCAAAAGCCCATGAGCTTTAAAAGGGCAAACATTACTCGTCGAGTACGCTGGTAGCAAAAATGCTTGAATGACGGAAGCTTTGTTCAAAGGTTGGTTTCATGTATCCCTTGTTACACAACTTAGACGATATTTGATAGGCGAAGGCTTGCTGAAAACAGCATTATTATCGGATAATGCAACATGTCAGTCACCTAAATCAGTGTCAGTGTTTCTCCCTTCCAACTGAACGCCATCGTATCCTGAAATTAAATTATCGCAAACGTTTTCCTTGTCACATTTTGGCCACTCTGAATGCCTTAAAACTTTCACTCTTAAGGATGTTGTAATGGTTGTCGCCAACACATGGAAATCAGTCTCAGCGAGCACTTTGGAATAGTGTTGGAATAATCTTTTAGGAGTTGATGATGAATGGGAATCGGAAGACGATTTAGCCAACTCAACTACTAACATAATTGTGAGCAAAATACGATTATTGACTTGCTTAAAGCTATTGCAGCTGACGTTTACGATTTATCAGAAGTTAACGAATGGATTGAGGATGAAGCAGTTCGAGAACTAAACAAGTGAAAGTGAAGATGAAGAAAATCCTATTGTTGAAACGCTAATTGAAAATGTGAAAGTTGCCCATGCTGAAGCTGTGTCGGCATTTAACAAATGTATTCAATATTCAGAACAACAAGACCATAATATAAACTAAATATTCTGTCTTAAAACCTTAAGGAAAAAGGCCATGCTAAACTGAAAACTGTTCCTGTTCGTTAAACAAAGATTACAAGTTTTTCAAATGGTCGCCTCGTCAATAATTGTAATGAGTTTTCCATTAAGGACATAACAATTTTATCTATTAATAAAACACAGAAATATTTGAGATATTGAGTTCAAATTTACGAGTCAGTTTACAGCGGTCAATTCTTTGGACCCAATTTTCCACCACTGGCACACATTTCGACCGGAACGTTGCCGATTTCGCGTTGGATGTTGTCTTTGAGCTCGTCTAAAGATGCTGGCTTGTCGGCATAGACCAGTGACTTGATATAGCCCCATAAAAAGAAGTCCAATGGCATTAGATCGCATAAACGAGGCGGCCATTCGACCGGACCATTTCTCGAGATAACACGTTCACCAAATACGCCTTTCAATAAATCGATTGTGAGGCGTGCTGTGTGGCTAGTGGCACCGTCTTGTTCAAACTACATATCATTGATGTCAAGTTCATCCAATTCTGGTCACAAATAATTTTGCAACACATAACACTATAGCGCTTTCCATTGACGGTAACATGACGGTCGTTTTAATCCGCACTAAACCGCACTAAACAGTAATTTTTTACGGGTGCAACGGTGTCTCAAGAAGTACATGCTGCTGACCAATACTGCATACAGGGTGGCTGAGACCAAGTATTACCAAATGAAAACGCTGTAATTTTTTTAATTTTGATTATTTTTTATTGAAATTTCGTGGAATATGTTAAAAACATATTACATTTTATGAAAAACATGTTACTGCTCGATATGACCTCCTTTGGCTCTGATTATTTGATACAGTCTTCAATAGAAAGCATTGCATGCTGACCGAACGTGGTCTTGCGGAATTTTATTCCATTCTCGAACAAGAGCTGACTTCAATGCATCAACACTTTCGTATTTTTTAGTGGACACCTTACTCTGCAAAATGGACCATATGGAGAAACCCATGGGATTCAAGTCCAGTGAATATGGTGGCCTTTCTTTCGACGAAATCAGCCGCGGAACGCAATTTTGTAAAAATTGCTGTGTCGCTCGAGCTTTGTGTGACGGTGCCGAGTCCTGTTGGAATGTCCAAAGTACCAAAGGGTTTACGTGCCCAAGGTAGCAAAGCATCGTTTAGGATGTTCGATGAAAATCAGAGGAGCTGGTGATTGCTTACGCATGGCAACTCTTGCGTGCAAATTATCTTTGGACATGTGCTCTAACCAAACACGATCATTTTGTTTATTCACATACTGTTGAATGGTGAAAATTTTCTCATCAGAAAAAACAATTTTTGGAATCTCATCACCTTCCACCAAAGCCTTCAATGCTCGTGTTCTTTCAAGCCTAACTTTTTTTGTGCCTCCGTAAGGCCTTGAACTTTTTGTATCTTGTAGGGCTTCAAGTGTAGTTCATTTTTCAAAATGGTTTGAATGCTGTATCGAGAAACATGCAGACGTGCTGCTGATTGATTGGCACTTTGACGAGGATTGCGTTGGATTCGTTTCTTCACCTTCCGAATCATTTCTTTTGTTGTTGCTGTCTTTTTAGGACCGCCTCTGCTTGTTTAGCGATGCTACCAGTTTCGTTGTATCGAGTATGGTTCGATACACAAACATTTTATTCACATTCAAATGCTGGATTATAAAGGTATTTATTTAGAACAATTATTTTTTGACCACATGTAAACAAATAACCAAGCTTCAATCTGTCAAAAAATTGACGCGCGAAAATGACAACTACACAAATGACAGCAGAGTGAAGTTAGTAACGCTTAGTCTCAGCCACCCTGTATTTTGCTCATTAACTAAGCCATTGAGCCAGAAATTAGCTTCATAACTGAAGATGATTTTTCGATGCAATTCTTCATTTTCTTTAAGCCTTTCCAGAGCCCAATTCGTGAAGTTTCGGCGTTTCGAATGATCAATTGACTTTAGTTCTTGAGTCAATTTGATCTTGTAACCATGTAGCAAAGATCTTTTCACAAAATACGCCACAGTGTCGATTGTGCGATGCCCAATTTTTGAGAACGACGTGAATTTTAATGACTTGGCTCATTTTGAATCGATGCACTTACGGCTGCGATATTTCCTTCGCTTCGAGCGGTGCGATGTCCTTTTGGAACCGGGACGTCCAATAGTGAAAATTTAAACTCGAACTTATCCACTACAGCACGCACAACCTGTCGGGTGGGATGATTATTACGGCCGAAAATTGGAGTAAGCGCTCTTAAGGTTGCGACTACCAACTCAGAATTTCGGTAATATTTTTTAATAATTTTCAAACGGTGCTGGTTTGTGAACTTTACCAGGATAAATATGTTGACTTTAACTAACGTTTTGACATTGACAGTTCATTAAAAAAGTTAAAGGGTGCGTTCATATAAAGATACACATTTGTTATGTCCCTAATGGAAAACCCTATAATTGTGAACATCATACGTACCCAATACAAAGATTATATATTAATTTAGTTTTACAACAACAACAATACGTGGCTATTGAGCAATATGTGCTACCAATCGACTCAAACACTATATAATTGTTAGGATTTGCATGAAAATTTCAGGAAGGATGTATATCATGCACATCTTTGAGAATCTGTTCAACGAGTGATATTAGTAATCGCAAAACAAAATGGCGGTGGTTTCAAATGAGAATATTGAGGAAATTCAAGTTATTTTACCCCAACTTCAGCATTGAAAGTACAGGCTGTTAACTCTTGATGAAAACATACATTTTAAAGGTGACAAAATCATGATGGTAGGTTCTAATGAGTACAACAATCACTAACGCCTCAGAAGTTGAAATTCACTCAACTTTGTTGATAATAGTAAAATTTGTAAATATAACATTTTTCCCATTGAATTAATATGGGAACCCTTAAATTTAAATTTAAGTAGTCCAAGGGCAGGGCTTTATAGTCTGGAAGTTTCAGTAAAGTCAAATCACCATTGGAAAGTTCTCCGAGTACAACAAAACACCGTTTTTCTACCATTCGGGGTTTCCATCGATCCAGGCACTACACTTTTATTGAAACTTTAATCTCCAGATAATATGAATAATAAAAATATCCGTAGGATTTCATTCACTCGATGGTTGTTAGTCATATTGCAACAAATTGGTAGCAATGGTTTTTCTTTTAATGTGAGTAAGCATTTTTTTGTAGATGTCGTTGAAATTTTTCTTGAGTTTATTCATTATGCCTGTCTGCATATCGTAGGTTCAGTACAAAACCCTTCTGACACGAGTGTAGTTGTGTCATCCCAACTTGGTTTAACAATATGATTGAGTTTCAAAAAATAGTATACCCATTTGTAATGCTAATACTCTCAAACCAAAAATTCTCTTTCTAAACGCTTGAATAAGAATATCTCCTTTAAAATTCTTTTGTGTTATATTCCTTTCTATCATCATGATTGTTGCATCCTCCTCTGAATTTCACCCTTGATGATGATGATAATGCATCATGAAGAGTAGACAGTAAAACGTCTTTATCCTTTTCGCTTACACAATTGAAGTTAGCGTGCGCATACTTGGTAATGAGTTTTTCTAAGTGGACCTGCAATATTCGTGTAAGAATGCTGTTATTGTCCGAACAATGACCTTAGGGTTCGTAGGCTATGAAGCGGATAAATAATAGCTTTCAGGCTACGAAAGAAAGGAATCATATTCATTGCTTCTATAAATATTAAATGAAAGCACGTTTTTTCGTCCAAGAGGAAAGTGTTGTGGTAAGCTTATACGTTTTTTTTTGTGAAGCATTTTTGCTAAGAATCAGTGAAATATAATTTAACTATGAATGAAGTTATTAAGGAATCTGAACAAAGGAAGAAAATATTCACAAAAAATTAAAGCGAATATTTTTTCAATCAACCGATATAGGAAGCTAAGATCAATTAATTAATGCGAATATCGCAAAACGAAGCCCGCGAAATTTCTAAATTTATCCAGAATAAAGTAGGCAACAATGCAGCATCTCTTCTCCTCTTAGCCATGTCTCTGAGGACGGCAATAATTTGCCATAATAAGATTAGACTTAAATATTGTCGAACCGGAATAGCCGGTTGAGTCCAACTCCCAGCACGACAATTTTTCCAACTTAAGTTCGAGTTCAATAAGTTGCTGTTCTGCCATTTCCTCCATTACTAAATTTAATGTCATTAAAGCAGTCCAAGCCGCAGCCGGTCCAGTCAGCCCGTAGGCTTCTCATATCAGCATAAACCTTACTGATTCTCTGAATAAGATATCTCCGCTATAGTATCTTTTCTCAAGTTTGCAAGCAGACAATTCAAGTTCTAACGACTTTTTATTGTTTCTATTTGAGATGTTGGTTGTGTCTGTCCGCGGCCATCTATTGCCATTCGATACTTTGGACTGAATTACCTTCAAACCTCCCAGCTGTATTGGCTACGACTATGGACAACGACCACACAATACATTCACAGGGAAACTTCTCATTTGGATTGGAATGTTAAGATCATTTATCTGAGCCGCGAACTGACCGGAATTGTGACCAACAACGTGGTCGTTCGTTAAATACATTGAAAATGCAAAATAAGGTGCGGTAACAGTGGCGTCAATTCCAATGGACGACGACCGTTGCTAAACAATCGCTTATGGTATGCTATTCTCCTCGTATCGTGGCAATTGTTTGCTTTAGCATCCCTAGTTGCTCACGTTAATGATGCCATTTGACGTTCTTAATTAGCCCGCTTACCTTTTTCAAGACGACAAAACCGTCGCCGTCGTCAAGACAATGCTGGAGTCACTTTTTATGCTTATCGTGTGCTTGTGAAAATCGTATGAGCTCAATGAGTGTTCAAGGCAAAATTGACTTTCCCTTTAGCACAAATAGAAAACGCGGAAATTATTCTTTACGTAAATGCATAGCTTTGTAGTCTCAGCTTGAAATTCTTCAATCCCCCTTTTTGTAATTCGCGAAATCAAAAGAATTTGCAACAGGGGAGCAAGTGCTGCATTTAATTTCGCTTTCGAGCCCTTTGCGTAATCTTTCAAGCATAACATGAAGCCTATTAAAACAATTAATACAGATTTATTCCATAAAGTGACAAAAAGCATTAAATCAAGTATCAAATTTTTGTATAAATTTGAGAGTGAGGACTTGCCATATTGGCCACTAATTCTATCGCAACGAAAGCCACTGTTTGTTGCCAAATTGAATGTATGGAATGTGATACTTTACACCAAGTACGTTGGTAAGCATTAAGAGGACAACAGTTGAAGTATTTTGTTCTACCCTCCAAATGCTGTCCTGGCCGATTACCAGGATAATTGCAGACAAGGCTACTTACGTTTCCACAGGAACAGGTGATTATGGTAACAACGACGTAAAAAGGAAAGCCAAAACAATGAGCTGTTAGTAGTCCGTTGAATTGGAACAGTATCCGGTCTCAGTTTACGTACTGCCTAGTCGCTGAAGGGAAGTAGCATTTCCTTTGCTAATTCTAGCGTAATGTGGGGGGCAAGAATGATGAGCATTTTCATATATTGATACATACATATTTTTGCAAATTTAAGGAATAAGCCGAAAATTGTTTTCTGTTTAATGGAGATCCTTCGAACTCTCAACTTGGTATCAGATATCGACTTTAATGTACATTATCTGTTGCCTTTTGGCAAAATTTGATATGATGGGAGGCACGTGGAACAAGAAGGCAGATGAGTAACATTATCTACCGACCCTGATTCATATCGAAGTATTGTCTTTCATTGGATACATGATACCAGAGATCGAAAGACTAATTACAGAGAGCATTGAGCTTGCTGTTATGGAAATGGTATAAATAATATTTCCTGGTTCATTTTTAATTTGAAAACAGGTTGAGCAGACAGTAATGTATCCCTATTATATTGATTTTGAATTCAACCTTTGAAATGATACTTGTCTCAAGCAATTAATGAATAAACTCAAGAAAAACCTCGATCACATGTATATTAAATAACCACTTTTACCCCACTTTTATGTAAGACCTGACTAGTTATTTTGGAGTAAAGGATTCGAGTTGGGCTGTTTGAACACGTTCGACGTTTTCCCTCCGATTGTACCTAGTGTTCGAAATCAAACTGACAAACTTTTCTTCGCGGAAGTGCACCTCATGTTTTATCAGAATCCAGATTGTCCTAGGGTTCGCTGAGAAAATTAGCATCATTTTTCTGTTTTTTTGTGTTCTATTAGGAAAGTAGAAGCGATTTACCAATCGAAAATTGTGGCAGCCGCTTCGTAAGAAGTTCTGTTAGAGGAAATTCTCCCTATCATAACTCCACCTCTAACTGGACTTATATCAAAAATAAATCCAAGAAATTCTGGCGGGTAATCTTAAACAGGGAAATCAACCTTAATGTAGAAAGTGAACTGCACAAGGTAAGACGAGGTCTTAGAAACCTAGGAAAAATCAGAATGCCAAATACTAATTCGGAAGCTTCGGAATCCAACACCACTGACAGCGCAGATGCGACGATATATACAACAACTTCTACAACAGAAAACACAGTAGAAGCCGAGATAGCTACGGACAATCCACCGTGCAGCATTAATGCAGTCATTTAAATTAGCGAAGGGTCTATTCGTATCTAAACGTAAATGCTATATTTCTAACAACAATTTAAATAATGTAAATAGATTCGCTCCATTAGCGAATGTTACTGCGGTTCTCTCCCAAGCCAATCAACAAACACTCACTATAAAAAAAATGGTTACCACCCATTTTCATCCGCAGCATCGTAGCATCCGTAAGGTTTTTACAAACTTCCCAGTCTACCGACTCCTTATGAAATCTTTCAGATTTGACTATATCCTCAAACTAATGAGAGAAACCCGAATAGGCAGCCTTTCCTTTACTCCAACGGCTAGGTGCAAACATTCTGCAATCCGAAGGACCTGAGTGCTCTTTTTCGAATCTCAGAAATCATTGCAGACATAGCTGCACATATTCCTGATATTAAGAAAATCGAACTCACCATATTGTCTACTCCTTAGTCTAGAAAAATGAGGCTCAGCAGTTTAGGGCTGTGACTGAAAGAGACAATGATCTGTCCAAACTTTTGATAGTAACGATTTGTGCTACATTATAAGGTCTCGTGGGGCAAGTCCAAGAAAGGTGGCACAATACAGTGGTATCGTTGCCAACGATTCGGTCATGTTGTTATGAAAGTCGCTGCGTTGCCTGCGAGAAAAAGAACATCAATGATACCTTTCCCAAAAAAAAACGCAGATACTTCCGCTCCAGCAGAATCACCCTTCTTCAGTGTTTTCTACTCGTCTATTGGCTACCCCACAAATTTCACTGGCTGCACAGAAAGATAGAAAAAAAGCAAAAGTTGCCAAGCGACGCGCAGCTGAGATCAACCATATCTCATTCATCACCCTCTAAATAGTCTACTTTTCGTACTTCGTAGCACCACACCCCCTCTCGGGCCGTCGCTTCTTGCAAATAGCGCCTCCAACTGTCTCGGTCCATTGATCGCGTTCTCCGATTTTGACATCCGAGCTGGTCTCCGGCCTTCAGTTCTCGCAGCGAATACCTTTTCGGGTATCCGTTGTTCGTCCAACCGATTCATGTGTCCAGCCTATTGCAGCTTCCGCAGTCTTACAATCGTTGAGACCTCCGGCAAATCAAAAATTTCATACAGCTCATGGTTGTATCGAATTCGCCATTGGTCCCCGTCTAGGTTCGCTCCGATTATTCGCCTCAGGACCCGTCGCTCAAAGGCGTTCAATATATTTGCGGATGCTTGGGTTAGGGTGCGGGTGCATGTAACGCATCGCATCGTACAGGTCTTACCAGAGATTTGTATACTTGGGGCTTCGTTTTCCTGTATTTGCAGCTGGTCTTCAAGATCGTATCTTCGTCGTATTTCATCTCTTTCATTACCCGTTTTCGTTATTTTAGCGCCTAGATACACAAATTCGCCAATATTGCTTGTACGCCTGATTCTTCTTATCTAACGCATCCTGGCATTCATCATCAAACCAAGAATTTCTTTTGCGCTGGCCTTGACGGCCGATCGTCTGTTCTGCCACGGTCTTCTTTCAGAGTCTTCTCTAACACTGTTATCCTCAAGGAGCAATTCGGTTTCAAGGAAAAACTCTCAACCCAACATGCTATGCTTTCGGTGAATAATTTCATCTCTACTGAGCTGAGAAAGAAAGAGGTAACAACCGCATACACAATTGATCTAGAAAAAGCCTTCGACTCCGTTTGGCCAAAAGGCCTAATCTATAAACTTCTAATAAATAATTGCCCTATACCTCTTAGCCGCATCATCTCGAGCTTTCTCTTTAACATGATCTTAGCTATAAAAGTTGGCAATTCTTTTCATCTCCATTAAATATTCTTTCCGGAGTTCCCAGGGCTCCATCCTCGGCCTGTTTTTATTTAACATTTACGTAGCCAATATTCACACCAATTTCAACTTTAAAATATCCCTTTACGCGGACGACGTTATTATACTAGCTTTGGGACAAATTAAACCACATGTTGAAGGGCTAAAGAAGTACATGAATGACTGGGCGCTAAAAAGTAACCCCGGTAAAAGTGAATTAATATGTTTCAGAAATTCACATGGAAAGGCTCGTACTAAAAGTAAATCACTCTCTCTGCGAATTCTAGGACATAATGCTCCATTCAAGACTTCTATTATGTAGTTGGGTATTCATCTCCACCACTGCTTTAAATTTAATTTCCATGCTCGCTCTGCTCTCAGAAAAACACTTGTTTCAATTTGATCTGTTGCTATGGCTTCTAATGTACAAAACACTTATACGACATATTACTTGCCAGTCTAGCTCTCATTCCCCCCTCTGTAGCTGAGGAGGGTCTCCAAATCCTTGAACGATAAATTCTCCGTAAATACTTGTCAAAGTATAGACGTCCAAATAAGAATCACTATAAAAATAATACAGTAGTCCGCGTGGTGTAGTGGTTAGAGCACTCACCCCGTAAGCCGTAATCTGTGATTTGACTCTCGTTGGCGGCAACGATATTTAGTTCTAGTGATTCTTCGGACGGACTATAAGCCCGTTCAGTTATGATACGTGCTGGTTTAAAATCAGAACGTATGGCAGCTGGGTGGACGGATACATGGCCAAAGCGTGATACTGACCATATCACTGTGGAGTGCCGACGCATTCGTCATCATAATGAGAAACTCTATCTCTAAGCAAAGGCCCGAATGGGGTTGTAGTGCTACAACGACAACAATAAAATATTAGCCACTATGAAGGCACTAGAACAAGACCATTATTATTAGCTACTTAGAGCACTAATTCAGACTCCACCATTAGAGATCCTTTTAACGAAAACATGCCCTTAAATCCCTTAACGATTACATCTCTCCGAGTAACTCACTTGGGCCTGACAACTCCTTACTGCTTATACCCTCTACAAACGGTCCTCATAAACGCTAATTTTTCTCCATCAACCTTATTATTTCGCATTCGACCATGATTAGCACACTTCGTTCATTTAGTTCTTCCTTTATCATCCGCTATTAACGAGAACCTATAGTTTGTATGTTGTTGAAATAAGTTTAAATACTTTGTCCAATTTAAACATTTTAACTATATTCTTTGTTACTTATCATCTCACTTAATTGAAAGAAAGGATTAGTAAGGTCACATGTCATTCAACCATTTGGGCAAATGGTAAATTCGCTTCCAAATTTAAAAAAATTTCATTGCATTGGCTAAGACCGAATCTTGGCATAGGATTTTGTCTTTTGATTTGATTCCATTGTCATTGTAACAGCTATTTGATGTACGTTTAGAGCCTCCAAAAAGAGATAGTTTATCTATCTTTTGGAATAACGGTTTACAACATCCTACTCTAACAAAGACCAAAGTCGTCGTCGTCGTTGCAGTAGACTGCGCCTCCAATTGTCTCGGTCCATCGGCCGCGTCCCCCAATTATCAAAACTGTCTCTAATTTTCAAAACCGAGTAGCTCTTCTTTTTTCGCTCATATTATTCGTCTAAGCACTCCCCTTTCAAATGCCTTTGATATGTTACTGGAAGCTTGGGTAAGGGTGTCACAACCGTAGCATAACACAAGTCTTATCACAGATTTGTATGCTTGCAGCCAAGCCAAGGTCAGACATTCAAATATATAGTTCATGCTCTTCTAAGCACCTTTGGCAAATAGGGCCAGTAATACCTATGATAATAATGAGTATGTACAGAATGGCTCACTATGTTTAATCCAATCAAAACTCCACCGCTTACTTAGCCTTCATTGAGGAAATTATCTTTTGAATTATATGAGCGCTGAGGATATATATACAGCTGTTTCAAATCTAAAAACGTAGGCTCTGTTATCCCGAAAGCTGTATTCGAATCCTAGCTAGAGTATGAACAAGGATTTAAGTGACTGTATACAGTCTATTACCTATAAACTTCCTCTATTCAAAATGCATATAAAATGGGGCAGTCAATAAAAACCGCAATCAAATTTTCTCGTGAGTGAAAAACAATCGCACTAGGCGCGTATCTACCACATTAGCAATGAAACAGTAAATAGGGCACTAGTACAATACACGTGAACCCTATCTTAATTGGCTGGTCAGCTCAACTCATAAAACGTACCATTTTGAAGTAAACAAAAGAAAGAACATACAAACGAATCGTGGCAGACTACAAAGAGAGAGAGAGAGAGAGAGAGAAAGAGAGGCTATGTATTTACGCTCTGAGAGTGAGACTCCCAAACGGGCAATGGACTGCCCATTAAACACCTCCCCTGTCAGTCTGAAAACCTAGCCTGGAACCATTTGACACATTACTCCGAGCTAGGACTGGTTTTCCTACGCCTAGAGGTGCCAGTAAGTTAGAGGAGTCCCTTCTCTAGCGAGAGGGGAAAGAGTTGCTAGAAAATAAATCTCTACACCTTTGACGCTTCCCGGCGCTTCAGTATGCCTTCTTTAACTGTCTGGACTTCCCAAACCACGCGGTTCCATTTGTCAACAGATGTAAGCGTTTTTTAATGTACGAAAGCTGTCGGGTCTTGCTTATTTTGACAAGCAGATGCGTTTTGACTCGCTCGAGTCTTCTTCAGCGCCTTTGATAAAAGATAATTGGCCTGGGGATATAAAACAAAAAAAAATAATCATTTCAATTATAGTCTCCGATTTCACGTCTATGCCCGCTCAAGAGCTGGGTCAGTTAAACATCAGTCTCACCATGTTCTCGATTTAGCCACGGCCTCAGTTCAGGGATCAGGCGCATAGTCCCTCTTTCCATTGTATCACTCTCCCAGGACTGTTGCCAATCTCTGAGACAGCTTTGTCTCTCCTTGCGACCGCCTCCCTGTTGATAGATATTTTTCGCTCTGTAACAAGAAGGGTGATGGATGTCACCCATGTGATCATCAACAGAGTTGGCTTGGAGACTTTTCAATATGCGCGTGCGATTCGCAGCGCAACTGTGTCAACCGCTTTCATAACAACTTATTGCTGAGAGTGTCACCCCATAATTTTGACCAGTAGAATAATACAGACTGCAAAGAGTTTACTAGGAGTATGTTGCACCCTTGCAGGAGATAAAATCTTATTCATATATATTATATCACGCATATTTGCTGTGTATTGCTAGTTTAACCCGAGAAGAAGGGGAGGAAACGCTAGGTGACATGATGCAGCATACGGAACTTCACTATTTGTACATACTCGTATATTTCCATCTCTTAGTGGAAAATGACCAATTGCAAAAAGCAATTCCTTCAATAGGGCGACGAAGCGTCAATGTAGTTCTAGTATAGCTATGGCACGGAAAAGTTTGAGCACTGCGTCAGAAGCCAAAGCGTATTATCGTTCGTTGAATGTCTGTAATTTCGAGCTTTAGAATTCAAACACAAGTCCAGTATTCAACTAGTCGTAAAATGGGTGAATAAATTGAGCGAAATATTTGTCAAACTTCCCAACATGGCTCGTCAGTTGTAAAAAATTTTGTATTATGATCGATGTAATCTTACTTAAATCTTTTAGCAGTAACTATCTTTTTTTTTCTAGTAAGCTTATAGTACTGCTCTGAAAAAAACGTCTGTAAAATAAAGAAGAAAAAAAATTATTGATTGCCGTACAAGATTGGAAGGATTATTTTGCGTAAGGCTGACCTAAACGCCTTACTAGTATAGAATATTTGAAACAATTTTCTTGCACATTCGGCCTAGTTTGATCTCATGTAATTTACCTAATTTCGCTTGAAATTGTGATTTTCATAGTTCTAGTGAACAAAATTTACCCAACTCAACTTACATGATTTTGCTAACGTTTTTCTGTCGGTGTGAATTTGCTGGAGCTACCAAGATACTCTACACTCCCGTTGACCAGTTTACTACCTCATAGCCTAACCGGTTTGCTGGAGTGCCTTTCTTAGCGGAAAAGAAGGATAAAACAGAGAAGCTTATAAAAAACGAAACACCCAAAATCTTGATATCTCCAGACGATCAAAAATACGCTTCTTTATTATTATCAGGACTGTCCGAGCGTAACGTCATACATGGTTCCGTTTGTGATCGAATCTGAGTATCTTACTGGTGATATCCGGATGAGCTGTCCTGTTATTTCCTAGAGTACAGACTCGATATATTCCGACGCCAATATACTGAATTTTTATATGCGTCAGTATGACATACATCTCAAATTAAGATTCCTGAACGTTTTTCGTGTCAATTCCATTTGCAATACGCAAATGTGTTTCCGATTAATTTGAAGCAAATCATGAGGAATGGCTAATTTAAACTTTAAATAGGCAGAAAAAATATGGACAGCATAGTATAAAAACTGTAGTCTGTGTGGTCTAGTGGTTAGAGCATGAACCCATAAGCCGAAGGTCCCAGGTTCAAATCTCGTTGGGAGCAACGTGATTTAGTTCAGGGGTTTTTCGGACAGACTACGAGCGTTCACTCAGTGGTGATATATACTGATTTAATCAGATGATATCATAGCTTAGCAAGCACACGGTAGCATGGTACTGACCAAACCAACTTCCGAAAAAATCAATACGGTCATGAAAATGAGATACTCTAACTATCTCTAAGCGAAGGCCCGAGAGGGGCTGTAGTGCTACAAAAAGAAAGAAAGTATAAAAACTAGAAATAATGTTTGATAGCATCAAGCCTGAACACTTGTCATCTAGTGGTCTCTGTGATTGCAAAAGCAACGAGCAATTCAGTGTGTGAAATCAATATTTCGCGGAATAATCGTTTTTCAACTCATCGAGAGTTAGTAACTTTGACGACTCTTACCTAATTTCTAAGATAGTATCTCATAATTGAAGTTTGGAGCTTCATTAACTACTTCAGTGAGCTATCGGATCGGATGGTAAACATATTGGAAAGTGTCAACTATTGGATTTACAAGGTGACGATCCTGACAAAGAAGACTATTCTCAGAATAAGGACTACCAGTATTTCTAAGATAGTATCTCATAATTGAAGTTTGGAGCTTCATTAACTACTTCAGTGAGCTATCGAATCGGATGGTAAGCATATTGGAAAGTGTCAACAATTGGATTTACAAAGTGACGATCCTGACAAAGAAGAGTATTCTCAGAATAAGGACTACCAGTATCTGGTCAAATCGAAACTAGCAGTGAATTACCTGCACACATTGATAAACTCGAAGATGACTATTTCTGAGCAAATCAGAAAGCTAAAACGCGGTGCAGTCTACAGAACTGTGTACTGACGCTTTCAACAAGAAGCTGAACCGAAAGCGGTTGGCACATAGATATAGAGAGTACTGGATCCGCAACCGGTCGCAAGGGCCGAAGCAATTAGCAATCATCGCTAAAGTTGTGTGAAGTTGAGGTTTGAAGTGAGATGCTTTTGTTTTTGCATTTCAGTTCACTCCAAAACACGTTCACGTTTAAAAAGTTTTTAATTTTGAAGATCGAGTGTACGAAATCGGCACTTTAGTTCTCTGTTTTTATTAAAAACATTCGAATTTTCCATCGGCTTTGACACATGAGTTTTCTCGCCGGTTTCGCGCCTCTACGAGTTTCTTTTGCTTTGACATTCGAGTTTTCTGTGAGAGTCGTTTGTTGTGTTGTGCTCAAACAGTTTTACGAATGATAACGAAGGCGCGATCGTGTGGACGTGAAATGAAATTTTATTGGTGTGCGCGGGTGTCAGTGGAGGAAGCGATTCTTCTGAAGAGAGGAAAGAAAAACCTGTCTGGAAACAAAGGGGATGGAGAAGCAGAGGGAATCATATAGTTTCGAGAGCGTAAGTTATTTATAGCTTATTTATATGGTGTATTCGCTTCCCACATGGACGAGTACACAGCTTCTCGTTGCTCGTCCATTTATTTATATGTCTTTGGGTTGGCACAGGTGCAAACACACACACAGGTTCATAAAAATAAATGGACGAGCAACGAGAATCTGTGTACTAGTCCATGTGGGAAGCAAATTTAACACATAAATAAGTTATAAATAACTTACGCTCTCGAAACTATGTGATTCCCTCTGCTCTTCCTTCCCCTTTGTTTCCAGACAAATTTTTCTTTCCTCTCTTCAGAAGAATCACTTCCCCCCCCCGACACCTGCGCACACCGACAAAATTTTGTCTCACGTGCACACGATCGTGCCTTCGTTATCATCCGTAGAACAGTTTGAGTACAACACAACAAACGTTCTCTCACAGAAAACTCGAACGTCAAAGCCAATGAAATTCGTAGAGGCGAGAAAACTCATGTGTAGTAGACGCCGATGGAAAATTCACAAGTTTTTAATAAAAAAGAGGACTAAAGTGCCGATTTGGTACACGCGATCTTCAAAATTAAAAACTTTATAAACGCGAACGTGTTTCGGAGTGAATTAAGTGCAAGAACAAAAACATATCACTTCAAACCTCAACTTCACACAACTTTAGCGAAGGTTGCTAATTGCTTCGGCTCTCGTGACCGGTTGCGCATCCAGTACTCTCTATAACTATGGTTTCGAAATGCATCCGCATATAGAACAGTCTCCGAATCGCCGTTGTTGATTATTACAAAGGTCATACCCCTCGCACCCCTTCGTCGAGGGCGCAGAAATATCTACCTGCGCAGAAATGAAAGCGAAAGGGGGCGATCACTAGGAAAGAGAGGAACGCTCTTTCAGTATTGGCAACACTACTGGGATAATCCCTGATCTGAAGGCATTGTGAGACTAATTTCTACTTGTCCTAGCTCGAACGGACATGGATGCTTTCAGTCTTATCAGCACAAGTTCCAGATTGTATATTTTACACACAAAGGTAAATGACGCCTACCACACTATTTTTACCTTCAAAAGATCAGCAGCATGACGATCACTTCAATGAAATTGGAGAGATATGCTTAGTATGCTATTGATTATCCCGTAAAATCAAGAAAAATAGTGAACAATTGCAGGCGTAGATGATTTTGATAGGGTATATTGTAGGGACCATTAAGATGATAAAAGCTCAAAATGCTACCAAATTGATGCTTGCGTTTTTGAGAAAGGGGTAAATTCGGTCATCTTTTGGTTTATTGTGAATAACTCGAGAAAGAAGCAATATTCCAAAAAAAGTATTCTAATCCTTTTTGTTATAAATCAAATTTCCTATCGAAATACCTTCGTTAAAAAATTTAATTTTTTTTTTGTGTTGAAAAAGTCTAAAATCGAAAAAATTCAAAATTTCCAACAATTTTAAATAATTGCGCATAACTCTTTAACGGGTTGAGATAGGTACAAGCATTGGTTCTAAGGAAATATAAAAATTTATTTTGATCAAAATGCAAGTTTATTGTACTTTCTACAATCAAAATTGGCTGATATACAGCTTCACATTTTCTATATCGTTTCAACGTAAATATTCAAAATTTTACTTTGTGAAATTCTGTCTCGTTGTCGAATTATTTATAAAAAAAACCAAAAGGCGGCCAATTTACCCCGTTCTCTTAAACGCACGTTTCAATTTGGTAACATTTTGCGGTTTTATCATCTTAAAGGTCCCTACAACATTACCTAACAAAAACAAAGTCTACGCCCGCAATTGTTCACAACCAAAAGATATAATAAATAGCCTATAGATCGGTTGACAAATGAAACCATATTATATTCAGGCAGCCCTGTAAGACAGAAAGGGCATACTACTCCTAACGTCGTAGTAGGAGAAGTCTCTTTTCTAGCAATGTCTTCTCCTCTCTCTTTCCACTAGAAGAGGGAATCCTGTCACCTAAGGCGCCCCTAGGCGTAGGCGAATCAGACCTAGCCAAACGATTCCAGGCTAGGTTCTCAGGCTGACAGGGATGTGGTTATTGGGAAGTCCAGAAACATTGGGCGTTTGAGAGGTCAATACTCAGGGTGTAAATAGCCTTCGCCTCCCTACTACAAAAAAGCTTGATTTTAAATTTATTTGATGAAGGAAAAACTTACCTGCCGAAGGAACTTTCAACTAAAAGCAACCTTTTTCGAACCAAAATTGAAAAAATTGCCCTTCGCTTAATGAAGACCATATACACACCTAGTGATTGAATAGAAGCTGTTTCAAAGTAATCTAAATATAACGAAAAAATTGTCAGCTTATATAAAATACCGATGTGACTCCAATTTGACACAAAGGATAACGCGGTTCAAAGTGTCAAACACTTCTTTAAAAAATATTTACAATCTTTATACCTTTAGGAAGCATGAATGCAACGGTAAAAAGCGAAAATCTGAAGTGATGGTTGTGAAATTTAACCGAAACTAGTACTGATATTTGCAAAGAAACTCAATCATTGTCGACGGTATTTCATCTAAAGTAAAGGTTAGTTTATAACGTCAGATCCTAAAATATTTGACATTGGCACTAAGAGCTTGAATATGCTGGTCATGAAATCTTAAGAATCGTGTAAAAATTTTATTTCGCAGGCCAGGTCTAATTAGCGCGTGAAGAAAAAGTAGAAAAATACGACACTATAAAAACCTTGCTTTGCCAAAATCAATTCCATCAAATAGTCTTGATTAAATCGTTTTGCTCATAGCTTACACTTAGGATCAGTTCTTCAGTATTCATGCAATACAGTCATTCTTCCACCTTAACTAAAAATTTATCAGCAAAGTGCCAATTGATACTCACACAACAATTCTTGAAATTGCTTTTATCGAATCTTCTTCACTTGATCCTATCAAAAATTACAGGTGAACACGAAACAATCACGTTTATTTGCATTTATCGCAATTTCTACCACAAAGCCACGTCAAGTGTTTTTCTACCTCTTCACTTGTACATATACGAGTATCTTAGATATAAGCGAATAGATACTCACATTAGATACACGTCCGTGTAGATATCTTTTCCCCATTGGTTTTGTCAACAATAACAATCTTATTAGATAAGAATCCGTTGAAGGTGAATGTATTCCACTACATTCTGTTTTATTGTCACATACTTGTAGTTTAGATATTTGTAAGCTCATTTCGCAATAAGTAGAGATATTCATATGTTTGCAAAGATACTATATTAATTAGTGCTTAAATGAGGGTGCTCTTTATAAAATTTGTTTTCAAAAATGTGTTTCCAGGTATAAGTTAATTTATTTGATTTCATTTTGGTGTTTAAATATTTGCAATTCCTTGTAGGAGTGCAGTGCGACACTTGGTTAGCTGAAATCTGATAATAAAAATTTTCAAGTCTAAAATCATAAAACTTTGATGTTATCACACGTTTAGGAGTGCCTTTGCGATTATAACATAGGCGAGATGATTCATTATATAAAGCAAGTGATAACATGTTTTCAACGATTCGATTTGATTTCAGGGAAATACGCTTGTGATTGAGTGGAACGATTTCTTGAAACTAATTAGAAAATAGTTTTAAGGTTTTTCGCAACCCATAGAAACACAAATATGTTTTGGGTGAGTCATGCGTAATCTATTATAAAGTGGGCTGAAATTAAGATGTATGTAATAAAACATTACTTTAAGTGTAAATGGATATTTGAAGTTTGAACCGTATTGGAAATCAATCTTAAACCTTCATTAGAAAGAAGAAATTTCAATTTTGATCATTATTTTCGAACGTTGCCTCTAATCGCCCATTTCAAGTAAATCTGTATTCCGTAATAAAAGCGTGTAAATTTGCCTGCAAATTAAGCTTACAATATTCGATGAAAAAATGGAAATCACACCAACTGCCCGCACTCGGAACCTCCTAATATCCCCATCTACTAAAAGAAACAATGTCAAGGTGATTTTATATTTTTGCGACCTCAATTGATACTATTTGCTTGTAACATTATAAAAGTCAAACAGAAGTATAAATTTAGCTTAAGTATTTTTCCAAATCAAATTTCAAAACTTCTGGTCTGTTTTTTCCACTAAACTTTTAAAAACTACAGAAATAAATTAAAAATCACCGGAGATAAATGCTCTGACACGTTTAATTACTATCGAAAAAATAAAAAGTTTTTCTAGGTACTACCCCTTATAAGTCTCGCATTTTGTCCACCTTTCCGGAAGGTAGTCGCAGGTTGATAAATCTGGACTGTAGGGTGGTGGGGTTTTCCAGTATCTCCCACCCCAATTCCGATATTGTATCGAGCGTCAGACACGCGGTATTAGGCTGCGCGTTATCCTGGAGAAGAATCGCACATCGTGTAGGAATGCTCCTCCTTTCGAGCGCTATTTTGCGATATTAAAGGTGTTCGTGGATGATTGACTCTACACTACCAATACTGATGCCGAGTTTAGCCGAAATGTCTCGAACATTCATCCTACGGGCCTCCAAAATGAGTTTTCTGCGCGGCAAACATTGTCTGGTGTGATGCTGGTTCCCGGTCGACGATCATGTGACTCAATCCCGACGGTTTCGCGACCATCCTTGAATGCTTCGGCCCATTTGAACACAGCAGCCCTACTCAGGCACTCACTACCGAACTGATTTCGCAAACGCAGAAAAATTTCCGTGTTTATAGCGCCTTCCCACACTAAAAAACGAATGACAACACGTTGCGCAACGCGATCGGCACTTGACGGTCAGTCATTGTCGTAGCACGTGCATGAAACATACACTCCCGACGAAAACTATGCCACACTGTTCGTAAGGGACCCAGCTATCACATACTGAAAACATACATGCGCGCCATTGTTGGATTGTTGGATTACCTTTTGCCATCTTTCGGTAAGGTGAAAAATTCCACGTTCAAAGAAGCCTTGGTTTTTAGAAGCGAAGGACTGGTCCAACTCATTTTTATCAGCCTGGTCGATATCGAAAATTTTACCATTCAAATGGTTTTGAGGGGAGCGAAGCGAATGATAGTCAGGGTTATAGGGTGGATGTGGTATCAGTTCGCAATTGAGTGTCTGGTCTGGCTTTATCATGATCAATTCAGGGCGTTTTTTCTTGACTTCTTCGTTCAATTTCGATAGTTGGCGACAGTAGACATTCGAATCAATAATTTGGTTTCTTGGAAGCAGCTCAAAGTAGGCTATACCCTTGTAAATCCACCACACAGAAAGTGAATATTGGCTTTGGATGTCGATTTGAGGGACTCATCTTGCTTGGTCCATGATCGTTTTCGGACTTCGTTATCGTAAACAAACAATTTTTAACCATCTGTTATGTTTTTTTTAGAAATGGTTTGTTTTGGTTACGATTCAGCAAAGAGTCGTATATACAATATTAATGCGTTTGGTGAGGTGGATTTCCTTTAATTCGTGAGGAACGCAAACATCCAGTTTGTTTACGTGACCAAGCTGTTGTAACTGCAAGTAAACGGTTGAATTCGATATGTCACGCTTCACTGCTGTCTCTCGAGTTGTCATATGCCGGTAAGCTTCGATTAACGCCTTTATATTGTTGTCATCAGTAGTGGTTGGATGACCATTATGTGGATCATCTTGTACATTAAAATTTCCAGAACGAAAGCGAGCAAACCAACGCTGACACTGGCATTCAATAAGGCAGTCCTCGCCATAAACTTCACATAACTTCTTTCGAGCTTACACCGCATTTTGCCCTTTCGGAAATAAAACAATAAAATGTGCCAAAAATGGCCTTTGGTTGTCCATTTTCAAGTTTATTTTTAACCAACTTGTTGTTTACCAATGACGCACAGTTTTTGACTGAGGACAGTCGAAAGTCTAATCTTTGAAATCGTATATAATATAAGCTATGCAATCACTACTACATGAAATATGCAGTGCACATCAACTATGAGAAAAAACGACATGAATTATCGAACAACACAATAATAATCCAGAAGTTTGCTAGAATCTGCCGTGATTCTCATGTCATCACGATTCTCGTCTCCGATAAATTCCACGTACTAGTAAAGCAAAGAGGAAACTGGCAAAGTTAAATTTGGGATGGTGGAGGACCGTTGACTCCGATGTAAAATCCCTGGGAGCAAAAGAAAAGTATCTTTTTGGTTTACCTAAAAGTTGGAAGGAAGTCACCGTGGAATCCTTGGTTCAAAGAATTGGCGGAATTGTGATAAAAGTGATGGATCGACGACAGAGAAGTAGTTGGAAACGTAGCTAAGGGAATTGTGGTCATACGGTTGGATGGCGCAAGGAAATTCAAAGCATTTAGATTGAAAGGCAACTTTGCGGTAGATCGCATGAGACATCAGATTAGCGGATACCGAATATTGGAAAAAGGTAAAGAGGCCCTTAAATTGTCACATTAAATTTTGCTGATTTGTTTCAGTATTTTTGTTTGCTTTTGTTTTCTTTGTTGATTGTGTTTTGATCGATTTGATTATACATTTATTTATAACGTAGTATTTGGAACGTTTGTAAGCGGGTGGTTCGATAAGTACTTAGCCTACAAAAGAAAAACGAAAATCTCCTCTTAGCTGTATACAATTGACCCAGCGATGTTCGCACTTTAACCCGTCTGAAAAAAACGTTTTCTCGAGGTTGCAAAGTAGCTTCCGTGGTGGCGATGACCTCATTCTACTCAAATGTTTGCCCGGCGATTGACTTTTTCAAGTTTAGCAACAAAAAGAAGTCGCACGGGGCCAATTTTGAGAATATAGTAGATGGGGTAGCAGTTCGTAGCCTAATCCGACCAATTTGGCCGTGGTGACTTCAGTGGTCTGAGCCGGTGTGTTGTCATTGTGGTAGAGCACTGTTTTCTTCGCCAAATGGGGCCTTTTTTCGCCAAATTGGGGTTTTTTTCTGCAATTCGGCGTCAAATCGGCCAAATAATTTGGCATAGTAGAGCCCTGTGACCGTTTTTACCTTCTTCAGCTAGTCGATGCAGTTCACACCGTATGAATAAAGTGGCCATCATCTTTCCGATAGATAGGGCGGTCTTCGTCTTCTTGGGAGTAAGTTCGTTGGGTGAAGTCCACTGTTTCGACTGCTCCTTCGTACTCGCGCGCACACTTTCCCCGGTAGCATGGGGTAAATGTAAATTACACACGAGTGAGGAAAATGTCGCTAAACTTTATGAGATATCGTTATAAGTGTACTAACAACACACATGTTTTTTTCGTTATCACTGCACATGTAACAATGGTTTCGCCAAAAAAGCCCCTTTGAATTTTTGCTTCTTACTAACGGTCACTATTTCGCGATCTACCGATCACTGCTTTCGTTGAAAGTTCACTGTTTACCTGGCGGGTAACCTCAAAAATTTTCGTACTTCGTATCACTTTTGAAAATCCGTTTTGTGTGGCATGCCTCTTGACAACGGAATAACCTTTCGGTTATCGTGGCAATGCAAATAAAATACCAATTCGTAATGCACTACGACGAGTGCTTTAACAAACATTCGAAAGTTAAATTTCCGGGAAGCGAAAAATCAAATGTCCCCACAAGTACCCTAATTGAACCACAAATCATCTCCGCGCGCATTCAAGGAACAGTATCGACTCCCAGAATCTCCCCGAATCGCTCCTTCCGTGCATGCGTTGAATGTCACTTGAGAAGCGCAATGGAAACTTCCAAGCAAAATGGACTCTACTCCCTGTCGAAGGATATCACTTCACTATGCCACATATCAAACAATTGAGTCCATAATGACGATAGAGAAAAATTTATTGAATTCAGTTTCACGTTATTGACATAGTTCATGGTATTAATTTTACGAGCTATTTATCTGAGATCACTATTGCAAGCGGAACTCGCTGCTCAGTGCTGAAATCCAACCACCACACTCCCAACGTCAAGTGGTGGTTCAGTGGCAGAGCTTTACTCCGCACTCTGTCGATGTCAAGTTGTGATTTAGTAAGACATATCTGTCATCCAACACGTGCCAGCTGATCGAAATGGTATAGGGATGACTCATAACTGCCGGGTATCGCTCCTCGTTATCGCTGACTATGACGAATGTTTGTGGCATGATATTGTCGCCCAAATACGCATACGCGTTGAGGATGCATTTATTGGCTGATTGGCGAACTGCGCGATTAATACAATGTTTTGAATAAAGGTCTGAAACTAGCCAATGATTTAGCTGGCCATTGTATTGGTTATTACCAAAATGAGGAAACAGCCAGAAACTTTAAAAGGATGTAGTGGAATGTGGTAGATAAACTGTCCGTAAAGGCCTGCACCGATAGTCAGCTGTCGTGAAAGAGGATGGTGGTGTTCGCCTAGGTTGGCCTTATCTGAGGACGCGTGAATGCGCTGGCAGGCTAGCATTACGGTGTCGTGGGGCGGGTTCTTTTACCCAGCACAAGGGCCCACTACCAACAAATTTCGCATTAACGAATTTGCAGATACGAATACGGATCGACCGGTATCGCGGCCGAAGTAACCTATTAAGGGTTGAAATTGCTAAAGCAAATAGCAAACTGGGCCTAGCAAAAACAGACGGGACTTGGGAGGACTTCGTCTTTACCAACAATACTTATGGCCCCCAAATAAAAGTATGGCATCTAGTAAGAAGCGGTGCCCCCTCGCAACCCTCCCAGCCGGATCAAGATCCAACGTAGACATGGTCAAATGATTTCCATTCCTCAAATGAAAACCATCAACGTGGGTAATTTATGTTATAGTCTTATGATGGAATCATATAATACTATACCATAAATGAGCACGCGAGCGGAATGCCACTCTACCCTGCGAGAGCACCTGTAACTCATGCTCACCCGATGGCTAGCTCATTACAGTGGAGAGGCCAGCCAACGTGGCATGCCCCATACCCGGTCAAGTTTACAAAACCAAATGGAAAGACCCGAGTTATAATGTGAATAATTCATCTTTTCATTTTGATAATTCCGCAGTCTTATTTTTAGTAAATGAATCTAATTAAAAACTTAATGCTTCTGATATTAAACCATGCAATCTAGCTAAATTTAATTCATCTCAATCAACTCGAGGTTATTTAAACTTTTTTTATTAGGTATCACAACAATTTGATTGAATATACTTCTATATACTTTTAGATCAATTTCACAATTTTTCATAAATATTTCAATAGTCAAATGTAAAAAATAATCGGCATAAATGTTTTATGTCTCTACTAATGCAAAATGCTTTTAATCTGTCTAAATAAATTCTTTTTTTTATATTACTCGGACTGATGTTATTGTATATGTGTACTCAAACCAAAATTATTCCAATCAAGAAAGAAATGCAAAATTATTCGAAGAGTAGATTGGATTTTCTTTAAAGATAAAATTTGGTCCAAAAAAGTTTGATTTTTTTTTCAAATCCTTATAATTTAATAAGTTATCAAATTAGGGTACTCACCCAATCCTCCTTCGACGAAAAATTTGCACCTGCAAAAAAGTCGCTAATCGCGGGATGGACCGCCTCAAGATTCATTCCCATCGTATCGAAGCACTTGCACAAAAGTCAGACAGCGAGCAGATCTCCTCACTTGTGCCGATCAGCCACCGTACGGTACACGTCGCAACGGAGTTTCCTGACGAGCCCACTCATCAATCCAATGGAGATTGCATTGCGGCAATGTAATTCGTGGATAAGCTGCATTATAAAAGGGTTGCCGTCTCCAAATTTTAATTGTAAATTTAAATAATTATTTTTTTAAATTTACAATTAAAATTGGATCAGCTTTATGATGGTTTTCGAGCATTTTGCTTAGGCGACTGCTCGATTACTACACGCAGGCTGCATATGTTAATGGGATGAAGTGTTAATAAAAATAAGGTCTGACTCAAGTATGGACAGTTTGATTTTTTTAACATGAATTTTGTTATACATCACCAATATTCATGTAAAAACAGACTCGAGTGTATAGCGTAACAACTAAACTACATTTCACTTGTGTTTGATGATCGATTTGGAAAATTCCTTCCTAATAAATTTAAGACTGCCTTTTCTGAATTGCGCAATAAGCTTGGGTTTTTCAACTTTAAGCTTCGAGTAAAAAAATAAATTCCTACAAATTTTTTTTGGCAATATGCATAAGAGTTTTGAATGCCTAAAATTGCTTAACACTTGTGTGGATTTTATTCGTGTTTTTTGATATTCCGAACAATTTTTTTCTGGATAGATTCTGGAAAAAATCCTAAGAAATGTTCGAGCACCATACTGTAAGTATTGATGACACAGTCATATCTCGAAAAGGGTAGGTTTCAAGTAAGCACATCTTCTTGGTAAATTAGTTTAAAAAGACATGCTGCTCCCTTAGGTTTTCTAAAAGTTGATATTCCTTAAGAATTAGTATTTACTAAATGCCCCCAAATGCCACACCCACAGTACATTTCAAAAATTCGATTGACGCCTGGAGTTTATGCGGTTCTGAGTATTTTCTAATCACTAACTTAAAAAACTGGGAGAGCAATATTATACGTAATTATGTACCCATATCAGTCATCTACACATTATCAACACATTAAACAATCTCAACTGATTGCTATTACAGCAGATTTTATGACTATTTTCAAATCAATTGATGATTCACTTTCTTTGCGAGTTTCTTGTATGAATCCCCGAACAATCTGCTGAAATCGCAGACCAGGTTCAATTGCACAATTCCTTGCATGGCAAAGCATTCTAAATACATAAATCTAGCAGCGGGCGGCAGTCAGTCTGGTAGCATGGTCCCATGTAACCAATTCAATAAACGTGTTGTACACTTTCTTATACATTCCTTTCGTTTCTAAACGCTTGCCAAAAAAGACGACACCCAAATACAATTCTCATTGTCGTCGTACCAAAACCCATCAGACTTGCCAAATCGATCGAGACAAATGTCTTGACTTGTAATTTTCTCTGACCTCTTCCCTTCTCGCTAAGAACTTCTTCCTCCGTAGCCTCAAGAAAGACACATAACATCTTAAAAAGTCAAGCTAGCGGCAAAGTAGCCATCTCAAGAAGAAAAACCATCGTTTTTGTAAGAAAGTTGAATGTAGTTCAATCTTCGTTGCCCCAATATCTTCACATCGCTTAGTCAAAGGTCAATGCTAACTCGATATGTGTGTGATGTGTCTGCTAACAAAATCCAGAATGATTCGACATAATAACGGCAAGCAATAACAGCATGCGAAGTAAAGAAATGGTGGAATGGAATGTGAGGAGAGATTTGATGTGGAGATGAAATGAAGAAAAAAAATTTGAACAAACTCAATCTACATATGTGATATGAGTTGGGAATGAAATTCATACCAATATAAAACTAGATGTTCACTTGTGAAGCTTGTATGAGTATATAATGTACATTATATGAGTGCATGTAATTGCATGTGAATAATAAAAGGGGGTCGTCGTCGAGGTTGAGAAAATATTTACGAGTATGTAGAGTAAAGCACTTGGTAGTTTGGAGCAAGGCCATTATCGCCATCATTCAATAATCGACATGAACAGGGATCAGAAAAATCTATGGCTGAGAGAGTACTTACGCTACTCAGCGTACAGCTACATTAATCATAGTCATTCAATCCAATCTTTCCGTTCGGCAAAGGTACAAGACACTTGGTATTTATTTACGTAGCTGAGTAGCTGCGAAATACCAGTGCATATGTGCTATGAAAAAGTTTGCGGTCTATATGAAATTACTATTGAGGCATGTAAGCAACGGTGAAGTTTGTTACAAGTTGTAATTTCAGTGTCTACAAATTGAATATGCTACCTGGCAATGTATCTAATAAAGCCTTGTTTGTTGTGTTCTGCTAACCTTAGCAACTGTTCGTTACTATATGGTTAGTGTCTTTGATTGAATTTTATATATAGAGTAAGATGTATGCCGCACAATATTTTTTTTGTTTTTGAGAAGAGAACTCCAGCTTGATATTTTAAATGAAGATTGAATACACTTGCTAAATGCACATCAACCATTTCCTAGCGGCTATGAGAAGATAAGTGAACATTTCAATTTTTATGTTAAAGTCCTGAAAAAGGTCTTGAAGCAAACAAAATAGTTCATTCTAAGTACTATTTCTATGATCTGGACTGATTTGTACCGTTACGGGCATTATTTATCAAAATTGTTTAATCAACTGTTTCGACTGTACCTTCTTGATAGTTCACACTTCGCACCTGCCTCTGTTTGGTGCAAATGTAGGCCAGTGTTATTCCTCCGTTTCCTGTCCTAACATCTCTCAATGTTAAAAAATCAGATTTACGCCCTTTAGATGGCTCAGGCGTCGATTGACCCTCTCTTGATGCTCTTTTTCTTTTTAGAATTGCACAAGGGTTGATTACTATGAAATAATCAACCCTTGTGCAATTGATCTCATGAATTCTTTCCCAGTAATTTTTTCAAATAAACTTTATCCAACAGACCCCACAACAATCTACAGGTCAGGATCAAAATGAAGTAAGATTGAACTAATTTTTTTATTAAAATAATCGGCACAAATCCTTAGAAGTCCTCGTTATAGCACTCTTATGTGTTCGACATAGCATTGTTAACGCGATTCCCACTGTATGTAGCCTTCTGGAACTGGCATTCTGGGGTCCTCTTCAAAGATGCCGTCACGGCCCCTTGGACCTCTTCTACGAGGCTTTGTCTTTTCCCCGGAGGTTCCGCTTGAGCCGATGAAAGAGGAAGAGGCCCGGCGGTGTCAGATCTGGACTGTAGGGAGGTGAGGCAACGTGGTAACCGTGAGCTTGGCCAGGAACATCCTCACCATTACTCAAGACTCTTGGCAAAAACTTAGCGCACACCCTTCGCACGGCCAAATCCTCGGTAATAATTTTTTGGATCCTACCGTACAAAATCCCCAACTCATCAACAATCAGACGAATGTTTGTGGGCCGGTCGAAGTTCAGGCCACCTTTTCATCAATATTTGAAGTTGACGGGTGACTGGCGCACTGGTCGCCTTCAACGAGCTCTCGGAACAGCTTCTGTCGCTCGCACACTGTTGAGCGGCTCGTGACAGCATTCCCGTAGGCGTCCTTAATCATTTTGAGGGTCTTCATTGCGGTTTTCCCGAGTTTGACGCATAAATTGATGGCGTAGTCCTGCTCGAGATTTTCCACCATCTTGGATCGCGACGACACTTCTTAGGTTAGCAGAGTTTCACGGAATTCGATATGCTTACTTTCCGCTTGCTCAAGAGCGACTTGAAAAAATATCGGTCTTTTCGGAAGGCTCCCCACCACCACGCCCAAGTGGTCCGGCCCTCCTCTACCGCTTGGCTCGCGCTACGAAATTCAGTCCTATTAGTTTTTGATCCTAGCCGTTATGCCATCATTTCGGAGACTTCCTAACAACACAATATTATGTGTAGTGATTTCAATATTGATGAGATTATCCGCACAGGGCTCCACCGATGTTATGTTGTCTCAGCGAGCCAAGGAGTGGAGCTGAACTGGACATCATCTGATTTAGAAGCGTTTGCATGCGCGGGCAGGCTAGCGTCTGCTGTGTCACGAGTCAGGTTCTTTCTCCTAGCATCAAGTCCAACTACAAATTATTTCGCATTGAAGAATTTGGGGGTCTACCTAACCTAAAAGAAAAAGAGAGAAAAAAAAGAAAAGACCAAAGCCAGAACTAAAGGTGGTTATTGGTCTTCCTACTTACTTAACTCGTTCGCCCGCATGCTATTAGGTAGCTTACCTCGTCCTTGACAATTAAAAGTTTGGTTCACGACAAAAGGTGGGCATCCTGTTCGGATCTGTGGCTCTTCGCACCGATGGCACGAGTCCACATCCGAGAAGTCTCCATCCCGTTGAGAGCCCCTACAACGCTAAGAGAACCACAGCCCGATATCTGAGTAAAAGATATACCTCACCAACGTTACGGCTCGTATACCCGTTATGGCTTAAGAGATCGAAAAAAGAAGACCGAGAATTTTAAATTTAACAATTCATGGCTTCATCTTTATTTCTTTGGTAAAAATTGAATAAAGTGCATATTTTGTTTTTCATTATTTCGCTATTATTACAAACTAGATATTTTTCGATATGTATTTTTAAGTAAACATTCGAGTAGAGTTTAAATTGCTAAATTTATTATTTCACCAATTTCATATTATGATTATGATTGAAAAGTTAATGTATACCGTTTTTAAAAAAGATTTAATTTGTCCTGCAATTTTTCCATCCGTTTATCTTTTATTTTTCTAGATAATCTCAAGGATTTGTCACTTATTATTGTTCTTAAAATTTAATTAAGTTTGAATAACATTATACGAGACTATAAATCAAATATTAGTTGATTTTATTTGTTTGCGGAAGTAAATGATTCAAAACAGAAATAATTGGAACATGAATAGGACAAAGAACATAAGTTAGCATTGCACACAACACAAATAATGAAAAGCGAACGCAAAGACAAATCACCATTATAGAAGTCGAGAAAGGAGGAAGAAATCCCTTGTTCCCCTAACCCACAGCTTCCATGATTCAATGGTAGTAAATCCTCTCGGGGTCGCAAATTAGGTTTACTGGTTCCCCAATGCCGAGAAATGCTCTGCTACTAAATCCTACTTACACCTCTTTTGTAGGGATGTAAGAGGGTGAAGGCGAATCTTCTGCGCCTGATAATGGAATCGACGTAATAACCATGCTGCCGAAATAGAGGTTGGGCGACGGGCTAGCTCCCCGTCCCTGGAAAACCCTAAAATGTTTCGAAACCTGTGCAGACGAACCTCGGAATGGATTGGACTCACGGCAACGACCTCAGAAATGGAAAAAGGACTATGGCATTGGATCCTGGAATGTCAGATCACTCAATTACCCTGGCGCTATTAAGGACCTTTTACAACAGGCCAGTCAATATAAATTAAACATACTGGCAATCCAGGAAACGAACTGGACTGGAAATGATGTTCAAGACATGAGATCGCACATAATATTCAAAAGTGGGAAGCCTACCGGAAAACGAAAATTCGGAGAAGCCTTCATTATGGATAGAGAGCTCAATCCCAAGTGATCGATTTTCGATCCGTATAAAAGAGGAATTCTTCGAAATCTGGTTGATAAATTTTCACGCCCCGACCGAAGAAAAGGACAAAGAAACGAAGGAAACGTTCAACAATCATCTGGAAAGACTAGTCGACTTACTGCCTACAAACGACACAAAAATAATTCTGGGTGATTTCAACGCTAAGGTTGGCAATGGGCTATCTCACCAGGGAACGACTGGAGAATATAGCCTCGTCCGACTTGCTTCCCACATCGACTCATACCTAAAATGACATGGATTTCATCGGATGACAACACATAAAACTAGATCGATCATGTTCTGATCCAACAACGTTGGGCCTCGAGCATACTTGACGTCCGTACATACCGAGGAGCCAATTGTAACTCAGATCATTACTTTGTAAAATTAATCTATCGATGTTGTTTGTTAAAGGTATATTCGGCAAAGACCAGACCGCTACAAAAATTTCACATCGAAAGGCTCCAAACGGCGTCTGTGGCCAAAAATTTCACGGGGACCCTCGACAAGAAGCTGGCTCCCATCATCGTTAAAGGCGAGCAACGAACTCTGGGTGGAAGTGAAAGTGGCTGATGAGACCGTGGCAGAACAGACGATCGCACATCAAGCCCGGCGCAAGAGAAATGATTGGTTCGAAGATGAGTGGCAGAATGTGTTAGACAAAAAGAATCGGGTGTACAAAGAATACGTAGTTAGGAAAACCAGGACGAAGTTAGAACACTATGAAAATCTCAGAAGAGTAGCGAATAAGATAATTAGAATTAAGAAAAGAAAATACTATGACGACCAATTGAGAAGTCTAGATGTAAGTCTATTGAGCAAGAACACAAGACCAGCATACAAAGTAGTGAAATGCCTGAAACGTGGCAATCAGCCCAAAATCACGCGCTGTCGTGATGACATCGGCAATATCATCGCCGATGAAACCAAGATTAACGAAGAATAGTCATCTTATTTCAAAAACCTCCTTAATCCTCCACACAGCTCCAGATTGTTCCATCATCAAAGCCCAAATAATAATAAAGCATCGATGACATTCCAGTGGAGCTCATCAAACATCGTGGCAGTAGTGTTCATAAAGCTATTCACAAAGTCATCCAGCACTTTTGGCAATAAGAACATATGCCGAAAGAGTGGAGCCAATTAATTATGTTCCCTATCCACAAAAAAGGTGACATGCTACAGTGCGAAAATTATAGGAGCATATCACTTCTGTGTACGGCGTAGAAAATATTTTCTAAAATTTTAGAAAATAAAATCGGATCATACGCCAACAGTATTATTGGGGAGTATCAAGGTGGTTTTAGAGCAGGTAAATCAACAATAAACCAATTGTTCACAGTCAACACCAAATTTTTGTTGACCTTAAGCAAGCATACTATAGTATTGATCGTAACATACTGTACCAAATAATGCTTTGCTTTGGCATCCCCGCCAAATTAGTCAGTCTTACCAAAATGACAATGATGTCGACGATCTCCCAAGTCCGCATCAATAACCAACTCACCGATGCCTTTGACACAAATATCGGACTAAAGCAGGAGATTTGCTGGCCCCATTCCTATTCTATTTGGCTCTCGAGTTCGTCATGAGGAAGCTACCTGTCGATACACGAGATACATTGCTATACTCGTATAAGTCGAGCCAAGTAGTAGCCTATGCCGACAACATCAACATATTGTCACGTACATTAACAACTGCCAAAGAACTTTTCCTGAAACTCGACAGCGAAGCAAAACTAGTAGGGCTACAAATCAATGAAATTGTGGCGACATTTCTGTACATTTTTATATTTCACACTTTGCATTTTGCCAATTTGACACCTGGCAATGTATAGTTTCAGTTTGGCATGACGAGTGAAATTGTATATACATGCATGAATTTTTGTGGAGAAGTTCAGTTAAGATTTAGTGTTCATACAGTTCAGATTTGATGTTCAATAACGATTTAATGTTAAACAAATGTCTAAAATTAAAAGTCATGTAATGTTCCGTTATTTCAAATAAATTTAATTAAATTATAATTTATTAACTTATTCATTGTTAAGTGTAACAAGAAGTTCCGTGCAACTGTCGATTGATTAAATTTAAATAAAATTACTTCGTATAATCGACTCCTCTTGTCAAAATAAAACAAAGCTCATGACGCAGTCGAGGAAAAATACCTCAAATACACAAAATATCACACTTGTCGAATACGGTATCGAAAATGTTAGCGAGTTTGTGTATTCAGGTGCCAAAGTTACAAAAACGGGTAAAGAAACAGACGAAATACGCCGAAGAATACAGCTCGCAAATAAAATATTTTATTCATTTTTGACGATCTTGAAAACCAGCTGCATACACAGAAAAACAAAGCTCCAAGTATACAAATCTGTGATAAGATGCTATGGGTGTGAAACATGGACTCAAACCCAAGCATCCGCAAATTTATTGAACGCCTTTGAGCGACGGGTCCTGAGGTGAATAATCGGAGCAAAGTTAGACGGGGACCAAGGGCGAATTCGATACAATCATGAGCTGTATGAAATTTTTGACGAGCCCGAGGTCTCAACGATTGTAAGACTGCGGAAGCTGCAATGGGCTGGACACATGAATCGTATGGACGAACAACGAATACCAAAAAAGATATTCGCTGGGAGAACTGAAGGCCGGAGACTAGTGGGGAAACCGAGGAAATGCTGGTCTGACTCAGTCGACGAAGACAGTTCATCGCTGCTCGGATTTAGAAATTGGATGACGCGGTCAATGGACCGAGACAATTGGAGGCGCTATTTGCAGGAAGCGAAGGCTCGAGAGGGGCTGTAGTGCTACGAAGAAGAAACTACCAATAATCTGTTGTCCTCAAAGGAGGAGATGTGGATTAACATTTCTCCCTACGTGCAATGATTGTTCAGAAGTTTATCCCATCAAAACACAATGTTTGATCCAGCTACGATATTCCTGTTTTTTCCATTTTGGCACGAAGGCGAAAATAGTGTCACTCTAACGACCGTAGCTTGTAAATGAATGCACGAAACGTCACGAAACTTCATTCACATATTAATGACTCATGCAATGCAGGGCCGTATTTATGAGGAAATTTGTGGGAAATCATTTGTTACAAATTAGTTCCGTCAGATAGATTCTGAGGACTCGTAGATATTTTTAATCTCTATTCTTGACTTCAATTCCTCTATTATATTTTTCTTGTTTTGTTTTTCTAAAACTAGTTAAAAAACTTTCAATATATAATTATTCGGCAATTTTTAATTCGTATTTTCTGTTCTTTTCAGGTATGTATCATAGATTAACTAGAGTATTTAATAGATATGTACGGTAAGTCTGCCCAGCAAGAAGTTAAAAGTTGATAAGGTATTTTTTTTTTTCGTTGTAAGCGAGGATTAATTTGCGGCTTATTATATCAAGACTTTAAATAAAATTTATGACTACTACTACGACTAGTATAAATTGCAAACATAACTATAGGCATAAAAACAAATCAACTATATACAATTAAACTGAAAGTAGAATGCATGGATAACGTTCTCTAAGATATCTAAGAATCAGTGGATCCATCGGAGCAAAGGAGTTTTGGTGTCAAAATATTCTGCAGCGCATCGTCAGGAATATACCAGATAAACCACAATTGTCCAAATGACTGGTGGCCCATCTCCACAATATCATTATTACGAAACATTTTAAATCTAAAATTCAATTAACTAATTCGGCTTAAGAGTAATGTCGTGATAGAAACAAAAAAAAATACACCAATGCGACAAAAGCTAATCCTCGCCATCAAACATCACAGGCTCCCGCTAATAGAACCGCAATCAGAATATATGAATCAGTCATCCATACCTAACTGTTGAAATTTGATCAATGTAGGCAGACAGGCTACATACAGGGTCAGAATAATAAGTAACCGGACTGACCTCAGGAAATTTTTTATTGGCAAAATATGTACAATTTTTCTTTAGAGATCTTCAAAGTAGTCCCCATTGGAGTCGATAACACGCTGATACCGAATTTTCCAATTCCCGAACGCTCCCAGGAAGTCGGCAACCTAGATGCTGTCTAGAGCCCTCGTCGTAGCACGTTGAACGTTTTCCAGAGTCCCGAACCGCGTCCCTCTAAGTTGTCTCTTGATCTTGGGGAACAGAAAGAAGTCCGCTGGTGCCATATCCGGGCTGTAAGGAGGCTGTGGCAACGTTGCCCTCGACTGTTTGGCCAACTGCTCGGTGACAAGCAGGCAGGTGTGCGGCAGAGCATTGTCGTGATGGAGGATCCACGAATCGGCAATCTCCGGACGGACTCGGCGAGCCCGGGCGGTTAGTCGACGGAGCACCTCTCTATAGTAATGGCCGTTTACAGTTTGGCCGGGTGGCACAAACTCGTTGTGAACAATGCCTTTCACGTCTAAGAAAGCAATGAGCATCGACTTCACCTTTGCTCATGCGCGATTTTTTCGATCGTGGTGACGCCGGTGTGTGCCACTCCGAACTCTGCCGCTTGGTCTCAGGATCGTATTCGAAAACCCACGTCTCGTCTCCTGTAATAACGCGGTTAAAAAAACTCTGGTTCGGTTGCTCGATCGTACGCTCCATTTTCACTCTGACGTCGTAACTGAACACGAACTCCGCTCTCGCTCGATGCTATCTCTCCAAGCGCTTGGAGGCAAATGCTGCAGCCCGGTTCCCTTTACCTAGACCCCCACCACCACTACAGCACTAGATACCGGTTAGCAGACGCTTTGACGGCACGGGGCAGGCTCAGACCGGTTACTTATTATACAGACCCGGTATTACCTAATGCTTTTCTTATTTAGATGCAAGTGATTGTATCGTTGACGGACATGAATGCCCTGTGATTTACCAAATGTAATGACAAAATACATACAAGATACCTTTATGCACTGAAATGTCAACAGTGCGGATAGTTGTTTATTATTGTCGGTATTTGACGCATATGCATCACAGAAGAAAAAGACGAGGATGTTGGAAGTCAGGCGAGTGTATGAATGCATTTGGGATCTCTGGTCTAGATGAATTTAATAAGATAAAAAAATCAACTTAGGATTTGCATAGTAAACATTGTTGTTGTCACCTGATTTATATAATTAATATGTATTCATTCATCTAACACAACTCTAAATATTCTTTTCTTAATTACGAGCTTAGTGGTTGATGCAATTGAAAAGTGGATATTGAAAAATTTTACAATTATTTTTTTCAAATGAATCAACAAAAACACCATTTGGCTTCAATCTTATTCGAGGAAACATTGACTGAGTCCTAAGAATCGAATGCAAACCTGAATCTGTATCAACAATTTTTGAAAGTTGGCCAACCTTTAAATTAAATGCAGCTTCTTCGAACGTTTTTTTTTCGAACACCGCCGCGTTTGGCGGAATTGCAATCTGAATATTTTTGTGCAAGTTCCTGAAGCGTGGCCTTACCGGAATCAATTCTTTTATATATTCCGTAAGTAATAATAATAATATTGTCTTCACGTCATGAACTTACTTGGCCACCGACTTTTGTTGTTTCACTAACAAGTGTGAGCATTGAACTTGACTTGGGCTTTGTGCCGGTGCTGCTGGTGGGGTAGGTAAATCCCACTATGATTCAAGCAAACATGTACACATTTAAATGGTAACGCATGCCAGTTGATAAGCTCAAACGCTACTCTCAACCGGCAGGAATGAATTCATCACGGCTGTTCGACATAATTTGTTATGATACAGTTAAGCTAAACCCAATAATGAATTATTCACAATAGTGTTCCATGTTAGGCCACATCTTTTTGAAAGTTTTCTCGATTATATCATACTTTTACTGCAAACCACCACCAGGCGGCAAGTGTATACTTCTCGCATTTGCAGAGCCTCAAATAATTCTGCATATTTATTTATTTGTTACACCTAGTAGGTTATAAATAAAGCGAGTACTCACCCAATCGTAAATAATATCGGTACTTTGGAGCTCGTGTACTGGTGACAGACACGAATTCCTCGATCAAACTAACTCCTTCCGAAAACTTCCAGCGCGTACAACAAGCTAATCCGGAAATTCTCCTACACTTGACATCTTTGCGGGAAACAGAAATTTCATGAACTAGCGATTCACGACAATGAATGAGGTTAGCAGACGACAGCAACGAAAAACGAAGTTGCAAGGTCTCGCACTGGATCCCGGTCAGAGATCTGCCATCCCGGCACTTGTGGAACCGATTGGGGTTGCCAGAGTGCCGAAAGCCAGATCTCTTTCCCGGACCAAGTCGCAAGTTATTACAACCTTTTACCCGAGAGTGTTATTAAATCTAAAGGATCACACCTAATTGTTAGTCTATTGCACCACTATTTGGCAACCAACATCCATGGAGAAGACAATATGTTCATTAATGCTGATAATTATGTCGGTGAAAACAAAAACAATATTCTTCTTGGCTACCTTGCCTGGCGGGTATGTAATGAGAAAAAAAAACCGAAAATCATCTTTTCTTTTATGCCTACTGTGTACACAAAGCTTTCATGTGATTGGCCGTTTGGTCTCGTAAAGAAAAAGCTTAAGATAACTTGCATATGTGCCATCTGTCCAAGATCACGTTGAATGGTGTAGTAGCCGAGCAGCCCGCCTTGACAAACTGCTCGAGGGACCTTTACGAAAAAAGACCATTTCTTAATAATAACAACGCAATAAGTGCGGAACAATTTGATACGCAATTTATTAATATTATTATTATTATTATTAGTAACCCGAAATAAACCCCGCCACTATCCCCGCTACCATTAAAAATAAAAATGTTTTTCAAAAAAAAAAAATCAATAATGGCAACACCATTGCGATGCAATTTGGCGAAGCAATTGCTAAATTTTTGCAACCGGAATCTGCCGTGACCACCATGAAGACGCTCGCCTAGAAAGGCGGTAAAGGCATAAATAACGAACGAGACGACCGGTTGACGACGGCAACGGGCTGGGTTGCGCGACGTTTTGAGATATTTTTGTTAGAAACGGGAGTACTCGCTTTCATGTTGTTCTCATTAATTCACAGGGAACGGATCTGATTAAGTTTTCAGTGTGAAAACACACTTGTTTTACTACAATTCATAACCTCCTACACATCTAGAAACATTCATAGATTATATCAAGACTCTATAATTCATAATTCCAAGCTGAGTCAACTTGAGTGTGAAGAGTCCCGCGCGCGTTACTCAGGCTCTGTCTGTCGTTATTTAGTATTCCATCCCTTCGATAGGTTACCTCAGCCTCGACACCGCGAGTTTTATCTTTTAATTCGTGAATGCAAAATTTGTTTGCAGTGGGCCCTTGTGCTGGGGAAAAGAACCCTCCCACGGCACGGCAATGCTAGCCTATCAGCGCATTCACGCGTCCTCAGACAAAGCCAATTCCGGCGAGCACTAATATCCTCGCTCGCCGATGCAGCAGACCATCGCTGCAGTTCTTTACGGACAATGATCATCCTACAATCACTACAATGTGTTGAAAAGTGCAACCCTACTGTCCATGTCAACTCTGCTATACCCACTGGCGATGAAATCAAAGATTATGACTGGTTAAACTTCTTTGCAAAGAATGGAGCCAAAAAAGATCCCAACATAACCAAATACCATAATTTTGTTTTTAGTTCAGAGTGTAAAGGCAAAGTTAACTGTAAGTTTATTATTGATGAAAATCACTTTCTCTATATAATTTTTCCTAGTGGAGGTGCACCACAAAAGTTTTCAACAGAAGTGACACCTACTGGAATGACAAGGGAACGGAAAGAATATCTTTTCAAAAATATTCGAGTGTACTGCAAAGAAGAGTCCAAAGATCTGCTTTGTCCTGAAGTCTTATCTTAATCAAGACCAGAGACAAGCAGATTCAGTCCCAGAAAGAAGAGGTCGTCGAAAAGAGGCAGCACCATTAAAGAAAAGGTGAAAGTGGAGTATTTAAAAACTTAAAGAACTCTTTCAATAACTTTTGGTGTCAGTAGATGTGCTAAAGGCATTGGTTTTTTTTTTTATTTTTGTAATGTTGGTCCTGGCTATGTATGATTTGTTTCTTAAATAGGTACATAAATTAAAGTTATGGTAATGTTGCAAAACTTTTAAACGCGTTTTTCTTAAAACCACCATTTTTTTTCTAAAAGTTCAAGTAGCCGTAATTTTTTTAATTTCGAAGATAAAAGTGTCAAATTTTCATCAAGTTGCTTTAATGAAGATAAAGAAAATGAGAAATTTTTGACAAGAGGTCAGGATTCTTTGTAGCAATTGACTAATCAGCAGATTCTTTTGAACCAGTCAATCTAAACCAAATCTCAAAAAAATATGCACATAACGCATGAACTTATGCTCCACCGTTATCGATTTTGAATTGAAATATTTCTATTAATTGATATTGGCCATTAATTATAAGCGAATCCTAACATATCAATCGTTTTATTTTCCCAAGAACGAAATCTTCAACGGTTCAAACATATCAATTGGACCTCAATGAAAATATTTCAAATGAAATTGGGTCATCCACTCAAGGTCCGTTGGACAATACGAAACATAAACGTTTGTCGGCTCCACGAAATAAATTCAACCTAACAATATTATCCGTTAGATCTATGCTCGATACATATCTTACACAATCCACCAAATACCAAACCGAAATCTCACCTATATAAATGACCATTAAAAAAAGATTTGGAATTTCATCTTGAACCAACAGTGAGTCCCAGCAGTGTCGATAGATGGATGTATTCATCAATAATAGAAAATAATAGCAAAAGCGAAAAATTTCTTGTTGATCCGTAGAAATTGGTTGAAAACAAGTTTTACCGGAAAAGTACACATTAACCTAGTGCCCGTAGGAGCGAATCATATTTCGCTGATTCGATGGAGCCAGCACGAAAAGAAGAGGAAACGCACAAGAAACCTGGAACCAATTTTGAAGCCCGAGTTCAAACTGATTGGGATACTGAAATGATCAACTCCGCTGTTATTGCTTTTCAATGAGCTCAGCTGAGTCATTCAAACCTACACATGCGCTATCTGGTCATGCATAAAATATTACGAGCCACATTTGATACATTTCGAATTTCCATTTGTTGCAAGTTTGGTCATATATCAAACATCGCCTCGGGTCAAGAAACTTCCCCGTTCAAACGCCAAATGAAAGAGTCGATAACCTTAGCCCGGGCTGAGCAATAATTAACGTTTAATTAGGAGTGACCACTTTGCTGCATTTCTTAACATTATTAATAGTATGTTAAGTTCGGTGCCAGTGATTTTCGGTAATTAGCATTTGCAAATCATTTACACGGATTTTTTGAAAACTCTTGAAATGTGAAACGTTGCAGTGCACGTCGAAGCCCTGAATTGCTGAAATTACATAAACAATGAACGAGGTCGCTGAATAGTCAAAAATCTACGGATTGGCGAATGCGAGTCTAATGTAATTTATTGTCTGTCTGGAGCAAGAGGCGGTAAACCGTGGAAAGACCTTACGTAAACGGACGAGAACGTCTCTCTGATAAACAACTTCACGTAGAGAGGTCATGCTTACGTATGGGATTTTGTGTGTATGGAAAGTACATATGAAATGAGTTTAAAATGGTTTTCCATCTGCAAGATGGAAGATTAGCTACTAAAACGTGTTACTTGCATCTAATCTGAAGAAAACTTTTGTACAGTACAAGTTCGACCTCTTCTATCGGCGGATAGATGAAAAGGTCAGCAAATATGAAATTGAATATGCATCTTTCCAGTTGTACAAGTAGTAGCGCATTTACTTGTTTTCAACTAACGGTTTGCATACTGACTTTTAGTGTAGATACAAATAGCTGTCAAGGATTATTTGAATGGGTTTTTAATTTAAATTTAATTCTTTTCTGACATTGTACCGCCTACTTTCATCAAAATAAAGCCGAAACTTTAAATGCAATACCTGTTGTGAATATTTGCAGTATTGACTACAACTTTATGATTTGAAAGGTGGGTTGAAATTTTCAGCACCTGAAATCAAATATTAAAAGTAGGTGCTAAATGAGCCTTCAACAACTTTTCACGGACTATAAGTGCTGCAATAAAAATAAATAATATGAATATTTTAGCTTTTTTCACTGCAACTAGATATTTTGTCGATCATTAGATCAAATCAAAAAATTAGAAGTCACATAATTTTAAGCTTGTATTAATAAAAGTATATGCAGGGTGGCACAAAGTACCATCACGATTTTAAATTTCAATATTTTTTTTTTCTAGAATTCATATTTATGTAGAATTGTAAGAAGATAATTAACGAGCATTGAACAGGTAAAGAAAAAAAAACAAGAAAATAACTGACACTGAAGAAGGGAGCAACTTATTCCCCAAATATACCCACAATATATGTCAAACAAGTTGAGTAAACAGACCTACGCTCATGTCAGAAGGGTTTTGTATTCGATTTACAAAATGCAGTCACAAGATCGAATCAAATCAAGAAACATGTCAAAGACGATTTTATTGGAGAAAATATGAAATTCGAAGATCATACTTTTCTTAACAAAGTTGAACGAATTTCGACTTCTGAGGTTTTTTTTTATTGTTATACTCATAAATATCTCCCTTGATAATTATTTGAGATGTCCATTCGCGAAGGAGGAAACACAATTTGTTCGAATCCTAGAATGGTTACAAAGCCCTTTTGCTAGGAGCTCTCTCCCGCCTCCTTGACTTGTTTCACTCATGAGCATTCATTGTAGGTACTCATTTTCAGTCATTCATTAAATTGAATCAAGTGTTCAAAGCATGCACCTTAAACTTGAAGTTGGGAAAAAATAACTCAAAATTATCCAATCTTCGCATTTAAAACAGCCACTATTTTGTTTTACGTTTACTGATACCACTAGCTGAACCGATTCTCAAAGATCTACATGACACCTATCATTCCTGAAATTTTCATGCAAATCCTAGCAAAACTGTAGTGTCTGAGTCGGTAAAAAGCGCATGTTGTTCCATAGCCATATGTTGCCATAGTAATAAATGCAGCGCATATTGTTCCATAGTAATATAGGAAAATTCAAACCAGTCTAGCTTCACTAAATATGATTCAATCTTTATGAAACTTTCAGGATAGATCAATCTTATACATAGTCATCTGTGCACTTAATTTCATTGAATTTAAGGGTAAATAATACTATTACTAACAAAGTTGAGCGAATTGCGACTTCTAACGTATTTGTTGTTGTTGTACTCACCAAGGCCTACATTCCTAATTTTTTTCAGATTTTTCGGATCACAGGTGTCCAATCGCGAGGGGGGGGACACAAATTTTCCGTGTATTTCCCCTCCCTGTGTGCCCCTCGAAGCAAACTTTGCCAAACTAAGACCTGTTTTGAAAAGTTCTCATCAAGACCTTTCATTTGATACCCATATCGGCTACTTACAATCAAATTTTTTTTCGGGGGGTCACTCCCCTATATGGGGGAACCCCCCTTAAATACCTTATAAAAATTTTTTGTAGTTGAACTTTGAAGAGAACACCACTTTACACCTACTTACAAGATTTGATGTTTCTAGCTTAAGTAGTTTCCGAGAAAAACTGCTGTGACACACGGACGGACGGACGGACAGACAGGACGCAATTTTAGTAGCGTTTTGTAAAATTATTTTACAAAACCCTAAAAAGAAAAATAAATAGCGTGTTGATCGAAATAATACAAATTAAGGATAGTTTGGTAGCGCTAAACATGGGAAAATACACACAGTATCAGCAAGATAAAACTTTTTGGATGATTCAGGTCGGCCCATTTCTGTTCCGAACAGTTCAAATAGGTTCATTTTAATACTTCGCTGATAGGTTGCATTCAGAACCGTTTGAATATGGTCAATATGCGTGTATAACTGTTGCGGTATCTCCAGACTATATTTTGTTAAGGACGATAATGCCGTTGATCCTTTCAATCTGTTTGCTTCTTCGAGGAACACCAGTAGTCACCAAGCCCTGTAACATTCTCCTGCTCACAAAACTCCTGGAACAATTTTGGAGCGATTGCACCGTCTTTATCCGTTACCATTTTTCAGGGATTTCCAAAATTCTTCTGAATCCGAACCTTATCTACTACCTCACATGCATTTTCCGTTCTGGTGCGGTATAGCCAAATATATTTCTTAAACCCGCCTATTGCATCTGACATTCTTATAACCCTTGGGCGTTGATGGTAGCGGGCCCAAGTAGTCGACGCTGTACGCTAGAAATGGTGCATATTCTTTGTCGATTGAGTGGAGTAATCCTTCTCGTTTCCCACGTTTCCTGTCTCCGAATATGCACAGTATACAACATCGTACAAAAGTCTCCACTTTGTGTTTTATGTTGTCCATATAGTATTTGGTTTCAATCAAATCCATGGTCTTTTTGACACTAAAACGACCAACATTGTAAGCTCTTTTGATAATTTATGTTGTCATACTTCTTGGAATCAGCAACAATGCTTTACTTTTTACTGACTTTTGCAGCAAATCATCTTCGATCATGTAGTCACCGTAGTTGAATTTAGTTGGTACTTCCAGTACCGTACGTATACCATCATCTTATTGCTGAACTCGACGGATTTCTTCTATAAAAGTGTTTTTTACAGGGAAAAACACCAACATATTTCGGCTAAGTGCGTCAGAGTGACGTATTCGACTGCCATTTTGATGCTGAACAACATAACTGAAGCCATCTAAGAATATATCCCATCTTGCCATTTGCGGAGAAACTCCTTTTTTTTCTAGTGTCAGCCGGAACGCGTTGCAACCAGTAACAATCTTAAATTGGATCCGGACAAGATTAATTTTATCTTTTTATCAGCTATGATAACTGCAAGTGCTTCCAGCTCATAATTGTTGTAGTTTTTCTCCACGTCGCACTGTGGGGCCGAATGGCAACATAGAAACCTGGGGTCGGTCTCATTCGACTCAGAACAAAAAAATACAAGTTCAACTGTTTTTATTGAAATTTCGAAGCAAATTAAAGAACTAATGAGGAAATGAAAGCCTATTGGCAAGATAACATTTCTGAAATTTTCGGAATAGGTTGTACTCATCAAAAATAGTTGTAACAAGTATTTTGAGTGAATATTTTAATTAAATAATACTTACAATTAAAAACTAAAGGAAGCTTAAAAACTGGAGAGAAATAATGAAACTAGGGATTCAAAGTTGAAAGTTGTTCAAATTGAAAAGAAACTTACGATTTCATATTCAAGGAAATTAGATTAACAGTTCCTTGGCTGCATCACTGATTTCCATGTGCTTTTTCTTTGGTTCGTGTCTCATGTTCATGATAAAAGGATCTGAAGTCTTCAGTAGCTTGTGGAACACTTCTTCGTTGGTAGAAATACGAGATGTATTCCGAGAGTTTTTGATCTTGAAAGCTTGAAAGTCTTGACACCTTTATTTCTACTTTCTTATGTTTCTTCCGACAATATTCCGATTGGGAGAATCAACTTGCACCATGCAACAAAATCTTATGCACCGTGGATGGCACGTAACAGGCCAATTATAAGTCCCCGGTCAAATGGTGCCGTTTTTTTAACCATTTCATCCTTTAAACGATCCAATAACGCTATATAATAATCGCTGCTGATGGTCTGGCCCTTTTGGAGGTAATCAATGAATATTATACCTTGCGAATCCCAGAATACTGATGCCATAACCTTGCCAGCTGACGGTTGTGTTTTTCCTCGCGTTAAATTCGGTTCTTCGTGTGTAGTCCACTCAGCTGACTGTCGATTGGACTCCGGAGTGAAATGATGGAGCCATGTTTCATCCATTGTCACATATCGACGCAAAAAGTCAGGTTTATTGCGCTTAAACACTGCTCAGAATCAACACGTTGTTGCTTTTGATCGATTGTGAGCTCGCGTGGCACCCATTTTGCATACAGCTTTTTCATGTACAAATATTCGTGAATGATATGACGTACACGTTCAGATGATATCTTCACAATGTCTGCCATCTTGACCAACTTCACTTTACGGTCATTCAAAACTATTTTGTGATCTTTTCTAATGTTTTCGTCGGTGACAGCCTCTTTGGGGCGTCCACTGCGTTCACCGTCTTCAATGCTCATTTCACCACGTTTAAACTTAGCATACCAATCAATGATGGTTGATTTTCCTGGTGCAGACCCCGGAAACTCTTCATCAAGCCAAGATTTTGCTTCAACTGTATCTTTTCCCTTCAAAAAACAAAATTTTATCAGCACAAGAAATTCTTTTTTTTTTCATCTTTTTTTCAAATAACAAAAGTAGCTACACTCACAACGCAATGTCTCACAAATTAATGGTCGGACTGCTGTCAAATTTTGACACGTATCGTTTGAAGGTTGGTACTAACTAAAAATCATAAGGATTTAATACTAGCACCGCCATCTGTGTATCAGACCAGGGACTTTTCAATTGGGCTGTTAGTACCATGGACACTTCTCAATAGCCATTTCTGCTGTTTGTTTTGAGAAGAGCCGGAATTTGCATTGCTATTTATGGCTTCCAGTATAGTAGCGATCCGGTGGATTAGAATTTCCTTGATTCCCGTTATTGCACTTGTGACCTTGCAATCATTAAAAAATGTCTGGCAGTGTTGCCATTATTTGAAGATCCGTAACCCTGCTTAATGAAGTCTACTTTGATGCCGGCTTTCTCAAGAAAATCTTGCTGAATACGTTTCTTTTCGTTTTCGTGCATGACTCGCGTGTCTTTTGTAGTCCTCCATTTTTCAAAAATTTTGTTGCAGGCAATGTGAAGGATGTATTCCATACACTTGATACTAGCGTGTAATGGAGAGATCCCAAAGTCGAGAGCATTCACATTGTTTTTTTGTTGGATTTTTGCTAAGTCGTTGATTTCCGAAGGAATTTACAGATTTCGAACAGTTCAAATAGGTTCATTTTAATACTTCGCTGATAGGTTGCATTCAGAACCGTTTGAATATGGTCTATATGCGCGTATAACTGTTGCGGTATCTCCAGACTATATTTTGTTAAGGCAAGAACGATAATGCCGTTGATCCTTTCAATCTGTTTGCTTCTTCGAGGAACACCAGTAGTCACCAAGCCCTGTAACATTCTCCTGCTCACAAAACTCCTGGAACAATTTTGATGCGATTGCATCGTCTTTATCCGTTACCATTTTTCAGGGATTTCCGAAATTCTTCTGAATCCGAACTTTATCTACTACCTCACATGTATTTTCCGTTCTGGTGCGGTATAGCCAAATATATTTCTTAAACCCGCCTATGGCATCTGACATTCTTATAACCCTTGGGCGTTGATGGTAGCGGGCCCAAGTAGTCGACGCTGTACGCTAGAAATGGTGCATCTCCTTTGTCGATTGAGTGGAGTAATCCTTCTCGTTTCCCACGTTTCCTGTCTCCGAATATGCACAGTATACAACATCGTACAAATGTCTCCACTTTGTGTTTTATGTTGTCTATATAGTAGTTAGTTTCAATTAAATCCATGGTCTTTTTGACACTAAAACGACCAACATTGTAAGCTCTTTTGATAATTTATGTTGTCATACTTCTTGGAATCAGCAAGAATGCTTTACTTTTTACTGACTTTTGCAGCAAACCATCTTCGATCATGTAGTCACCGTAGTTGAATTTAGTTGGTACTTCCAGTATCGTACGTATACCATCATCTGAATGCTGAACTCGACGGATTTCTTCTATAAAAGTGTTTTTTATAGGGAAAAACACCAATATACATCCCACGAAATAATAGAAATAGAGTTGCGTTAGTGCAGTGCGCTATGGGATTATACAGATCGGTATTTCCCAAGAACCGGTTTTCGATTTTTGTTTTCTGCTAATACGTTCGTTTGCGGCGTTATTCAAAAACATTCTAGTGCGAAATATTGATAAGACCAGAAGTGTACGTAAAAAGAAGGAAATTACAAAGAAATAACAAATCATATAATATTTAATTTCATCAAATTAGGTAAATTGAATTGTATTTTTGGTTACTGTTACAACTAACTTTTATATCGACAGCTGCGCGAATCACACTGAAATGGGTCGAGGAAAGCAATTGACGGAAATAGAACGAGGACAAATTCTCGCCTATCGGAATAGTGGCGCAACAACCAGAGAAATAGCATCTCGAATGAAAAGAAGTAAGACTGTGGTTATAAATTTCCTGAAACTAAAAGACAACTATGGTAAAAAAAGAGTTAGCCAGTGGTGTCTGCCAGAGAAATCAGAGAAATTAAAAGGCTGGCTTGTAATAAGGGCAACAGCCCAGCAGAAATTCAACGTACTTTAGGACTTCAAGTAGGTGTGAGACGCGTGCAACAAATTTTGAAGGCAGATAGTAAGTTAGAGTATGTCAAACGGGATCCTAAACCTAAATTGACAACACGCCACAAACAGCTAACATTGAATTTTGCTGAGAAGTACCAATTTTGGGAAGAGGAATGGACCACAGTACTTTTCAGCGATGAAAAAAAAATCAACCTCGACGGACCTGATGGCCTACAAAGATATTGGCACGATAAGCGTACAAAAAAGCAAAAAAGGATGGCAAGAAATTTCGGTGGAGGATCCTTAATGGTGTGGGCTGCTATTGGATATTACGGCAAGTCCCCTATATGTTTTATTTCCGCAAAAATGAACGCTGTCAAATATGTGGAGTTGCTTGATGACGTACTAATTGATTTCGGGGAAACACACGGAGCTGAATGGATATTTCAGCAAGATAATGCTGCGGTGCACACCGCGCGACATACCAAGAACTTTCTAGAATCTCGTGGAATTCCATTACTGGAGTGACCACCATGCAGCCCGGATTTAAACCCAATTGAAAACATCTGGGCAATACTATCCGAGCGGGTTTTTCACCAAGGTCGTCAATACGACTCCGTCCGAGAGCTACGGGCAGCTGTCAACACTGAATGGAAGAACATTAGTCAGGATACTGTCCAAACAGTTATAACTTCCATGCCACGTCGCCTGCAACACGTTATAATTAACCGAGGTGCTAGTACAAACTACTAAAACTACTCAAAGACGAATTTTATATACCAAAAGTCGTTAACAGTTGTGTTTTTCATCGCGTTAAATTCAGTTCATCGTGTGCAGTCCACTCAGCTGACTGTCGATTGGACTCCGGAGTGAAATGATGGAGCCATGTTTCATCCATTGTCACATATCGACGCAAAAAGTCAGGTTTATTGCGCTTAAACACTGCTCAGAATCAACACGATGTTGCTTTTGATCGATTGTGAGCTCGCGTGGCACCCATTTTGCATACAGCTTTTTCATGTACAAATATTCGTGAATGATATGATGTACACGTTCAGATGATATCTTCACAATTTCTGCCATCTTGACCAACTTCACTTTACGGTCATTCAAAATTATTTTGTGAACTTTTCTAATGTTTTCGTCGGTGACAGCCTCTTTGGGGCGTCCAGTGCGTTCACCGTCTTCAATGCTCATTTCACCACGTTTAAACTTAGCATACCAATCAATGATGGTTGATTTCCCTGGTGCAGACCCCGGAAACTCTTCATCAAGCCAAGATTTTGCTTCAACTGTATCTTTTCCCTTCAAAAAACAAAATTTTATCAGCACAAGAAATTCTTTTTTTTTCAATTTTTTTCAAATAACAAAAGTAGCTACACTCACAACGCAATATCTCACAAATTAGTGGTCGGACTGCTGTCAAATTTTGACACGTATCGTTTGAAGGTTGGTACTAACTAAAAATCATATGGATTTAATACTAGCACCGCCATCTGTGTATCAGACCAGGGACTTTTCAATTGGCCTGTTAGTACCATGGATACTTCTCAATAGCCATTTCTGCTGTTTGTTTTGAGAAGAGCCGGAATTTGCATTGTTATTTATGGCTTCCAGCATAGTAGCGATCCGGTGGATTAGAATTTCCTTGATTCCCGTTATTGCACTTGTGACCTTGCAATCATTAAAAAACGTCTGGCAGTGTTGCCATTATTTGAAGATCCGTAACCCTGCTTAATGAAGTCTACTTTGATGCCGGCTTTCTCAAGAAAATCTTGCTGAATACGTTTCTTTTCGTTTTCGTGCATGATTCGCGTGTCTTTTGCAGTCTTCCATTTTTCAAAAATTTTGTTGCAGGCAATGTGAAGGATGTATTCCATACACTTGATTCTAGCGTGTAATGGAGAGATTTCAAAGTCGAGAGCATTCACAGTGTTTTTTTGTTGGATTTTTGCTAAGTCGTTGATTTCCGAAGGAATTTACAGATTTCGTATTTGTGATGGCTTGAGCTACTTTGCTGTCCAATATTGTCATCATCAGGATATTTCGAATACGGTTGACATTAATGCCGATCAACAATTAGGTAGCTTCCAACTTCTCTATTTCTGCTACAGCCCGTTTTTTTTAGCTCGCGCCAAATCAAGTGTCTCTTTCTGGAAACTATATCTCAAGGGCCTGCAATGTCTTGTTGAGGAAGCTCGGCCATTTTCCAAAATCGATCCATTTGCATCAACATCAATTGGGATTTTAAGCTTCAGAGGAACTATTGACGTTATGAATAAATTCGAGTCACTTATTTCGTTATAGTTGATCTAATATTTTAGGGCAAATTCTGCATACAATTTTTGACGAGCCGGTGGCCCAACGATTTTAAGACTGCGCAAGCTGCAATGGGGTGGACATATGAATCGTATGGATGAAAAACGGAGACCCAAAAGGTATTCGTTGGCAGAACTGAAGGCCGGAGACAAGTGGACAAACCGAGGAAACGCTGAGCTGACTCGGTCGACGAAGACAGCTCATCGCTGCTCGGATTTCGAAATTGGAGGACGTGGTCAATGGACCGAGACAGTTAGAGGCGCTATGTGCAGGAAGCGGAGGCCCGAGAGGAGCTGTATTGCTACGAAGAAGAAGAATAAGACCTGTGCTATTTTATGGGTGTGAAACATGGACCCACACCCAAACATCGGCGAACGTATTGAATGCCTTCGAGAGATTGGCCCTGAGGCGAATAATCGGAGCGAAGCTAGACGGAGACCAATGGCAGATTCGATACAACCACTAGCTGTATGAAATTTTTTGACGCCCTGAAAGTTTTAACGATTGCAAAACTACTGGCCACGTGAATCGTATGGATGAACAAGGGATACCTAGAAAGGTATTCGTTGGGACAACTCTGGGTCGGCGACCAGTAGAGAAATCGAGAAAACGCTGGTCTGACTGGGTCGAGGAGACAGTTCATCGTTGCTCGGATTTCGAAAGTGGAGGACGTGGTCAATGGACCGAGACAGTTGGAGCCGTTTGTTGCAATAATCGGAAGATCCGACAGGGGCTGTAGTGCTATGAAGAAGAAGAAGCCTGGCTTACTGATCCAAATAGTGGTCAGTTATTAATTTTTTCTTCAATTAATTAAAGGTGGCGTTCTTGTTCAATAATTTTAAGTTCTTCTCTTCTGCGATTTAAACCAAATAAATACATCACGAAAGCGGGAAGATTCTGTAGTCTACTAAATTTGAGTGAACAGATCTTACCTGATCATATTCCCCAGGAGTATGTTTTCCATTTCTGTGAATGATTCAACCAAAGCGACTTCATACCACTGGAGGTCTGGAAGTCGACTACTGGGCATCCGGAATACAAGGAAATATTGCCACACGGAAGTGTCTTGAATTTGTATTGGCCTCAATGGAAATATTGTATCTTCAGGTGGAGAGTGGCATGCTCAATTCGAAATAGGAAACGGCAGATAACACATATAGGACTCAAGTTGTCCTTTTAAAAACCGAATTCAGGACGCAATTCACGAAATATACGAAGGAACATCGGAGGACTACCTTGGCGTAAGCGAGGCTCTATGTTGAAAGAAAAATTTTATTGGCTCCACACTCGAGAAGACTCAGAGGAATGACGTTGTGGGGGTGCTGCCTATAACGGTAAGTATTATATAAAAAAAATTGCGTACAAACTTCGAGTTCTAAATTTTTGGCGAATGTGCGAGCTGCTGGGAATACGGAAAATAAGGACAACACCGCTTCATTATCAATCCGGTGGAATGGTCGAATGTTTTGACGCCACGCTCAACAAATACCTGGATCAAATGGTTGGCAAAAACCAAGCAATCTGAGATCGGCACATCCCAGTATTCTTGATGACATACAGGTCTACAGAATATGCATCGACGGGTGAAGGCCCAGACAATGTCTGCTTTGAAAAAACGATTCGTCTATCGACTGATGTGACATTTTGAACCCGTTTGAGTAGCTTCAAACCATATCTGAGTGCGCAAGTGAACTAAGGCATCGGATCAAACAATTACAGCGAACAGTACACAAACACCTCTACTTGGGTACTGACCGCATGAAGACGAGATATGATTTAAAGGCAAGCTCCTCTGCATTCCAGCAGGACGACTTGGTGTGGCTGTATAACCCGCGGTGTCGGGAAGGTAGGTTTCCAAAATTGCAGATTGATTGGGAGGGAACATACTGAATCCTTTAGCGAATTAACACTGTTCTATATCGTCTACAGAAAAAACGAAAACCGGGAGCAAATATCAAATCAAATTATGTACTGGTATGACTGGCGAGACATCTTTCCAGGCGAAAAGAGCTAAGGTGTAAGCAATGTTGCATGCCTTAACAATCACATGAGTTACTGTCGGCACTGTCCGCGTTCAGGTAAAACTATATCATCCAAAACAATTTCGATAAATACAACATTAAAAAAACATCAAACACCTGACAACAAATCACAACAATTACATCATTCAAAATCATCATCTTGAATGACGATCAACAATCATTGCGAAACAATTCGATCCCATCATGATATCATCATCGATAACAAGCATTAATGAGTCGCCTTCGGTCGCGACGGTACCAGAACATATTAAATTATGTACATTTTCTATATAAGTAGATGATACGGAAAGAAATTCACTTTTAGTACGTATCAAGCGGCTTTTGAAGGTATATTAGAGTTAAATAAGCCCTTTCGGTTCATTCAGAAGTTTTTAACAAAGTATAATTATATTTGAATTAAAAGACAGTTTATAACTTCCTGGCAAATCTAAATTAGATGCCACGCATTTAATACATGCAACAATAAATAAGGATCTATCAGGAACTTAATGCACTGATTCCTTTTGTAAAGGAATAAATTATTTTTTGTTTGCCGGCGCTTGAAAGTGAAATGTGTTAATTTACAATAGGAATAATAGAATTTGTTTTATACTATAGAAGAATGAAAAAACCTTCTCTTGAAGAATTGAATTTTATGATAACGGATGAAATTATTAAACTTTTACGTTTACTTCGAATAATTTTGTGTTGTATCATAATAAATTTTATTGTACTCGTATACTATAGTTTTGTGCCTTCTGCTAAGCAAAATAGAAACAAATAAAAACGGAGGAGCCAAAATAATATGACTTCTAAAAGTTATGTGTGGGATGGTCATAGTGAGTTGAAAGATTCACAACTTCAAAATTTGACACGAATTCGGACCTCTTGATTGAAATGCGAAATTTTGCAAGTATCTGTTTCAGCTTTTGTAGTAAATATCATGTTTTTAAGCTGCCAGGCAGTTATTAAGCTGACAGGCAGTTATTTCATTATTTGAATGAAACTAACAAAGAAACATAATTTTTTATCAGGAGAACATTAATGTGCATTTATTACCATCAAAAAAAGTTACACAATGGGAAAAATATAAATTTTCTTTATAGATGCAAATGTAAGAAAGCTTTTGAACTACCTCACGAAAGTTTCTCTCTCAACCAACTTGTTTGCAACGGATTTAAACCTCCACCATCATTATCATCTTTTCACTAATTCAATTACATCAACTTAAATCTTGAATAAATTCATTATAAAATTCGTGACAAGTTATGGATAGTGGATACACGACAATATTCGAAGGTTAACAAGGAAACCGAGCGCTTCCAACAACACTTTCGAAATTCCAAAGCGCCAATCGAATCGTTTGCCCGCGCGCTGTGAGTGCTGAACTTGTCCGCTACCTCCGGGTGAGGTCAAACTTACGTTTCATTTTTGGTGTCGACAACTCACACGAAAATGGCAACAAATCACGCCGCGAAATTCGCCAAACAGCTCCTCAATTAGCAACTTTGGAAGAGGGATGATTGGACATCAGGTTCCTGTCTCGTAAATTTTGCATACAACTACCAAGTCAGCTAGCCAGCTTGCGTGCCTCTTCTGCTACTGACTCCTATGTTAACATATTCTTTTTTTTCGTGCGCAATTCATTAATAAATCCCGGCTACTTAACATTGTTGTTGAAACGCTTGAAAATTGTCGATTGTTGGCTCAATTTGTTGTCGGTTGTTGGCGGTGGTGAGTATTGAAAGAACGATTTAAGCCTTTTTTTGGTTGTCGGTAGTTTTTGTGTGTGGGAACTCTACCTCATGCTTGCTCTCATATTAGTCAGACGAGATATTGTCATTCATCGTCATACTGCTTGCATGCATATATGCACTCGACATGGAGACTTGGCTCTTCGTGTCAAAGGGGAGAGGGAGCAGCACGAGTGATTTTTCACAATAACCCAATCAATAGAATAGATGAGTGTTCCATACTTGTAGTTTGGCATATAATATCAACACTGAAGAAAGAGAGAAAGAGTGACACATGAGGTGACTGCATCTTGAAGATGCTTCTCAAGATACTCGTAGATGAACTAGAAGATATGAGTGCAGTCTTGCGTTATTAATAAGTTTACTTAAGTCTATTTGAAGTTAGTTTAAGTCTGTTTGCTCTGAAAATATAGCATTGAATCGATTTATCTATGCATTAATTTGAATGATCGACTGAAGTGTTTCCGTTGGCAAATAGTGTGTTAAATCGCTTAGGAAATTTTCTTGTTCTGAGAAGGAAAAGAAAGTTTAGACGATGTGAAAGTTTCAGATTCCGAGATGCTTTGTTGTTTAATTTTCATGTTCGGTCTTGGAAGGAACATTGAATCGATATAGAGAAAAAAGAATCCTTTCTCTGTGGACTTCGCAATTGAATCCAAGAAAAAACAAAAAAATAAAAATGCTGAAATCGATTGAAAGCTTTGTTATAATTGTGGTTATATCAGCGGCTAGACAGACAGTCGCCACCTTTTGTTTGGTGAGATGACCCATTTGAAATGTATTGTATCCAGGCTTTCAGCATTATATCACATATGTGAAAAATGAAACACGATGTTGATTCTATTAAGAGCTTGATAAACTTGTCATGATATTAAAAATATGAAAAAGGAAGGACGAACAAACACAGCAGGAAATGTAGAAGAAGGTATAACCCATATCTTTGCGCTATAGAAATATGAGGCTTATCGTTCATGAATTTTAACCGACGTTTGTGTATTGCAATAGTTCAGTATAATGTCTTGTATCTAAAATATGTGTCCGTGCTGTTTTAGCACGAACACATTTTTTTTTAAATAGAAGGCAAGACAAACCCATTAATGAAAATGGGCGTTATTGTAGACATGATTATTATTTCCACGAAACAATGCTGAAGAGGAAATGACCTTTCATATTCCTATTTTCATACTTATATTTTTGCTTTTATAAGGTCACATGTGTCAGCTGGTTTCATCTGTATGTATCAACTATTAAATATTATTTTTAAATATATTCAATATTATTTTAGTGTCTAGTGATTCATAAAATCAATAATCTTTTGTGTCGTGTTTTTATTGTTTTTTAAGTTAGTAGTATTAAATTAATGCAATATTACTCATCTTTCTTCTTCCTTTCAGGTAAGTGGCATATCTAATGTATATCGAGAATAAGAGCTGCAAGGTAAATTTGATTTTGAAATTAAAATCATAAAAAATATCGATAATTTCTAATCAACATTAGTAAGTACGTTGCACAAATTTTTTAATACTTTCATTCCTGATGTAGTTTGAGTTCGGGATAAGAAAGCGAGCCCCAGTCTAATTTTCGATCAGAATTTATGCGATAGAAATATTTTATTTGGTATTTGAATTAAAGATAGGAAATACAGGAAACTAAAATGTTCGGGGTTTTAGAACAAAATTTAATGCAGTTAATCTTGCTCTTATATTGTCAATGACGATGTATTGTAATTGAGATTGACGTTTGGACGTTGAAACTGTCAATTCGCGTGCGGATTCGTCAATATTGAAACTGCGAATACCAAACATGACAACACTACACCGGCCATGACACCGATTACTGCGGAGGTTCCTTCTCTCCCGTAGGCCTCTCTGCTGACGATTTTGAAGCGACCTCCACACCAACCAACAGCTAAAGCCGGACAGCTTCTGGTTCATGCACTAAAGCCGTGCAGGAATACCCTTCGGCTCGAGAGCGAATCTTTGCATCAGAAGAAACAAAATGGTCCACTCGTCGCTGGAGGAGCTTCCGTAAGAGAGTGCGCATCTGCCGCCGAATTCTATCTGTATGTAACACAGTGGAGGCTCCCGAGAATGATACCCGACCGTACGCCCCAATCAAAGTGTTGGGCAAAGTCGCTGTCTCGTTGATCGACATGGGTGCTAGTACTAGCTGCCTTGCTTCGAGCCTTGGCTCAAAGGAACTCCATCAACACTCTACGTTGGTAAAACCTTGGGTTATGACATCAGCACCGCTGATGGCACCCAGCGCGTTCAGGGGTCAAACCAAAAACGTCACTTTTTACATCGTCCCCTCACTGACCCAGAACTTGTACCTCGGTGTCGACTTCGTCCTGGAATTTGGTCTGGCTACAGATTTATTCTCGGATCCCCGCGTCAACACTGAAATCACTTCTATGCCAGACAGATACGAACTAACCCTCAGCCAACAACAACGCCTAGAAGCATCCATTGGTGCTTTTCCATCCTATGCGATAGAAGCTCTTGGCCGTACCAACCTAGATTCATACGCCATAGACGTCGGCGATAGTAAACCCATAATGTAACGACATTATTCCATTTCGCCGGCTATGGAAAAGTTGGGTTACGCTGAACTGGACAGGATGGTGAAGTTGGGAGTTATAGAGGAGTCACAAAGCGCCTGGTCCTCTCCGGTGAGCTTGGTGGTAAAACCAGGGAAGGTGCGTCTTTGTCTTAATGCCCAAAAAATCAATGCGGTGACGGTCAAAGATGTATACCCTCTCCCAATCATCGACGGAATACTAGGACGTCTGCTGAAGGCAAACTACATTACAAGTCTCAACTTGAAAAATGTTTTCTGGCAAATTCCTCTCAATGTAGGATCGAGGGACAAAACCGCGGTCACAGTGCCCGGATGACCACTCTATCAGTTCGTCACGATGCCCTTCGGCCTGTGGAACGCAGCGCAAACGATGACTCGTCTAATGGACAAGGTAATTCCACCCCACCTGAGGCGCTAAGTGTTCGTATACTTGGATGATCTCCTACTCATCACAGAAACGTTCAACCAACATATGTTACTGCTTCAAGAAGTAGCTTTATGTATTCGCAAAGTAAGGCTCAAGATCAATATTCAGAAGAGCAAATTCGTCATGACCAAAGTCCGGTAATTAAGACACATCATCTGTTACGGTACCATCAAGACCGACCCGGGTAAAACTCGAGCGATTGCCAAAAACTGTTAAGCAGTTGCGACGGCTCTTGGGATTATGCGGATGGTACAGAAGGTTCGTTCGAAACTATGCGACAGTTTCAGCGCCCCTGTCAGACATGCTGCGGAAGGGTAAATTCGCCTGGTCCGAGCTCAGCTGGAAAGCACTCGAAGAGCTTAAACTAGCTTTGACTTCTGCCCCAGTTTTACACAGCGCAAACTTCACAAACTTCACCAAACCTTTTTCCATTCATTGTGACGCAAGTCGACATGGAGTCGAGGCGGTGCTAGTGCAACTAACTTAAGAAGAGGAAGAAGCTCCAATAGCCTTCATGACAAGTAAGTTTAACTCGGTTCAGAGGAACAACACCGTATCCGAGCAGGAATGTCTGGCAACGGTGATGGTTATCTAGAAGTTTCCAGCGTACGTAGAAGGCCATCTATTCGAGATCATCACCGACGACGCTTTACTACAATAGCTGATGAATCAAACTGACCTACACGGACGCTTGGCCACTTAAACTGCAAGTTCTCTCGCGAATGTTTGCATCAGAGGGAGCAGAACTGGCAGTGAACGATGATAGGCCTATACAAAAAGATATGGACATCCCACACTTCAAATTGGAAAACTATCATAAGTTGCGGCAAACCACTGAGGCCCAACAAACACAGTTGCCTGATTTGAAAGCGATCGATGGCTATAGATACCGACGGAATGAATATGCAACCGGTAACTCTTTCCAGGAAGAACAGTCTTGGAAGGTTTGGGTGCCGGAGGAGATGGCTCATAATCTGATCTTCGATGCACATGATCACCCTCTTTGAGCTCACCGCGGCTATGGTCGAACGCTTCGGCGTCTTAAGAAATACTTCTTTTGGCCTAAAACGTCCTCACAGGTCAAAGAATATGTAGCCGTCTGTGAAACCTGTAAAGGCACTAAAGCTCCCAACTAGCCTCTTTGATCTCCAATGAGCCAACTCAATGTTCCGGTACGCGTATTCCAACGTCTGTATACAGACTTGCTTGGTCCGTATCCTATGTCATCTCTGGGACACGTTGGTGCTGTTGTTGTACTAGACCAGCTATCGAAGTTCCCGCAGTTGGAACCCATTCGTAAGTTCACGACTCCATCTATCTTGAAATTCTTAGAGTCGGGTGTTCCGGGTTTTTGTTGTGCCTGAAAGCCTTTACTTGGATAACAGAACTCAATTCCGTTCTCGTCAGTTTAGACACCACTCGAGGAGTATGGGGTCGAACGTCAACTGACATCCATATACTTCCCCCAATCGAATGTATCAGAACGTTTGAATCGCACCCCGTTAGCTGCAATCCGTTCCTATATCCATCCAATCCAGAAGGGTCGGGATCGCCGATTGTCCGCAATCATGTGCGCACTGCGATCTTCCTATCACTGTATCACGGGTGTTTCTCCTTACTTTGCCACCTTCGGACAGCACCTAATTTGCTACTGACAGTCATACAAGCTATTGCGGCAATTAAAGTGTTTGGAACACTCCGTCGTTACACTGGGGCCTCACGAAAGATTAGGCGTGCTTCGCCAACAAATACGATAAAAGATAAAAAGCGCAGGCCGCGCTAAGGAAGCGCAGAACAATTTGCGATCTCGACCTTCTGAGTTTAGAGAAGGAGTGTCACGGACAAGTTCCATCCAAACCTCAGCACTTCCCTCTGCAATAAGTATACGATTTGTATTAAAACAAATGGAATCACCCGAACCAAGTTACTTTTGAAATTTTTGCAATTATGAATATGATGTACTCAATAATAACACCAATGGCACACATAGTATGCAAGCTAGGACGATAGCAGATATCTATACAACCACAACGACAGCAGCAAAAACTATTCGCGGCAGGGATGGTAAGTAATCCATCACGTTAGAAACCCCACGAAGCGAAAAGAAATCGACCTCTAACCTACGTATACGCACAAACTAATCGAACGTGCAATTTAATTGACTGACTCGTGGAAGTGGCTGAAGAGTATCGACTCCAAAACGAAACTTTTTGTTGGGCCGTATCATCTGAAGATAATTTTCTACTTTTTAGGTCGGTAGCTCAAGTGGAAGTAAGATTGGTTGGAACAGCGACAATACTATTTGCACCGAAAAATATAGAAGCCTGCCCAGCAGATTTTGAGAAAGTTAGGAACAGCACGGACGACACCTACAAGGAGAAGAAGTTTCACTTTTCGCATCCGTATCGCTACAAGACACAACTTGAAATTGGTGTCGAGCACACCATTTCTCCCTACCCATGGTGCAACAGGCTAGCCTGGGAAATTAGTCCGTAAAATTGGAGAACCATTATTTATGAATAATTACCTCGAATAATCGAGCCGTGTCTAGAAGTCTTCGACAGTAGCCCCAACTAACGCACCAAGGAATCCAAATAGGACTGTAATACCGGAGCAATTGTTATGATCTAGTGCGCCACAATATAGACGATATTGGCGTTGGTCTAGCTTCTAATACATCAAACCAGTCATCAATATCATCAACTCGGAGCTGCCGGCAATGAAAGACCTACACAAAAAGGTTAAAATCCCTCACAAAACGCAAAGCGGAATTTAATTTCAACTCCAGGATAGAGTAAACATAAACAAACGGAAGACACTTGACGTTTCGATCAGGCACGGCTACCAACGTTGAAAATAAAACAAAACCAACTAAATAACAATACGGGGAAAAGCTCGCAGCGAACATGTATGTTAACCTTTATTTTCCAGCAAAGAAGGTTGGAGTCATGGATAGCTGAGGATCCGAAAGGGCAATGGTGCCGCTGGAATCCACGATTCCAAGAAGCTGCGACCAACTTCACTGAAGGATTTTTTAACGGAGGTGAAATCCCACCTGAGGCTAGGACGCACCTAACAATGGACGAGAAGCTTTATTCTGTTTTGGGAACCCGAGTGGGAAGGACGTATCAGCGAGAAAAGGAATAGTCGATTGGAGTCATACTCGGTAAGCGAGGAGCATGATTACGGAGTTGGCAGCGAAGGAAAGAAACGTTGGCTAATTTTCCGTGTTCATTTCTCCATGAGTTTCTCCAAAAATTTCGGTACGACGAGTGTACGCCTGGAGGAGTTGCCGTTAATTTTTTCAGTGATTCACGCTGCGTGCGAAAGTTAATCTAACGGGGAAAGGCAACCAAGCGGAAAGTAGTTTATTAATCGAGCGGTTCGCCCCGCCAATTACTTGATAATTCACCCGATGCACCCAACGATTTCATCTACATCGCGGCAATATTATGCCACAAACCGCAAATGTTCACCACTTGATGTGAGTGTGCGGAGCAAAGCTCTGCCACTAAAGTAGACTTGACATCGGCCGAGTGGTGACTTAAACGCGGTTCACCGAGAACGTTTCGTGGCTAGTGGGTGTGCGGTAATTTTTCGGCCATAACCCACCTAAGACCTCGCCGAACCATTGCTCACACAGGTCATCTTAATTTGCGCCGCCATTCTGTGATTGATGTTTTCCTTCCGCAATACAGATTTTCGTTACTGATTTCTCAGGGTCCATTCTTGGTCGCAATAGCGTGTCCGGAATTAAACGTCCCCAGAGCCTATATAGCGAGGTAGCGGTCTTATTTGAGACCGGAGATGCCCAAAGCATACGGAGTACGCATATTTAGAACCAGGCATTCCTTTGGCTATGAAGCCCTGGGCATATTATTTTTCACCTTAGCTTGGGGTTGTTAATCCCCTTTTACAGAGGAAGGAAGACAGTCCTCGAATTTGGTTTCGCTTTACCAAGCAGGATCATGCATACCACGAACATATAACTGGGGATAAGCACGTTCCCCGTATTCCTCTCTACCTTGTTGTCCGAAGGAATGCCTTCACTCTACTTTCCAGTAAATAAATTCGTTGTAGACCAGGGTAAAAAAACAAAAGAGGGTTATGCCCGAGGATAAGGATAAAGTTAATTTACATGCTTGTTGGTCATCTTGGAAGCCTTTAGCAGCCAAAGCGGAGGGATCTCGTTTGTCTATACCAAATGTTTCATTTGCCTGCCATAGAACTTAGTCAGCAGCCATCCAGGTGCCTCTATTTCAAGTGAGCATCCGGATGGAGGTTATATGGCTAGGGCTTTGAGGGTCTCGAAGCGTCTAGGGCGGAACAGTTTCTTTTCTAGCTTGCCTTCACTGGAAATCCTTGCAGCCCCAAGGCGCACGTATTAACTGGCTCCAGGCTATGTTCCGAGGCTGACAGGGGACGAGTTCAGTGGGTAGAACAGAAGTCTTGCGCACCTGCACCGCTCTAACACAAAAAATATTATTATGATTATAAGTTCATATTATGTTTATTAGTATGTCACGCTTGATATTTTGTCTTGGGTTGGCGTACAAGCCATCCAGCTTCGACTACTGTAATGTTATTTTTTGTTGACTTAACCGTTAACTAGTCTTGGTAAACTATTGCTGCTCTCTCAGATCGACGATCTGGGTATTTATTTTTCACTTAAAATGTTCAGTGATACATAAGCGACGTGGAAAATTGCTCAAGAATTTCGAGGATTCTCTTGTATTCATTTCATTCAATCAAGTAAGATCACCGCTTCAATTGGATGAAAGATACCTTTTGAAATTTTGAAAAATTTAAGGTACTCTCCATACGGGAAAGGGGATTTTAAATGGAAATTATTGATGAGAGCTTTTCAAAACGGATCTTAAAACAGAAGTGTTTGAATCGGAGAGATGCTGGGGGAAGGGAAATGTATGAAAAATGTGTTACTTTTAAAATTTGATTCAGTTAATGATTTCAGCAGTACCGTGACAAAATAGCAGCTACTTAAAATGGAATAAAAGTCTTTTAAACCAATTATTCTACCAAAGTATTTCTTGCCTTTCTTCTTTAGTTGCGTAAGAAAATGGTCTACATATCATAAGCTGAGTACAAAATCCTTCTTACAGGAGCATACTTCTGTCTACTCATCTGTCTAATTGATCATACATTGAATAGCACGAGCCATTCCTTTCAGAGTTTTAAATTAATTTACCTATTTAGATACACAACAAAACATCTTAAAACATTCGATGAGAAAAATTTAGTCATAAAAAAGTTGTATTTCTAAAGTGAATGACATGAGAATTTCCCTGACCACTATAATCAAATAAATCTTTTTAAAGATTATGTAACCCTTCTTAATTTCAAGCTTTAACGCTGGTGTCTTTCACTATAATGCGGGATGAACAACAGCAACAACAACGACGAAGCATTGATGGAGGAAATTATCCAAGAGTTATACCCTCCTACTTAGATAAATAACAATCGTAAAGTCGACAGACCATAGATCAAGTAAATAATGTTAAATAACATTCATGAGTGCGAATTTCATCTTGGCAACTTGGAAGCATTACAAGTATAAAGTATGTAGTCGTCAAGAGATGCATGTACACTGCATTGTATTATAAAACACCATTTCCATTGTTTGCTAATATACTTTTGTAACAAAAAATTAAATTCGATTTTAAATGGCAATTATGGTTCAACAGTCTTCTGTAGATTTTTGATTAGAATAAATTTAACTGAGGAAATGTTAAATCTCCTGAGAAGTTACATTTGGTAACAAACTCGTATATTGCAAATTTATATTGTAAGGAGATCATATATTTGAAGATCGCAATACTTTTTCGAAATAAATAATTATTTTGGGTTATATTTATGCCGCTAAACTTTATGCCATAATATAATAACACCGCATCAGCAAAAAATGATTTACAAGTATGAAATCCTAAAACGTTAAAAAATGTATCCATTAAAAACTTGCAAACATCGCGAAAATGTTCATTTATGGCAAGCGTACTGTTCAACATTATAAATTTAGAATGACCCCAGAGTTTTCAAGTATGTACCAGTACAAGTTCCAGATATATTCATACGACTATAAACACAATTTCGCCATTGATGAATTACAGCAATTCTTAATACACATGTTTGGAATGTGCTGGAAGTGAATGAATAAATGAATGAATGATACATATGTTATGTTATTCAAGTCCACTACACTGAAAATGATGATGTCAAGAACCTTACAATTTGTGCGAGAATTTTAATTAATTTATGACAAATGAATGTATTATCATTATTTATTAGACATTCAGATCATTGTTTCCGAGGCGCAATGAAGTTTATGGGTACAACGGTAGAGTTTGTTGTTTAATGGATTGAATATCATTCATAAATTTATAATTAATTTGAAGACTCTAAATCAAGCAAACGGACTCAATATCAATTTTAACGAATGCGTGCTGATGTAATTTGCAATAGTTCATGATTTTATTGGAAATTCAGTCTGGCAAAGCGAACTATTGCTGCCCAGACACCTGAAGCTGGCGTAATTTTTGGATTTTTCGACAATGTAACATAAATGGGAAAAATTTGAGAATCTAAACAAAAAATAGCGTGTTTTCTTTCCGTACGGAAGTGAAGCCTGTTTAGGGCCTGAGTGTGAGACTCTCATCACGGTAACGCTCCCGGACAATCCATTAAACACCTGTTCTGTGAACCTAAGAACCTAGTCTGGAACCGTTTTACACATTACTTTATGCTACTAAGTCTTAATCCGCCATATGTTCCGTATACTCATTTTCCAGCGAGAAGGAAATATGAGGGTTTTCTGCTTCGGTTCCTGAATAAAATGCTTAAGCCACATCTTCGCTGATGTCAATAACATCGCACAACGGTACTTTGTTGGTTTCTTCACCACCAGCCCTAATGGAGGCAAGTGCTCAACGCCAAACCAACGTTAGTCGGGAGTCGGTTTCAACCGAACAACAAGAACTCATTTCGAAGTATTTCGAGACCTACCAAGGCTTTACCTAGACAGTACGATACTAAAATTGAAGCCGTTTACCTGTGAGTGACTTCGGCAGTACCTTGCTATGCAATTAGGTCAAAAATATGTACGGCAGCCTATAACATAGTAGTACGCGTAGTGCAGTGGTTAGAGTACTCGCTGCGTAAGTCGGAGGTCTCTGGTTCGAATCCCGCTGGTGACAATGAGTGATTCTTCCGACAGACATACGGCCAAAGCGTGGTACTGACCATATGACCTTGCCGAGTGCCGATAAATACGATCAAGATAATGAGATACTCTAACTTTCTCTAAGCGAAGGCCCGAAAGGGATGTTACCCCATGCAACTCGGGCGCTTCGGTAGCGGAGGCCTTGCGGTCCTGACTTTGCTCGGGCGTGGGCGCCAACTCGCTCCTATGGCCTAGGCCCCACACTTGACCGCCCAGCGAATAAGGCGGTTTGTCGAAGCTCGTTGCACGACACTTCCCAATCAAAATTTCCTGCACCAGCAGAACACACAAACACTCACAGCTCAAGATTATTTGGGGATGGACCCTATTTCCTCTAGCGCTTCACCACTCAAACACCACCGAGTAGGAAAATTAACTTTACATAGACCGCGCACGGTATTCCCCCCGAAACAAACCGTTACGCGACCTGAAAACGAAAAATAATTCTGTCCAACGCAAATTAAATGATAAACTCAAAAGTTTAACTTACAACAAGAAAATTTAACTTAACTTCTATTTTTTGACACTTGATATTTTTATAAGAAACTTTAGACTTTTTATCTCCGCACTTTTCATTGCTCAGACACAAAAGAGGGCTTTTCTTTGTTCTTCGCCCTTTTATGACTTCGTTCTCAACGGAGCACCGCTGATCCCGAGGCGAATTTGATATTCCTCCTTTTCTTCCCAAACAATTCTAACCTGGTTTGTGCAGTCCGGCAATTCCGTAGTAGTTTTCGCCACACTTCAACCTATGTTTCCGACATTCAGAGTCTTGGATAATTTTCGGAATTGTCACTGTGGCGGATATTTGACTAGTTATAGTCGTTATATTATTATTTACATTCGACGCATTTTTGAGAGGGTGCTGTAGTGTTCGCTAATTTTTAGTGGCTGGACTGCAAGCGGTGACAGAATCATTAGATAAGTAGTGATTTTAGTCTTATCCGTGGCCTAGACACTTTGTGTGCCCTTTTTTTCTAGGCATCTTTGATCACTTTCAAACTTTGTTGGAGGCAAGAAATGATATTTTGCTGGCTACGCTCTGCCATAGAAAGTTAGCGAAGGACGTTACTTAACCAAAGAATGACGTGCGTAAGGTGATACCCGCCTGATGATATAAGGCAATTTCCTTATGCTTAAAGCTGTGAGTCGGATCGATTCCAGGGCAGATTTGAGTGACATCGTAGCATTCAAGCAAGAGCTCCGACATTAATTAATGTCAATAGTTCGTATAAACGTCACACTCGGTCAACACGATCGGATGTGGAACACGACTTTCCTTACCGATACCCAAGTGAGTTAATACAGGGTAAGTATAATAAGTAACCGGACTGACCTCAGGAAATTTTTATTGGCAAAATATGTACAATTTCTCTTTAGGGATCTTCAAAGTAGTCCCCATTGGAGTCGATAACATGCTGATACCGGATTTTCCAATCCCCGAACGCTCCCTGGAAGTCGGCAACCTCGATGCTGTCTAGAGCCCTCGTCATAGCACGTTGAACGTTTTCCAGAGTCCTGAACCGCGTCCCCTTAAGGTGTCTCTTCATCTTAGGGAACAGAAAGAAGTCCGCTGGTGCCATATCCGGGCTGTAAGGAGGCTGTGGCAACGTTGCCCTCGACTGTTCGCAGTGGCACACACCGGCGTCACCACGACCGAAAAAAGCGCGCATGAGCAAATTGATGGTGAAGTCGATGCTCATTGCTTTCTTTGACGTGAAAGGCATTGTTTACAATGAGTTTGTGCCACCCGGCCAAACTGTAAACGGCCAGTACTATAGAGAGGTGCTCCATCGACTAACCGCCCGGGTTCGCCGAGTCCGTCCGGAGATTGCCGATTCGTGGATCCTCCATCACGACAATGCTCCGTCGCACACCTGCCTGCTCGTCACCGAGCAGTTGGCCAAACAGTCGAGGGCAACGTTGCTACAGCCTCCTTACAGCCCGGATATGGCACCAGCGAACTTCTTTCTGTTCCCCAAGATCAAGAGACACCTTAAGGGGACGTGGTTCGGGACTCTGGAAAACGTTCAACGTGCTACGGCGAGGGCTCTAGACAGCATCGAGGTTGCCGACTTCTTGGGAGCGTTCGGTGATTGGAAAATCCGGTATCAGCGTGTTATCGACTCCAATGGGGAAAAGAAAAATTGTACATATTTTGCCAATAAAAAATTTCCTGAGGTCAGTCCGGTTCCTTATTATACTGACCCTGTATGTAGTCGAGAATTTGCTCTTCGTTTTGCTAATGTGTTTTGATAGTGTGTTAAGCTGAAAGCGCAGCGCCTCAATATTAAAGATATCATTAACGATTTGATTAAGTAGCGTGACAAAAATTTCGGCACGATCCTTTTGGCTCGTTCTTTTCGTGGTTTCACTATAAGATTTCTGAAGTTCAATAGCAGACTTCCGGACACAGTCCATCCAACACGATACTGACAGGCTCTTTTTTCCGCAATTTCTCGAGATATTTCGATTTGCACGTTCCATCAATAGAGATTTAGGTTTGGGTATACATATCCAGACTTCTGTGCTTATTGTCGTTCGTTGAGATAGATGCATCACGTTTCATAGGAGGAGTATTTGCATTGTTTACTGTATCTTCGAGTACACGTCGTTTCTGGCAATTCGTTTAGTAAATTGCTATTGATGATTGTGATTGTTCATTGCAGATAATATTGTTGTGGAGCAGTCGTACACGTACGGAAGTGGTATCGAAAACTTCGTCGAGCCTAACTATCCTACTTTGAACTGTATTCACTTAAATTGAAATAATAAAAGTCTACTCCACTGAAGCCGTTAACATTAAGATTTCGACTTATTTTTAACTTTACTGAGAATGTGTAGAATACATTGTAAAGATTTCTATCCCAGTTCGGCTCGAGGACGCATTCTTCCTACCACCTTACTCAGTGGTGGTGTTTAAGTTGGGTAACTTTAGCACTTTCCTGATTCCCCGTAACAGGGGCTGTGGTGCTAAAGCAAAAACCCAAAACATCAGTTTCGATTCGGTATCCTATTAGTAATCCAGAGGTCGTTGCCAGGTGGTAGTCCACAGAGGAATCTGACCGAAACCTCCACTTCCACGAATACAAGGTAACGGCACTCCCCAAAGGTTCCAAGAATACTCTTGTCAACCAGAACTTCCCTAGCGTGGCCTTCTGTGGGCGAGTTTATTTGCCAAATTCGGATAATCAATCGCAGTACCATTTTGACCTTGGTTAGACTTTCTTGGGACCCCGCACTTCACTGTCTCCCGATTGTTATTAATTCCGTCAAAATTCGGTTTACCGTCCTGGCAGAGGACACATTATGCCTCGGCAGTACATTTTTTGATTTTGTGCTTTGCTATATCGCACCCAAGGCACCTGATGCATCGAAGATGATTTCCTCTTTGCGGCATCCTGCAGATGACGCTCTTGTTTAGTAGTTGTTTGTAGTGGTTTAGGTAGATAAAGATCCGTACAGGTCTGCTGCCTCAGCGGAAGAGGATGGTAGTATCCGTCGAGATTTGGCTTTGTCTAAGGACGCGTGAATGCGCCGGCAGGCTAGCATTGCGGTGTCGTGGGGCGGGTTATTTCCCCAGCACACAGACCCACTGCAAAAAAAAATTTCGCATTCACGTATTACGAAGGGTCGAATGCCGATCGACTGGTATCAAGGCCGAGGAAACCTACTAAGGGTTGAAATTGCTTGTTCAAAGAACAGATTGGGCCTGGAAAAAAACGGACGGACTTGAGAGACTTCGTCGTTACCGACGATACTTATGGCCCACAAGTAAGAGTCGGGTATCCAGGTGGAAGCGGTGCCACCTCGCCTCCTCCCAAACGGATCAAGATCCAAACGTAGACGTAGCCATTTATTTCCCATTTGAGAAAAAACTCATACAAACATAATTTGCATGAATTTTTCCATCAAATGAGGAATATAAACGTGGAAAATTTATGTTATAGTATAATGCTATGGAATCACATAACACTATACCAGAAAAGGGCACGCGAGCGGAAGGCCACTCTGCCCGGGCAAGAGCGCCTACAACGCAATAGAAGGAAAAAGCGCGCCCGATGGCTAGCTCATTTCAGTGGAGGGGCCTGCTATCGTTGCGGGCCCCATACCCGGTCAGGGTTAATGTTTTTATTTCCTTTCTTTTTGATTCCCAAACATACAAATAACTCTATACAATGTATTAATTACGTAATTCTATTTATCGTTTAGTATCTGATAAAATTCTATATTCATTTGAAAACTGTTATAACAGCACAGTGCAAGTTAAAGGATAATCAGTATACAGAGATGAGCGCTACGTCTCTGCTCCACAGGTGTCGCACTCAAATCAAAGCTTTTCAGTCTCTTTTTTTCTTGTTTTTTTTACATTACTATTGAAATTAGGGTATTCGTTTTATTCTCTTTTTAAATGCAAAAAACTAAGCATTATTGAAATCATTCATTCACTTTAATAAATAATTTAAAAACATTTTTATAAATAAAGTAAGAAAAACGGGGGTACTTACCGGCATCCTCGACGAGCGCTCGTTGACGATGTGGTCATGACTGAAATCGATTTAGTACTAAAATTCTTCTGAAATCCAACATTTATGCATTGAAATATTGACTAAAGTGTAGTAGCTAGTGACGTTCAAATATCGAACTTCGTGGGTGTCCTCAACTCGAGAATGTAAAGGGCGCAAAACGCGATTGCATAGCGTTCGTATTATTGCTTGCGTTTTGAAGATTTGGTGTTTGTCGAAATGAGACGGCGCGATCGCGTTGTATCCGGTAGTAAATACTATTTGTTACAAAGCGTCTGAGTTTTGAATAAAACCGATACAACTTCCAAGGGATTATCTTCATATGAAAACGATCGTCTCATTGAGATTTTGACCAATGCTGTTCGATTTCACAACCTCGTACGGTGTTTGGCGGCACAGCGACGACAGACAGCACAACAATCAGCAAAACGTTAAATGGGGCGCACTAGCTAGCATTCACTGTTCTTTATTTCAGCAATATTAACGTTACGAGTGTCGTAAAACTTTCTCCAATTGTAGCTCGGAACCATGCTCTAGGAAATGCGATCACAAGTCGAACACAAAATTATTTCACGCAACAATTTCCAGATGTGGATATCTTGTAACCACTAATTCTGCGGTAATTCCGAGAAGCCCCAAGGTATGAAATATGTCGGGAATACACACTGGAGCATTTGCAAGCCCCCTGCGGCTCTGTTCGCACACAAAAACCTCGAAAAAACAATGAGGGGTACACGTAATCAAAATATTCTCTACGTCAGGACCGCTTCCGATACGATTCCACTTCAGTTGAACGTTTTCCGACTTTCCCGCCTATCGTGCGAATATCTAAAACACATCTCCAACCGTGCAAATCACAGTGCTGTTAGCGACTCACTGACAGTGATTTTCTCTCGGGGGTTTCTTCGGCAAGTGTGGAAAACTTTCAATTGCAATTGTTTCCAATTCGACAAACAAAATACAAATATAAATGCACAAAACATAGATTGCCTGCGCGAACACTTTTGACTGGATCTTTTGCTGTATTCATTACTCGTCAACGACACACGAATCGCACATCTTTCATTTCAACCCAAAGAACTTCACACTCGATTTGGGATGCTGAGTCAGAGTTGCTCCGATATCGCGAAAAGTGGAAACATGTTACAACAACGTTAAATATGATGCAAAAGCTTTCGCTTTTCTAAGCTAATTTATTACTGAAATCCATAACGAGTCGCGTCTGAATAGAAAATTTAACACTCGAACTATAATATCGCCCGGTCGCTACAATTCACACTTGCAGAAGCGCACTAACTGTGAATAAATTGCAACTATAAGAAAAAACGTTACGCAATACGCGAAATATTTTCTCTCAAGCAGAATACCAATCAACGGTAATCTCACCACGGAAATCTCTCGGCAATCCTCCAAAAAAACCGTTTTGTGCTCTTTTCACTCCGTCATTATTTTTCTGGAAGAAAATTTTTCGCAATCAGTGGAATTTTCTTCTCATGGGGGAAAATCACAAGTACACGGCACTTCAAGACGAAACATCCTTCACCAAAACGAAAGCTCTTTATTCCCGCGTGGGGTCTGTTTTTCTTTTTTTTTTAAGTTCTAATTTGCGCCTAGATCAGCCCAACTACCTCGCTCGGTTCTTCGATTCCGACTCCCTCGTTGTTACTGGTCGTCGCCTTGCTGGACCCTTGCAACGGCAGTTGACGGGCCTTCCACCCATTCCGCTGCACACTTGAGTTTGCATTAAATGGTTAATTCTCTGCTGTTTGATTTGAGGTTCAACTCGCTGTTGTATTTCCGCATCTACTGTGCTGGCTGTTGGACATTCGTTTGAAGTGTTGTTTGGTATATGTGGTTGTGTGTTATCTTTCGTGGCAGATTCCATTTCGATTTGTTAAAGCCCAAACATACATGATTAATATTCGGGCATCAGTAATTCCAACGACTTTCTACACATTTTAAGTTTAATTTAACAAAGCCAATCGCACGGTTAGTTATTTGCGGGACAACTTTCGAGAAAGGGATATACTACCAAACTGCTGCGTATGTTGATTTGTATTTGATTCTAGCGGATTGATAAAGTGGTTTGCGGGTTTCATTTGTTTTAATTTTATCTGTTATAATTTATCCAAAAATTATTGCATCGGAAAATTTATTACGGTCCCGACCACCTTCGCATAATCGGAACATTTAAGAGGTAGCTTTAATAAGAAATTTTATAACAGACTTGAATTTAAGGTTGAAAAATATCAAGAGAAATTGTTATGCTACTTTCATGAATTATTTGTTTAGCATAACGTGAAGCAATGTTCCTAAAAAATTAAATCAATCCACACCGTAATATTTTAGCGTACGATCCATACTACTAGATGCTATATAAGTCGCATGCTTTCCAAATCCTACTCCAGAGGCGAGAGCCGGATGTTCATTGAATACTTTTAATTCGATCCACTGCTTACACAAGTAAATTCTGACATCACTTCTTGAAACGGCTAGATAAGTACCACATTCATCAAAGCATAAATCAGATATATGATAGTTTTCCTCTAAGGAAATAGTTTTGAAATTTTTGAATTTCCGTAGATCCCATAATTTCAGACATGCATCATTAGCAACTGTTGCTAAGTAGTAACCATTTTCAGAAAAAGAAAGCGCTGTTATAGATCCCACACGTCCAGGAAAATTGGTAACATTACTTTGCTCCTTTACGTCCCAAATTTTTACTTGCGAGTCCTCGGTTCCAGTTCCGAATATAAGACCATCTGGTTGAAATTTGGCACGATGTAGAAACACTGCATCTGTGTTTATTCTACGTAATTTATTCTAAATGTGATCGTAAACAGCATTTTTTAAGTCCAGGTGTGAAAATACAACCCGAGCGACAGGACTTCAACTCCGCTGTAATGGATGACGGCTCGATTATTAGATGTTGCTATCGGGAAGATCGACGGTGGCCATGCATTGCCCACTGTTGTTTTCTGTCTTAAGCAAACATGAGTTACAACTCCAATTAAACTGGAAAACTTGTGGTTAATGGAGTCTTTCTCTTCGTCTAAGTCATTAACGCAGTCAATGTTGCTGAATTCGAGAATTACAATCTGATTTAGCTATGCTATAGTTTCCTTCCCTCCAGGGACGTTATTGACTGCATCATTGAGGTACTATTGGGCCTCTAGCGGTTCATCAAGGAGTACAGCTACGGGGTGGATATTTGGCTTTGTAGATATTATACATGCAAATATGTCCTCCTTTTTTAAATGCTACACTTTTTGCAACTTTTGCAGCTAATCGGTTTTAGTCCTAGATATATTGGTTCTTGTTAGATAACCGAAGTCAAGCAGCATTGGCTGTGAATATTTTTGGATAGGCGCCCTTTTGGTGCACCACGTACTGTTGGCATATGTCTTGTGTGAATATGTTTCTTCGATCTCTTCTTTCTTACAACACAATGGACCCTTGCGTGTCTACATTCTTCCTCATCGGAAATTGCCGTTTAATTTATCTATGGCTCCTGAAGTTTTCGAGACTCATTAGTTTAACCCTCCGAGTACACATGCGGTCAATTTGACCCCAGACGCTACTTTGACCGATTGCAGTGCCTAGGCCTGCGGGAGAGTGGGGGTATTATGGGCTTCTGAGTATATTTTAGTGTCTTGACTATAAGTTTACATAGTTTGTTTACCTTTCGAAGACGTTAGTTATTGTTGAGAAACCTTTGAAACCAGCCTGGGGTCAACTTGACCCCATTGTGTACTCAACGTCAATTTTGAGGTGGAAATTGATTTTTTTTTACTTTATAAATGGATAGATTAATTCAAAAAGACAAAAAAAAGTTTGAAAGTATTTTTTTTTTTTTTTTTTGAAGCAATATGGAATATAATCTGTGATCTAGTGTGCGTAATCGTTTGTTGGCTGAAGACAGCGGTGATGATTTTGGCGGCAGTGGTTCCTTCGAAGACGACCATGTCTCTGAGCAATCAGTATCTGATCATGAACTTTCTGAATGTTCAGAAAATGATGATGTGGAGAATGCATTTCTTAGTGAACGCCTTTTACAACAGCGTGAAAATTCAGCCTCACGAGGGAGACCAATATTGATCAGTAAAAATAAGACAAAGTGAAAAATGGGAGCTCGTGAAAGATTATCAGGTTGGAATATATAAATATGCAAAATAAATATAGGGCTCATTTTTCTTTTATTCCGTTACTCTTCAGAGTTTCCACGCAAATTTTTAGCCAAAAATATTATAAATTGAAGAAGTTACGATTTTTTATGTAAAATTTTTAGGTAGGCTAAGGACATTTAAGGCCTCTCTAATGTATGAGAATTACTAAAAGAGCTGTCAAACTATTTCTGAAAATTTTTTCAAACTAGTATTTATAGTGGGGGCGATACTGTATACGTTTAAAGTAGGTTGGGGTCAAATTGACCCCATATGTACTCGATGATCGAAAAAAATGTGTGTACTCGGAGGGTTGATATCTAACTAAAGTAATACCCATTACTTCCATGATGCATGTAAATTTAACGCACGGTTCAGTGATAGAAAAACTTTATCAAATAACCGTAAGCATAACAAGAATAGATTTAGTTTATTAATTTACGACATCATAGACCGGTCAGAAGTGTGTACAATATGGAATTGAAAATAATGAAAGATAAATTAGAAAAATAAAAGGAAAATTAACTCTCTCCATCAGCAACGCTGACATGTTTATAATGCAATAAATACTCGTATCTTAGACACTAGAGAAATCATGTTAGGAAAATTTACGACATGCATCTCATTACTGAGTAAAACCCTTCAACCATGTTATCTCATAATTTCTCTTCACTTGATGCTACTGCTCTTAATGTTGCTGCTATTGATATGCATTTTGCATACCACTTTTAAAAGAAATTTTCATTATTTCCACTTATCTAAGTACTTTGCATAATTCCCATCACACAAAAGAAAAAGACAACGTTCCGATATCGTTGAATATTTTCACACATTTCCAAATGAAATGAAAACTATTTTAATTAATTGAAACAGAAGTTGATTGTCGAATGATAATTTATTTGCAAAATATTTGATTTTCTCGTTCAGCATTTAAATGTAGAGGAAAGAAGAAAGTTTGCATGAGTGCAACGAAATGTTATTGATTGGAATCGGCGGCGGTTTTATTTGTGCGTTGAGGAAGAAGACTAAGAATTGGATCGGCTGCACTGAGACTGTAAAATAAAAACGTCAAATAGACATTAATACGCTTCATATGATTAACGCATAGCAAAACGCTTTTCCAGCCATTTGCATGTCGCTTTAAGATTTCCACAACTTTTACATTGGCATACATACAACATGCATAAGACGATTAAGGATTTAGAAAAAGTGCTTCTCTGGCACAGTGAAAATTAGCGCAAAGTAAATGTGCGACTGGGTAGCATAATTAAATTTATTTTCCTATTTCTTTATACCTTTCATGGTAAATTCAAGCTGAAAGCACATCAAAACTGTGGCTTTTGTCTGAAAATTTATCCTTCCTCCTGCAACATGTTTTATCTTTCTCATTAAAAGCTGCAAGAACACATGCTTGCTTGTAAATCTTCCTCCCTTGCAATTGCAGCAAGAGTGAGTGGCGTGTGAGAGACACAAGCAAGTACTTACTTACATGTTTGCATTTCATTGTGGTGCAGATAAAGATACTATCGCTAATAATGGGAACAATGACACAAGAAGTACAAGCATATGAAAAAATGTTGGTTGGATCTGGTGAATGTTCGTTAAAGAATTTCTTTGGTGGAATGTAAATGGGAGTAGCAATAGCAAATGTAATTCCATTTCACATAATAAAAGAATGGAAAAGTTAATTTCCTTTAAATGAGAAATGTGTAGTCACTTTTTTGTCGTTTTCAGATATCTTTATCTTTTTTCGGTGATTGTAAATATCATAAATGGTAGACGACCTAAATAGCTCTCGAAGACATTATTTGAGCAGTTAAGCTTATTAGGCGTTCACTCTAAGTCTTATATGTCGCTCTAGGAAGTTCAACGACTCATTTTCGATCATGTTCTAATCACCCTATTCACCATATCTAACGAAGTACAATCGAATTTATGCTCCAAGAAAACGACATACTCGTATTTAATAGTAACAAAAACTGTTTTTGTTTACCGAAAAGTTACAAGCGAACAATGCTCTTGTTTCAATTGTTCGTGATCCTGTTAGAGCAATTATCATGTTATCTTGAAGGAAGAAAACTTATTTTGTTTATATTTATCATGTACGAGTACATACAACGAGCGACAGAGTTTGTATGGCTTTGTTAAGTGTCGTATTCAGCATTAAGACAGTATAATTTCCACTTTGTGCAGACTCTTGACATAAATACGAATTTGCATGCTTACAGCGAATACGTCCGAGACGCCTAGAAGCTGGTTCACATATGATATCCAATGCATGCGCACGTACAACACGTTTACATATCAAAATGAAGTTTTCACAGCGTTGGTATGATTCTTGCATGACTCGTGCTTGTAATTAGATTTCCAATTAAATGGAATTTTCGCATATCTTGACACCACTTTTCTTACTGCTTTCATGTTGTGGAGAGCATGCAAAATTGATGAGACTAAAACAATGTTACATACATGAAGTTTTAACCTATTTTGCAGAAAAAATCGATTTGAAGAAAATTGGGCTAGGTAATAATACATCACAAAATAAATGCTTCATTATACATTATTCACATAAAATTCTACAAAATGAATGAATCTTAAGAACTTTTATGGGCAAAAAATTTTAAACGGTAAGACCAACAGATGAGAAATTTCATTTAATCGAACCCTCGTCCGATACTCAAACAGCGTGCGCCCGTTGTAGATTGTATGAGTTGAACATTTAGGTATTGAAACAATTTCTGTTGTTGGACATCAGCATGAGCTTTCCAAAAACAATTAAATGCCATCAGCCGTTCAAGTTCAACTTCTGGAATGCCAATTACAGCGCATTGTCGGAATCTTTGAATTCACTTGATTGGTTCTCGTTTTTTGACTGCCTTGATTGCGAAGAAGCTCTTACTAAATTTTATTCCCACCTCGACTCGCTTATCCGTCAATTTACACTCCTATGTAGGTCCAAAAGGAACCAACCGTAACATCTTAGAAGCTCTGAAGATTAAGAATAAACTTCACCAAAAGTTTAGATTGACCGGTGATTCTGACTCTTATAATGAATACTCAAGATCCCGTGCCTCCGCGAAATTATTAATTAAAAGCTTAAGGAAAAATTACTTTATGCACATCGAGCAGTTACTTCATTCCAACCAGTCAAAACCATTCTGGTCATATATTAATCATCTAAAGTCCTCCCCGCACTTTCCTAGCAAATGATAAACAAAGTTCAGCACTGGAATCCATTTCCAACTTGTTCGCGGACTTCTTTCCCACTAAAACTTCCTCTTCAACGATTCTTCTTATTATTTCCCTCTTCATTTTTCTCTGACTGATAGTGCTCCTGCAGTTAGCCCTGCAGAAATCGAGTCCATAATTAATACTCTTGACACAAGCATTGGTTCTGGACCAGACGGAATTCCAAATGTGTTCGTCAAATCTCTATCTTCATTAAGTGTTCCTCTGAGTTTTATTTTTAACACCAGCTTGTCCTCCAGAGTTTTTCCTCGCTTCTGGAAGACAGCCAACATCTTCCCAATTCATAAATCTGGTTTCGTGTGTCTCCAACTACCGTCCTATCTCACTTCTATCTTCCCGAAGATCCTAGAACGTTTTGTTCATAATCACATTTATGAACTTAAATACTCCTCGATATTTCCTGCTCAACATGGCCTCCTTCCAGGTCGGTCGACGACTACAAATCTACTTGAGTTTACTCACATTGTTGGTGAAGCCCTTGATAAGCACTTTCAGGTTGACGTCGTTTATACTGATTTTGCCAAGGCGTTTGATAAAGTAAATCATAACGTACTGTGTAAAAAGCTAACACAACACATTATTTCTGGTTGTTTGCTCTCTTGGCTTATCACATATGTAAACAATCGTTCATGTAGAGTAAGTATCTGTGGAGTGTTATCTCACTCCTTCTATCCACAGACTGGAGTCCCTCAAGGATCCATCCTCGGGACGCTTTTATTCCTAATATACATTAACGACTTGCCCTCTTTAATAGATGCTCCATGTCTTCTCCATGCTGATGATCTTAAAGTTTTTAAAGTAATTAGATATATTGATGATTGCATTTCCCTCCAAATGGACCTGAGCGTCCTATGCAATTGGAGTGAATCAAATTTTCTTTCCCTTAGTGTGCAAAAATTGTCATAAAATGACTTTCTCTTTAAAACCGAACCCAATCTCATTTCCATATAGCCTACGCAATGAGCCGCTATCTGTAGTGACCAAGTTCAAAGACTTAGGGGTGATCTTAGACCCGCGACTCAAGTTCGAAGAGCACATCGTCGACATCATGTCACGTGCTTCTCAGGTTTCCGGATTTGTTCTTCGTCACTCTTGCATCTTTGGAAACATTCTGTCTCCAGTATATCTTTATATAATGACTGTTCGCCCTATCCTCGAGTATTGTTCCCAAATTTGGACGCCGCATTATAGGTACTTAGACTCACTTCTGGAATCTGAATATTATTCTTCAAATTTAAAGTCCCGTACCAATCTTATGAAGAAAGACTTTCTTTTCTGTACCTCCCATCGTTATCACCTCGTAGACACTTTCATGATGAATGTCTCCTATATAAGCTTCACCATCATGAGTTGCATACAAATATAAGAGAGTTACTGACAATGCGGGCTTCTAATTATCTCTCTAGAAATGAAGGATCTTACCAAATTCCATTTGCAAGAACGGAAACATTTTACAATTCACCAAAATTCGCCAAAAAACCACAATACTATAGAGTTTGGCCCGTACCCTCCATCTTCTTTAGTAATTTATAAGCATAGACTTAAGAATTTAATTTTAAATACCTAGCCTAGTATATATATATATATATATATATATATATATATATATATATATATATATATATATATATATATATATATATATGTATATATATATATATATTCATTTATATTGTTTGAACCAATCTTGCAATTGGACTTTAGTCTCTAAGTTGGTCGAAATAAATAAATTAATAAATGTGGGGTCAAATGAAAGGTATTGATGGGAACTTTTCAAACCTGATTTGTAAACTTTAGTATTTGAATCGTTGTTCTACTATTGAGCTTCAAATCTGTTGGAGATTTATCTACCACTACTATTACCGTTGCCCAGTCGTAACGGGAAACCAGACTTGCAACCAGTCAGTCTCACTTCGACCTTCGAAACTTCGGTTCGCCTGTGCACTTGCACGCTTCTTAATTTAATAAATTTGAACTCTGTAATATACAACGTACTGGTTTCCTTCAAAATCCCAAAAATTGGTCCGTCGAGCCAGACTACGCTATGGAAAAACTTATATGAAAATCGAATATGAGGGCAACACGTGTCGAGAAGTTCGTCGTGAATACCGGGAAAACCGCGAAAGCGAGTCCAACGGTGAATTTTCCGCGCACACGAATTGAGTTGTTAGAACAATAGCCGCGTACGAGCAGTTAGTACGAGAAGCTACACCTGAAGAAATTAGTGCGGAGGAAATTCTCAGCGGCGATCGTTTTTCTGTAGTCGAGTTGGCGTACATATATCGAAGCGAAATCTTGGTGCTTGCAAGAAATCGCCACTCAACTGTCGACCGCACTGAACGAGGTCTCCCATAACCCAATACCGCTAGGTTCCCAAGCCGGGATAAAGCTACCCAAAATAGAACTCCCAGCCTTCGATGGCTAGTTTCTAAATTTGCCTTCTTTCAAGGACTTATTCGAGTCGTTGGTCCATACGAACTCGTCATTATGCGATGTGCAGAAACTTCATTATTTGAAGTCGAGTGTACGCGATGAAGTGAAACTTCTACTCAAACATGTAGCGGTAACGGCGAACAACTATGCGTGAGCTTGCGACTCGGAAAAACGTTGCCAACAATGTCAACAACGTCATCACACGATGATACATACACAGGGAAAAATAACTTTTTCATAGTCAGCATCTACTTCATCAGCTGATCTGCTGTCGAGTGCGGTGCCCACGAGTGTAGTACTGCTGGGGACAGCGATAATGGAGGTGACAGCAGCTAGCAGTCGACGGTTGGAAGTACGTGCGCTGCTCGACCAAGGCTCGGAGTCAAACTTCATGTCACAATCGCTGGCGAATTCCTTACGACTGTCTAAGAAAACAGTTAAGATGAACGTGTACCGTGTCGGGCAATTGAAAGCAGGGACTGCAAGTGCCATCGTGACACATGAAGTCGCTTCGATGCACGATCCGTCAGTGCCTTTTTCAATGATATCGTTAGTGTTGCTGCAACTAGCAACAGATCATGAAACAACACACTCTAAAGCAGCTCGAATTATCAGGGAAAAATTGTACTGCATTGGGTTCTCCGACGTTCAGGCTGGCATTCAAGTCCGAGATCAAGTTATTGCTCTAACGAAGGAAGGGGGTTCAAACTTCGGAAATGGTTGGCCAATTCTGAGAAGCTTTTAGCTAATATTACACCGGAAGATGTCGAAAAGCGTGGGACTTCAAAGGTTGTTTACGATAGCGACATCTAGGCTCTAGGCATAGCCTGGTACCCGGAAGCAGACTGTTTCCAATCTCGTGTAAGTCCTGATCCTTATCAGACGAAGAGAACCGTCTTATCGGATGTCAGTCGAATATTTAACCCATTCAGATGGTTAGCGCCAGTTACCATCAAATCTTCATTCAGCGCTTGTGGCTGGGGCAAATAGACTGGGATGATAATTTGCCTGAGAAATTAGAAAAACAATGGGTAAAACTACGCGAAGAACTTGCAGACAGGCACACTGTTAAGGTCAGCCGCTGGGTTGGCACCACCAAGTCGCAATCGAGCCTAGAAAACCATGGGTTTTGCGACGCTTCTTTGGACGCGTACGGAGCTGCTGCATATCTGCGAGTCGTAACCCTGCTAGCTGACCTCGTAGTCGCAGCTCGCGGCAAACTGAACTTCAGCAATGTACAAGCACACCTTTGGTCTGACTCCACTGTCGCCCTGTACAGGCTAAGGGAACATCCGAGCAAGTGGGATGTCTTCATTGCCAACCGAGTCTCAATGATGCATGAGAAGCTACCTCAGGGTATCTGGCAGGATCAAGATGATCGCATAACTAGAGGAATATCTGCAACTGAACTCAGCAGGCACTGAGTCTTGGTGGTTTGGACCTGTCTGGCTCAAGAAATATTCTAATTTCTGGCCAAAGTCATCACATTTGGTTGCCAGCGAGGCGACTGAACATGAAGTGCAAATGTTCCAAACGACTAATAGCTACTCCACAGACCCAGACATCGAGCTACTGGAGAACTGCTCCTCGTTTTCGAACTAATTCGAATCATGGCTCATTGCATTTGATTCTACAACAATGCACAAGCCAAGAACAAACAACTCGGTCTACTCAGTATGATAGAGGTCGATGCCGCTCGTACGACTTTGACGAAAATAATTCAGTCCTCATTCTTTGCAACCGAAATATCCCACGTTACCAAGCAAAGGGCTGTACCAAATACCAGCAAACTCCCGAAACTCAGGCCGTTCATGGACCAGGATCAGGTTTAAGAGTCGGAGGACGACTCACCTACTCACAGCTGCCGTACGAAAAGAAACATCAGATTACGCTTCCGGAGGGGACCTACTTTATGCGATTGCTAGTTCGACAAGCACATAACGTTAAATTACACGGTGGTGTACAGCTTACTATGCAATATCTTCGCTCGAGATACTGGATTATTGAAGAACGTAGTTTAGTTAAGCACACTATAAGGCATTGTACAGTGTACTGTCGTCTACGAGCCGATACGAAGCATCAGCTCATGGCTGATCTTCCAATCAATTAAGTGATTCCTGCCAAGCCATTTCTTCACTAAGGCACAGACTTTACCGGCCATTTCTTCGTAAAACCAGGCAAGGGTCGTAACCGAATGGTCTTTAAAACTGACGTCTGCATCTTCGTCTGCTTTGTCACCAAAGCAGTGCAGTTGGAGCTAGTTCTCGATCTTACCGCAGCTGCCTTCATAGCAGCCTTTCGCCGTTTCGTGAGCCGTCGAGGACGGTACGCTAAGCTTTATAGCGACAACGGAAATAACTTCGTTGCCGCCGACAAGCAACTCTTTAAACATATCAAAGAGCTAATCATAGCGCCTGAAACGTCGGAGGCTCTGGTAAGGGCAGGTACTGAATGGAGCTTCATTCCATCCGGATCACCACTTTTCGGTAGTATTTGCGAGGCTGGTGTGAAGCCCTTCAAACACCACTTTAAGCGGATCGTCGGGACCCACATACTTGATGTTGAGGAGATGCTGACTCTGATCTGCCGGATAGAAGCATGCCTCAACTCACTCCCGCTTAACTCCATCACCGACGACCCCGAAAATATGAATGCTTTAACACCAGGACATTTCTTGGGCGGGGAAAACCTGTTGGCTGTTCTGACACGTACTTCCAGTCGATACTTCAGCCGAACAGACAAAAGTTTCACTAAGTGATGCCGTACCTTCAATTTACTAGAAAAATCATCATCCCTCGCGGCGGGTGGAGTCTTCGCACTACGCATTTTTCATGCTTCACATGAGGCAGGCGAAATTTTGAAGATTTATCTACCACTACTATTACCATTGCCCAGTCGCAACGAGAAACCAGTTTTGCAACCAGTCAATCTCACTACGAGCTTCGACACGTTCGGTTCACTTGTGCGCTTGCACGCTTCTTAATTTAATAAATTTGAACTCTGTAATACCAAAACGTACTCGTTTCGTATAAGATCCTTTCAAAATCCCAAATGCAATCACACCAGGCCGCACAGTTTTCATCGGATCTCCTCAAAATTTTCAGGTGACTTGAAGATGATCCTATTCAGTAAATAACAACCGACACATTTTAACAAAATCGCGGCCGCTCCAAGTAGAAGAACGATATGTTTTTTAAACAGAGTATTTGATGCATACTTCGTTGAAGTTTTTCCTGAAATAATTCACTATTGGTATCTACATATCATAGTTCATAATCTGACAAAAACATACTTCTGTCTAACCAACTTGTTAGCATTAAAATTTGCTGATGCAGCGTAAGAATAAACTTTCATAATTTTCAAGCAAATGCATTTGGCGCAAAATTTCAGTTTTCATATGGGAACCTTGAGGAAATTGTCGACACTTTTTCAGTTACGTATGCGGTTTTTTCGTTCGTGGTAAAGATTAACGGATAAGCAACTTGCACCATATATCCAAAGCCAATCGTTTTAAGCAGTGTTCCATGGAGATTTGATTTGATATAATAACCTATTCAAGCTTACTCTGCTGCTAAGACCTTACGTGTCGGGTAAAGCGAAAGACGCGTATTAGCAATTTTCTTGCCCTAAATGTTTAACCTTCCAATGTTTTGTGTTTGCAGGAAGCTCCAATAGTTTTTAAGAGATCTCATTATTTTGTGAAAATTTTGTAAAGATCGCGATATTCAATTCGTCCTTGTTGATTTGCCAGTAGGCCTCTGCTTCGAGCTTAAGTCACATACATCTTTTATATATCCTTCGGCGGGTCTTTTAGGGCAAAATATTCACAGTGGAGAGAATCGTTACTTCTGGGTGAGGCTTTCACTATGGTTCAATTTTCGATCTTTTGACTACTTTATTCTCCAATCTAGTGCCGAACATCTCTTTTTACATACTAATCTGCTCTCTACTTCGTAACTAAAAACTTTCTCTGCTTTTCGACGGTTCGCTGCTGTGGCAAAGCATTCTCATTCTCATCAACATCTTGCCTTTTAGAATTGAACGTTTTAAGAGCGAAGCATCCTCCTCCATCGCATCTGCAGCTTTGACTTTTCGAGTGTGCCCATTTATCGTCAAGAAACTAGGTGTATTCAACAAAATTATCCTCATATCCACTTTCATCTTCTCGTGTCATCACTTTTGCTACCACCAAATCACTGGAAAGTACAGATAGTGATATAGATTAACTTACCACATTGTTTATAATGACTGCAACTAAGGCTACCGACCGGTCAATAAGTCTAATCTGTTAAAAGCTTAACTTGACAAAAGCAGCTTTGGATTGCTGAAAGTTCCCTGGAATAACCTTTAGAAATTTGGCAATATGCTTGATATCAATTTTTTTTCTTTTTTTTTTTTTGGTGAATACCATTTAGAAACTGAGTGTGCGGATCCCATTCTCGCAAGCGACTGGACTATCCACTAAACGCCTCACCTGTGAATTCGAGAACTCAATCTGGAACCGTTTGACACATTACTTCGGGCCAGGTCTCGTTTCGTGACGCTGTGAGGGGCCTTCAAGCTTGGGGATCCCTCCTCTAGCGGGACTGGAGGGAGGAAGAAAAATTACCACACAAGTGATCCCCCAGCCCCGACGTCACCGCCTTTTGTGAGTACCTTTTATCTTTTAGGACCGCCCGAACATAATATGCTACATGGTTCCATTTGTGAACTAATTCAAGCATCACCGCGACTGTAATATTCGGGGTGAGCTCTCCCGTCTCCCAGGAGAGGTCCCATCGCAGCCCGACCCATTTTTCACAAGTGTGTGGTAGGCATCGTCTTCCTCTCCTGAGCAAAACTGACGATCGGGGTACGTGTCTTACCAATCTTATGCAGATAAGACTGAAAAAATCCACGCCCGCTCAAAAGCTAGGTAAGATTGAAGTCAGTCTCACCATGCCCTCGATTGAGCCAGGGTCTCACATATACGATGAGACGCGCAGTCCACCTTCCCTTCGTGCAATTCACCCAAGACTGCTGCCAATCGTTGCGTCAACGCTGTCTCTCCTTGCCGGCAACCGTCTCCCTCGCGTCCTCACTTCGACGCATGTAAGTCGCGTAGCGCTCTCTAGTAAGGAGGGCAACAGGTATCACGCCTGCAAAAACTCTCACCACCAAATCGGAGACTATCGGATACGAAGATGCAATCCTCAGTGCTCCTCTTCTCTGTACCTGTGCCAAGCGTTTTCGTTATACCTCCTTGCTGAAAGTGTCGCCCCATTTTCCTGCTCCGTTCAGTAGCACTAACCCTACGGTACTCATCAAGAGGCGTCTTCTTGATGGGTTGGGTCCCCGTACTTTGGCCATGAGTCGACTCAGAGCCGATACTCCCGAAGAAGTCTTCTCAGCCCTGATATGCTCAGAGAAACTCATCTTCGAGTCGACCAGTAGCCCCAGGTACATCACCGCTAGCTTCGATTGGGTTAGTGTGTCTCCAATACTGATAATCCTAATTCTATGGATTCTCTTTTTTGTCATGATAACCTGCACTATCTCGTCCATCTTTTCCGCATCATGTATGCAAGGCGTGCGCAGGGCACCAAGCTTCCGCATAACTGGCTTGTAGACAAGGCCCCACGCATCCTTGTTGATATTGTCCACTAGATCTTGCCAGCAGCGCATCTTGCTTTAATCAATTCGCGAAGGCATTTCCTAGCTGACTTATATGCTGCTACCCGGTTGCAAGCCTCGTTACGGTTCCGTATTTGTTGAGCCTCACGCCGAAGCTTGTGACACTCCCTTCGCACTGGAGGTATGCCGTGCCGGGGTTTTAGGTGGGGTGTAGAAGCGTTGCAAGCAGTCGTGACGTTGCTCATAATTGAGTTCACCACGTCTTGATCTGCCAGTTCTTCAGTCTCTTGCGAATTACCCTGCAACGGAGCACCCGCTGTGAGCACCTCAATGAACCTCGCGACGTCCATCCTTCCGATGTTCCACCCAATTCTAGAAAGCCGAGAGCACGGACCTCGGGAGACAACACGACTGATCTCGAGCAGATTGCACTGATGATCACTGGCTGAGTAGTCCTCTTCGAACTAAGGACTCCGAGATGAATGTCACGTCGGGTATGGTTCCTTCGCAGACAATGCGGCGTATTTCCGGTGTTTAGTACGACGAGCGCCGTTCTGGTCGCCTTTTAGAGCATTCATTTTCGCCGCGGATCTGTTTGAGACATGCTTCTCTCGATTGCTTCAGCGTTGAAGTCTCCCCAACGAGCACGTTTTCATCTGCGTTCGAGACACCGCCCTCCAAAGCATTAAGCTTGGCTTGAAAAGGTGGTATCAATTCGTTCGGAGTTAGGTACACACTAAAGAAGGTGGTTCCTGGGCACCGATCCCACACGAAATCATCTCCGCGTCTCCAGCTCTCCCCCTGAAAATCACTGTTCCGAACCCAGATGGCGGCAGTACCAGTTTCATCAGGATATCGTAATGTTGCTCACTCCACAGCAAAATTTTTGCTTCCACGTCCCTCGCAAATTGCTCAAGCAGGTTTTGGGCGGTTGAACTGCGGTATAGATTTAGCTGCAGGATACGGGGCATCGGAGTTCTGATTTTGCCTTGGCTAGGGCTTCTTGCAAAACCCGAGATTTCCCTGATCCCAAGACGTGCCCAAGATCCGGTCTTGGATCAGCATCCTTGCAATGGATACAATGTGCCTCCTTTGTACAAAGCCAAAGCTTTATTTAATACCAATCGTTATAAATTTAAAAAAAAAAGCAAATTCCAAACAATAAAATTATGAAAAACTTAATGGCCCGAATGGCTCTCTAAATTTATACGTTATCAGTTAAACACATCTAATGAAAAAAATACACTAGCAAATTTAAATTAATTAAAATTATTACATATTTTTTGATTCAATTGGAAAAAGGAGAAAAAAACCAACCAGCTTTATTCAGAAATTACTTGTATTACTAACACAACAGTGAACTTATATCCTATACCTAATATGTTACACCTAATATGTTGCACCCTAATTCTAAATAAGTTCAATCAAAACAAAAACAAAAAAAAACCTTACCTTATATTGAAACCTATACCTAATTTATAATACAAATAAACAACAACACTAGATGTAGCAATAATGAGATGAATCTAAAAAACTAAGTAACGAGAAAAAGCACAAAAACAAACAATAAACACGAATAATTTAGACATTGTCATTCAGCCACCAATACCTAGATTGCTCCATCTCCGCTCGACCAGCCTCAAAGAATCTAGCAAATGAGTATCTCCATTGGAATTGTTGGTCTCGTGAACTCAGATTCGGAGGATATTTTATCTTCTTATCGGTGGCCCGTCTATATATGTGATATATGATTGGGACGCCGTCAGAATCAAAAACATATCGATTCATGTCCAAATACACGAATGCTTCTGGAGGAACGAAGCCAGTAGTGAGGCAAGTCACAATATACCCGTCTGTAGGGTGGAACGGCTGTGAAATCCAAGGGTTTTCACTCACAGTTACAGATCTTGCGATATGATTCCGAAGAAGTTTCAATATGAAGATATCGACTCTTGTCACTTGAGCGGTTTGATAAATTTTTCTATTCGATATATAGTGCTTCCAATCCGTCTCAGGCTTTCTGTACAAACCAGTACATGCACAAAGACATTTCCTTTCGAAAACTCTTAATCTTTCCATTGTACTAGCACTCTGGTTGTACCAGATCTGACATCCGTATGTCAAAACTGGTCTAACCAGGGTCTTGTAACAAATAATTTTGACCTTTTGATCAATGTATCTGGAATGAAAGTGTCGCCGAAGAGCCATGACTACTTTTAGTACTTTACTGAGCATGATTGTGACATGTTCAGTATAGTACAGATACTGATCGAGATAAACACCGAGGTATCGAACACAGGATTTATGTAAAACCCGTTCTACACTACCCTCATCAGCCATAATGTGGAAATCCTTCCAATTACGTTTCAGGTCTTGACTGGCCCCCTGCAGCGTTGTCCGAAACAAAATTGTTTCGCACTTTTGCGCATTGATTTTCATTCGCCAATTGTCGGTGTAGAGCTGCACATCATTAAACATTTTTTTTAAGATTGCTCTGCACTATTGTAGCTTTTCGGTCAGCCGTATAGATGATCAGATCATCAGCAAACGCTACCAATGATCGCGTTGGCGAGACATTAAAATCAAAGCTGTTCAATAGCTTGCGAATGAATATTGAGAATAGCGGGGGCGCAGTAACTGTTTCCTGCTGTAGACCATTCAAAATCTGGATTCGCGCATTGTTGTCAGATTTCCATCAGTTACAACAAATGATTTCCCGTATAACATATTGCACATCATGGCGACAAGGTGTCTGGGGGACGTGTCCTGAAGAAGTTTGAAAACTAGTCCATCTAACCACACCGTATCGAAGGCTTTCTCCATATCAATGAGACATGCTCCAACACATTTTTTGTTGTTTAGTTTCCAACAGATGTCTGGGGTTACTTTCGTTATTGCATGAATGGTCGAACGCCTGGCACGAAAACCAAATTGGCAATTCGGCATCAACTCATATTTCTCAATGTGAGCGTTTAATGCTCTGTTGAGTATCACTTCAAACGCCTCGCTGATGTTAGGCAGCAAGCCGATTGGGCGATAGCTTTTAGGGCATGAAGATTCTTTTCCTTTCTTCAAGATCGGAAATACCTTAGCCTTTTTCCACTCATTCGGGAAATATGAATTGTTCAAAATGTTGTTGAACAATATTCAATAATTCCTAATAGCAACCCCAGGCAAATGTCGGAGAACTATATTTGGAATACCGTCAGTACCACATGATTTTTTGTTGTTTATTCTGCGAAATATGAAACACAAGTCTTCATAGCTGACAAAATAATCAATAAGATTCAAGCTCGGTATGAGGTCAGATGTTAATGTTTCATCGAAATGAAGAATTGATTGGCCGTTCAGGCTTGATTTGAAGTCGGAAACTTTTGCTTCAACGACCTCTGAAAATATTTCATTCCTTCTCTCTGGGTTTGGAAGATGAACCAATTCAAAATGTGTTCCAATCAAGGCAAGTTTCTGCAATCCATCACATATAATCCTGTTTCCATTTCTATCCGGAGTCGTACTTTCAATTTCGATACCTATCGAGAAGATTTATCTCATCACTAGCGACTTCAAGATTCGATACCTTCACTCGAGACTTCTTGCGGAATATGCTGTTCACTTTCGCGAAAACGCCATCTGGGTCCTGTGGGCTAATGCCCCTCAGTTTTTCCGCCCATTGATTGCTGACCTCACTCCTGAAGTATGAACGGATTAAGTTCCGGACATTCTTCAGGTGTAATTTCAACAAAGCCAACGAGGGATGGTTGTAGTCCAAAAATCGTCGATAAGTATTGTTGACGCGTGTGAAAAGAAGGCTTTTCAACCTTGGGATAGTTGGTGCTTCTTATCCTTCCATATTGTTTCGATGTTTAATCTTGGGAACAATTTTCTCAATCGTTTCCAACGTCAGCTTCTCTAACTTCGACAAATAGAGATCTATTTCATCGTCAGTTAGATTTCTGTTATTAGGAACCATTGAGCAAGCGTTGCCATCATCAGAAGGGGGACATTGCTTCTGGTACTCCCGATTAAACTTCTTTTGAAACTTTCCCCAGTCTTTTTTTGAAATTCAATCGATGGTTTTCATGTTGAACTGGAATGAGGAAGAAATCATCCCTTTGATGATTGATTTCCATTACGATTGCGTTATGGTCGCTATCGTAAGGAAGCACCTGCAGTTTCCGTTGAGGACTATTAAAGCTGAATTCAAGTCTTGCGTCAGCAATGCAGAGGTCTAAATATGAATTTGTCCTGGGGTATGTTGGGAACTCCGGCCCATATACGTTGCACCTGTATTCAATTTGGTTCTCTGTTATCCATGATTTCAGGAATACACCTCTTGGATTATTGGTGGCGTTTAGCCATGATGTATGCTTGGCATTCAGGTCACCGGCAAAAATATAATAACTATGCAGCCTGTTCAATTCGAGTATTTCAAACAAGGAATTGAGTTCCTCCTTGAACTTGAGAACATTTTGACCAGTTGCATAGGCAGAGATAACGAAGAGGTTATCCCCACCTGGCAGTGAAATTTTGATGACGGACACCCGAAAAAATTCAAAGTTTTTGAATTCGAGTTTTTCAATATTTTGGAAACAATAGGGTCTTCTAACCAATATCCCGGTGCCACTTGCAAAATCTTTGAATTCCATGGAATGCCATGAATTGAGGTGGGTTTCAGTGAGAAGTATGATTTCAGGCTTTTGCTTAACAATGTAAAGCAACGATAGAGTTGACGTTGATCGATATGAGGCGAAGCCTATCCATGGGAATATGACTGGATGACAAGTTATTATTAGGCACTTGAAAGACCGAAACGCTGAAAAGCAAAGTTAATTTTCGAATCCTGTTTGTCGATTCTCTCCGATAACAAATTAAGTCGCTGGTAAATTTTGAGAAGCAGCTCATTATTGCCACTTACATTATTTACATTATTTGCAGCATTTTCTACTGGTCCTCTAGCGGCGAGTGCAAATGATACTCCGGGCTTGACGAAGTTGGAAGGTATGATATTACGGCGTACTTGTGTTTGCTTTGGAGCAAATTTAACTTTTGCATCTTGATATCGGGAGCATCCTCGATATGATGCTGGGTGACCAAAAACACCGCAGTTAACGCAGTATAATTTTTCTTTAGGCTCCGTCTGAGCCAATTTGCACTCACCGGGAGCATGAACGTCTTTGCATTTAACGCAACGATAGTGCATGGCACAATTGGCAGCCGAATGTCCAAATCTTTGATACCAGTAACCCTGGTTGACTTCTCTTTCCTGGAGGCGTTCCCACCTCACCACTCTGAAATTCAAGTACCTTATTTGTTGAAGGGCGCTTAGACTGCTCTTATTTGCAATTTGTACCAGGTAAAGTGGTAAATTCTTCCTTTCTATGGTCGACCTTCTTGTCGCAAAGGCTTTGACTGAAACAAAATTAATATCTGGTGCAGCTTCCTTGATCACCTGAAGAAGATCGATCGTATCCTCTCCGCTGTCCAAACCCTTCAACAAGATGGTCTGATTCTTTTCACTTTTTGGGGTATAGGTGAAGTGTGGAACCTCCCCAGAAATCAGCGCATCTTTGGCTGACTTGAAATCAACCAGTGATTACGTTCTTATAGTTAATTTTTCGGCATTAAGTCTTTTGATTTCGAAATTGGCCAGTTTATTTTCGGCTGCCAATAGCCGAACCATATCTTTCCCGATTTGTCCGAACACGTTGATTGGCGGAACTTTTTCTGTCTTGTTGGAAGCTTTTTCAGAGGAACCAGCAGAACTGCGGGCTGGTTTTTTCTCCTTATTTTTGTTCTTTAAATATTGAATAAAATCAAAGTCATTATCTTGATTAAAATTACCTCCGATGTTTTCTTCAATTTCCATATCTTCCGTTAATCCCTCCAGCGCTGCAAACTTCTTCTGGAATTGCTTGCTTTGTACTTTTCTTCGGCTTTGTTACCTGTTGCCATTGATTTTGCGGCTGCGTCTTTTGAGGCTTCATCACTTTCTTGAAGAGATCCTTGATGGACTGTATTTCTTGCCTTAGCTCATCATTTTCTTTTTGCAATTCGGCCATTTGTTGATTGTCCGCTATTATTCGCAGCTTGCACCCTCCATCTGCGGAGTTTTCTTCGTTATGTTTCTTTTGGTGATTATCGCCAGTTTCGTATTCGTTGTTTCCCCAGGTTGCCCAAACGGTGGGAAGCCGTCGAGCTCCTCCATACCAGCGGCGAAGTTTTCTTTGGTAATTAGTTTTTCGTTACCAATCGAAGTAAAAATATTCGATAGAAATTTTCTGAGCCGATTACTTCGACAATATAAGATTTTTTCCGATAAAAATTAACTTCGGACTGACGTTTTTAAAAAATTAATTTAATTTTTGAAAACTTTTGACAGGAGCGATTTAAAAGACGTCTATACGCAAAGACTACTACGATCCATCTTTTGCCTCCTTTGTACATCCTTTTCTTCCATGTTACATTTCATCGCATTTGTAATATAGGGAACTACTATCGGGTCCTTTGCATACTTATGCGTTGTGACCATAGCCAAGGCACTTGGAACATTGAAGATCTGCTGCTCTTCGCCGTATCCTGCAGACAACCCACCTTCGTCTTACTTTGCCCTTATTCAGAAATTGTTTGGCGTCCTTGTCGGCCAAAACAACTATGGCCATCCGTTGTCCCCTATGGTTTTCTAGTGTCAGCCTCGTGCTGATCCTGCCGCTAGGAAACTCCCTTTTGATGGCCTCTTCTACCTCGGCCAGTTTCGTGACGCAATCAGTGTCTCTTATTTCAATCGTTGCCGGCGGCTCGAGCGGGGCTATAGTTGCGCTTTTGCCGAGGACTTTCTTTACTACGTCGCAGAACGCTTCTTTATTGTCGCCGTCTGCTCCGAATTCAACTAGTATGTGACCCGAACACGTTGGTCGTACTGCTTTAATAGCAGTGTTGGTGTCTTTGGGCCTTAAATTTCCCCTGATATCCCGCAGCACTTCTGTGTAGGATGGCCATCTTGGGGTTTTGCGAGCAGTGTCTGCTGCCGGGATCTTCGTCGGGGCTTCTTTCTCTCCTGTTTCGAATCAGGTTTTTTTCTCATTGGGCGTCCGTGCGAACTTTCTTTTACTGTATAAGGTGAATAGAAGCCGGCTCTCTTTTTGTAACTGAGGGTTGGAGTCAAACTACCAAACCAACGTCGAAGACCCAAGGCCTAACCTCCTTTGCGATTGGATATTTATGAAAGTAGAACCCAATCATAGGCTTCATGTTTATAACTGGCAATTATGAACTCAAAGTGGGGACCGCTTTTGAAAGCTCCTTTTGCTTTTAGCACTACAACCCCATCCGGGCCTTCGCTTAGCGATAGTTAGAGTATCTCATTATCTTGATCGAATGTGTCGGCAATTGGGAAGGTGATGTGGTCAGTATCGCGCTTTGGCCGTGTGTCCGTCGACCCACCTGCGATACGTTCTGATTTAAACCAGCGCGTATCATAACTGAATGGGCTTATAAACTGTCCGAAGAATCACTCCAAACAAATCTCGTTGTCGCCAACGGGATTCGAACCAGGGATCTTCGGCTTACGGGGTGAGTGCTCTAATCAGTACACTACGTGGACTTCCCTTAATAGGCGGGGATCGTATAACACCCCAAGGAGGCAATTATACATCCCATATTATGTATATTTTTTTTGTCAATATTTTAATCCTGTACTCTTGTTAATAATAATCTAATAATCTTGTTTTTTCTATTTTCCAGGTGAGTAATCAAAAATACAAGCGAGAATCAGAAACGGGTTTGACAAAACAGGCGGTGGAGAAAAACTACATCGTGATAAAAGCTCTTACAATCAGAGCTACATCCATCGCAAAAGGCGAGCTAAAGTCTGACGAATGCAGTAAATATAAACTGACGAAGCGTTTCTACATCGCAAAAAATTAACAAAAGAAGGAAAATAAACTATAAAATATCGTTGCAAAAGTTATTTGTACAAATTTATCATTTCTCTTTTTCGAAGTATAATTTGAAATAAATAAGGTTGAAATTCACAAAATTGTATGCAAAATGATAAGGTGAAAACAATTTCGAATCGAATTAAAACCAAAAGTTTGTCTCGTTTTGGGATATTTCTGAAACTTTTTGAAGATGAAAAATGGTGAATCGATCGAAGCAAGGCTTTGCACATTTGTTTTGCTGCAATCCGGTACTGAAAGTTTCAAAACCTCTAATACTTAAACCTTCATTGTAATATAACAAGAAAATTTGACGAGATTTTGGTAACAAAAAACAAATCAGAAGCAATTGAAAACGGTTGATTGTTTTCATTCCCTAATTGCTCTAGCACATAAAGCTTTCTAGATGAAACAAAGCTTCACTAAGCAATCTGATTACGAAATCCTAGACTGGTCCACTCGAAAAGCTGGTCTTGTTGTTCTCATAGCGCTAGCATATTCGATGGGTGACAAAGGTGATCCCGCAAATCATCGAACTGTTCAAATAAAAAGACAATTTTGCTTTGGTATGATAACTATATTGACCTTGTCCTATTTCTAGACATAGTTCAAATATTTCAATTTCTGAGTAGTTGCTCATTTTCTAGTTAAATTCAATCTTGCAGCAAAAATTATCTACAACTTAATTATCTCGAAAACGGTTATATAATCCAATTAAACAAATCCTTCTCAGTAAATTTTATTACAATCCAATCCAACTTTTCACTCTAACAAGTGTGTTTTCCTTCTTCTTTCGCTGTACCTAAAGTACCCTCTGTCTTTCTTCACATATGATTTGCTGGTGTCGATTTCGATGCACACCATAAATATTCAAAATCTAAAATAAGAATCATTTAGAAGTTCATCCACTCTTGAATTAGGTTTTTGTGTCATTCGTCATCGATATAGCGCTGCTGTTCCGAAAAGAAAAACTTTACAGACCATAAATCATCCGTGCCCAGTGACACCGTGCACAATCCAAGATTTCTGATCCATTATATGAGTAACGTCTTGAGACATTTAGGCCGAAAACATTTTCAATTGCTAAACCTTCAGACATTTTACAGTCAACGAAAATTGCTTTTCCCCAGACGTTTTTCCTTGAGCTATGAAAATTTACAGTCAGTCCTCCCGTCACTATACACGGATTGAATTTGAAGTGCTGTTCATATTTTGAGTTGAATCGAGTAATTGAACTTTTTTTTTGAATTTTTAAATTTTAATGTTCCATTGACGGCGTGAGAGTTTTATTGGGGAAGAAGAAATATGGTAATGGAATACGTGATTTCAATTGAATTGAACCAAGGCGAGACTAACCAGTTGTATGGAATGGCGGACGGACGGACGGCTATAGAGCACTTGAAGAGCAATTATTTTTCAGTGTATATGAGCGAAGCTATAATTAAAGAAAATTAACCCTAGAAGAAGTTAAAAAAAATCCTAGACGAATAAAAACAAAATTATTATTATATCGTGGCCAATAGAAATGAAATATTTTATATATTTGCTTATTGTATTCGAAACCAATTTCTCGTTAACATCCATTCACTCATTTATTAGTTTCGTGTTATTTGTCTTGCATTGCATCAATGCCGGATTAAAAGAAATACGCTTTGAATAATTAATTTACCAAAATTTTAAGCACGAGTCTCGTTTAGCGCATTTTCTTTAATTGGTTATGCGTATAACAACGGTTCCATTATGCATTTTACTGAAATATGCTTTCTTTGTATTACATTTTTTATTGATACGGTAATGCTATTAATGAATATATGAACTACGAGTACAATCCATTTGCTAAAATAAAGACGGGTAAAAATTTGCTGAAAAGCCTCAATTAATTGCAGCACCAATTATTTGTTCAGTTCAATGCATCCCCAATGTCAAGCGTGAATATGCAATCACAATTCAATGCAAGGGGCGTGATGAAATTATTTGGCACGAAGCGAAGTGAATTTAAGGAAACTCAAGATCAATGTATCTTGAATTGAGTAACATGAAAAAATGAATTAGTTTTGATTGCCGTCTTATATTGAAAGAAAACAAATTTTAAGCGATAAAAATATGTTTAAAACGTTTTACACTTGAATTATGAATCTGTTGAACATACAAGAAATCTTTTTTCTTGAAAAGCCGCCACTCATACAACAAAGCAAGGCCCGACGGCTTTTAAAGACAAAAGAGAATTGGCCTGCGGATATCAAATAAACAAAATAATTGAATGCCAGAAATCGTTTAATTATATACAAAAGATTGGGGGGTTTCTATCCTAAACACATTTTGTTCCATCCCAAATACATTTTGTTCCATCTTAATCAAACATGTTCAAAAAAATCTTAATCAAACATGTTCAAATGAAAAAAAAGAAATCCGACTTCAAAACCCAATAAAAAGGGCGAACTTAAATTTAAGGAATCGGAGCCAATTCATCTGAATATCGCTGTCATCATATTTAATAAGCTCCACTTGAATCTCATCGATCCCCAGCGCTTTATTATCCCTTTGGGCTTTGATGGTGAGAGAAACATCAACAGAGTTGGTGGGGTCACTGAAACCTCTCCGGAAATAACTATAGGCTCCGATGTTCTGAAGCTGTGCTGAGGATTTAGTAGGTTCTTGAAATATTGTGCCCATCTTCTTGGGCTGATAACCATGTTTCATTCTTTTCACTACTTTGTATGCTTGTCTTGTATTGTTGCTCGCTAGACTTACAACGATACTTCTCGATTGGCCGTCATAGTATTTTCTTTTCTTGATTCTAATTATCTTATTCGCTACTCTTCTGAGATTTTTATGTTTTCTCTTCGTCCTAGTTTTCCTATCTTCGTCGAATACGCCTTTGACATATGACATCGATAGGTTAGTTTGATCAAGTAATGAGCTCCTCGGTATGTACGGACCTCAAGTATGCTCGAGGCCCAACGTTGTTGGATCAGATCATGGCCCATCTGGTTTTGAGTGTTACCGTCCGATGATGCCCAGTTCATTTTATATATGCGTCAATGTGAGAAGCAAGTCGAACGTATGAATAGATTTCTGCTACGCGCAAGGTTAATCAGGTGCTGGCCGTTGTCATTTGTTTTATTATGGAGGCTATATCTTCCAGTCGTTCCCCAATGAGATAGCTCATTGCCAACCTCAGCATTGAAATCACCCAGAATTATTTTTGTGTCGTTTGGAAGCAATGAGTCGACTAGTCTTTCCAGGTGATTTTAGAACGTTTTCTTAGTTTGTTCATCCTTTTCTTCGGTCGGGGCGTGTATGTTTATCAGCCAAATTTTGAAGAATTTCGCTTTTATGCGGATCACACACAACCATTCATCGACTGCCTTAAAATCAATAACGTGCGACTTTAACTCCCTATTCAAAACGAAGCTCACTCCGAATTCTCGCTTTCCAACGATCTCATATCTTGAATATCACTTCCAGTCCAGTTCGTTTCCTGAATTGCCAGTATGCTAAATTTATATTTGCTGGTCTGTTGTAGCGCCAGGGTTGTTCAGTAATTTGACATTCTTGAATCCAATGCCATAGTCCGTTTTTCGGTTGCGAGGTCGTTGCCGTAGGTCCAATCCATTCCGATTCTCTTCCGCAGGTTTCGAAACATAGAGTTTTACCGGGAAGGGGAGTCAGCCCATCGCCCAAACTCTATTCCGGCAGCATGTTTATTATTTTCGATCCTGTTATCAGGCGCGGAAAGACTCGCCTTCACCCTCTTGCGTCATCAAAAAGGTGGCATTGGGATTAAGCAGCAGAGCTGCAGGTGTATTTACAGTTATTGACATTTCTCTTCATTTAGTGTCCCAACAGTGAAGAACCAGGTGACCCAATGTACGATCCCGAGACCGCAAACTCTAAAAGCTGCGGAAATCCACTAGAAAGTCACTTAAGACAACACGGCGGACGAACGCAGAGGCTGATCGGTGGAACTACAGAACCTCGCAAGCGCAAAGTAAGAGACTCTAAACGGGCCTATTATAGAAGTTTTGTGAGGAGACTGTGCGGGTGCAAAAGACTGCAAAACTTCACAAAGCCTTCAATAAGGATCGTACCGTTAAGCAAGACTCAATTGAAGTCCTGATGGCATCTTTACGGAGTCGAATCTGGACTCACTGGGAAATCGGATGAAGACCCCTGATTACACCCACTTTGGGTGTAATCAGGTAATCCATCAAAAACCTTCAATCGACTTGCTCATGCCTCCGCAAGGAAGAAGTGTAGAAAGAAAAAGTTGGAACTTAGCAAGGCAAATGGTAACATTGAATAAAATCCAACATACGCTGGTTGCCTTCGATAAATCAAATAACCGGGCCAAGGGTATGCTTCCTGCTATGACCAAGGTGAAATCCAACAAGTTGGTACTGGGTCTGAGGAAGATCTTAACGTAAAATCTTACACAAGCATACATACCCACACCATGGCAGATAGTCAGAGTTACATTTATTCCGATACCCGGACTACTCTGAGCCTAAAAGCTTTCGTTCGTCCTATTCTTACTTCGTTTTCGCTGAAGGTACTAGAAAACCGTGTAGACCAATACATGAGACTTACAACACTGAAGAAGAATCGTCTCTGCATTACACAACCCGTATATGAACGGGGAAAATCCTGCGAAACAGCTCTTCATTGGCTAGTGAAGAAAATTGAGGCGCTAATGGACGGGAAAGAATATGTGCTAGGGGTATTTATTGATATTGAGGGAGTCTTCGATCGTGCACCGTACAACTTCTGGTATGAAGCAGCATGAACTCATGGGGTTGAACGAAAGATTTTGAGCTAAATCAGCAACATGCTAGAGCACAGACTGCTCTCCGAAACGACAGAGGTTGGAAATGTGTTATAATAGCCAAGGCGGAGAAGAGAGAAGCATATTGGTCAACATTCGCTTGCTTGAACTGGAGGAGCATGTACGCTTTTTGCAAGCATATTGGGATGACATAGTCCTGCCTGTTCTCTGCAGAAATATGCAAAGTGCTCTGGACACGTTGCAGCAGTGATGTCAGGGCAATGGGCTTTCAGTTAATCCGCACAAAACTATTGTGGTTCTCTTCACGAGGTAAAGGAAAACTGATGGTCTAATTCTACCCGACTGGATGGTGTCACTATCCAGCTGCGATCAGAAATCAAATATCTTGGGATTACCTCAGATAGAAAACTTTTTTAGAAGGAGCATATTTTTACAAAGACCAAATAAGCCAACAGACGGCTTAGACAATGCAGAAATGCTTTTGGCAAGTTATGAGACTTAATATTCAATTAGACCTTATGGCTGTATACATCAATTATCAGGCCACTGATTTGCTTTGAATCTGTAGTCTTGTGGCATAGAGTAGACAGCTCCTGGGCGACGTGTTGCTTAGCCAGATCGCGAAGAATGGTGTGTGGGAATTACTGGGGGGTTCAGCGCAACACTAGGTAAAACCTTGAACTTCATATTAAGCTTGCCCCCGTTCCTACCCTCGAATCGTTCATAAAAGGAGACGCTCTGAAATCTGCTTTGAGATTTGCGATAGCAGGATACACAGAAAGACCTCTAGTTGAAACAGTCATGCCAACCGACAGGATGTGTGCTGTTCCGAATTTTTATAGAAGATTTCATGTCAGAATCACAAACGGAAACATTCGCGGTCGCTATTCGGGATGGCAGACATGACCTTCTATATAAATGGCTCTAGGACAAATCAGGGAACTGGAGCAGAATGGTTCTTAAATTAAGACATCCAGAAATCATTACACTAGGAATGCTGGCTTCTGTGTTTCAGGCGGAAGTGTTTGCTATACTAGACGTGGTGTTATGGATCAACGACAATAGATGGAAAAGAAGCAAATTAACATTTGCAGTGATAGCCAGGCTGTACTGCTTGCCCTTTCGGGATGGAAAGTAACATCGAAAAACGTCCATGAATGCTTGGATGAGCTAAATCCTGGCGGGAGACACAAATTGCTCAGGTTTTTCTGGGCAAAGAGGGTGTAAAGTTCTGCTCAATATTTTATTCATTGGAAAACATTTGTATACATCATCCACTTAATAGGGATGGCTATTAAGCTACATCATCCACTTTATTAGGGATAATTCATTATATGCCCATATTTTACTACTAATTTAAAGCTAACTTATTACGCAGCAAAAAATGTTATTGCTCGTCCCAAAAAAGCGGGTAATGTTGCTTAAGACTTAAGCTTCTCCGGAAAACCACCCCATTATCCCCTACCGCGTATCTCACCTCTCCTCCATATTAAGCTACATCATCCTCTTCTTCATGGAGCATTCGTTATAGATGCACATTTTAATGCTAATTTATTATCCATTAAAAAATGTTATGGCTCCACCCTTTCACAGGAAAACAATCTCATCGACCCCTACCGCTTATTTCAGCCTCGGGAAATTGTCAAGAGTTGTAAAATGGTTCTTGCACACGAAATAAAACCAAGGGAAGATATTGCTAAACTTTTGCGCCAAACTCGGGCTGACTGCTCCCCCCCTTCTCGTGAAAATGTTCAGCCCAGCAATACAATATACCATCTCGAAAAAATCTCTATCTAGATTAGTTCTGGAGATACGGGGGTAATTAATGTAGTTTAAGTCTTAAGCCACATAAGACTTAAGCTATCTCAAGAACCAATTGTAGATACAGATTTTTTCGAGGTGGTATATTTTATTGCCAATTTATTGCTGACAACAATTAAGTATCTGAAACCATTCATTGAACCCCTACCGTGTATCTTACTCCCTGCCCATTAAGCTACATCACCCACCTTATTAGGCAGCATTTATTATATGTTTATATTTTATTACCTCCTCATCTTAAAAAACAACGCACTCAACTCTCACTGTGAATGTCACCCCCAGACATTTTTTTATTTACTTGATATCTGCTGTCAAATTCTCTTTTTTCTTGAAAAGCTGTCGAGCCATGCTTTGTTGGTCTGCCGGCTTTTATAGAAAAAAAATTTCATACAGTTATAAACAAAGACAGGTAGGCTATTTTATTACTGATTTTTCCAGCGGAATATGTTTTGTTGTTAATGAGAATGTAGCTCATGTCTTAATTTATATCACGTATGCCCATATCTCAGAAATATTATGCCTCTACAAACCCCTCAAACGTATTCATCGCGCGATATACATATGGCTCTCAGATGATCGGTCGAGAACAGCCATAACGCCACGCTGCAGCTACAGGTTTGAGACATCTATAAACCTTTGCTCTTCTGCATTGGTTCTTGTGAAGTCCTGAGCCACATTGCCCGCTTTTCTGGGGGGGGGGGGGAGGGGGAAGCAGTAAGATCGAGTTCTATGTAAAACTTCAGCAATGATAATGAAATTTAGTATAAAAGAGTGTAGAACTCTGGTTGGACTTATTACAGGGCACAATTCCCTTCGTGCTTATCTGCGAAGAATAGGTCTTGCTGAAGACACTATTTTCCAACGTTGCTTAGAACGTAATGAGGCAACAATGTACTATGTGTGCGAATGCCCGGCTTGTGCCTATGCCAAGGTGCAAATATTTGGCGTCAGAGCAATGAGCTGAAATATGCTGACAGATGAAAGTCGATCGGATCTACTTGGTTACTATAAAGTAACGGGCAGGGTCTGATAGATGGAGTTGTTGAGTGCAATGTGTAGTATTTGTCGTTGTTGATAAACTAAATATTAAGGGACACAGGAAAGTGATTGAAGAAAAACACCACGCAAATACTTAAAAATATTCCTAATAACATCTCAAAAACGACTGACTAAAACTAATGTAATAACATCTTAACAACGACTGGCTAAAACTAATGTTAAATAGATCCTCAGTGATAGTAACGCTCTGTTGTCCATGTAGTGAAGTGACAAACTTAGTCAGCTGTCACCTTGTTTGAAATTGCTGTCGCTACAATACTCCCCTCGGAGTAACGTCATTACTACATCGACTGTTAAACATTGAATTTAACTTTTCTGCTGTATGTTTACAGAGGCTTTGCAACTTCAGTATTTGTATTCGAGTCTATGTTATATTCGATAAACGCTGGTTTTAATCGTTCGGTTGATACGATTGGTTCCTTTTCTCCAACTTTAACCTTGAATACATGATCTGAAATTCGTTCAACTATTCTATGCGGTCCGATGTAAGGTGCTGTTATTGGTCTTTTAACTGCATCTTGTCGAAGAAAAACGTGTGTACAGGTATACAAATCTGACGGTGATGTGATGTTGGTACGGCCCGAAGTTGTTGCATATCAACTAGAAATTTTTTAAGGAAGGCAATCGGGTTGTTTGACATCTCTGCTTCATAGAAGAATTCCCCCGGCAATCGAAGAGTTGTGCCATACACCATTTCCGCAGCTGAAGCATTGATGTCCTCCTTGTAAGCTACTCGCAATCCAAGCAGCACCCTTGGTAAAGTTTCCACCCATCTGGATGTTTCATGGCACATTAGGGCTGCTTTGTGTGACCTATGCCACCCCTCGATTATACCATTAGAGGCTGGGTGATACGCCGTTGTGCGACGACGAGATTCGTTTCGAGCGATTCTTTGGATGGACTACGATGCGACAATCGATTCGAAAACTTGTTTCCTTCGAGGTGCCGAGGTGTATGGACGAATAGTTCCTGTAGAAGTATCACAGTGAATCGAAGCCTTATATAAATTAAGTTTTTGCAAATGTAACGATGTCGGTGTTGTTAAAAATTCTTGAAGTCCTGAATCCTTTCTTTGTTCATCTTCCAATAATCCAGATTCCAAAAAATCTATGACGGGTTTGTTGCCAATTACGTTTAATCATGATAGCGAATCCGCGACGGTGTTTCATTTTTCATCTGAACAATTTCGGTGGTGAATTGCACGATGAACTCCAATGGACGACTTTGCATTGGCAAAGCTCGATCTAATCGCTAACAGAAAGCAAAAATTAAAGGTTTGGGATCCGTGCGTACTACAAAATGTCTTTCTTCGAGTATGTGACGGAAGTACTTAATAGCTTCGTAAATCGCAAGCAATTCGCAGTCATATGCACTGTAGTTGGTCTGTGGTGCCGTTGATTTCCTTGAGAAGAATCCAAGGGGTTAGCGACATCCTTCTTCGATTTGTTCTAAAACGGCTCCAATCCCCTTGTCCGAGGCATTTGTTGTCAGATTTAACACAGCATTATCTTCAGGTACGCTAGAAGAGCAGCGTTTTGTAAAATGTTCTTGCTTTTTTCAAACGCGAATTCAGACTCTCCGTCGCATTGAACTCGCTTGTCAATCTTTCGACTGTCTTTTAAAAAGTTATTCAAAGGAGTAAAAATTGGTGCTGCATTAGTATAAATCTGTGGTAGAAGTTGAGCATTCCCAGATATTGCCGAAGTGCAAGTAAATTTATAGACTTGTGTATGTTAACGATGGCTTTTACTATATCTGGTAGAGGTTTTATTCCAGTTGATATGACATATCCCAAAAATTATATTTCTGGAACACCAAACACACACTTATTGAGATTGCGACATAGTCCGTAGGCGTTCAGTCGCTTGAATACTTCTTGTGTAACATATTGATGTTCCACCATATTTGTCGAAGCAATCAGAATATCATCCACGTACGCGAGTACATTATCCAAACCCCGAAGCTCGGTATCCAAAAACCTTTGAAATGTTTGTGCCGCGTTTCATACATAGTTCCAACGGCATTACGCAGAACTCAAAAAATTCGAACGGTGTTATCACGGCTGTTTTTCCGATGTCTTCGGGAGCAATGGGGATACGGTGGTATGCTCTGATGATATCAAATCGGCTAAAAATCGTTTTTCCATGGAGCTGTATTGAAACATCCTGAATGTTTTTATTGGATACCGATCGGGGCTTGTGATAGCGTTGAGGCGCCTGTAATCTCCGCACGCTCTCCATCCCCCAGTTTTTTTGGGTACTATATGTAATGGACTGGCCCGTACACTTTTCGAGGGGCGGCATATTCCTTTTGCAATCATATAGTCGAATTCGGTTTTCGCTGCTGCATATTTGTCGGGATGTAGTCGCCTTGCTTTTTTCGGTAACTGGTGGCCCATTAGTGATGATGTGGTGCAGTACTGAATGAGCAGTTGGTTTCACGAAAGTCGCTGACCCGGTGAGTGTTGGAAATTCTCTTAGTTATTTTTCACTATAAACAAATATACTCCATCTGATGTCGTAGTCGCTGCCATCGTAGATAACCGTGTCGTTCCATCGATAATTCCTTTATTTTTAATGTCAATTAAAAGATTATAGTGTCTTAAAAAGTCCTTTGGCCCCACCAACTCTGGATGAAGTTTGTTCCATCATCAAAGTCCAAAAGAATAATAAAGCGCTGGGCATTGATGAGATTCCAGTGGAGCTCATCAAATATGGTGGGAGTAGTGTTCATCAAGCTATTCACAAAGTCATCCAGCATATTGGCAACAAGAACATATGCCGAAAGAGTGGAGCCAATTAATTATATTCCCTATCCACAAATATAGGTGACAAGCTAGTTATGTATAAACAAAATGAGAACGCAACAAAAAATTCTAAAGAAGATGACATCGTCTGGAAAGACGTGATATCATTTTTACAAAATTAATAACGTGGCCCGAGTTTACGACGGGGTTTTTAAAAAGGGACAGGATTTTATTTAATACAACACTTGGTTAAGCTAACAAAATGAACTTTATTTCCTTATCTAACAGCTAATTTTCTCGACAGTACAAACGCAACTGACTACATTTGAATTAGATTTCATAAAAGTGGAATATGATACCTTTGGGTTGAATAATGCATAAACAAAATTATGTTGCGCGTGTGCTGACTTAGTGTCTAACATTTTCACAATTTTGTAAAAATGATCTCACGTCTTTCCAGACGGTGTCATCTTCTTTAGAATTTTTTGCTGCGTTCTCATTTTGCTTATACATAACTAGCTACAGTGCGAAAATTATAGAGGCATATCACTACTTTGTGCGGCGTACAAAATATTTTCTAAAATCCCAGCCAAAATAATCCGTTTTACCAAAATGACAATGACGTCGACGACCTCCTAAGTCCGCATTAATAACCAACTCACCGATGCCTTTGACACAAATATCGGACTAAAGCAGGGAGATGGGCTGGCCCCATTGCTATTCAATTTGGCTCTGGAGTCAATACGCGAGGTACATTACTATACAAGTCGAGCCAAGTAGTGGCCTATGCCGACGACATCAACATTCTGTCACGGTCATTAACAACTGCCAAAGAACTCTTCCTGAAACTCGACAGCGAAGCAAAATTAGTAGGGCTACAAATCAACGAAAATAAAACAAAGTTCATGACGCAGTCGAGGAAAAATACACAAAATATCACACTTGGCGAATATAGCATCGAAAATGTTAGCGAATTTGTGTATTTAGGCGCCAAAATAACGCAAACGGGCAATGAAAGAGACGAAATACGCCGAAGAATACAGCTCGCAAATAAAATATTCTATTCAGTATTGACGATCTTGAAGACCAGCTGCATACACAGGAAAACAAAGCTCCAAGTATACAAATCTGTGATAAGATCTGTGTTATGCTATGGGTGTGAAAAATGGACCCTAACCCAAGCATCCGCAAATATGTTGAACGCCTTTGAGCGACGGGTCCTGAGGCGAATAATCGGAGCCAAGCTTGACGGGGACCAATGGCGAATTCGATACAACCATGAGCTGTATGCAATTTTTGATGAACCGGAGGTCTCAAGGATTGTAAGACTGCGGAAGCTGCAATGGGCTGGATATACGAATCGAAACCGAGGAAACGCTGGTCTGATTCGGTCGATGAAGACAGTTCATCGCTGCTCGGATTTCGGAATTGGAGGACCCGGTCAATGGGCCGAGACAGTTGGAGGCGCTGTTTGCAGGAAGCGAAGGCCCGAAAGGGGCTGTAGTGCTAAGAAGAAGAAGAATCGGTCGCGCAACATCAGCGGTTCTAAAAAACCAAAGAAATGTGCGACGTAAACCGAAAATCATTTTAGGAGTTTTTTCCATACGTTTTAATCACTGAACCATTTGCAGCATAGAGTTTTAAGTTGTTTTCGGCTGTTGGCTTTTGTGCTGATGTAGGTGGTACAACAGAAATGTCGACACCAGTATCGATTCGGAAAAGTATTCCCGAATTTTTGTCACGCACAAATAGTCTATGTAAACTGTTCTCTTCACGATTGTCACTTGTCAATGGCGACGTATTTATTTTTCTGAATCATTTGTATAGGAGCACGGTTTACGACACTGCGCATTAACACTGACTGTCTTTTCGCGATTTGGACGATGACCGTGATTTCGACCTATTCTTATTCCGATTTAAATTGCTGTTTAATTGAGCAATCGCTTTTTCTACTTGAATTCCAGTTTTTCGAAAGCTGCAATTTGTGGCTAAGAACTCAATTCGCAATTATTCTGTCCGCCATTTTCGTTAGACAATCGATTTCTACTTGTGCATAAACAGTCAAAATCGGGCGCACTCGAACTGGAAATCGCCGAAGCCATAAGGTCCGCAAAGCCTCGTCTGTTAATTGGTTTGTAGCAAGGGGTTTCATTTCTCTATAAAGTTGGGACGGATTTTTTTTACCTAGTTCAATTTCTATCAGAACGCGTGACAATTTATTCTCCTTTGATTCTGAGAAACGCGAAATCAATTGCTGTTTTAATTTGTCGTAATTACTCGTACATGTGTCGGACGATGGATTTTCTATAACATCCGCCACGTAATCGAATATTTGGCATTCTAATAACACTGTACGTGGTTGATCAGGAACTGCACCTCTATTTGCTTAAACCAAAGCGTCGATCGGTGCGTCCAAAATGGTGATAGTTTCACATTTACTAAGGTGTCGATCATTCGCGGACCAGTCTTGACACTTGGAGCAAATGGGTTCTGCGAGTCGTTATGTGACTCTTCACTGTTCGTTTTTTGTATAATTGTAGAATCACTTGGCGTTGCCATTTCACTAAGTGTCACCAATGTAGTGTTTGTCGTTGTTGATAAACTAATTATTAAGGGGACACAGGAAAATGATTGAAGAAAAACACCACACAAATATTTAACGAGTCAATTCCCAGTAACATTTTTACAACGACTGACTAAAACTAATGTTAAATCGATCCTTAGCGATAGCAACGCTCTATTGTCCCTGTGGTGAAGTGGCGAACTTAATCAGCTGTCATTTTGTTTGAAATTGCTGTACTAATGGACCAAGATCTAAGCGCTAAAGGGTGGCGGAAACAAGCATCTTACCCCAAGATACAAGAAACAAACAAAAATGGAAAAGTTACAATTTAACACGAACAATGGATTTTCTAAATTAGAGATTAAACACATATTGATTGGACTTAAATCATGATAAGTATATGTCGAAATAGTCCGCGTGGTGTAGTGGTTAGAGCACTCGCTATGTAAACCGAAGGTCTGTGGTTCGAATTGCATTGTTGACAACGAGATTTGTTCGGAGCGATTCTTCGGACGGACTTTAAGCCCGTTAAAATCGGGCGGGCGAGCCAAAGTGTGGTACTAATCATATTACCTTCTCGAGTGCCGATACATTCTATCAAGATAATGAGATACTCTATCTCTAACCGAAGGCCCGAAAGGGGTTGTAGTCCTAAGGAAAAAAATTGTATGCTGAGAAGATTAATTTTAAACTTATGCATGAATTCTGAAAAGTTACTTACATTGAGAGAAAAGTTCGGTCTAGTGTTTATGTTATTTGCCTGCAATAAACTGCATCACTACTCCATAGTATATCAATGAACCTCAGCCAGCTGATTCCCGTAGTGTTACGTTCGAAGCTTTTGCTCACCTCGATGTACCGCTAGTAATTATTGGAAACGAAATCACATCCGAATATGGAGTCGCCGCTTATTGTACTCAATATTCTATGTACATACAATTTATAAAATAAGTGTAAGCAGATTAAGACGTCTGCTAGACGTAAAGCGTTCAAGCGTCAACAATCTGCCTTTCTGGTTCCAACAAACAAGCAACCAAATAAACGAAGAAAATAAGAATGTCGGAAATTTACCTTAAACATGTTTTCTTCACTAACGATGTAACATCACAGTGTTCACTCAATTTTAACAACAATGTTATTTTGCATTAATTTTTCCGCCCTCAATACACACTCCACCCACATTCAATAGTTTGCTAAACATTTCCAATTTCGACTCTTTTAGTTCATTTTGTCGCGCTGTTGCTGACTAAGGGCGCGTAGTGAAAATAATATGAGTACAATAATAAAAGCTACGAGAACCTTTTCAGGGAAATCATTTCCCAATTCACTGCACTATCTCGTTTCCTATACATTTCATAGTTCTTTTTGCTCCTCTACCGTTTGGAACTTAGATTACGCTCCTGTGTTTTCCTACTATTTCAGTCCCGCACAACGGATGACTTGTAATGTGGAAATCGATAAAAAAGTTGTAGGCGGGAGTGGATCTAACATAAGTTATATCAGAATTGGATGCATGTTATTAAGGTATGGTGACGAAGTATGCATACAATGTAGGGAATATCAACCTTTTGGGCAAGCGTTGCCATTATTTTGTCCAGCCGTGGGATCAAGCATTAAATTTACGATTATTTGGCTGAATTTCATTGAGATATTGTTGAAGGTGTTGTAAATTTTGTATTTGGAGCGATTAGGTAATAAACTTGCTAGTAAATAGATTTAAAGCATTTATCTGCATAATATTGTAGGTGGATTTTATTAGAATTTCATTTACGTAGAATGGATTCAGTTGGTACATACTGCCTGCCGACTACCCCGTAGACATCTTACAATATCGATAGGAAGAAGAAGAACCCTTCACGTTGATGCAACAATATTAACTCAATCATTGCAAAAAAAAACTCATTCCTTGGCAATAAGTTTTCCGATGCGCCTTCACCCTTATCGGCAGACAAGAGCCCTTAAGGAAAAACAGGAAACACCCCAACGGAATTCGTTCGAGTAGGAGGAAATGACAACATCGCAGCTTGTGTGCGCTGTGGGGACAGCGGAGAAATAGGCTATAAGGAAACGTCTAAGAAAAAAGGATATTTTGATAGAACTTATCCTTGCGTATATTTGAGATTCGGATCTCGTTCAAGCGGTAGACATCTTAGCTAGTAAATTGCAATTTTCTTTTCGAATTTCTTTAGGGGAAAGAATTGTTCATATCCAAAGGCGACATTTCAAATTTGTTTGAATACTCGTATACATATAAAACGGGAAATGGCTATAAAAGGGTACCGAGCATATGGCAGAGGGTGAATTTTATCGTGATTGAACTCCATCTGGTATTTTAACGTTTTTCTAGATTTAGATTTAATAATAATCTTAAGAACAATTGTATTATGGACATGTAAGACCTACCAAGAAATTAATTTTCAGGATTGTGTGGTCTATATTGATTAGAAAATTTAGTCCTGCCTAGAATATATTTTGAACTAATTATCTACTGAAAAAAGTGCTTAATTATTTGTATATCCACCCATTTAATAGATTCAAAACTAATTTAACCACATAACTCCCTCCTATTAGTTCATAAACCTTCTAAACTTCTCTTTTGCCCCATTCATTAACATTCATGCATGGCCTTTAACATCATCCATAACCTGACATCTACATGTAGGAATAAAAAACTCGTGGGTTCTATTCGTGGAATTAGAATCAAAGGGAACCCTTTTATAACCATAAATATGTGCTTGTATTACCGAGATTTTTCGTTGAAGTAGCTCAACCGTGAAGAAAGGAAATATCATTTCACGTTACAGTGGTTTTGTTGCTTACCTTAATATGTTACCTATGTACCTTTTCAAAGCCTATCCCTTAAGCTAATATTGTCGTCTCAACAAAAGGTTTGTGAAAAACGAGAAAGAAAAATGCACTTGACATCAAAGAAAATGCTAATCTATTATATGTTGCATTGATATGAAATATTGTGTGGGATTTTTAATATGAGCTGAATTGTTTGAGATTAATTTCATTACATATTTTGCAATTGCTTTCCTTGCTATGGTTGAAATATTGTAATATACATTATACACATGGCTACGAGTTCATGTGTTTATTGTAAAAATTAATTAAATAACCGCTCATATGGCGATTTTAAAAAATTGTTTTCGTACAACTGATTAAATAATAATAAATTTCAAATGTCCTGCGTAGTATTCAGCTGATCTTCTAACCAGGAAAGATCACGCATATATGAGTCAAAGAATCGAATATATTCTGATGGCCTTATCATACTCCTTATTTCACAATACATTATTGTCGTTCGTCCATCCATGTACAGAGAAAAAATTTTGATTTCTTTCTACCAGTTGGCTCAATGAATGTACAATGCATAAAAGCGGTAGCTATAGTTCGATCCCTAGGTTATGGTCGACATTTCTCAGAAACCACAGAAGCTAGAAAGCTCAAACTTTGTGGAAAGGCCAGGAGTGGTGATCTCTCGGAAGTTTAGGTCTTATTAAACATTTCAAATATAGTTGAGTGCGGTATTAAATGAAAGGTCTTAACTTTCAGAATCTGGAATTTAATACATCAGGGGTCAAGGGGGAGGATAGTTATAAAGCCCTTCTGGTAGGAGCACTCTCCTGCTTACTGGACTTGCTTCATCTCCTTGCAACACCAACTTTTTGACTCGTGCAATGAATCGCAATTTGCACAATTTCGTTCTAAAATTGGCGTCAAATTGTGATCGAATATGCTTCCGATTCATATTTCACCTTTGATTCTGCAATCACCGGAAAACTGTCGTTAATTTAAGTGAGAATTCTTTTGGTGCGCGATTCTTTGGTGTCGGGTTTCAATCAAATCGCTTCTCGTTTGGAAAGAACACTACATTCCGCATCAATGTCCAGTTTGACTGACGTATTTCTCGCTCACTTTTAACATTTCAGACCATTTGCCGTGTTCGGAAATTGAATCTACTTTAGCCTTAGTGATTGGATTGATTACATATTTGTCCTCGAATTCACACGAATCATCATCAATCGACCTTTGTCGTTAAACCTTCTTTAAATCCTAAGATCAAGTAGATTCTCTTTGGCTTCTACTGCAGTTTTAGGTGTGTTTATCCTCAAACGGGTGGTGTATTGGGCCTTCGCCTCCAGGAGTAGTCGCCTCCAGTCGGCACGCTTCTGGAACCATGTTGGCCAATTGGAAACCTGCTGTCAGCATTGATTGAAACTGAACGTTTCCCTTGCATTCTATCCTTCAACATTCGCCTGGGGAGCCTGCGTTTAACCACACTTTCAACATGTTCTTCCAATTATACTTTTGTTTTAAAAGATCTGGTCGTCAGCGAAATCACTGAGTGGCAACAAAACGCATCTAAATATTAATAACATAGATGAATTTTCAAGGATTTTATCTTTAGCCATCGGAATGCTGAAAATAATCCATTTCGAATGAAATGATAGAGTCTGATTCTGTAGTCCCCAATCTCATACCCAGGGCTCAGCATTGATGTGAGAGTTTTTCTTTTGCTCTACCGCATTCAGAAGAAACCGTTGCAGTATGTCGTCATGGGAAGGGTTTGAAGGATGAACAAATGCACGCACTTAGTAAAATATCTGATGCACTCCCTCCTTTTAAAAATGGCAACAGCAGATTCACAACAAAGAAAAAACAGCCTGTCGTAACCTGAAATGCTGTTACATCAGCTACCCTCGAAGAAGCAGCGAGAAAGGTGATTAACGAAATCCCATGTTTCAGACTTTTTAAAAGTGAGACAACCACTGACGATCTTCTATCGTACGAGTATGTGCTCTTGGCATGGCACGGTGTCTGAAAATTGAAAAAAGGGGAAAGGGTTACTAGAAAAGAGATGCCCTGCCCTTGACACATACTGACATTCAAGTATGCATGGTTTATCCTCCAGGACCGCCCGTTCATAATGTGCTGCTCTGTTTCATTTGTCAACAGATGTACGCATCTTTCCGAGAGCGCTCCAACTTCATTAAAGAGGTCACAACGTAGCTTGTTCCATCTTCTGCAGTTGAAAAAACGTATGTCAGACATCTTCTACCTCTTCTTCGCAAGATTTGCTATCGAGAGATCGTGACTTACCAATCATGTGCAGATAAGTCCGAAATCTATTTGGCGAATACAATATCGAAAATGAGAGCCAATTTGTGTATTTAGGCGTCAAAATAACGAGAATCGGTAATGAAACAGACGACATACGCCGAAGAATACAGCTTGCAAATAAAATATTTTATCCAGTTTTGACGATCTTGAAGTGCAGCTGCATACACAGGAAAACAAAGCTCCAAGTTTACAAAACTATGATATGACCTGTGCTATGCTATGGGTGTGAAACATGGACCCTTACCCAAGCATCAGCGAATATACTGAACGCCTTCGAAAGACGGGTCCGGAGGCGAATAATCTGAGTGAGGCTAGACGGGAACCAATGTCGAATTCGATACAACTCTTTTTTGACGCTAAACCGTGCCCTTTCACTAGCCCATGCTTTCACAGTAACTTGGTTGCATGATATAAAACTTTCCAATATGCAATAGTCTGTATTGAAATTAACCAATTCTACTTATACGTAGGTGTATTCTATATTCCTACAAAGTCCAATGAGGCAGTTATTTCTTCGAAACATAAGAAACAGAAGGAATAAGCCTTATAATATTGAAAAAAAAGGTCTAATGTGAGCGATGATATCAATTAAAGTCACGTAAAGCATATGTTAATGTGATAGGTGAAAACATCGAAAATCCCAAGAAATTGTTTTGAATTTGAGAACATCAAGCGAAAAACTTACGGCTGTCTTCCTGATGAAATCTGCAATTATTTTGCAGACCACTGTCAATCAGTGCATTTTTCAGCAAACTCCTTACCTTATATTTCATCACTGGACACAGATTCTGTGACTGCACTACAAGAAATTTCAGTGTCTAAGTAGGACATACTGAAATATCTCTCGCTTTAAAGCAACTTCTCAATGACCAACAGCAGCTTCAGAAAAAATCCATCCCCAACCACAAACTTGACAGTTATGGTCTCTGACATCCTGTGTGGAATGGAAAATGGGCATCAAGTCGATGCAATTTATACTGACTTTAGGAAGGTCTTAGATCGCGTCGTTCATACGATTTTGTCCCGCAAACTACGTGAATTCGGTATCACTGGCTCCTTGCACCGTTGGCTGGGCTCGTACATTAAAAATCGGACTCAAACCGTCAAATTTCAGATATATGTCTCCAAAGAAATTCATGTCAATTCCACTGTATCTCAAGGCAGTCGTGTCGGACACATCCTTCACACTGAAGATGATTCAAGGAAGTCGAAACGCGGCTGCTCACCAATCAAGCAACGCCCACCGGCTTTTCAAAAAAATCAAAAAAAAAACCAAAGAAAAAAAAATAAAAATATATATATATATATATATATATATATATATATATATATATATATATATATATATATATATATATATATATATATATATATATATATATAGTTATCAAATTTTCAACAGAGTTTCCTCTGTGACTAGTATATCAAAATTGCATTTCATCTACTATCTGAACACGAAAGAGCTTCGACTCCTTTGCACGCAAGACACATGAGTTTCACTATCGCAGCTGCTAGCTATCCATGATTCGACAATCAGCCTCCTAAAAACAGCCAAAATGGGATGCAATCCCATAAAATTTTAATTTGTTTATATAGAGTTTTCCGTTACATAACAGTAAATATATAAATTTCAATAAATCGATTGTTAGACGTGCTGTGTGGCTAGTGGCACTGTCTTGTTGAAACCACATATCGTTGATGTCAAGTTCATCCAATTCTGTCCACAATAACGCTCTCCATTGATGGTAACATGACGGTCAGTTTCATCCACGAAAAAATATGGGCCGATCACACCTCCGGCATGAAACCAAATAATATTTTATGCGCATGCAACGGTGTCCTAAGAAGCACATTTGGGTTTGTTGTAGACCAATACCGCATATTTTGCTTATTAATAAAGCCATTGAGCCAGAAATGAGCTTCATCGCTGAAGATGATTTTTCGATAATAGCAATTTTTAATAATTTCCAAACGTTGTTGGTTCGAAAAGTTTAAGGGTGCATTCATATAAAGATACGAAATTGTTATGTCCCTAATGCAAACAAAACCCTATATGTCGAAGTTATTCATCTCCAGTTTTTCACGTCCAGAGATTTTGCTTCATGCATAATTTTCAGCTTTGTGATGCCTGTTTAGTCCTAAGAATATCTTCAGACCATCAACTGTTTAGCTCAAGACCTCCCTTGCATCTCTTTTAAAGTAGTATCATATCTGTTGGTCGTAAATTGATTCTGGTCATCCTAAAGATCAACCAACAACTTGCAAACTTCAGGATCAACGAACAAACCGTTGACCTGTAAATCTTCTCTACATACAATAGAACTTGAAACTTCGCAACTGTTTTCTGGGATTTATCTTTTCAGTACATATAAAAATACTTATAGTCTCTACCCGATGACATAAATCGATGTTTCTTTGTAGTTTGCTCTATGATTTCTTTATACTCTGATCGAGACTCTAGTTTCGGAAATGGTCACAAGTAAAATCATACCCAGAGTTGTTCTAGACGCAACCATACTCCTGCATATAGTACTATCTCAGCAAGATTTCATGTTGAAGGCCTTAGATCGGGGCCTCAATGATAAATCGATCGCTCAGCAGCTCCGAATCCCACGGTATTATCTAGGGTAGATTCCAGCATTATCTCCCGTGATTATAACAGAATACTGAAAAGAATCAGGCTCTACCGTATTATTATTACCTTATAATATTCATCATCCATCATCGTGTTAGAAAAAACCGACCAGTTGGAATTATTGTCAATACTAATACATTATACCCGAACCATACGATTCAATCGTTTTAACCAATACAGCTCTCGGAAAAAACTTCTGTGAAATAACACAAAAATTGTCTGAATGCCATAAACGATTTTAGATATGAGTCTGCAAAAATTTATGGCAAAGTGCCAACCAATTTGTAAAAATTTTTCTACCTTGCACGCTTAGATAAATCGCTCAAATGCATGCCCAACCACTCAATTTAAAAAAAAGCCACATTCGATTTATTATGAATACATAAATACTCCCCTCTATCGGCCCCCCCACACAATCATAGTGTAAATTCAATTTTACATTCTATTTAATGTCGAATAAATATTCTGATTAATTCAAAAATTTCTTCTTCGTAGCACTACAGCCCCTCTCGGGCCTTCGCTTCCTGCCAACTACACTTCCAACTGTCTGGATCCATTGAACGCGGCCTCCAATTCCGAAATCCGAGCACCAATGAACTCTCTTCGTTGACCGAGTCAGACCAGCGTTTCTTCGGTTTCCCCACTGATCTCAGGCCTTCAGTTCTCCCAACGAATACCTTTTTGGGTATCCGTTGTTCGTCCATACGATTCATGTGGCCAGTCTATTGCAGATTCCGCAGTTTAACAATCGTTGAGACCTCCAGTTCGTCAAAAATTTCATACAGCTCATGGTTGTATCGATTTCGCCATTGGTCCCCGTCTAGCTTTGCTCCGATTAATAGCCGCAAGGCCCTCACTCAACGGCGTTTAATATATTTGCGGATGCTTGGGTTAGGGTCAATGTTTCACACCCATAGCATAACACAGGTCTTATCGCAGATTTGTATTCTCGGAGCTCCGTTTACCTGTTTATGCAGCTGGTCTTCAAGATCGTCAAAGCTGAATAAAATATTTTATTTGCGAGCTGTATTCATCTCTTTCATTACTGGTTCTGGTTATTTTGACGCCTAAATATACATCCACATTTTCGATACTGTATTCGCCAAGTGTGATATTCTGTGCACTTGAGGTATTTTTCCTCGACTGCGTCATGCGCTTTGCTTTATTTCCATTGATTTTTAGCCCTACAAGTTTTCTTTCGCTGTCGAGTTTCAGGAAGAGCTCTTTGGCAGTTGTTAATGACCGTGACAAAATTTTGATGGCGTCCGCATAGGCTACTACTTGACTCTACTTGTATAGTAATGTACCTCGTGTATCGACAGGTAGCTTCCTTATGACGTACTCCAGAGCCATATTGAGTAGCAATAGAGCCACCCCATCTCTCTGCTTTCGTCCGATATTTGTGTCCAAGGTATCGATGAGTGGGAGGGAGGTCGTCGACGTCATTGTCATTTTGGTAAGACGGACTTATTTGGCTGGGATGCCAAAACCAAGCATTATTTGGTACAGTACGTTACGATCAATACTGTCGTATGCTTGCTTAAAGTTAACGAAAATTTAATGTACGTCTATGTTGAACTACCAGCATTTTTTCAAGTACCGGCTTGACTGCGGACAATTGGTCTACTGTCGATCTACCTGCTCTAAAACCACCTTGATACTCCCCAATAATATTGTCGACATATGATCTTTGAAAATATTTTGTACGCCGTACAAAGTAGTGATATGCCTCTATAATTTTCGCACTGTAGCTTGTCACCTTTTTTGTGGATAGGGAATATAATTGATTTGCTCCACTCTTTCGGAATATGTTCTTGTTGCCAAATGTGCTGAATGACTTTGTGAATAGCTTTATGTACACCGCTGCCACCATATTTGATGAGCTCCACTGAAATCTCATGGATACCCGGCGCTTTATTATCCTTTTGCGTTTTGATGCTGAAATAAACTTCATCCAGAGCTTTTAAGGCCAATGGAAGCTCTCCGGAAACATTTATGGGCTCCGATGTTCTGGAGCTGTGCAGAGGATTAAGGAGGTTCTTGAAATATGATGCCCATCTTTTCATAATCTTGGTTCCATCACCGATGATATTGCCGATGTCATCACGGCAGACCGCTTTTTTGGGCTGATAACCACGTTATCCTATGCGCTACTCTTCTGAGATTTTCATAGCGTTGTCTCTACGTCCTGGTTTTCCTACCTACGTATTCTTTGTACACCTAATTATTTTTGTCTAGCACCTTCTAGCACTCATCATAGATACAATTTTTTCTCTTGCGCCGGGCTTGATGTCCGATTGTCTGTTCTGCCAGGTTCTTAAAAGCCGCTTTCAATTCTATCCAGAGCTCGTTGCTTGTCTTTAGCGATGCGTCTGACAAGATGGGAGCCAGCTAGTTGTCGAGGGTCTCCGTGAAATTTTTGGCCACAGACGCCGTTTGAAGTCTCTTATCGGTATGCACAAACGTCAAGTATAGTCGAGACCCAACGTTGTTATATCAGAATATGATCGATCTGGTTTTGTGTGTTGCCATCTGTGATACCCAGGACATTTTATGAATGCGTCGATGTGGGAAGCAAGTCAAACGTATAACTAGATTTCTGCTACATACAAAGCCAATCAGGCGCTGGTCGTTGTCATTTGTTTCATCGTGAAGGCTATATCCTCCGGTCATTCTCCGATGAGATAGCTCATTGCCAATGGCGTTGAAATCACCCAGAATTATTTTTTTGTCGTTTGTAGGCAATGAGTCGACTAGTCTTTCCAGGTGATTGTAGAACGTTTCCTTCATTTCTTCGTCCTTTTCTTCGGTCGAGGCGTGTACGTAAGTCAGGCAGATTTTAAAGAATTTTGCTTTGATACGGATCGCACACAACCGTTCATTAACTGCCTTAAAACCAATAACGTGCGATTTGAACTCCCTTTCCACAATAAAGGCCACTCCGAATTCTCGTTTTGCAGTAGGCTTCCCACTTTTGAATATTGTGTGCGATCTCATAGATTGCAAACCATTTCCAGTTCAGTTCGATTCCTGGATTACAAGTATGTTTAATTTATATTGACTGGCCTCTTGTAAAAGGTCCTTAGCAGCGCCAGGGTAATTGAGTGATCTGTCATTCCAGAATCCAATGCCATAGTCCTTGGTTCCGTTCACGAGGTCATTGCTGTGAGTCGAATCCATTCCGAGGCGCTTCTGCAGGTTTCCAAACATTGTAGGGTTTTTCAGGGATGAGGAGTTAGTCCGTCGCTCAACCTCCATTTCGGCGGCATGGTTATTACTTTCGATTCCGTTATCAGGCGCGGAAGACTGGCCGTGACTCTCTTACATCCCGACAAAGGAGGTGTAAGTAGGATTTAGTAGCAGAGCTGCAGATGTATTTACAGTGATTAGCATTTCTCGGCATCTAATGTCCAATTATTGGGGAACCAGTTAGTCCAATGTGCGACCCCGAGAACATTTACTACCACTTAATCGGGGGGCTTAGGATGAGGAAACATGGAAGTTGTGGGTTGGGGAAACAAGGGGTTCCCTTCACCTTTCTCAGACGGGCTTGGGCCGTCTACGGTGGAGTTCATTGAAAAATTTAATCATTCAAATTTCTGCTGAGACACCTGGACTGAAATTCAACCCGCATATTATGAATCATCATCAATACAGATCCGTTACCACGGTGAAATAAGATGCCTTAGTTTTTGCTTTAGCACATAAGCTCCTTTCGTTCCTTCAAGCGATAGCTAGAGTATTTCATTATCTTGATCGCATGTATTGGCACTTGAGAAGGTGATATGGTCAGTACCACGCCTTAGCGGTTTATCCGCTCGCTCAGCTGCGAAACGTTCTGATTTTAAACCAGAACGTGCCTTCGCTGAACGGGCTTATAGTCCATCCGAAGAATCACTCGAAACAATTCTCGTTATCACCGATTCGATTTGAACCAGGGAGCTTCCGCGTACGCAGCGAGTACTCTAACCACTACACCACATCTACGTGAGACACCTTCGAATGTTTGATTGTCATCACAGCTGTTCACTTGAGGTTCGCTGCCTTATATCAATATCAATTTACTCATATTTCTTGTACATTTGGCATGCTTGAGCTCGTGTAATTTGCTTAGAATTATGTAGCAATGTGCATAAAGTTATGTTTGATTTTCGGAAAGTCAACGCAGCTGATTTCATTACAGTTTCCTGCTCACGGTGTGAATAACGACCTAATTATCTCAAATTAGTTAAGCATACTACAGGCTACGCATGTATGAAAGAGAAGATGGCAATTGTGGACATCGGCCTGACCGCTCTTCGGTTAATAAGCTTGACCAGGCGTTTCTTCTTACTCGAGCTTAAAAATCAATGTCTTAGACTAAACATTGCAGCGTTGTATTCCATCTCATTTCCTATTTTCAACGCATGAGTTGTTTTATATTTTAATCGCGTTCCATGTCAATATTTTACTGAAAAACAATAACCATATGTACATAACTAAATAAACGTCTGCTGTCGACCTTTTGCCGACATAAAATTAGCAGAGGAATTTTCCCGTAGTTTTCCATTACCGGAAGCGAAAAATCCAGAGTAGTACTAGCAGCACTGAGACGGTTATAAATGTATGATGCCGTCTCATATTGACACTGCGAGTGGGGTAGGCGAGAAGGCAATCAACGAACGAGTCATACTATGAGTGTCCTCGTGATAATTGCAAGGGTAGTTCACCATCCCAACACAGAATACACGTATACCGTTCACAAGGTGGATGACTCATCCGCTCTGTTATCCGTTCGTTAGCCTTGTCGGAGTATGGATTGGATGTGTTCATAATTTTTTCCACCCTCGCCTGAAGGAGGCATTGTGTCCGTATATGCTCGTAGAGGTTGGGTGTATATTGCATTATCATCTATCTGTCGCTATTAAGCTGAATTGAGCAGACGAGTGAATCATGTGGTGGAACTACGTGTCGCATTTTACCATCGAGTAGTTTTTCCTGCCTCTATACGAAGAAGGTTACCATAGCGATATAATTTAGTTTGCTATCCACAGGGTCATTGGTTGGTATTCTGTGGGGAAATTAAATTCAGGACTACACGAAACATGAATTAGTGAGCTCTTCATAAATATGTAAAGCTGTCTCTACTGGAATTTGAAACAGCAATATCAAAGGATTTCGGAGGGAAAAAATTGCTATCTGATCCTTAGAGAAGACTCGACCACCACTAAAAAAACTTGACGAATGCTTTTAGACTGAAATTTGTTTATTCTAAAAACAAATCTTTTTACGAGGTGCAAATGTGAATTTAATCCTTCTCTAAAGCTCTTTTCAAGACTTTAAGCTCTCAGATCAAATTATTACGGCCCACTTATCACAGCATCTGATTATCCTTTTGAGTCAATTACACTAAATGGCAACACTTGGGAAATTTTATCTCAATCTTTGCACGTCCGATGGAAGTTGGAAGGAGCCAAATTGGTCGGAAAAGCTTGGAAACTTCCTTCCAAACATTTATTTTTAGATTTCTTCTCCAATACAAACGGACGCTAGACGTGTTTGGTGTTACGATAGGATGTCTCTTTAGAACGGGTGGTGACACTAAACCCCATCGCGCCACTGCCAACACTTTTCGTTCATCTTCTTTCGCAAAGAGTCATCATCATCGTTTTCAATGACACTTGATGGTGTCCATCGTCTAAAACATTCCTTTTCATAGCTTATACCCCAGCCCGTGTACATAACATTCAACATTTGCAATACAACGAACAAACGATGGTTTTGATGATTATACAGCGATAATTATGATGATGTTGAGACTATAATAAATATGAAACTGTTGCGTTTCATGTCGCTCCGGTTTCGGATGCAAGGACAACGCCTTGGAGATTCCACAAGGCTCTGAAGATGAGAAATGAGTCAAGAAAGTCAGAATGAAAATCTATGGACGATGAGTCACACTTTTGACATCCCTCTTTATGTCGGAATGATTTACATGTTAGAAGGGAAACTCCCTATTAGGGTGAAGTCATCAGTTTTCTTTTTGAATTTAAGCAGTGGAAAACGGGACTAATTCGAATCCGAATGAATTGGAAGTGACTTCGTGAAGAGCCCCTAATATTTTTCTTGTGTCAATTATTTATGTAAGGTACCATTCAGGATTTGACGGTAACGCAATGTGGAACGACTTTGGTGATGGTAATTGTTCTTTGATGACTTAAGGTGCAGCTTTAATTGGATGAGTTCCAGTAAAAGGTGGAAGATTAAGGATGAACTCTTTTGTTACGGGACAGAGAAAGAGGTCAAGCTGCCTCGTTCCATAGACTGTTTCAAGAAATGTGATAGTGCCCCAGTTACTCTTGAACGTGGTTTCTATTTATCTGATGAAGAAAAGATTCCTCCCAATATTCGAAACGATGCCAAGATATTCTAATTAGGTTAAAAGGGAAGTTATACATCCTTTATTCAATTTTTAATATCCTGGAGACAAATATATACAGAAAGAACTAATAAACATACATGGTATTATTTTCTGATACATATATTATATGATTCAATTGGAAAAAAGGACGAAAAACCAAACCAACTCTATTCAAAAATTAAATTATAATATTAATACAACGTAACAATTAACTTCTATCCTACATCTAATATGTCAAAACCTAATTCTAATAAAATTCAATCAAAAACTTTATCATTACTTAATATAATGCTATCAAAGTCTTCCTAACTTAAAAGTTAAACCTTATCTCTAAACCTGATATAATAAACATCACAAAATACCTAACAATATTGTCGAAACTTATCCTTAATAAGCAACTCATTATTGCCACTTAGAAAATACTTTTACAAGCATGTATGATAAGTTGATCAATAGCATCGAGGGCATAAATGAAGAGAAAAATCAGCTTATCTCAAGGCAGCATTCTCAGTCGAGAGCAAACGTAGAGAGTTTTGTGGAGGTGGCGAGCAGTTTCGACAAATCAGCTGCCAAACTATCTGACAGCAATAAAAAAGTGTGTAAAGCACTGGAATCATTGGGAAATCAGATTGACTAAACTCGAGGAGATGTGCACCGATACTCCAAACAGCAACAAAAAACGCAGTGGGCACCCCAGACATCGCGCTCGACGGACACACAGCTTTCCAGTTCACTACCATCACCAACACCAAACTCCTAAATCAAATCAAAAGATTGCACAAATCAAACATTCATCTATACCATCTCTCGCAAATATTGACCCAACTCACCATGCGCTGTACAGCAACTTCTTTACGAAGGAGAAAAAGTGAAAAAACTACTGTCAGAAAAAATATTGAAAATATACTCCACATCGATAGCTGCAAAGTCGAAGAACTACCCTCTCAGCATCCTCGAAAGAAAAGCGTCAAAGTGAACATTCCATCACAGTATTCTTGGCTCTCCATAAACAACAGGAAAAAGAACGGCCACTACATGAGGAATGGCATGAGTTTTAAATCATGGAAGGAACCTAATGGAGACAGAAAATCTAATAGGTACCGTAATACATGGAGTTCTAAGAATGTATGTATGTATTCCTAATTCCATTACTAATACCTTAATATTATCTAACCGCCTTTATAAAGCACCGTCTTTTTTACCTCCTTCAATATTATTGAATGATGATAAGTTAAATAAACATGATGTCAATACCATTGAGGATATTTGTGGCCAATAACACAAAAGTTCTAGATAAATGGTAAGCAGTCTCCACGAGTCGACTACAGCTCCCGAAACATTCATTTCATCAACTGCGTACATAAATTTCATGCGTGGTGAAGACCAAACACCACCAGCTATGGGCTCATTAAGACTGTCAACATTATCTTCTTCTTCTATCTTAAACAATAGCAAATCATTTTTAGATTTGCTTTTCCACAGTTAAGGCCACTATCGTCTCGAGTAATGATCTAGAGAATAGATACCTCATTTCAAGACTCGGAGAGCACAAAGTTTTGATTGCGCACGTCTTTACGTCTCCTGCATGCATAAGGACCCGGAACCAATCCGTTTTGAAAGAAAAACGAGGACTAGCCTTAAAATCTGAATCTAAAGGAAGGCTTTCTGGAGCCGTTATTTTCGCTATCACGAAGAGCTTGATGTGACCATAGACCAGGCGAAAAAAGATCTTGAAACGTATGCTTCCTTTGTTAGTTCCAACTATATTTCTTCACTACAAAGGCCAAGACAAAATCAACACAAATTTTTTCGTCCCCTTTCATAATTCTATTCAAAACAGTCTTAAATTGTTTTACCACAATTGTAGTGTACCAGAAATACTCTCATGCTTACCACAAGTACCCATCGTATATACGGGTAATGAGCCAATTACTAGATGTAGCAAGGCATTTAACAAATTCAGCAGTGGTTATTCTACCACTTTCAAGTCCCTTTTCAAATCCAAAACATACAATCCTTCTCTTCCCGAATACAGTAGATCTTAAATCTACAAAATTTATAAAAAATTTTTAATTTTTTGTAATGATGCCATGTTTGGCAATAAATAAATAAGTAATTGATATTACAATATTTACATTCTTGTCTGCTGGTCCTCTAGCGGGGAGTGCAAATAATAACTCGGGCTTGATGGGGCTACAAGGTATAACACTGCGGTATAGTTGTATTTCTTCTGTGTTGAATCTGACTTTTGCATCTTGATATCGGCGGCATCCTCAATATGATGTTGGATGACCAAAGACACTGCAGTAAGGTTTTTCTTTTGGTTCCGTCTGAGCCAATTTTCACCCGCCAAGGGCATGGACATCTTTACATTTTACACTTCTGATAGCACAATTGGCAGCTGAATATTCGAATCTTTGGCTCCTATAGCACTGGTCGACCTTTCTCTTTTCGAGACGCTCCCACCACACGACCCGGAAGTTTTAGTTCCTTATTTTTTGAAGGACACTTGGACTGCTTTTGCTGGAAATTTGAACTAGGTAAATTTTTATTTTTGACAATCGATCTCGTTGTTGCGAAAGTTTTTTTGGTGCAGCTTCTTCGAGCACCTGAAGGAGATCGACCGTGGCCTCGTCCAGACCCATTAACTAAAAGGTCTGGCTTTTTTCGTTCTTGGGGGTGCACGTAAAATGCAGTACCTCTCCAGAACTCAAAGCACTTTTTGCTGTCTGAAAGTCAACCAGTGACTTAGTTTTGATAGTCAAATTCACTCTAAAATTATTTAATTTATTTTCGGCTGCCAATAGCGGAACCATGTCTTTATCACTTTGTCCAAATACATTTTATGGCGGGATATTTTCCTTCTTCTTATTAACACTTACATACGGACTAGAAGACATAACTCTTGACTTTTCCTCTTTTTTTTAAGTTTTAAATATTCAATAAATGAATTGTCAGATTTATTATAGGAATTTTTAAGGTCTTTTATTACTTTTGTTTTGTTTTGGCAGGGAAAAACCTTGAAAAGGTAGATAGACAGCAGATGGAAAATCTGGTGGACCTGTCTAAATTATGTGGTATTTTCACCAGCATAAAAACCTAACGGGCTGAAAACTGGAAACCGCTTTCGCATTACATCAGTTCGGCGGTGCATGTCCCCTTCAGGTGTCCACTATCTTTCTTCATCATTTGTTATTGGGTTAATAGTCCGCAAGACATCCTTCCTGCCGCTTCAGTCGTAGAGTTTCAGCGTACTGGGACACTAGTAGCCAGTTTCCCGCACTGCTCAACATTCTTCCAACAATCGTGTCTCGTTCGTTGGCACCAATGCAGTTGTTTAGTGCAAGTCTTTGAACTATGAATCGCCTACAGTCGGAAAATGTGTGTTCAGCATCATTCAACTTTAATACGCAGTAATAAAAGAAAGGATTTCTTACTTTCCCACTCGATGTAGATAATTTTGAAAATACCCGTGGCCTGAGAGGAGCTGGCACAAGTGAAAATTTACTTCTCTGTTTAATGTTTTTGATTAGCCTGAGCGCGGTCCAAAAGACAGAGGCATGTAGCCTGAAACGTGGTTATCAGTCCAAAACCACGCTCTGTCGTGATGACATCGGTAATATCATCTCCGATGAAACCAAGATTAAAGAAAGATGGGCATCATATTTCAAGAACCTCCTTAATCCTCCACACAGCTCCAGAATATCGGAGTCTGTAGATGTTTGCGGAGAGGTTCCATTGGCCCACCAACTCTAGATGAAATCCGTTCCATCATCAAAGCCCAAATGAATAATAAAGCGCCGGTCGTCGATGAGATTCTAATGGGACGCATAAAATATGGTGGCAGCAAGCTATTCACAAACTCATTCAGCACATTTGGCAACAAGAACATATGCTGAAAGAGTGGAGCCAATCAATTATATGCGCTATCCACAAAAAAGATGACAAGCTACGATGCGGAAATTATAGAATCATATCACTACTTTGTACGGCGTACAAAATATTTTGAAAGACCAGTTGTTCGCAGTCAAGCAGGTACTTGAAAAATGTTGGGAGTATAACATAGACGTACACCAAATTTTCGTTGACTTTAAACAAGCATACGATAGTATTGATCGTAACGTACTGTACCAAATAATGCTTTGCTTTAGCATCCCAGCCAAATTAGTCCGTCTTGCCAAAATGACAATGCCGTCGACGACCTCCCAAGCCCGCATCAATAACCAACTCACCGATGCCTTTGACACAAATATCGGACTAAAACAGGGAGATGGGCTGGCCCCATTGGTATTCAATTTGGCTCTGGAGTACGTCATAAGGACTACCTGTCGATACACGAGGTACATTACTATACAAGTCGATTTCAACATTTTGTTACGGTCATTAATAACCGCCAAAGAACTCTTCCTGAAACTCGACAGCGAAGCAAAACTAGTAGAGCTACAAACCAATGAAAATAGAACAAACTTACACAAAAAATAAATATCGAGCCGCACACTGAAGCAGTGTACTGTAACACATTTCAAATATTGCTCCTTGGGCTATCGATGATTGACCTTGAGTTTTCTTCGAAATTGCTGAGGCGAAGCTCACGAGCATGCATTTATTTCATTGCGTGCAGCTGGTTTGTTTCAATCTCTTGTCGTCGCGTCCTCTCTTTCTAAAGAACCTGGATTTTATTGTTTCAGAAACAGAATTGAGCACAGCCCATTTAAAGCAATGACCAATGCTAAGCCTACCTAGGAAGCGCAGATAGCTTCATCACTATACATAATTAAAAGATTGGCCTCTAGCCCAATCGAAGGAGACCAGAAAGTTACTATAAATACCCAACAAAAAGGAGTACCTAATACAAACCAGACATAAAAAAAGTTACGGCGAAGACCCTTGCGACAGGCACTGCTCGCACTCCTCGTGAAATCCAAGGATGACCGATCCTGCGCAAATATGTTACTGGAGATCAGGGGAGGCATAAAGCCCGATGAAACTAAAATTACAACTAAAGCAGTACACAGCCGCAAACAACGAAGCATTCTGTGATGCAGTCAAGAAAGCCCTTGGCGAAAAAGCAACTGTAGCCTCACTCTTGCCAATGGAAATCACTGAAATCAGCGACATAAACAGCGTCACGGACCTGGGCGAGGTAGAGGAAACCATCAAAAGCGTAAGCAGGGTTAAAGCAAAGCGGGCACTAGACAACAATAGAGGACAACGTATACCCATCACCGAACTGACCGAAAAGGACGTCCAATAACTTTAAGTAAGAGAAAAGTAAAAATAGGATGAATCATCTGCAGGGTACAGCGAAGACCAGTATCTCTTCACTGCTATCATTACCTAAGTTATGATCTTACCGCATGGTGATGAAAGGACCCGAAAGGAGTTCCCTATGCTATGTGTCTTGCGAAATGGGGCATAACAGAAGGGAGTGTCCCAGGGAGGTACATTGTATCTTTTGCAAGGATGCTAATCTGCAAGTATGATTGGAGCCCAAGCCTTTCTTAGAATCAGAAAATATCGGTTTTTCAAGCAGTGGTGATTTTTCCGTGGACAGAAAGATGGATTCATGTGGGTTCGGTGTTCAAGAATTACGTTCTTTAGTGTACACCTAGCGCCGAAGTAACCTGTATCATCTTTCCAAGCCAAGCTTAATGCTCTAGGGGCACTATCTCGAACGTAGATGGTCACATGTTTGTTGACCGGGACCAGTACTAGAGCAGTCGAATGGGGGATGCCTCCAATTGATCCGCGGGGAAAACGAGTTCTAGAGCCCAGGGCAATGTTCGTGATGCTGCACACTGGCAAAACGCCAATTTTCTGCCACATTGGCTGTAAAGGAACCATACCCGATGTGACATACATCTTGGAATCCCCAGAACAGAGGGTACACAATATGAGAGTAGAAAGTTACTCAACCTGTGGTCATCAGTACATTCTGCTTAAGATGTCTGAAGCTATCTCCTAACGGTCATGCTCTTGACCTTCCATCATTGGGTGAAACATTGAGAGGATGGACGTCGAAATGTTCGTCGAGGTGCTCACGGCAGGTTCGCCGCTACTGGGAGATTCGCAGGGGACTGAAGGGCTAGCAGCTCAAGACGTGATGAACTCAACTATGAGCATCATCACGACTGCTTGTCGTGCTCTATGCCCCGTTGGTGACCCCGGCACGGGAAGCTGTCAGTGGGCCGGTGAGCAACTAAAACCGCTTCGACGTGAAGTTCAACGTGCACGGAATCAGGGCGAGGCATGCAATCGATTGGCAGCCAGGAAACGCCTTTGAAAACAGATTAACAGCAGTAAGGCTCATTACTGGCAATATCCAGTGGAAATGTGAAGAGGGATCCGGAAAGCCTTGGCTAAAAGCTAGCTATGCGGAAGTTTGATGCGCTATGCAAGTCCTGCATACATGAAGCATAGAAGATGGACGAGGTAGTGCGGGCACTTTTCTCCGCCATTCCCGTCCATGGTGGCGCTGTCCACGGGGAAAGAGCAGTCGAATGCTCACTCTTCATGTGACTGGAACTGGAAGATACAGTCATCATTGAAAATAATTAAGGTTACAAGTTCAGACGGTATCCCAGCTGAAGTGTTGTAGCTCGTCTATCACCATCGTCCTGACTTGCTGCGCAGTACATTAAACTCTTGCCTGCAGGAAGAGGTCTTCCCGGAAATTTGGTAGGTACTGATTTGCAAGAGGAAGGGAAATCGCGGATCGCCGTCTGCATGCCGCCCATTATGCATGTCAGGCAGGGCCAGGAAAGTGCTTGAAAAGCTTATAAAGGGAAGACTCCACTGACGCGATTCGTGCTGCTGGGGACCTATCTTCTTTGAATGGTGGTCCACCATTGATGTGATTGCAGAGCTGGTGAGCCCGGTCCAACTAATAGAGGCACGCACACATCCGTTCTAAGCGACGGCTAGTACTGTTGGTGACCCTTGTTGTTTGGAACGCCTTCAACTCTGCTAGATGGGGGCGATATTCTGGATACGTTGAAAAACCTTTTTCAAGTTCCAGAATGTATGATATGGATTTTCAGGGATTACCTGAAGGATTAAAACCTGCTTTATGATACGACGTAGCGCCGAAAAAAATGTGGAAATTACTCTGGGTGTTGCTCAAGGATCCATCCTTGGTATAAACCTGTGAAGCATATGGTCTGACGGGCTACTAAAACAAGAGTTGCCGGTCGAGTCACGCCTGATGATATTGCGATGCTAGTCGCTGGCTACATAGTCGGAGAAGCACGTCAAATGAGGGACTTGTTGGCTGTTCGCAGGTTCAGTCGGGCCCTAGCCAAGATCTCACTTGTAGTGCTGAGTACGTCGGAATTGGAGCACCACTTTGCTAACAATCCCTCTCCCTTCCTCTCCTCCTGTTAGAAAGTGATAACTCCATTCTGAAAGCACCTCACGGTGTAGCAAAACAAGGCTTATCTAAAAGTAATATGTCAAACGGTTCCATGCCAGGTTCTCAAGTTAACAGGAGAGGTGTTTAGTGGGTTTTCCAGACGACTTGCGCGCCTGGGAGCCTCACACTCAGGTAGCAAATAGCCCCACATCAAAAATAATGCTTCCCAACCGACTCTAAATTAAAGAGGCGTACAGCTTACCCCTCGTCAACTGTGGGTTAAAGTAAAGTTGCCTGACCAATTTTCAAACAATTTCATAAATTTCTCCATCCCTTATTTTAAAGAGTCTACCAATTTTTTCAACAGTGTCTATATATTGCCCATAATACAAAATTATGTCTGAAAACCTTACAATTGACATGACGTTCTTATGATCATAGGCGCTCTGATCCTTAAAAATGAAAGGTAAGATCCTCAGGGTTTTTTATTCTTTTAGATGCCGTCATACCTAACTTTCCCAATAATCCAATAAACTTTAAACAATTTATTTTTTGCTCGCCATTTCATAGCTATGGCTGACTTTAACATATTGCTCCTCTGTGATAATCACACAATTAGGATAAAAAATCAGAAATAATTTATGATCCAATTAATGTGCTATTGAGATAAATTTTGCGTTATGTAATAAAAATTATCAAAAGGAAAAATAAGCACAAAGTTTAGCTAGTAAATTCAGAGATTGGTAATTAGTCACAATTTACATTGTATGATTTGTGATTAAAAAAAAATACTTTAAAAAATGTCTTATCTAAACTTTTTCTTTTTCTTTCAGGTAAGTTTCTGAGTTCCGAATATTCTTACAATTAAGTTATGATCAGGATCGTAAGTATGCTTCTTTTATTAAAATTTTTTGGAAGGGTCATAAAGGCTGTTGAGCGCCTTTTTTGAAGTCAATCATTTTGTTTATTTGATTTTTAGTTTCATTAACTCGTAGGCCAATCCGGTTTGCTTCTGATTCTAGACTCAGAAATGCTTCTTTGGCATCTAAGATTGATCAATATTACGTCATCACCATATGCTACCAATTGTGTGGGCTTGAACATTAGTGTACCCGAGGTTTCAGCTGATGTCTTCCTGATGACGTGTTCCAGCGCAATAGTTAAGAGCATTGAGACAAGTCCATGCACTTGTTTTAAGCCTGATTCCGTTATAAAGCTGTCCGTTAGTTCATCGTTTACCTCTACCTGGGGCTCTGTGTTTAGCATCGTGACCTTGACCATGCGGACTAGTTTTGTTGGGACGCCAAAGTCAAGCATTATTGTGTACAGCGCATTTCTGTCGACACTGTCGTATGCTTGCTTGAAGTCTACAAAGAGTTGGTGCAAATTGATGTTAAATTCCCAGCACTTTGTGAGCACCTGCTTTCATGAGAATATTTGGTCTAATGTAGACGACCCACTTCGGAAGCCTTTCGGATACTCGATGCAAATCACACCTTATGAATCCCAGAAATCGGCGGCCTTCATCTTTCCGGTCAATACGACAGTCTTCGCCTTCTTTAGAGCTCGTTTGCCGGGTTAAGTCCACTGTTTTGTCTGCTCCTTGGTCTCTGGTATGTACCAGTGGAGTCATGTTCCATCGACGGGTTCTTCGGATTGCCCTTAAACAGCATCAAGCACTGCTCAGAAGTGGTCTCTCGGTTGTGTTTGTTGTCCAGAATGAGCAAACACAGCACCCATCGCGTCGACAGCTTTGTCATGCCCAAAATTTCATGCAGGATATGGCCCATGCAGTCTGTTGATATGCCTGCTGTCAACTATCTCGCGCACCTTCAATCGGCGGTCTGCCAATACGAGCTCGTGGATTTTCGTCACGTTATCCTATGTGGTAGCCGTTTTCGGGGCAACTGGGCGTGTCTCATTAAAAACCGAAGTGCGACCACGTTTAAACACGCTAAATCAATATTTTACGATTGCCATCGCAAGAGCAGAGTCACAGTAGGCATCATCCAAGTGCTCTTTGATTTCGCTGCGCGATTTCCCTTCCAAAAACAAGAATCGAATCACCGACCGATATTGCTCTTTCTCCATTTTTCTAAAATCTGGTGACACGCCCGCTTCCACCCGCAGTGAAAGCAAAACTACGAGTCCGATTCGGCTGGAATTTCGACAGTAGCCGCCTACGAGAATGAACTACACGATAGTGAATCTATCTTGCGATAGTGGCGCCATTGAGCGGTGAGGCTAAGTACTTATTGGACCGCCCTCGTATATACCAAAATACTCGTATATTTAAGTATTTTTTCTGAATTTTATCATCTTAAATTAGACATCTTCTACCACTCATACCTTACTAACTAAGGATATATTCAACTTGAAACTTCATGAAAAGCATGATCTAATTGTAAATAAGCATTTAGCATATTATTTACTGTAAAAGTATGAGGTGCAAAAATGTGCGGATTTTGGCCTGTTTTAGCGGTCACTCTTTGAAGCGGGTACTTCGTTTTTGTTTTTATTTATAGCGCAGTGTCATGCGCCCCAATAACCGCTAAAACCTGTAAAGTAATATTTATATAAACTTTAAAATGCGCTAAATGTATAAAATTATTTCATGAAATAGGTATCAAATTTATGCATATATTTTGTGAAAACTAGTTACTCGCAAAACTACTCTCAAAAAATTTAATGGAGATTTACTTGGAAAGAACTGCTCAAATTTATGTTATCCTTTTTATGTGCATCAGATACTCGGTTATATTGTTTTCTCCATTTTTATTGATCATAAATTTAAATTAATTCGTGAAATATTAATATACACAAATCATCCACTAAGCTATGAACTTTGGAATCCATTTAAACAGAACACATCAAAAGTGAAAGCGTATAATAAATTGCGACAAAAACTTTTCGCCGTCAGCAGCCAACATGCAATCGAAAATGTTTTTCCAAAGGATTTCAAATCGACATATGGCACTCTTTACCCATAAATCTGTTGCACATCAACTCACCTTAATCGCATTTTTCGCTAATCCACACTTCGCGGTCATTGGTCAAAGTTACTGTGCCGCTAATCTGGTTTCTTATAGCTGTCACTCTTTGAATTAATAACTGTTTAGGCCGTTGATTACCACCGTTAAGTTTATAAGCCTCTCAAACCTGCATTAGCATTAGCGAGAGGTTTACAAACAACATTATTTTGCTTAGCTACTTCGCGATGCGATCAGCATCTCATTCTTCAGGCAGATGCATCTTAACCAAATACCGGTAGATGCTACACCATCATAGTGCAACCGAAAGCCAAAGGTGATTTTATGGATGCAACAATATTTCCATCTTGGCTAAAGTTGAACCATCTGAAACTCTTACCTTGGACCTGTAGAGAGGCAAAACATCTGAAAACTTACGTTTTGATATCTATGAAAAGTAGTTACAAAAGTACGGAAATGTTTATCGTTTTCTTAGCCCCCATCGATCATAGGGGAAGGAAAGAGAACAAATAACCGTTAAAAAGTCCAACTGTATTTGTGTGGTTGAGCTTGTGCTGGGGATTTATATCAGAATTTAAATAGACCTGCACTAAGATGCTACTGTTGAAGAATACGCAACCATGATGACGCTGGTAGAAGAGAATTTCTGGTGATTCAATCCATAAAACACAAAAAACGAATACCGTGGAATGTAAAACAGCTATTCATCATTACGCATTTTAATTTTGTTCCGGTTGATGATTTCGTAGCCGCTGTTAATCTGTTATCTACTTGTAAAATAAGATATGTTTATTGAATTAAGTTGTTTAATTTCTTCGGATTTCAAAGAAAAAGATCTCTGGAAGGAAAAGTTGACGAGGTAATCACTACTTCTAAGTAACAAGTCCATCGCTGTTATTTTTACTACGGGTTTTTAATCAAAAAGAAAATACATAGACATATGGCCTTTGCTAACTTTTTTGAGATTTCAACCTAGTGAAGACCCGTCTTTAGCGCGACCTTAAACGAACTTAATATAAGGCGTATATGCATACATGTATAATTCGTATCGTGTTTTCGCTTTATCAGAATTCTCAGCTTCCGGTTTTACCATATGATATTTCATTTTTGTTCTTACGCTTCTTTTTTCTACAAGTCATTTTGCGATAGCTATGGAAATTTGTATGGCACCCGTCAGTAATCTGAATCCGGCATTTGGTAACAACCGGCGCCGCGTTTAACATAATTGGGGCATGTGCTTCGCAAGATCACTTTACAAAAACTAGAAGCCGTATAAGTTTTTTATCACTGAAAGTAGGTGTTCCCTGGAGAAAACTAAAAGAATATCACAGTGTGTCGTATGGGATTTAAATACTTTGTTTTTATTCAAATTTCTACTTTTTTGTGGAATTTTTAATTACGAAAACCTCGTTACTGCGAAGATTGTAGCAAATATTTAAAAAACAAAAAATAGAGTATGGTAGTATAGTTTCTTTTCTTTTATTTTTATGAATTCAGAAAAATTAGAATTCAATATAATTAAAGAATTATAAAAGTCATTACTTATAAATATGATTAACAAAAAGCTTGTTAATAAATTCTTCTATCTGCTCTCTGTATTTAGTATACCTGGTATTCTCGGGAGCTCTTGCATTAGATGACTTAGAATATAGTGACTTTTGCGTATCGCAACCAAACTGCCTTTAATATTTGGTACACGTGAGAAACAGAAATTCACGTTGCTCTTGATGATTACAATGTGAATTGTGGACTTGGTAGATTCATTCGAATATTGCAGGATCCTTGGGTTCGAATGATTATATAGACGAGTTCTTTGAACTAGAGCTATAGGGTGAACCAATAGCAAAACAAAAAAAGCAAGCTGTTTACATCAACAAGCGTTTATTCGGTTTAAATTTACTCAAATTTATTAAACCTTAATCATTTTTACACTCCTGTAATCTGGACCGAAAATCTGCCATTATTGTTATTAATAATCGCGCACTAGTCCAATCCGAATCTTGGTGTTCTTCTTTTTTATTGTAGGGAGATGAATGCCCATTTTCGCACACAGTGTGGGACTCCCATGCTCGCAAGAAGGCGACTGGACTACTCACTAAACACTTCCCCTGTCAACCTAAGATCCTAACCTGGGACCGTTTGACACATTACTTCGGGCTGGGTCTCGTTTTGTTACGCCGTGAGGAGGCTTCAAGCTGGGGAACCCTTCTTCTAGCGGGAAGGAAGAGGGGAGGAGGAAGTGCCAGACAAGCGATCCCTCAGCCCTAACGGCCCCCGCTGCTGTGTGCCCTTTCTATCTTTTAGAACTGCCCGAACATATTGTGCCAGAGAGCATCGCCCCATATTTCAGCTCCGTACAGTAGCACTGGCCCTACAGCACTCATCAAAAGGCGTCTTCTTGATGGGCTGAGTCGCCCTACATTGGCCATACGTCGACTCAGAGCCGATACTCCCGAAGCAGCCTTGGTGATATACAAGCTGCAACACCTCAGCTCGAAAACCATCTGGGCCTGGAGCCTTCCTCGCTTTTAGTGAAAGAACTGTCTCTTCCAGTTCCAGCTGTGTAAAGAGTGGACACTCGACTGCTATTTCACTACGGACAGCATCAACATGGACGGGGAAGAGTGCCCGTACAAGCTCGTCCATCTTTTCCGTATCATGTATACAAGGTTTCCGTAGGGCACCAAGTTTCCGCATAACTAGTTTGTAGCCAAGGCCCCACGGATCCTTATTCACATTGACAACTAGATCTTGCCAGGAGCGAGCCTTGCTATTATTAATTAGTTTCCAAAAGCATTTCCTGGCCGACTTATGTGCTGTCACCCGGTTGCATTCCTCGTCACGGCTCCGTGCCCATTGAGCCTCATGCCGAAGCTTGTGACACTCCCTTAGTTTTTCAGCGAATTCAGTTGACCACCAGCTCATTGGGGGCTTGCCGTGCCGGGGCTTTCGACGGGGCATAGAAGCGTTGCAAGTAGTCGTAATGACGCTCATAGTTAAGTTCACCATGTCTTGAGCTGCCAGTTCTTCTGTACTCTGGGAATCTCCCTGCAGCGGGGCACCTGCTGTGAGTACCTCGACGAACCTCGCGACGTCCATGCTTCCGATGTACTGTCCAATTGTATAAAGCGGAGAGACGGCCATCGGGATAAAAAATCACTTATCTCAAGCAGAATGCACTGATGATCACTGGCTGAGTAGTCCTCTAATACTTTCCAGTTGTGTATCCTCCGTACTAAGGACTCCGAGGCGAATGTCACGTCCGGTATGGTTCCTTTACAGCCGATACGGTGGAAAGTCGGCGTGTTACCGGTGTTTATTACGACGAGCGTCGTCCTGGCCGCCATTTCCAAGATCAGTTCTCCCCGCGGGCTGTTTAAGGCATGCCCAATTCGATTGCTTTTGTTTTGAAGTCTCACCCAACGAGCACGTTGCGAAATAGCGCCCTTCAAAGTATAAAGCTTGGCTTGGAAAGTTGATATCGATTCGTTCGGCGTTAGGTACACACTAAAGAAGGTAGTCCCTAGCACCGAACTCACTCAAAACCATCGGCCAGTCCACAACTCTCCCCTTGGAAATCACTATTTCGAATCCAGATGGCGGCTGTACCAGTTTCATCAGGATACCATGATGTCGAACTTTTATCATGGTGGTGCTCACTCAGCAGCATAAAATCGGCCTTCATGTCCCTCGCAAACTGCTCATGCAGGTATTGGGCGATTGAACTCTGGTGTAGGTTTAGTTACAGGATGCGGGTCATCGAAGTTTTGATTTTGCCTTGGGGAGGGCTTCCTAGGAAACCTGGCATTTATCTGATCCTAAGATGTGTGCAAAGTCAGGTCTTGGATCAGCATCCTTGCAAAAAATACAGTGTGCTACCTTCGTACACTTTTTTCTTTTATGGTCTCATTACACCGCATTCGTAACATAGGGAACTCCTATCGGGTCCTTTGCATACTTGTGCATTTGAAACATTGAAGAGGCGCCACCCTTCGCCGTACCCTACAGACAACCCACCCTATTCTTATTTTGCCCTTATTCAGAAATTGTTCGGCGTCCTTTTCGGTCAAATCAATTATAGCCATGCGCTGCCCCCTTTGGTTTTCTGGTGTCAGCCTCACTTTGATCCTGCCCACGCTAGGGAACTCCCTTTTGATGGCCTCTTCTACCTCGGCCAGATCCGTTACGCGGTCAGTGTCTCTTATTTTCATCGTTGACATCGGCTCGCGCGAGGCTATAGTTGCGCTTTTGCCGAGAACTTTCTTTATTGCGTCGCAGAATGCTTCCCTATTGTCGGCCTCTTCTCCGGACTCGACTAGTATATGGCCCGACCGCGTTGGTCTCTGCTTTAATGGCAGTGTTGGTGTCTTCGGACCTTACTTTTCTCCTGATATACTGCAGCACCTCTGCATACGATCGATCATCTTGGGTTTTTACGAGCAGTGCCTGCTGCCGGGGTCGTCGTCAGGGCTTCTTTCCCTCCTGTTTCGCATCAGGTCTTTTGTTTTGTTAGACTTCCGTGCGAACTTTGTTTTCTGGCACTTTTTGAAGGAGTTTCTTAGCGGCATTCTTCGCTTCTTTTGTCAGCGCTATCTGGAACCCCTGATATGGTGCTCCACGCCCATGAAGTGCCTCTTCCTTCCTTCCTTCTTTCATCCCGATCTCCTTCGATTGGGCTAGTCGCCATTCTTTTATTGATGTTTGATGGCGAAGCCATCTGCACGTGTCCTTCAGATTTAGCGCTCAGCGCTTCTTTTGCCTTCTGCTCTTCTTCGGCCTTTAACCGGCTCCTCTGATAATGCCCTATGCGGTCTAGGTGTTCCTCTAGTTCAAGGAGCCCAATCGTTACTGTTTTGAACCTTGGCGTTGAAATTCCATTAATCTGGACTGCAAGATGGTCAGTTAATGTCATCTTTTTTGGATATCAGTCCATGGCTTAAACATTTTAAGAACTGCCGCTATAAAGTCATTGGAGCTGTGAGATATTGTCTTGTCATATTGTGACCAGCTCTTTTGGTTGCAGTCTGCAACGGTTTTGAGAGTCTGGGAATATTTCAGACACTAGATCGCTTACGCCTTGACAGTCCAGATTGCTCTCGAATAGACTCAGGTACACGCTCTATGCTCTCCAGTTTCCTCGATGTCCCAGGTCGACTGAAACATGTGTGAGTTAAGGTTGAACCCCGTCGTCTCGAACTTCCGCACCTAATTCTGTATCGTGTGAATAGTTAGAACTTGTTTTGAATGCCATATATTGCACTACGTACAGCATTTTTGTCTAGTTTCGATTACAGAATCGTTATTCCGATAGTACTCCGGAACGCATCTGTGTGGGGCTTCGGTGCCCCATCGGGCGCGTCCTCAGGTGGTGGATAGAGGGTGGCCTAACCGGCGGGTATGCGGGATATTAAAATACAGCTCGTGGACCAAAAACCGACCAAGTTGAAGCGCTGAAAACGCTCCACTTAATATTTACTTCTCATGGAACCAGGACAATAGCATCGGATCAGATTGGTTAACGGCAACAACTGTCGCAACGTATAAAGGACTATTCTTTAGGAATCTGAAATGTTAGATCATTGAGCAGCTCAGGTGCACTGCGAAAACTTTTGGATGAAATAAAGAAATACAGAATCAACATCCTGGCAGCGCAAGAAACCAGATGGCATGGTGAAGATATATTTGACATACGAATACACACCGTGTTTAAAAGCGGAAAACTGCAGCAAGCCATGAGTTCAGAGTGGCTTTCATTGTTGACAACGCATTTATACAAAGTACTACTGATTCAAGCCCGTTAACGAAAGGCTCTGTATCAAGACCATTTCTTTAATGCCTGACTGGTCAACTGTCACGCGCCCACGGAAGGCAAGAAAGAGGAAATCCAGGACGAATCTGACAGCATCCTGGAAAGCACTATCGATGCACCGCTATCAAACGACATTAAAGTTATTCTGAGGGACTTCAATGGAAAAATCGGCCGAAAAACAGCCCATAGAGGAACAACCGGAGGATACAGCCTCCATGCAGAGACCAGCGATAACGGACAACGCATGATAAACTTCGCTAATAGTAGAGGCTTCACAGTGAGCTGCACATGCTTTCCGCATCGAGGAATACATAAGAGAACGTGGGCATCCCCAGACGATCGCACATTCAACCAGATCAACCATGTTCTCATACAAAAACAAGCTGCCACTAGTATTCTTGACACGCGTTCGTTTTGTGGTGCTGTCTGTGATTCGCACTACTACCTTATAAGGGTCAAGCTCCGATGCCGCTTCTCCAAGAGCTGTAAACAAGGAGCCTCAGTTACTCCGAGGCACCAGATACACGAGTTAAATGATAGTTCAGTAACGTCCACATACATGTCAGCGCTGGCAAATTGCATCAACATATCTACGCAGGCGGGAGAAAGTAATTATGACATCAAAATCATGTGGAAGACAATATGAGATGCGGTAACAGAAGCAGCCGAAGGGGTCTTGGGGCAAAGGAACTTAGGAACGGCGGTACAAGCCTTTTGGATGCCCTCTACGGACGCAAAGCGTTTTCCTTTCATGGCAAAATGCAATTTTCCGAATAGGTAAAAGTCACAGGGAGCCATATCAGGCGAATACGGCTATTGATTGATGGTTGAAATGCGATTTCTAGTCAAAAAATCAGGCACAAGAGTAGATCGATGAGATGGTGCATTATCATGCAATAAGCGCCAGCTTCCTTCTTCGCGGTATTCAGGCCGAATTCGACGAATGCGATGCAACAAACACTTTAAAAAGCCAAGATAGACAATTACATTGACGGTTTGGCCCCTTGGCACGAACTCCTTCTGGACAATTCCCTTGGAATCGTAAAAACAAATGAGCATAGACTTGATTTTTGACTTCTCTAAACGCGATTTTTTGGATAGTGGCTCGTCTGGAGTCTTCCATCCGGCACTTTGACCTTGGTTTCGGGTTCATATTGGAAACACCACGTTTCATCACCAGTTACAAAGTTGTCAAAGAAGTTCTCCTCTTTTCGCGCCTCTTTAAAGATGTCTTTCGAATGTTGAATTCTGAGCAATTTTCGGTCATCAGTTAACTTGTGCGGAACAAAATGTGCGCAGACCTTTCGTAAGCTCAAGTGATCGGTTAAAATGCGATAAATCGATGTTTTGGCGATATTCAACTCCGATTCCATGAATTTCAACGATGATTTCGGCTCATTTTTGCTAAATTCACGCATAATTTCGATGGAGTTTTCGGTGATCATTGATTTTGGACGGCCCGTATGTTCATCGTCATTTATGTCCTCGCGACCATCTCTGAAACGTTTAAACCACTCATGAACTCTGGCACGAGATAGACAATCATCGCCATAAACTTTTTTCATCAATTCAAATGTTTCGGTCAACGTTTTACCGATTTTAAAACAAAATTTCATATTAGTTTTTTGTTGGAAACTCATTTTTGTACCGATAACACAAACATACTGTCACTTTAGACGCAATAACTTCGCTTCCACCGAACCGAATGTTACCGAACTTTCACTGAAACTCAGGGAGGGATGTAACTTTCCATCGCACTATCTCATTCACAGATTGCGCCACCAAAAAAAATTTATGACAAAAGTCTTGTTTATTTTAGAACGTTCCTTGTAGGCAACCCAGGCGAAATTAAAAACGCTTGGCTCCAATATTTCTAGAAGCTATTCACAGCGTCCCCAACAACGACTGAAGCTGTGAACATTCCAAAAGCAGTGCAAGAGGTTCCAGTCTCACTACCAACCAGAGACGAAGTACAGACAGAAGCACGAGACCGCTGAAAAGACAAGGCTCCTGTGGAATAGACGGAATACCAGCAGAACTGCTCCAGAGCGGGCGTCCCCATCTAAATAACCTTCTGCACCGACTGATATGCAGAATATTATAGCAGTTACCAGAAGACTGGCGCAAAAGTATATGTACTGTACACAAAAAGGGAGACAAATTGTGGTGAGAAAATTATAGAGGCATCGTTCTACTATGTACGTTTTATAAAGTGCACTCCAAAATCATAGAAAGAAAATGAAAGCTGTACTATCTCAGAAAAGCAGGTGCTCGAAAGGGAATGGAATATAACATCAATGTGCACCAACTCTTTGTAGACTTCAAGCAAGCATAATACAGTGTCGACAGAAATGCGCTCTAGAAAATAATGCTTGACTTTGGCGTCCCAACAACATCAGTCCGCATGATCAAGGTCACGATGCTAAACACTGAGTCCCACGTAAAGATAAACGGTGAACTAACGGACAGCTTCATAATGGAATCAGCCTTAAAACAAGGGGATGGACTTTCCTCAATGCTCCTTAATATTGCGCTGGTACACATCATGCAGAAGACATCAGCTTAAACTTCGGACACACTAATGTTCAAGTAGACACAATTGGTAGAATATGCTGATGTGGTCAATGTTATGGCATGTTCAATCTTAGATGCCAAAAGAGCATTTCTGAACCTAAAATCTGAAGCAACCCCAATTGACCTTCGAGTTAATGAAACGAAAACTCAATTCATGACTCAAACGAAGAAGAAAACTCCATATTGACAAATCTGACCGTAGATGACTATAACCTTGAAAATGTGGATAACTTTATTCAGCTTGGTACCAACTTAATAAAAGAGGCGCTGAAAAGGACGAGTTTGGACGCCGCATAAATGCCGCAAATAAAACCGATTACTCCGTACCTCCCATTCTAAGGTCTAGAACGCAGCAAAACGAGCTCCGCATTTACGAACTACTAGTCAAATCTGTGCTGTTATACGGAAGTGGAACATGGACCCTGACGAGCGAATCCGAAAAGGCAGTGGACGTATATGAATGCAAAGTGCTCCGAAAAATTGACGGCCCAGTGCAACATGGAATAGAGCGGGGACTACGTTACAACGATGAGTTGTATGAACTATTTGACGATCCACCTTTTTCCTCTTGCGTAAATTAACGTGAATTGCAATGGGTGAGCCATGCAGAAAGAATGAAAAAAAACCGGCTACCTAAGAGAACATTATAGGGTGGAGCACAAAGTAGACGTCCAGTGCGAAGATCGAGGACTCGATTAGAAATAATGATAGAAGCTGGCAGCAGATCCTTGTTGGGAGTAAATAACTGGCGGACGAGGTCGCCGGACTGTGATGATTGGAGAGATTAAGCCTGGAGGCCAAGGACCGGCTTAGGCTGTCATACTATAGATGATGATGATTCAATCTCGTCCATCTTTTCTGCTTTGTGTAAGCAGTGCCAAGGCTACGCATGGTCAGCTTGTACCCAAAGTCCCACGTTCACATCCTCCACAAAATCTTGCCAGCATCGGGCCTTACTTTTGTTAATTGGCTTGTGAAGGCTTTTCCGGGAGGATCTGTATGCTGCTAGCCTTGTGTCTGCCTCCTCTCGCGTTCGCGCCCGCTGGGCTTCATTTCGATGCTTGTGACTCTCCCTTCGCTCCGCGATTTCCGTTGACCACTAGTATACTGGTGGCTTACCATGACGGGGTCTCCGACGGGGCATGAAAAACTCGGATGATACTCATCGTTGAGCTCACCATCTCTTCGACAGTAAGTCTCTCGCTCCCCGCTGGAGCTACCAGCAGCGGTGTGTCCGCCGCGACCACGTTGGCGAGCCTCCTAACGTCCATCTTCCCAGTTTTCCATCTGAACGCTGCAGTCTAGGCGTATCAACGCCGTAGGGCGGCGCCGCGTATCTCTTCGCACCTTCCATAGGCGGTCTGCCTATACGAACTCGTGAATTTTTGTCACGTCTGTGGTAGCCGTTTTTAGGGCATCTGGGTATGGCTCAACAAACACCGACGTGCGACCACGTTTGCATCTCGTTAAACCAATTTTTTACGATCGCAGAAGCAGAGTCACCGAACACAGCACCCCAGCGCTCTTTCATTTCACTGCGCAATTTCCCTTCCAAAAACAAGAATCGAATCACCTGCTCTTTCTCCATTTTTTCTAAAATCCGCAGACACGCCCGTTTTCACACGCGATCAAAACAAAACTGCGAGTCCCATTTGCCTGAAATTTTTGCAGTAGCCGTCTACGAGAATGTACTACACAGTAGTGAATCTCTCTTGCGATAGTGGCGCCATCGGGCGGTGAGGCTAAGTGCTTATTGAACCGCCCTCGTATGATTTAACATACATATGATAGAAGTGTTTTCTAAGCTTGTTCATAGTTTACCTAGCGTAAGTGTCTGCCTTTCATAGATTGAATACAAAAACCTTCTGACAGGAGCTTACTCCTGTCTATTCGACTTGTCTCTATCACAGTTAAAATCCTTCTATATCACAGTTAAGTCTATATCACAGTTAAAATCCTTCTTTAACATAACCTGCCTTTTCTTCGCATTTCGTGCAAGTAAAATTCATATTTCAAGTATCATTAAAAGGTCCGCTGCTTTTTCATCTTTGAAAAGTGAAAATTAGACCCTATACGTAAAATGTAATATGTTATTCAGTCCTAATTACTTTCCAAGTTCACTATAAGCAGCCTTACCTGAAATAAAAAAAAACATGGCTCTATTCAATGCTGTTAAGCATAAAAAATTCAATTGAACCGTATTCATTGTTGAATAGATCGAAATTTAAGTGTGTATAATACGACAAGTGATCACTCATATTTGCGCGCTACCAGTGACTTCCAAAAAAGTAATACCAATTGCGACACGAAACATACAATCTTGTTATGTTCACTATCATTATTAGAATATAATTTTTTTTTTGTAGTAATATAATTCGATTAATTTCTTCTTCTTAGTACTACAACCCCTCTCGGGCCTTCGCTTCCTGCAAATAGCGCCTCCAACTGTCTCCGCCCATTGACCGTGTCCTCCAATTTCGAAATCCGAGCAGCGATAAAAGAATACATTTTTGGGTCTCCGTTGTTCGTCCTGCGATTCATGTGGCCAGCCCATTGCAGCTTTCGCAGTCTTACAACCTTTGAGACCTTCAGTTCGTCAAAAATTTCATACAGCTCATGGTTGTATCGAATTCGCCATTGGTCCCCATTAAGCTTCGCTCCGAATATGCGACTCAGGACCTGTCGCTCAGAGGCATTCAATATATTGGATATTCTAAAAAGCATTCATCCTTTTTTTGTCATTTTTCGATTGAATATTTCTTTTATTTAAAATGGCCAAGTGATTTGCACAGTCGCTTTTTGAAGTGAGTTTCTTTTCATTAAAGAAGTTTTGCAGAGACCGAAACAAATGGTAGTCTGATGGTGCAAAGTCTGGACTATACAATGAATGCATCAAAACTTCCCAGCCAAGCGCTGTTAATTTTTGCCGGGTCATCAAAGCTTTGTGCGGTCTGGCATTGTCATGATGGAAGACAACGCCCTTTCTATTGATCAGTTCTAGCCGGTTTTTTTGAATTGCTTGTTGCAATCTGATTAATTGCCGACTTGAGTGTTTGGCCAGGTTCTAGCACCTCATGATAAACAATTTCCTTCCAATCCCACCATACACACAGCATAACCTTATTTGGTGTTAATCCTGGCTTTGAAGACGTTTGTGGTGATTCACCTTTTTTGACCATAATCTTTTTCGAATGACATTCGTGTATCTTACCCATTTTTCATCGTCCGTAATGATTTGCTTCAAAAATGGCTCGATTTCATTGCGTTTTATTGCATTTCGCGAATGGAAATTCGGCCGATCAATTTTTTTGAGTTGATTCATGCGGTACCCAAACGTCGAGCTTCTTTGTGTATCCAGCCTTACGCAAATGGTTCAAAACTGTTTGGTGATGGATATTCAGTTCCTCAACAACGTCATCGCTTCTTATGTGTCGGTCTTCTTCAATTTTCATCGACTTTTCAGTGATTGGTCGATCTGAGTGAGGTGCATCTTTGACATCAAAATTTCCAGAAAGAAAGCGAGCGAAACATCTCTTGGCTGTGGCTTTTGATAAAGTATCTTGACCGTAGACACTACAAATTTTTTCACGAGTCTGCGATGCATTCTCACTTTGATCATGGTGATATTGTAAAATATAACGATTTTTTACAGAAATTTCACTCATTTTTAAATGAATACAACTTTTGACTAGAATGACAAAATACAAAACTGTCGATATGAAAATTTTAGACTGGAGTGTCACTTTTCAAACGCATGTAAGTTTGACTCAATCTGATTAGCATTGCCCGATATATGACAACGAAAACCATCTAGTGACAAAAAAGGCTCAATACTTTTTAGAATATCCAATATTTGCGGATGCTTGGGTTAGGGTCCATGTTTCACACCAATAGCATAACACAGGTCTTATCACAGATTTTTATACTTGGAGCTTTGTTTTCCTGTGTATGCAGCTGGTCTTCAAGATCTTCAAAACTTAATAAAATATTTTATTTGCGAGCTGTATTCGTCGGCGTATTTCGTCTCTTTCATTACCCGTTTTCGTTTTTTTGGTGCCTAAATACACAAATTCGCCAACATTTTCGATACTGCATTCGACAAGTGTGATATTATGTGTATTTGCGTCACTAGCTTTGTTTTATTTTCATTGAATTGTAGCCCCACTAGTTTTGCTTCGCTGTTGAGTCTCAGGAAAAGTTGTTTGGCAGTTGTTAATGACCGCGACAAAATGTTGATGTCGTCTGCATAGGCTACTACTTGGCTCGACTTGTATGGTAATGTACCTCGCGTATCGAAAGGTAGCTTCCTAATGACGTACTCCAGAGCCATATTGAGTAGCAATGAAGCCACCCCATCTCTCTGCTTTAGTCCGATATTTGTGTCAAAGGCATCGATGAGTTGGTTGATGCGGACTTAGGAGGTCGTCGACGTCATTGTCATTTTGGTAAGACGGAATAATTTGGCTGGGATGCCAAAGCAAAGCATTATTTGGTACAGTACCTAACGATCAATACTATCGTATGCTGGTCAACGAAAATTATGTTTACGTCTATGTTGAACTCCCAGTATTTTTCAAGTACCTGCTTGACTGTGAACAAGAGGTCTATTGTCGATCTACCTGCTCTAAAACCACCTTGATACTCCCCAATCATACTGCTGGCGTATGGTCCGATCTTATTTTTAAGATTTTAGAAAATATTTTGTACGCCGTAAAAAGTAGTGATATGCCTCTATAATTTTCGCGTTGTAGCTTGTCACCTTTTTTGTGGATAGGGAATATAATTGATTGGCTCCACTCTTTCGGCATATGTTGCACTCATCATCGAACCAATCATTTCTCTTGCGCCGGGCTTGATGTCCGATCGTCTGTTCTGCCACTATCTTAATAGCCGCTTTCACTTATATTCAGCGCTCGTTGCTTGTCTTTATCGATGCGCCTGATAAGATGGGAGCCAGCTGGTTGTCGAGGGACTCCGTGAAATTTTCGGCCACAGACGCCGTTTGGAGTCTTTCGATGTCAAATTATTGTAGCGGGCTGGTTTTCTCCGAATATGCCTTTATCATATGTCAGCGATAAGTTAAGTTGATCAAGTAATGATCTGGGCTACAATTGGCTCCTTGGTATGTACGGACGTCAAGTATGCTCGAGGCCCAACGTTGTTGGATCAGAACATGATTGATATGGTTTTGTGTGTGATACCCAGATCATTTTATGAATGCGTTGATGTGGGACGCAAGTCGAACGTATGACTAGATTTCTGCTACATGCAAAATCAATCAGGCGCTGGCCGTTTTCATTTGTTTCATCGTGGAGGCTATATCCTCCAGTCGTTCCCCGATGAGATAGCTCATTGCCAACCTTGGCGTTGAAATCTTCCAGAATTATTTTTGTGTCGTTTGTAGGCAGTGAAGAGACTAGTCATTGCCGATGATTGTTTCCTTCGTTTCTTCGTCCTTTTCTTCGGTCGGGGCGTGTATATTGATCAGCCAGATTTTGAAGAATTTCACTTGGTATACGGAGCGCGCACAACCGCTCGTTTATTGCCTTAAAATCAATAACGTGCGATTTAAACCCCCTACCCACAATGAAGGCCACTCCGAATTCTCGTTTTCCAGTAGGCTTTACGTTTGAATATTGTGTGCGATCGCATGTCTTGAATGTGGATGGATTGTCAGTATTTTGTCAGTATTTTGAATTTATATTGACTGGCCTGTTGTAATGATTCTTAACAGCGCCAGGGTAATTGAGTGATCTGACATTCCAGGATCCAATGCCATAGTCCTTTTTTCGTTTGCGGGGTCGTTGGCGTGAGTCCAATGCTTTCCGGCGCCCATCTACAGGTTTCGAAACATTTTAAGCTTTTCCGGGGACGGGGAGTTAGCGCGTCACCCAACCTCCATCCGGCGGCATGGTTTTTACGTTGATTCCTATATCAGGCCGCAAAGAATCGCCTCCACCCCACAAAGGAGGTGTTAGTAGGGTTTAGTAGCAGAGCTGTAGATGTATTTACAGCTATTAGCATTTCTCGGCATTTAATGTGCCATTATTGTGGAACTAGTAAATCCAATGTGCTACTCCGAGAGCATTTACTACCATTTAATTGGTAGTAAATGGTTTGTGATGAGGAATCGTGGAAGCTGTGGGTTGGGGAAACAAAGGGCTCCCTCCTCCTTTCTCAAACGGGCTTGGGACCGTATACGGCGAAGTTGAAACTATTATCTACTTGCATTGTAATTTTCCTCTGATTTCTGAAAGTCGAATAACCGGAATTTTTTTCTTTAGTAGTTTAAAATATAATATCGTTTGATGAATAATACAGATGATATGAATGGCGATGTCTTCTCCGACGCACATGTCACCCTCGCAACAGCGCTAACGCTTTCTGAAATTTCCCATTTTCTTTATTTCCAGTATTAACACCGGAGATCATTTCTTATTTTTGACTGTTACGAATTGATTATCTCGCCGGTGAGAAAATGACTGACCTGAGTAAAAAAAATCATCCTTCGAACTCATCGTTCAAACAAGACCTAAAATTTTATTAGAGTCATTTATTTTGCATGGCCGGACATTTTGCCCGAACTTGGCCCTATTTACAATCAAATCGGCCCAACCCACGCCAACAAATGTTGTAAACTTCGCTTAATTGCAATGAAGTAGGCCCAAACAAGGCTTTAAAGAGGCCTGAACTTCGTCTAAAAGTAGCACAAATTTGGCCAAAAAGTGGTCTAAACAAGGCCCAAAAATATTTATTTGATACAAAAATTTCTATTTTCATGCTGATGCACAAAACAAAGGGATATTTGAAATATTGAACGTACGTACATTTTGTATTTTGCGAAATTAATCAAAGATTAAACCTTTTTTCATCAGCAAATAAAATTGAAAAAAATGGTAATAATTGAAAGTTGCTGGTACAATATGCTAAGCTGCCCTTTACGAAGAATCACTGAATCCTCGCCTAAAAACTTTAGTTACATAATTTTAGACACTTCGCGTCTGCTAAACCAACAAAGCAAGACCCACCGACTGTTCAAGAAGAAGAATATAGAAATCCTTACAACGCCAAACTGCTGTTCTGACAACATGCTCACCCTAAACCGGGTCACCAGCTTTTCACACTTAATCTTGAAATAAGTTCAAATCAGCGATATGACCAAACGTGAACTTGATAGTGGTGGCAATTGTTTCATATCTGAAATTTATCATTTAAGACACTGGTCATTGTAGGGTCCTATTATTTCGGAATTAAATCCTTAATCCCAAGTATCTTTAGGATAGTGTTAGAAATCGACCCCTGATGACGAGGTTAAAAATTGAACCGGGGAAATAATAAATTCCACTATGCAACGACATCATGGTCGCAACAATTTGTAGTACCGATATCCTTTGCTTGCTATCCTTGCACGTTTAGGGTCTGGTTATGCCTATGTGTTAAATACAATAAATTTTGCGCTACCATTTAAAGTTACTGTTTCAGTATTGCATTTAATCTAATTCAATCACACTCAACCAAGAAATTGCAAAAATATTCCTCGCGAGAACTTTTTATTGCAGCTAACCAAATTTAATATATAATAAAGCTAACAAAATTTAATATTTAGTTTTCAAAATTTATACGTTAAAGCAACCTGCAATCAATGATACTCTTTTCAAGTCAAGTTTTCACCCAATAAATATTGTAAAATACCCGCCGGTGTACAAGTAGTAGTCGAAAATCTTTTGCAATATGTAGGCGAGAAAACAGATTTATGTATTTCTAGCTCACCAACTTCTTTCTTAACCGCGAGATAAACGTGCAAGTATGTAGGTTTGATGCTTGTAGCGGAATTGCACTAAAGTGATAAAATGCTTTATTTATAAGTTGTCTGTGTAACGGAATACGTCTAAAGCTAGATTTCAGCGTTTAGCACTTCCATCTCGGTGCTCGGACAATTTTCTATTTTTGCTATTAAACGAGATGAATTCATTTCACAGCTTGCCTACTTCATCCACCTACAACAATGTGATCTATTTCGCGCCAACCTAGCCAAGTCGCAGCGCAACAGTAGCACTCACTGAATGCCCGACTTACTGCTCGATGTCCTATTGAAATGTGTATCTTTATCTAAGAAATAAAAAGATACTTTTCTTCATCTGTGCGCCGGCCGCAAAGATTTGAAAATACTTTAAATACGTCACGCTATAAAAAGAATATTCATTTATATCATTCACAATTTTTTTATTGTTGCATTAAATCGTTGAATTTCCACTGTATCCCAACTTGGTCTTTTCAGCGAACTTTCTTTTTCGATTCGCGAAATCTTAAAATACTAAGAAATTGTATGGGGAGTAGAAGGCGGAAGTATTCACTTAAATCACGTCCAGATGGAATCTATGGTAAAATAAACACACAATATGAGTACACAGTTGCATTGGATGAAGTAAAAATGTTTTGCAGCGTCCGCGATTTGAAATGTTTTTGTTTGAATGCACAAACCGGGTGCACGATGATTATTTTCGAGTCCAAGGTTGTTTCGGAACTTACTCAACTTGACTCTGCATCTCGCATAGGAAATTATAAGGAAAAACCTTAAACAAGACTTTTATGGTCAAAACGTTTATCGGATTACTCACAAGCAATTTATCGGTCAGATATCTGTACGGGACTTTTCTTTAGTCATTTCTTACTCATTCCGTGGTGCAGACGACGATTTTTCGCTAGTGGGTGAAACGGAACGGCTAAAACGACCATGCGAATATTGTGATTTCAGTAAATGAGCGCCAGGTAGTGGCGTAATTGGATGAAATTTAGTATGAAAGTTGCCAGCATGACGCCAATTGCAGTAGCTCAGTAAAATTACATTTTTTATGTCAATTCATTTTTTTGTTTTTTTGTGAATTCAGACCGTGTTCAAAGATATCCGAATGTAACTGGAAGTTACAAGATTCAATCCATTCAATTTCGCATTATTCAATGTCTGGTTAACGAGAGTGAATTGATCAAATGTGAACTTTAACCTCCACTATTTCCGTCTTGGCACATTATAAATTGCTTCTGACGATTCTTGAATCTGGTCTTTGGTGACACCAATGGGAATTATTACATTCATCGTGACCGAGGTGACATTGAAATGCGCGTAGATATTGATTGATAGTTTCCTTTAAAATATAAAAATTCGATTAAATTCATTAAAAATATCATTTTCAATTTCTCAATATATACTATGTAAAAAGACGTAGATTAATTGTTAGTGTAATCATATCCATTGCAAGATCAATCACAGTTTTGATAAATCCTAAGTTGAATTACTCAGAATAAATGATGGCAGTCAATCACAATTTTGGCGGCAACCGAGAATCTTATCCTCAAAGCAAGCTTTATTTTTCAATCAAATCAGGGATATTCCCTTTTATTATCTCCACCGAACACTTGATGACTGGACTATTCATACAACAGCTGCGAGTATCTGATTTAATAAAGATTTAATTGAAACAAATTAAAATTCGCATCTGTAGAAACTTGATTTTAATCCAATTTTAATCTATTTAAGGGGAAAACCAGATTTCTTTCTTTATATTGACCTTTAAACGATCTGGTTTAACATGCTTTTTAATATCAGCTACAGTTAACAAGAAAATGAAAAGAGAAACGATAAACTGAAAAAAAAAGAAACTTACATTGTAAAGAACAACAAAATTATTCGCATTCTGTAGCATCGAAATAAAAAAATGAAACGAGGATAGAATGTTAGTCAGTCAACTAGACAAAAGTACGACGTTTTTTCTTCTCCGTATTTTGCTTATTTGTGAAGATTTTAATTTCTCTGGAATAGTGTGACATGGTTGTTGTTGTGAATTTGGAAATATTTACTTAAATAGTTTTGTTATTAATTGTAGCGAATAGACCTATTGAAATACCCAACACCCGAGATAAAGGCTCTACAGAATCACCAAACGGCCCATATAATGGCGGTACAGGATCAGCCATCTCATCAGGAGGTGACCGAAAAAGTCAGGAGAGCAGTGATGTATCAACAGGTGGTACAATACAAGCCGTATTGGGCTTACTGTAAGACTGATCAATTGATTAAGTTTTAGGTTGCGCTACTGTACCAGCACTCAATGTTTTGCAGGGAAAATTGACGCCAGGGTGTAAGGAATATGTTTGTCCTGATATCAATGAAGTGTGATATACGGTCGAATTCATGTAAAAACTATAAAATCTTGAAGTAATCAAGCAGCCCATCTAGGCAAACTGCTCAAGAAACCTTCACGAAAAGAAGCAATTTCATAATAATTGTACGCAATAAGTGTGGAACAATTTAATACGCAACTTAATAATATATATGTGGGCACTGATGACAACTTTTTAAAGAAAAGTCATATTTATTGAAAGAAAGGTAACACAATGATATAAAAAACTAATTAAGCTTGTCGTTCATCTTTCACGCAGTCTCGTCGTCGACTGACTCAATCTATCGTAACGTCGGGACACAGCATCGTGTTGTTCCCTCCTACAGGGAACTCGACCCGTATGCATCATCATCGCCAGATTCGAAACATGCCGACCACCGCTTCATATACTCCGCGCATGTACTTATCTGCCTCGTACCATCGCATTAATTCTCTCGAATAACGTCATAGGTGTCATGGGCTTTGCTTCGTTTTACAATTTATGGGCCCAGATACTTTGGTTTTAACTTAGGCCCACCTCCAAACAGCGTTCTCTTTATAGCCACCAAATCGCCTACTTTATAAAGCGTTGCTGGTTTCCTACATAGATTGCAAGCTTTTCTATTTGCGGACTGAACCTTCAAGATCTGCTCCTTCGCTTGTCGCCGTACATCTTGCCTCTCCCTTTGCAAACAGCTGATCATTGCTTCTTCAAGTAATTCCTTGATTTGCAAGTCTTCTTTGGTATGTATCTTTACACCCACTAGCAGTTCAAATGGTGTTACGCCAGCACTTCGTGAATAGGTAGAATTTATCACTTGTTGAACTTTTGGTGCATGTTTGTACCATTTCGTCATCAACGCTAAGTTTCACCAGTAAGGGGATGATTATTTCATTAAGTCTCTCTACCTGTCCGTTCACTCGTGGTAGTCCTGTGGTGATCATTAAAAGCCGCAAACCTTCGGTTTTGCAATATTCTTCGAAATCGGCTGATGAGAATGCTGATCCCCTGTCTGAGATGATTGGAGCTGGATTACCGAAAATAGCACTTTGCAGCCGCAACTTCGTAATAACTTCCTTGGCGGACGTTGTTTTCGTAGGATATAACCAACAGAATTTCGAGAATGAATCGATGACTGCCAAAATATGCTTGTACTGTTTGCTCGCCGATTTTAAAAGACCAAGAAAATCGATATGATATATATGTAGAGGTATTTCGCCTTTGTTCAGTGGATGTAGTTCACCCTCAAGTTTGGCGCGTTTTTTGTTAGTGAGTATGCATGGAATGCAGTTAGCGATATCTTTCAGAATGGTCTCTTCCAATTTGGGTGTGTAATATCCATTGGACAACAAACGTTTTGTTTTTCCCACGCTGAAGTGACCTTTTTCATACGCCTGTCTGATTACTTCACGCTACATTCCCTTGGGTACTGCCATTAACTCTTGATCGCCAACCAATTTGAACAAGATGTCCCTACTCATGATGCAGTCATGATGCAATGATTTCTCCTTGAGGATATCAATTATTGCTTTCAGCTCTTCGTCCTTTTTCTGAGCAGTTTTCATTTTCGTGATTATGTTGTCTTCGTCAATCATCAATACTGCATAACGGCTCAAAGCGTCGACGTGCTTCATTCTAGCTCCTAACCTGTGCTCTACTCCGCAAACGTACTCCTGAAGAAGAAGAACCCAACGAGCTACTCGTGTACATAAATTCTTCTTCTCCAGTGTTTTCGCAAAAGCATCGCAATTCGTGACAAGTTTGAAAGGTATTCCAAGTAAATATACCCTGAAGTTCTTCAATGCCTCAATAACAGCAAGAATTTCTAATTCGTAACTGGAGTATTTTCTTTCTGCATCTGTAGTCTTCCTGCTCATCTAATATACTGAATGTAATTGACTATCTTCCGGAGACTTCTGCATTAGTGTCGAGGCGTACCCGTCTACGGATGCATCAGGATGTAGTTCAGTATAATGGTTCCGATTAAAGATTTTCAACACAGGCTTTTGGCTGAGGAGCCTGTTGATTGTATTGAATGCTTAGACTTGCTCATATTCCAATTCGAATTTCATGTTTCGCTGGACGAGATCGCTTTGCAATCATTGAAAAGTTGGGAATAAACTTCCTGAAATAGCCGGCTAAGCCTAGGAAACTCTGCAGCTGCTTGATGTTGTCGGGCATTTTATAATTTATCAAAGCGTTCACTTTCTCAGGAGATGGTGAAACTCGTTGATCTTCAAAAATATGTCCCAGGAACTCTATCCTTCTCTTCAAGAAATGACACTTTTTTATGTTTGATTCGAGGCCGTTCTCCTTGCAAAGATTATTTTTCAACACTTCTTCTTCGTCTTTTGCTGGCATGATTATTTCATCCGTATAAGCCAATACGATGTCTTTGTGCGACAGTTCCCGAAATATAGAATCGACATGTCTCTGGAACACAGCGGGTGAATTGGTTAGACCAAAAGGTACTTTCCGAAGCTGGGATTGGCCGTTGTGGGTAACCAATGACGTATATTTTCGACTCAATTCGGCTACATTAACATGGACGAATCCATTTTTTAAGTCAATTGTACTAAATATACGAGCGTTCTCCAAACGGTCCAACTGGCCTTCAATCAAGGGAAGGGAAAACCGATCCTTGACGATTATTTGATTGATTCGGCAACAATCAATATACAATTTTAGTGTTCCGTCTCGCTTTCGAACAAGCACCACTGGACTGTTAAGGTCAGATTCTGATGTTTCAATTATTCCCTGTTCCAGCCAATCATCGACTTGGTTATCCACTATTATTCTTTCCGTAAAAGGCAAACGTGGTGGTCTCGAATATATGGGCGTTTCATCTTTAAGAATAATATTCATCTTTATAGAGATGGAACTACGCTTTTCGGGCTTGTAACTGGAAATCAAGTGTATGACCTTTTCTTTTGCATCGCTACTCGCTGATTCGTCGATGTTCACCATATTTTCCGTTCGATGCGTGTTAATGCACATTATATTATAGACTTGATTACTGCCTTCTTCACTTAACTTCCGAATAATAATCCCGTCGCGATTTATGTTGACTTCAGCCTGTGCGCAAAACTCCTCACCAAGCACTACTTCGACGTCCATACATCTAGATGGAACCACTAAAAAGTTCACACAAAATATTTGTGAGTCTATTTCCAATTCAGTTTGAATACTAACAATTGGTCTTATCTCATTATTGCTGTTATCACCGAAATAAGATATAAACTAACTTTCTTCATGTCTACGCTCTTTAATTGTCTGTAGATCTGTTCCGTTATTATATTAAATTTGCTGCCTGTATCGAATAATTCTATAAATTTCTTCCCTTGTATGATCAATGGCTTATGCATCACATTATTTTGCGGTTTTAAACTTCACATATTACCATTTGTTTTCACAGAAGAAAAATTTTTCGAAATGCATCCAAAACGATTACACCGAAAACCGAGTTCTTTGTCCTTGCACTCGGTAGATATATGTCCTTTTGCTCCACAATTACAACATAGCCCTTTATCACTATATGACACAACCTGTTTGTTCTTATTAAATTCTCTTTTTGTTATCTCGCGTATCACCTCATAACATTTAAGTTTGTCTGTAAATTCACGAAATGATCTTCACCGTATATCACTGTTTTATTAAGATGTAAATAATCTATACTGTCGATGACATAATGGATCAATGCGTCATCATCGATGTTCCCATAATTTGCGATCTCCTTCATTTCAAAAAAGAATTCTTGAACGCTTTGTCCTCTTGCTAATCGTTTTTCTGACAATTGCTTATGCACTTGAGCACTATTCACTTTTGTTCTGAACTCCGCAAGCAATGCATTTTTCAGACTTTGCCACGAAACAATTCCACGTTCACCTCGAACAAAGAGTTTAGCGAGACCTTGTAATGATTTTTTGGCGAAGATGAACTTCTGTAACTCATCCCAACACATGAGCTCGGCTATTTCATCGAAGTCTCTCACCCGTATCTCCACGGGTATATTGCTTTCACCATTAAACGGTCTGATCGAGCCCTTAATGTCGCGGATACTTACAGCAAATCGTGGCACCTATTGTGGCTCTTTTGTCTCTCGATCTTCGCTGTAATTATTGCGCTCTTCATACATCCTTTCTTTCCTTATGCCTCTCGACCGGTTCTCTGCGGGTGTATGTGTACTGTAGCTTCTGTGGCTGCTCTTCCACTCCTTCCCCGAGAAGTCATCGCCTAAAACATTTCCGTCATCGGCATCATGATTGCTTACAGCATCATTTTTGGCGTCGTCTTCAACGTCGTTTGCAGCGAACAGCTTCTCCTTTTGCAGGTTACGAAAGATATATGATATGGTGTTTTCAACTGAATGGCTGATGTCGAGTAAATTACAAATGGTGGTCAATTCAGCTTCAGTTATGTTTTTGTTTGCATACTGTAAAGTGGCTTCGTATTTTTCGTCACTTTCTTGGAAATCGAAACTGGAGAATTGTCTAAGCTGCTTGCGATTGCCTCTATGTCTTTAGTGTTGAAAATAAATTTATGCAGCACGACCACATTTTCTTTACAACTTCGACGCAAATCGTTGCGAACATTCTCAATATCTGCCAGGCACACCATATAGAAATCGTACTTATTTTTTGCAGCAATCCCACTTCTGCCACCAAATTGTGGAAATTGATTGCAACATTTTAAAATAAAGACAAATTTATTGAAAGAAAGATAACACAATGATATAAAAAACTAATTAAGCTCGTCTTTCATCTTTCACGCAGTCTCGTCGTCGACTGACTCAATCTAGCCACAGCGTCGTGTTGTTCTCTATCTCTTTCCGACATATATATTGGTAAGTCTAAAAAGTATTGAGGCTTTTTGTCATTTTTCGACTGAATATTTCTTATATTTTAAATGGATTTTTTTAAGTACATATTGTACATTCGTTGATCTGCGTAGAACTTCTGTGGTTTATTTATTTCACAGTCCCTTTTTGAAGTCAATTTCTTTTCTTTAAGGAAGTTTTGCAGATACCGAAACAAATAGTAGTCTGATGGTGCAAGGTTTGGACTATACGGTAGATGCATCAAAACTTCCCGGCCAAGCTCTGTCAATTTTTGCCGGATCATCACAGATGTGTGTGGTTTCTGGCTTTTCATCGCCCGTAATGATTTGCTTCAAAAATAGCTTTCGTTGCGTTTTATTAGCATTTCGCAAATGGAAATTCGGTCGTTCAAATTTTTTTGTGTTAATTCATGCTGCACCCAAACGTCGAGCTTCTTTGTGTATCCAGCCTTACGCAAATGGTTTAAAAAATTTTTTGGTGATGGATATTCAATTCCTTAACAATGTCATGGCTGCTTGTGTGTCGGTCTGCTTCAATTTTTTTGTAAGATTTCATCGACTTTTTCAGTGATTGGTCGATCTGAGCGAGGTGCATCTTTGACATCAAAATTTCCAGAACGAAAGTGAGCGAAACATCTCTTGGCTGTGGCTTTTGATAAAGTATCTTGATCGTAGACACCACAAATTTTTTCACGAGCCTGCGAAACATTCTCACATTGATCGTAGTGATATTGTAAAATATAACGAATTTTATCATAAATAGTATCCATGGGTCATGTAGACGCATTGAACCAGTGCTACGCTTCTTGCCCTTCTTCAAATGAGGAACAAACAACTGATACTAATTCTAGAGCTATTATTTCTGATGCAAAACAGATGACGGATCCTCGATACGTCACTTGCGCTCTTAATCACGCTCAACTTGACTTATCCTTAGACCATTACCCCGAATCAACCAAAGCCAGTTCTAATGTCTCTCGCTGTCCTGTCCTAATGTCCGCTGTCCCTTATACCAACACTGACGACCTCTTCATGTATCCTGCTGTTAGAATTAAGTGCAAGACTAATGAGAATGCTAGCATATCCGCAGACGTACCACCCGGAATCACAATTGATGTAACTGATCAAGAATTAGCCACTGTTGACAGAGGCGACTTAGACTTTTTGGTCCAAGTCACGCAAAACCGGGACGAACGTATCCAAAAACTTCGCGAACTACTAAGCTTATGTCCAGTCCCAGGTTACCAGTTATTGGACGGTCTTGTCTTTAGAAGAAATGAATCCGGAAAAACGCAAATCTACGTACCATTAGAAATGGAGGATAATGTGATTCGTTTGACACATGAAAAGATTAGTCACCTAGGAACAGAAAAAACTTATGAGCAACTGAAGAAACACTATTGGTTTCCGAACCTGATAGGAAAAGTCCGAAAACTCATGAGAAACTGCGCAAAATGTATTATGTACTCACCACCGCATCGTTCCAATGAACAGAATCTATAACATACCGAAGGAACCAATACCATTTGATACTGTACACTTGGACCACTTCGGGCCTTAACCTACTGTCAACTCAAAAAAGGAACACATATTGTTAGTTGTAGATGGATTCACTAAATATGTTAAACTGTATCCAATTAACTTGAAAAGTACACGAGATGTTATCAATAGCCTTGATAAATATTTTAGTTACTACAGTCGTCTCACACGCATAATAACTGACAGAGGAACTTGTTTCACCTCTTTGGATTTTAGCACATACTTGGCTAAACAGAACATCGATCATGTTCATGTTGCCGTCGCCTCTCCACAGGCCAACGGGCAAGTGGAAAGGGTCAATAGATTTTTAAAACCTATGCTTGCCAAACTTAGTGAGCCCATTAATCATGCCGATTGGTCTAATCTTTTGTCCCAGATTGAGTATGGCATTAACAATACCATCCACAGTGCCACCAAACAGTCTCCTAGTAAACTTCTATTCGGGATAGAGTAGAGAGGTAAAATTGTGGACGAATTAACTAAATACTTAAGCGAGAAGATAGACGAGAAATTAGATCGCAACCTAGATGATCTCAGGGCACACGCTGCCTCCACCATTCAAAAGGCACAGGATTACAACCTCTAGTACTTCCAGAAACACAGCAATCCGCCCCAAGGTTATAATTTAGGAGAATATGTAGTCATTCCTAACGTGGACACCACCGTTGGCACGAATAAGAAACTAATCACTAAGTACCGTGGAACGAACCTTATACACAAAATATTACCAAATGACCGATACGTTATGAGAGACATCGAAAATTATCAATTGACTCAGTTGCCTTATGACGGAATTGTAGGATCCTCGCAAATACGTAGGTAGCTTTGGCAGGGATCTGGACCACAAACCACAGTAGTACAAAGCAGCACAAACTTTTGAAACCGAACTGTCACTTTAAATTTGCTTCTCATATTGTAACCCTAGAAAATAGAGAGAAACCCCGAATTGTCACTTCAGAGTTGCTTTTCGTATTTTGACAATTAGTCGAGGTCAACTAACTAGTCAGGTTAGCCGAGCTGTAATGAAAATTTAGTTTGTATAAAAACCATAGCTAATGCTCGTATAAGAACTATTAGTCAGTGCATGAACAAGATTAGGTAATAAAAAGAAGAAGAGACGGAGAAGAAACGGCCAGATAGAAATTCGAAATACAACCGCTGAACTAACTAGACGGGTATTTTTATTTATCCGCGAGTTTGTAAAGTTTCAAAAAAGAGGCGATTGAAGAATATTGAATTCAGAAATATAATCATTCCGTTTGAAACGACTTTAAATTAACATTGTTAATTCATTCCGTTAATGTTTTAAAAGTTAGCTTATTTGACCCAGTTAACTGAATTTTTCTATCAAAATGCAGTTTTATTTGATGATGGTGACTCTTAGAAATATCATAAAAACGATCAGATAGCTACCACGAAATTCCATTCGAACAGGAGTTAAATTTTAAAGTTTAGGTTACATTATCGTTATAGGATAACATTAGAATAAGGTAACATTTTTTTGATTGAATTTCATTAGAAATAGTCTCATACACTTTTAGATATTCAAAATTTCGTTGTACTCTGTGTATTATATTGGTAGCAAACAAAATAAATGCTAGTCTGATGGTGCAAGGTCTGGACTTTACGGTGGATGCATCAAAACCTCCCAGCCAAGCTCTGTCAATTTTTGCCGGATCATTAAAGATGTGTGTGGTCTGGCATTGTCATGATGGAAGACAAGGGGAGTTGTCTTTTCTGGTCGGTTTTTTTTTGAATTGCTTGTTGCAATCTGGTTAATCGCTGACAGTACAGAGCCGAATTGAGTGTTCGGCCAGGTTCTAGCACCTCATGATAAACAATTCCCTTCCAATCCCACCATACACACAGCATAACGTTATTTGGTGTCAATCCTGTCTTTCAAGTCGTTTGTGATGATTCACCTTTTTTTAACCAAGATATTTTTCGAAGGGCATTCTCGTATCTTACCCATTTTTCATCGCCCGTAATGATGGCTCGATTTCGTTGCGTTTTATTAGCATTTCGCAAATGGAAATTCGGTCGTTCAAATGTTTTTGTGTTAATTTATGCATGCTTCTTTGTGTTCCAGCCTTACGCAAATGGTTCAAAACTGTTTGGTGATGGATATTCAGTCCCTTAGCAATGTCATGACTGCTTATGTGTCGGTCGTCTGCAATTTTTTGTAAGATTTCATCGATTTTTTCAGTGATTGGTCGACCTGAGCGAAGTGCATCTTTGACAAAAAAATTTCCAAAACGAAAGCGAGCTAACCATCTCTTGGCTGTGTCTTTTGATAAAGTATCTTGATCGTATACAACACAAATTTTTTCACGAGCCTGCGATGCGTTCTCACCTTGATCACAGTCATATTATAAATATATAACGATTTTTTTCAGAAATTTGACTTATTTTTACATGAATACAACTTTTGACAGGAATGACGAAATACAAAACTGTCCATATGAAAATTGTAAACTGAAATGTCAGTTTGACTTAATCTAATTAGTATTGCCCGATATATGGCAACGAACACCATCTAGTGACAAAAAAAGGCTCAATACTTTTTAGACTGTCCAATATTTTATTCTTGACGAGTCTTCGTTGATTTTTTCTCCTTTTTCCAATTAAGTAATTTTCTATTAATAAAAATCAGTGTCGTGATGACAAATTTTTTGATTGAATATTGCTTAAATTTAGAGAGGAATGTGGGCCATAAAATTTTTGAGTTTTTTGATTTTAAAAATTTGATTTTTTTTTGTAAAGTTTATAATGTTTCATTAGATGTAGCGCTTTTGAATTTTGAAAAAAAAACCCATCTTGGGTAGAAAAGAGTTCATCAATGTTTTATTTTGTTGACAAACGAATAGACAACGCGAACCTTAATTTTTTTATAAAATGATAAATAGCGTCCCATCTCCTATTTCACTTGGGCTTGGGACACGACTTTGGCGGAGTTAAGGTTTTCGTTGAGCTGCAATTTGAAATTTATTTTCCGTAAATCTTACCTACCATCATAATAAAATCTTTTCGGCTACAATCCATATTATATCTACGAGTATTTATGCAAATATTCTATGTATATGATATAATGAAACAAAGTGTGATTTTGAAATTGTTTAAAAAAGCCCCAAAGTCAACTTTTCCTATTGCATTGTTGTATTTGGAGCACGATCTAAGATCAACTTGACGTTACGGCACGAGATAGAATCCAAGAGAGCTAATTCATACCAATTTGACAGCCCGACAGGAAATGTGTCTCTCATCTCTCCCCATATACTTTGTATGGGACTGTTCCCTCCATTTTCTTGTTTTAAGTGACAGCATGATAAACGTAATATTTTAAACAACAAGTGCACTTCGAACGGACAAATGGAAGCTACTGAGTAGGGTACTGACCGTTATAGTCTCTGGTACAATATAGGAATCCCCGCGTTTATATTCTCGAAAAGACGTCTTTTTTCGCGGATAACGAAGTAAAACTGTTGCGAATTCACGAATACTATAGTCGCGAATAAGGGAGGAGCAGTGTATTACAAATTTTTCTGAACGAAAAAATCGGGAATTTCCCCAAAATTTCACTGACAACTAGAAACATTTAGCGTGAATCGCTCCTTTGTTTGCAAAAAATGAAACATCACAGGCGATTCTGATTATAGCGTGCCCTTGCTTGTACATCGTAATTAAATAAATACTCATTTCAAGTCAACAAAGCAAAAGACAGCATTCCGAGGGTTTCACAATATAAATTAGCAAAAAACGCAGAAAGTTGTGAAGCACAATATTTACATGGATAAGCTCGTACGGCTAATCCCTGTATTGATTGGTAAACACGTTTCTCGTGTTAGTCAGACTTCATACAGCACGTGATAAAGTCACAGTAGCAAAATTTATTTGTTTACTACTTTATTTACAAAGTTTGCAAAGATAGCCATACTTGAAAACGAACGTATAGTGCGTTTCAATGAACTCATTCCTGCGAATTGAAAAAAAGTGGCATAAAGAAGGACATTGATGCATTATTTTTTATGTTAAACATGCAGGTGATTTATAATTTTCATCTTATTTCTATCCTCTCCTTAATTTATGATCGATAATAATTTGCAATCTAAATTTCCTCATATTTTTTAAAATATAAATAGTTAATTATAAAAGAGGTTATATATATAGATTTCATCTATAAAAGTAAAATATTGCTAATGATTTGATCGTTAAAAAATATTAAAAATGCTTTGTCGAAGACATTAAAATGCATATTTCGGTTAAACGTTAAACCCACAAACGACGAACTAACAAAACACACACGCTCCATATATTTCTTTGTCTCCCATAACTCACTTTGATGTGTGGTGAAGTTCATTCAATAGAGCGACAACGAACCAGCCACGTGTTCATACTTAACAAAGTCATTCCATCTCTCAATGACCGTACGAGTGCATAATCATAATAATGCAACTTATTGAAATTAATCATGATTGAATGCGGTTAGATAGGATGACTTTTTGCTTTAGTCATTGAAAATACTCGTTCTATGGTTGTTCGTTACGGTTGTAATATACGAGTATGTAACTAGTGTTTAGAAATTGATGTATGATTAATAATTGATCTTTGTCATACCGTTAAGACAATTTCGTGTTGCAGAGGATGATTATTGATACTGTTTACCTATATAATTTTTTACACAATCTGATAATTGGAATTTATTTAGTAAGACTGATTGTTAAGTGTCTTAACTATTCTCATGCCATTTAAAGCATGAAACAACTATTATGCGGTTTGGTTTGTAAGATTTCACAAAGAAATCCCAGGAAATAAGTTCCATTCATAGCCCTTTTTAGGGTATTGTTAAAATCATTTTACAATACCCTACTAAAATCGCATCCTGTCGGTCCGTCCGCCCGTGTGTCACACCACTTTTTCTCGCAAACTACGTAAGCTAGAAACACAATATTTTGTAAATAGGTGTAGTAAAGTGATGCCTCTTCAAAGTTTCATCACAAAAAAAATCTATAAGGTGTTCAAGGGGGGGTCTCCGCTTATAGGGGAGTGGCCCCCGAAAAAAAATATTTCATCGAATGTAGGCAATATGGGTATCAAATTAAATGTCTTGATGAGAACTTTTCAAAACAGGGAGAGGGGAAATGTACAACACCTTTGACCCGAAAAATCTGAAAAAAATCATAGAGGTGAGACTTTAAGAGCACAAGGGCAACAAATACCTTAGAAGTCGAAATTCGATTAAGTTTGTTAATAATAGAACATTTTATAAATTTTTGCCTATAAAATCAAAATGGGACCCTTAAATTTCCAAAAAACTAAAATTTAAGCTATTTGAAGGAAATTGTATGTGCTCTGAAAATTTCACAACAATCGAACAATAAACAGCTAAGTTATAGCCGATTGAATATTTAACAATTACAACAACATTAACACGTGATACTAGGGAGATATACGTTTGCAACGGACCTAGACACTATAAATACGTAGGAATTTTGATAAAATTTAAGAAATGGTTTGTAATATTGATGTGTCATCATGGCTAATTAAACGACGGGATCAAAACACTTGAAACAAAATGCGGCGAATATAAAAATATAATAACCATAATAATTCTTCGAACTCAATTTATGGAATGTGTATATTAGTCAAGTTTTGATATGCAGAATATATGGTTTGATCTGGGTTCGGAACAATGATTTCCGGTGGGAGGACTGCAGACGAGGAGATGGGTTTGATGTTCAGGGACCACCTTCTGTAGTGTGTACCTAATCCAAGCCAAGCTTAATGCTTTGGAGGGCGCTGTCTCGAAACATGTTCGTTGGAAGAGACTCCAGCGCTAAAGCAATCGAGTCGAGCATGCCTCAAAACAGATCCGCGTGCAAAACGAATCCTAGAAATGGCGCCCAGGACGGCGCTCGTGGTACTAAACACTGGAAATAAGCCAACTTTCCCCCGTCTTGGTTGCGAGGGAACAATACCTGACGCCTCGGAATCCTTAGTACGGAGGATACACAATTGGAGAGTATTAGAGGACTACTCAGTCAGTGCATCCTGCTTGAGATCAGTGATGTTGCCTACCGACGTCCGTGCTCTCGATCTTCTACAATTAGGTGGAACATCAGAAGGATGGACGTCGAGAGGTTCGTCAAGGTGCTCACGGTAGCTGCTCCGCTGCAGGGTGATTCGCAGCGGACAGAAGAACTGGCAGCTCAAGATACGGTGAACTCAATTATGAGCATCATCACGATTGCTTGCAACGCTTCTATGTCGCGTCGAAAATTTCCGCGCGGCTAGCACCAGTGTACTGGTTGTGGACTGAAATCGCTTGTGGATAATGTGAACGTGGGGCCTTGGCTACGAACAAATTACGCGGAAGCTTGGCCCCCTACGGAAGCCTTGTATACATGAAGCGGAAAAGATGGACGAGATAGCGTGGGCGCTTTTTCCCACCCATCCCGTTCGTGTTGACGCTGTCTACAGTAGGACAGCAATCGAGTGCCCACTCTTCACACAACCGAAACTGGAAGAGTCAGTCATATCATTGAAAGCAAGAAAGGTTCCAGGCACAGATGTTGTTCCAGCTGATGGTTTGCAAGTTGTCGATCTTGAGATGCCAGATGAGTCGCACTTGATTGGCTATGCGTATGATGTTGCGGGTTTAGTCACTGGAGGCACCGTTGAACAAGCGCAACTTAAGCTAGGTCTGCTAGTGCGCCAAGTGAGAGATTGGATAAAGTAGTCATCTTGACATAACGACAATCCTTGGAGTAAGGATGATCAATTTTAGAGACTGCTAATCGAATCGAAGCCAGCAGTGAAATACCTGGTACTACTGATCGACTCAAAGATGAGTTTCTCTGTGCAAATCACAGCAACGGCTGAGAAGGCTGCTCCGGGAGTATCGGCTCTGAGTGGACTTATGGTCAACGTATTGGGTCCCAGCCCATCAAGAAGACGTCTCTTGGTGAGTGCTATAGAGTCAATGCTACAGCTTGGAGCAGAAATATGATGCGACGTCCTCAGTAAGGAAATGTACTGAAAATGCTTGGTACAGGTACAGAGAAGAGAAGCACTGAGGATTGCATCTTCATATCCCACAGTCTATGATTCAGCGATGAGAATGTTAGCAGGCGTGATACCTGGCGCCCTTCTTGCTAAATAGCGCCGCGCTATTTGCCTGCGTCGGAGCAAGGCTGTGAGGGAGACCGTTGCCCGCGAGGAGAGACAGCGCTCATTCAACGATTGGCGGCAGTGCTGGGTGAATGTGTGCAGGGAAGGAGGGCTGCGTACCTTATCCCGGATCTGAAACTGACTTCCATCTGATCCAGCTTTTGAGCGGGCATGGGTGTTTTCAGTCTTACCTGCACAAGATTGATAAGTCACAGTCCCCCGACTGTCGATTTTGCCCAGGAGAGGAAGACGATGCCTGTGTTCAAAAAATGGGACAGGCTGCGACGGGACCTCTACAGGGAGACGGGAGAGCTCACTCCAGATAGTAAAGTCACGTTGATGCTTGGATCGGTTGATAAATGGAACCAGGTGGCCCATTATGTTTGGGCAGTCCTAAAAGATAAAAGTTACTCACAGCAATCGGGGCTGGGAGATCGCTTATCTAGCAACCCCTTATCATCCCACCCCTCCCGCTGGAAGTGACTCATGGCGTAGCAAAACTAGACCTGGCACAAAGTAATGTGTTAAACGGTTCCAGGCTAGGTTCTCAGTTGACAGGGGAGGTAACATATTTAGTAGATAATCCAGTCGCACACGAGCCTATTCCCTTGTGTTAGGCCTAATTCCATTATGAACCTGTCCTCCAGAAAGTTATTCTCTTAAAAGTTGTCTGAATTGAAATGAAATTATAAAGACTTAGGAAGTTTTCGCAATGTATGTTATTATATTATATTGGCCCTAGCTTTTCTTTTGGCTAGGGAAGTATTAAGTAGGAAGTCCAAAAGCCACAAAAAACTTTTCAATTTAGCTACATGTAGTAAATTAGATGAATTAAATGTCCGTAAAGGACTGCAGTGATGGTCTGCTGCCTCGGCAAGTGAAGATGTTGGTGCTCGCCGAAATTGGCCTTATCTGAGAACGCGTGAATGCGCCGGCAGGCTAACATTGCGGTGTCGTGCGGCGGGTTCAGCACAAGGGTCCACTACAAAAAAAATTTCGCATTCACGAATTAGGGGATCAAACGACTCGGTTCGACCGTGTCGAGGCTGAGGTAACCTACTAAAGGGATAGAGTGTCAAAGCAAACGACGTTGGGCTTGGCGAAAGCGAGCAAGATTCGAGGAGATCTCGTCTTTACCGTATATACTTATGGCCCCCAAATAAGAGTGGGGCATCCAGGTAGAAGCGCTGTCCCCTCGCATCCCCCCATCCGGATGAAGATCCATTGTAGACGTGGCCAGTATTTTCCATTTAACTGAAAAACATCAACGTTTCACATTTATGTTATAGTCTTATAAGATGGAATCACATAATACTATAGCATAAATAAGAAACTCAAGTGGAAGGCCACTACTCTGTGAGAGCACCTGCAACCCAAAGAGAAGGGGGTGAGCTCAACCGATGGCTAACTCATGAGTGAAGGGGCCAGCCAACGTGGCGGGCCCCATACCCGGTCAGGGTTTCAAATAAATGAAAAGACCGAGTTTCTCTTCAAGTTTATCTTTTCATTTTACTCCATTTCACAAAAATATAAATTCTGCAATGACGGTTTTTTGGCACTTTTTGTGTAAGTTCGATATAAATTTAAGTTACTTGAATGTACTTTATATATGTATGTAAAACGCTTACTTGGCTTGAAAGCGTTTTAACTATTCGGCATTTGAAGGATTATTTTCAAATAATCATTTATCAAATTCCCATATTTTGATAGACAGACTTATAGTTGATTTTGGTTGAAAAAAAGTAATTCATATAAAACAATAATAATATTTTGTCAATTTAATGAGAATTAATACAAGATTAATGAAATTTTGATTATATCAAAAAGAAAAGTATACTTACCCAATCTTCCTCCGACGAGCGCTCGTTGAAAGGGTGGGTAAAGTCTGTGGACACCAAAATTCACATCAACAAAATCATTCGATTTTCAGTTATAGATTTATCACTTTTTCAACAAGCAGATGTTTTCTGTTCATTGTAATCCGCAGCAGCAACACTGGTGCACTGTTCATTTATTACTCCTCAATGCTATATCTATCATTTTTCTTTAAAATTACACAATAGTGGTACTAATGCACTATCACGACGGAGGGTAAAATACTTCTGTGCAAGTTGAATAAAATATGTCAAAAAAGACATGTTTGATGCGTTATAAATTATACATAGAACAAATTGTAGGTGACGATCACGTAATTTAGATTAAGATAAATCACTTAATCAGGCTTTATTTTTACAAAAACTTTCTCTCCGTTTACTATAGATTTCTGAGGTACTTGGCAAGGCTCGTCACTCAATCACAATCGCGACCCATTCAAATCACTTTGCGTTTGAGTTCTCCGCATAACTCGCATTCCGGTCATCGCATTCCTCATATGTTTCTTATCGTTTTATTTTCATGCACGTCGTTGAAATTTGTTTCCTTATTTGTTTCATTTTTATTTTTTTCGCTCGATTTTTCACATCCGAAATGTACCAAATTCCACAAATTCTGCCCAGTTTTGTCAACGGTGGGATCGTCTTCACTCACTGCGAATCAAGGGTTGATGGTGCGCAGTTAGCAATAATCCATCCTAGTAAGTTTACTAATCCTTGCAAGGAAGCACTTTCTGTACTTAACAAGGTAATCCAAATCGCAATGATTCTAACGGTCACTTTTAAATTGTCACTCACTAACGAGCCGCGAGCTCGGAGAATTTTCCACAGCATCCGATCGTGAGGTAAACCAAATACTAGCAGAAGCTTTCGCGTTTTAGCGGCCAATTCACAAAAATTGCGAAATATGCAAACAACAAAACAGTTAATTCTGCTTTTTCCGCCATGCAAGCCTCGCTCGACTTGTTCCCGTCGACATTTCAAATGCGACTCCCCGTATGCCGTCAACGGTAGTTTCATTGGTAAGCCCTCTGCTTGCCCTCAACAGCGAGCCCTCTGCTTGCCGACAACGGTGTTTTCTTTTCATCGAGATAACGCAATTCATTTCTAAATTGGTTGCAATTTTATTCGTAACTTTTTATTCAATATGTTTTAAGTAAAATTTTTTAAATCTTATTGTTTTTAAATTTCCAATAAAATTAGATAATATTTAAGAATTTTTTTTTTGAGTAGCAAAACAAAAACGGTATTTTCGCCTGGGAATGTTTTTCGAGCAGTTTGCCTAGGCCACTGTTCGATTACTACATACATGTCTTTTAAGTATGAACTTAGACTGTCTGAAATCCATATTTCTTAGGAATAACTTCAATTTAACTCATTTTTATTATTTTTACTTTCAGGTAAGTGAATCGAAACAATTACTTTGACGCATTTGAAAACATCAGACTGTACTTTGGGGGTGATTTTGTAAAGTCTAGAAACTCAGTCAGGTAAATAAATGTAATAATTTTAATTAATTTGAAGCTATTGGTTTTTTTTCATTAAATGCATTTCATTGGTAACGTATAAATTTAGAGGGCCATTTGGGGCTTTAAGTTTTCGTACTTTTATTGTTTGAAATTTGCTTTATATTCCTTGAAAATTTATAGCTGCTAGTATTGAATAAAGCGCTTTTGACTTTGAGTTTGAGACATAGTCAGGTAATATGCCGAAAATCCAACATAAAAAAAACAAGTTTGTCCCAAATATATTTTCGAATATTTCTCAAAATCGCTCATATTGATAATCTTGCTAATACATTCCATGAAAGATCATCAAATGAGTGAAATCGGTAGCATTGTCTGGAACAAAAAAAATAAATTTATTTATTCGCCAAACAAGGCAGAATTTAAAATCAAATACATACCAAATTGAATTAAAAACAATAATACAAATACATAGCAAATTGAATCAAAAACAATAAAAAAACAAATCCCACAAAAATATTGTCTAGGTTGTCGAGGAATTGAGGATTTGTAACATTTTGGACTTAAAACAGAATTTGGAAGTGGTTGGGGAGTAATGCTCGCTAAACTTATTGAAGATTTTACAGCATCTGTTAACCGGCTTATGTCTGCATAATTGGTGTGGTGCGTACTTGTGGTTAACATGGAAATGTGCCTAGTGACTCTTAACAGAATTGGGAAAGTTAATCTTGTCTGACAAAAACGGAACTTGAATATTTTAAGAGTACGAAAGGTAGACATGCAGACAAAGCGACTCTTCCGGATGCGAGTGATGTCAAGTTTAATGTTCGAAGTCGATCCTCATAAGATGGTAGATTATGAAAAGAAGTCGGATCGTACAGAGATCTTAAAGCAAAAAGTAAAAATTGTTTTTGTACAGACTCGTCTGCGGCTATAGATTTTGTATATAGGGTCCCAGATTATGCAGCCGTAGTCGGACGGATTAGCGAGGTGAATAATGATCTTGTTGTCCAAATATCCATAAATTCTTTCGCTCTCCGTTTGATAAAACCTAGCAGCTTGTTAGCTTTACACAGTACTTCATCATAGTGAAGGTTGAATCTGAGTTTGGAGTCTAAGACTACGCCAAGGTCTTCAACTCCTCCAACTGTTCTCAGTTGTGTGTTATTAACTTCATAATTGTGTATGATGACATTCTTTTTTCTTGAAAAGCTTATTACGAGACATTTTTTCAAATTAACTTTCAAGTGATTCACATCGTACCATCGTTGGAGAGTGGTTGATTTGGACTGGACAAAAGATACATCAGTTAAAGATTGTATTCTGTAATACAGTTTGAGGTCGTCGGCATAAAAAAGGTGCTGAATATCAAACAGCGCTTTTGAAAGATCTGAGATGAAAATATTGAATAGAAGTGGACCGAGATGACTGCCCTGAGGACCCCAGAGGTGACATTGATCTCACGTGACAACTGACCTTGAAACTTGACAAATTGTGTGCGGTTTTTCAAAAAGGACTGAACCCAGCTGAGTAGCAAACCGGATATGCCGAAGCTAAAGAGTTTGTTTAACAGAATTCCATGGTTCACTCTATCAAATGCTTTGCTGAAATCTGTGTATATGGCATCAATCTGATTTCCTTGCTCCATTCTACCAAGAATATCTGACATCAAAGTGATTAGATTAGTGGTAGTTGATCTGTCTTTACGGAAGCCATGTTGCTCTTCATTAAGAAATGGTTCAATAAGGGGAGAAATTTTACCACCTATAATTTTCTCAAACAGTTTTGCCATAGCAGACAAGATGGCAATACCCCTGTAGTTCACCACAAGCCGCTTTTCACCTTTTTTATGTATTGGTATTATAAATGATGGCTTCCAAAGCTTAGGGAAGATAGCACTAGATAGTGACTTATTAAAAATAATGAAGAGGGGTATAATCAGTTTACTTTTGCAGAGGGCCAAAAAGCAGGGTGGAATCAGATCAAGATCCTCAATAGCTTGGAGAATTTCATCTTCAGAAATCGAAACGCTTTGTTTAAGGATCCTTGACGCTATTTTCGGCGGCTCTAGGTCTGGTGAAGTAGCAAGATTGGAGTAAACCTGCTGAAAATAGTCTGCAAAAAAATTCAAAGATCTGTTCTGTACTAGATAACATCGCGTCTTTGTGTGTCATTATCGAAGGGTAGCCATAAGTTTTACACTTCAGGTTTACAAAGTCAAAAAATCTTTTGAGGATTAGAAATAGTTTCCTCCGCTACAACGTTAACATACGATTGATATGCATCTTGGGATTCAAGTTTGAATTCTAGAACAAGATCGCTATATTTACTCTTAACCTCATCGCTGGCATCATTCCTTCTTTTTAGGAGTTTGTAGACTTTATTTCTTTGGTTACCTAAATGCCTGAGATCGCTCCCTAACCACGGTTCTGAAATCTTGTCTTTTTTCTTTATTTTAGGTATGAATGCATCAACGGCGTCAAAGATAAAAAGTGGATAGAGCTGTATCCAAATCTAACGTTGACAGCATATCATTCCAATTCACTCGGGATAAAAACCTATTAATTTTATCATAGTTGCCATTTCGGAAGTCATATACAACAGTGGAATTGTACAATATAGAATTAAAAGTATCAGGAGAGGACAATTCACCAGTAAAAGCAGAATGATGAACTGCGTTAGAAAACAGATGCTCGTAGTCATCAGTTGAACTGACCGAGATAGCGTTAGAAAAAATAAGGTCTAGCCATTTGCCATTTTGGTTGGGTGTAGGAGCTAGTTGCTGCAAATAGTTACTATAAAAGGTGCTTATGAGATTGAAATCATTACTATTTAGGAGATTGATAGGAAGAAGCAGACCGTCTTCTTCATCGGCCACAAATTTTATTTTGGCCGATTAAAATAACCAGTAATGATAATTTTATCTTCTTTATTTGTAATTGCTGTGATTCCAGCTATAACTTGACAAACATTGTCGTAGACAGTATCGTTGGATTTTGGGGGGGACATAGAATACGCCGATATATAGGTTAGATCTTTCCAGCTTTATTTTAACTACTTTTTGCTGGAACAATTTGTATTCCGTGGAGGTTAATAACTCGCTCATAAAGGAATTGTGTACTGCAATTAATACACCACCTCCTCCTGATTGTCCTGTGCTGTGAGGATTTCTATCATCTCTGTATATACTCTAGTTATTTTCAAGGATCTCTTCGTTAATATGAAAATCATGCAATCATGTTTCGGAAAGGGTAAGGATATTAAAATGGCACGATTTTGCGTCAAGAAAAAGTTTGTTTAACTTACTATGCATACCACCACGGTTATGGTAAAACAATTAAAATTTATCTGTTATTGGGGACGAAAAAATGTATCGTTCTGTTCTCTTGCCCTTTGCAATGACGAGATATGGTTAGAACTAACGTGGAATGCGTAGGTTTCAAGATCTTTTTTGCCTGGTTTAGGGTGATACCAAGTTCTTCATGGTAGGAAAAATACAGAAGGCGAAGAACCTCAAGATCGATTGGAAGACCTTCTCTTACATTCTTAGACTTGTTTTCGTTTCACCATATATGCAAGTTGTTTCTGGTGCCTTGTGCATATACGACAGGTAAAGCCGAACGGACTCATAAATTTTATTATCTCTAGGTCGAGATATTAGATATCTTTTTTCAAGGTCATCCATCACCCGAAACCATAGTGGCCTTGGCTGTAGGCGACAACAGCGGGTTTAAAAAGAATGGGTTGGTATTGGATGGGGCAAGTGATATGGACTGTAAAATTGATCCGGATGAAATTGGCATTAAGTCTTCTCCGCGCACGAAGTTGTAAGTACCCTGTATAGAAGATTTAGAACTTGAACTGGAAGCTGCTTCTAGTTTTTGTGCAGAAGACGCCTCAGAGTCAGACTACTTTCAGTTGACTACCACTATCATTGTGTAGTTTTGGGTCAACAAACGAACGTAGTTTGGATCATTCAAGCGGTTTGGAGAAAGTGGGGATAGAGGTTTGGGATTTATATTAGAAGTAGAGAGTAAATTCTTAGTAGTGGTAACGGGGTAACACACATTCTTAGAGCTATTTATTTTTCTGCTATCTTTGTATCAGGGCTCGCAAGTTTATCAATCCATTCCTTGAAAATCATGCCGTTCCAGGAACAAACGCCATTCTTCTTCTTAACACTTTATATGCGGGTACTTTTTCCGCCAAAAAATGACGTAACGCGGGTGCTTTTTGACTTTATCGCGCCAAAATTAGACTTTTATAAAAAAAATCATATCTCTCAAACTAATTGGTATTTTTTCATGAAACTTTTTGTATCTTACAAAGAAAGAACTTTTTAAATCTACATTATAAAATATATGGGTTGTTCTATTTTTATCTACACAAAATTACTACATTCGAGGTAAATATAGACCAAAAACATTTTCTTACCACCAAAATTACTTTATTCATATAAAATTGCAATATAATCATGAAATTTTGAATAGATCTTATAAAAAAACTGTAGCCTAATAGTGCTTCAGCGTGTAATAGCGTTCAAAACACTTGCCCTTGTGAAAAGGTACATTGTAAAACTTGCACATGTATCGTGTTTCACTGCGCAGTTTATGAGCGGCACAAACACGACATCGACGTAAAATATTTTTGTTTTTGCCCGTTCCGACAAGGAGTTCTAAAGTGTGTCTTCTCATATTCATTGACAACCTTCCCGGTGAATCCCATTTACTACTTTGGGCCTGCCCTTAAACTTTTGCGAAATACCACAAATTTATACTTTTTGGAAAATTCAGACGCTGATCTATTCACTTACACAAAAATATAGCACATCGGTTGAAAAATCAAGCCACAGCAATGCCATAAAGGGAAAAAGTTTCCATAACCTGCCCCCAAAGATATAAGGAACCTTATAAAATTTAGTATTCTTATGAAAAGTACTACAAATTTGTATTTGACGTAAACAACAGACTGGCAGGTACAAAATGAGACCAAAATTTTGATAATCGAATAGAAATTGTGGCTACAGTGATCGATTCAAGCCAGAGGTTTGACAAGGAAATTGACGTATTTTAGACAAACACATGCCTATGCCTCCTAAGCGTCATAAAAATTAGTTTTTCATGCAAATTACTACATATTTGCACCTTTCCATGCAAATTACTACATATTTGCACTTTGGAAATCGTCGTCAATGAACAAATTCACGGCATCTGCTACACTATCTGGGACATTTTCAGTATTGATTCCCGGTCGCCCTTCAAACTCCTCCAAGACTGGTGGATTATCTCTCGATGACCATTCTTCGCCTTCATCCAAATCAGAAGTGGATGAGCTATAAATTTGTCTTCGGGAAAAAGTTGATGGTAGAGGAATAATATCTTCTTCACTATAATCGTCATTCTCGGGTTCGGAAAAATCTTCGAAGTCGCTTTGACGGGAATAATTAGATAAATTGTCAGCGAACAATTCATCATCACTCTCGTATGTATCCTGACCCATGTTCAGAGATAGTAAAATAACTTTTAAAAATAGTTTATCACAAAAAAAGTAAAACTTACTTTCATCAATAGTTTATCACAAAAGAAAAACTAGTGGCAGTTCAAAGTAAAATTGTTTTTGTACCAATATACAACGATAGTTAGGTATTTTGTACCAAAATACGATAATTCAAAATAATATGAAATATTTTATAAAAGCAGAATTAACTCAGAAAAATTCGAAGTGTCAAAACAAAGAAGTGTCAGTTTCAGCTCTTTGAACTTCTTGGCTTAAGTGAAGTTATAAATTCTGTCATAAATTATAATCAGCTGCGTGAAATAAGTGAAGTGGTTACTAGTGTCGCTCTATCATGTTTTCGAGATAAGTAGCGATCTTTCAAGTCATCAATTTCATTGATTCAATCGTACTTAGGCGAACGAAAATTAACGGAACCGGGAATTCTTGCTTTGGTCTAGGAGTGAGATTCCCGTGTAGCTAAATTTATTCTAAACAATTTTTGAATTTAATTTTAAATTTATATTTTGATATTTTAAATTATTTTTTTTTTTTTGCAAGTACGGATTTCTACGTTTTTTCACTAACTATATTAAATAAATCAAGGATAATAAAAAATTTTATAAAAAGCAAATAATTAAAAAAAGTTAAAAATATAATCGCTACTAAACCAGATAAGTGTGGGAAGTGTAGGAAACCCGTGGAGGATATCCACTCGGCTATGGGGTGTGATGGCTTCTGCCTCAAGTGGTTTCATTTGAGGTGTATCAAAATGTCGGAGGAGAGATATCGGGCTATGATGGACATCACCGAAGATGTGATTTGGATGTGTGCCGGATGTAGAGCTCAGCACCGTAAATCTAAAGAAGACCAACTCTTCCAACAAATGAAAATTTGCAAAGCCAAGTCGAAGAGATGAGCTCTAATGTCACCTTATTAATAGATAAATCTACGTCTGCGAGCAAGCCCTCATATGCCGAAATTATTAAAAATTCTACTTCTCCTCCATCAGTGCATCGATCTAATACAATATCCCAAAAAGGGATTATAATTAAGCCTAGAAATCACTCTTCATCAGAAAAAAACACTGATTGATTTTAAGTCGAGGATCAGGCCATCAAAATGTAAAATTCCTCTACAGCTAATGAGGCCTATTCGTAATGGTGGGGCGATTATCAAAACATCGACAAATGAAAACGCTACTTCGCTTTTTAATATAGCAATGGATGCAATGAAAGAGGAGTATGATGTTGCTGAGACCAGATTGCGACAGCCTAGACTTGTCATCAATGGACTAGAAAAAAAATACGCAAATAATGAATTAAGAAATGAGATCCAGGCATTAAATCCCAATATAGAGGAGCGTGATTCTATGGAACTTGTACATGCTAGGCGAACAAGAAATGGAAGGTGGTTGCACATCATCCAGGTAAACGAGAGCATGTATAAGAGGCTTGCGAATAGATACATTCATATAGATTATGGATCGTATTTTGTGAAGGAGGACTTCAACGTAACGAGGTGTTATAAGTGTCAAAAATACAACCACAAAACATCTAAATGTGAAGGGGAGCAAATATGTCTAAAATGTGGAGGAAAGCATGACCTAAAGGACTGCAAAAGCACGATTGAGAAGTGCTCTAACTGTATTGGTAACAATAACAATGCTGATCATTCTCACAGAGCTGACTCTGTAGAGTGTCCGGAGTTTCAACGCAGAATATTGATCGCCAGGAGGAGTACCGACTACAACTTTGATGATTGCTAATCTTTCTAATCAATCAAGTGGAACAAATTTAACACTTATGTATGCTAATATAAGAAGCTTAAGACATAAGCTAAGTGATATTCAGATTTACCTGCAGCAAAATCCTGACATAGATTTGATTATTCTAAATGAAATCTGGATTTACCCAGAAGAAGCACGGTTTTACAATATTGAAGGATATAATGCGGTATTCTCCTGCAGACCTGGAAGAGGTGGAGGTACAGCAATGTACGTAAAAAATACAATCAATTTCATTACCAAGAGAGTGACGCCTGATAAGTATAACGTTATAATAATCGAAGTGCGCCATGCAGGTAACAAAATAAAATTAGGGACGTACTACAATCCCAATCGTATGAATGCTCAAGATTTTTGCACAGTACTAGATATATTATTCTCAACTGAAAAAAATTTAATCACAGTAGCGGACACAAACATTGATGTGCTAACGGAATCACCAGAAACACGGATTTATAAGGATACGCTAGAAAAGAATGGAACGGTAATCATAAACAACAACCAAATTACTCGCCCAGTGTCAAATACCTGTCTGGATCATATAGTAACAAATGATTTAAAAGTCGCTGAAAGCATGACATACAGTCTTCCACAAAAGTCAAGGTACAGAGAATCGGTAACTGAAAATTGTATTACTGAATCAATATTTTTATTTGAAAACCAAAAGTTATGAAATGGTAATAATACGAGTTCTGTTGAATTTAAGTTTTCATAAATTCAAAGGGATTCGGCAATAATGATCATTGAAGACAATAATTTTTTGTTGGCAATGTCTCTTTTCTACTCCACAAAAGTCTTGGTACAGTTGCAGAAAATGCCCTGTTATTTGTAAAAAGGGGAATCCCCCAAGTACATATTATCAGAGTGAGTTAACAACCGTAGGCCGCTGTCTTTAATATCGCGTCCGTATTCGTGGTGTATCTTTTATTTAATAAAATTTTTAAAAAATGAGTCGAAAGGAGTTGAGTATTAAGGAGCGTGAAATAATTATGTATTAATCTGCATTCAAATCAGAGCAAATCATATTCTGAAATAGCTGAACTAGTGTTGCGAAGTCGGTCAACCATTCAAAAAGTGATAAATCGATTTAAGAAGGAAAATAGAGTGGAAAATGTGCCCCGAACAGGTCGTCCATCTAAACTAAGTGCAAAGGACAAGAGAAAAATTTCGCGAATGGTAAAACAAGATCCATTTCTAAGCTGTAGAAAAATCTGCGATGTTCTTGGAATTAATGATAAGAAGGAGGTTAGCGCAGAAACTGTGCGTAGAGCTGTCGTAGAAGCTGGATTTTCATCTCGTACGCCTAGAAGAAAACCTCTTGTAAGTTCCATAAACAAACAAAAAAGAATAACATTTGCAAAAGCATATATTGGCAAACCAATAACGTTTTGGGATAATGTTTTATTTTCAGATGAGTCTAAATTTTGTATATTTGGTGTAAATGGGCATAAGAGGGTCTGGCGAAAAGTAGGAGAAGCATTTAATCCCAAGAACACTATTAAAACAGTAAAACATGGAGGCGGTGGTGTTATGGTTTGGGGTTGCATGGCTGCTGCTGGAGTTGGAAATCTGACATTCATCGAAAATACTATGGATCAGAACTATTATTTAGAGATTCTACGAAACAACATGAAACAAAGTGCAGCCAAATTAGGTATGCGAGAAGATTTCTTGTTTCAACAGGACAATGACCCTAAGCACACTGCGCATAAAGTTCGAATGTGGCTATTGTACAATACTCGCATGCTTGCTACACCGCCTCAAAGCCCTGATTTGAACCCTATGGAGCATCTTTGGAATGAGCTTGAGACAAAAATCCGAAAAAGAGTGATATCAAGCAAGGCGCAGCTTAAGGATGTTATATTGGAGGAGTGGGCCAGAATCAGCAGCGAATTTACTAAAAAATTGGTATATTCTATGCCTAAAAGACTGAAGTCAGTAATTCAGATGAAAGGATATCCGACAAAATATTAAGAAAAGTAAAATTCAAATAACTATGCAAGACTATAATTACAATTTGTATCATTTTTCTTTAGGTGTACCATGACTTTTGTGGACTTCATTCATTGACTTTCCAACACATCATATGTAATAATATATTAATACGACAGAATTTTCGTTTTGTTTTACATGAATTTAAAGTGTAATGATTATAGTTGAAGTAATACCAAAAAAAATTTTATCACTATAGGTTTTTTAAATAAAAATATCAAACAATTTTCATGATATTTATCACTGTACCTTGACTTTTGTGGAAGACTGTACATATTTGAGGACTGGCCCGAACTGGATCATCGTGTGTTAAAAATTGCTATTCAAGACCAAACCCTGAACAAACAGAAGCCGACCTACAAAACGTTCAGATTTCTAGACAAGGAGCTCTTTAAATCAAACATACGAGAGTTACTGGAAAAGCGGAAACCAAATAGTATTATTGAACTCAAAAATATCATCATATCTGCTAAGCAAAGTTCTACAATTGAGAAAAAAATCAGGTGTCGACAACGGACTTGGATAACGAAAAAAGTAATTGATGCAAGTATTAAAAAAAGGAAGGCATACATGGACTACAGGAAGAACAGTGGAAAGTTTGTGTATATGCAAGCGAAAAAAGAATCGAAACGACTGGTGAAAGAGGCTAAATTCTTATATTTCTCAAGAAGAATGGAAACAGCGGCTGACAACTCCCGCGAAATATGGAAAATAATAAATGAGGTAAAGGATCACTCTTCAACCCAGGGTATATCACAAAACTTTCAACTGAATCCTGATGGGCCCTCTAACACATCGTGTCCACGTGACGCAGCGAACTCATTGAATAACTTTTTTTCAACAATTGGTGGAAGAATCACTAAAGAAATCGTTGCCAGTTCAGCAGGCAATGTAAATAATGCAAATATCGCAATAAATTCCATCTTTCACATTCATCAAACAAATAAAAGGGAAGTCTTAAATGTAATCAATGAATTGAAAAAGAATACGGCGCCAGGCATTGATAGCATCACAATGAATGAGATTAGTATAATAAAGGAGGACATAGCCCAGATTATGGCAAATTTTATAAACGTGCATATTAGGAATGGAACTTTTCCGGAAGAAGGAAAACTTGCAAAAATAGTTCCTATATTTAACAGTGGTGATCATCTTGACCCGAATAACTATCGCCCGATTGCGCTGCTGACGGGATTAAGTAAGATATTTGAAAAAATACTAAACAATCGATTAACATCATTCTTAGTTGAAAACTCTATCATAAGCCAACATCAGTTTGGTTTTCAAAAGAACAAGAGTACTTTGGATGCCCTACATTCTGTCACACGTTTCATCAATCTAGGACTTGACAGAGGTGATTATGTCATCCCAATTTTTGTGGATTTGAAAAAAGCATTTGATACAGTTGATCATGATCTCTTGCTTCGTAAACTTAAATCGTATGGTATTCAGGGTAGTCCTAAGCAGTTGTTTAAGAGTTACTTGAAGGGAAGATCGCAGAGAACTTTAATCAACAATGTCCTGAGCGACCATGCACCTACGGAAACAGGAGTTCCCCAAAGTTCAATACTGGGCCCAACTTTGTTCCTGCTATACACAAATAATCTAAATACATGTGGGCTGACGGGATATCACACATTATATGCTGATGACACAGTTCTACTTTGTTCAGGACGAGACAAAACTGCCAGTGAGAACACTATCAACGACGATCTAGGAAAATTCCATCAGTGGTTAATTGGAAACAAACTAGTATTGAACACTTCAAAGACAAAATATATTGTTTTTAAGCAAAAGAACAAAGGAGACATAGATGTCGACCTAAATATTAACGGCGAAAAATTGCAAAGAGTGCTAGAAATGAAATATCTTGGTCTTATCATAGACCATCGTATGACCTGGTTACCACACATAAATAGCTTAAGAAGGCAATTAGCCCCAATAATAGGATTGTTAAGAAGATATGAGGATTTTTCAATGCACATCAAGAAACTTGTTCTAAATGCGTTATTATTATGGAGAAAGCGAAGTTATTCTACAGAAATTTAAAAACTAATGGATCGGAACGAGCGCCATTAATTAAGGTATCACAGATCAACCCATATTATGCGAGGAATGCAAATCAATTCGTAATACCTTTTGCCAGAACGGATCGACTAAAGAACGATGCAACGAATGATGCTCTGCGTATATATAACAATCTACCAGAAATTGTTAGGGAAGCAAACTCACTTTTGGTATTTAAAAAAAGACTAAGGGAGCATTTAATGAGCACTGATTGAAGCGTGGACCTGTAATTCTGCTTTTATGAGCCCAGTTTCTTAGGGCGTTATTTTTGACCCTATCGGCGAGATACTGAAGTGACAGTTACTCTGAGTTTTTTTTGAATGCGTCGTATGATATTACATTTTTTTTATCTCTGAGAGCTGATCATGATTTTTTGGACTAGATGTTCACGAAAAGGAGTAGTTCACATTATATTGTGTGCCCCCTTATACCGATGTGTTAAACATTGTCTGGGTGGCACAAAGGACCAAGCGACGTAATGTGAATGCAGATCGCATGAGCGTTGTGCGACGAAGAAAGAGGGACGGAGAGAGTGGTAGGGAATGGAGGTAATTAAAAAAAAAACACGATACTGAGACGTCCGAACGAAAGCATTATAACGGAGTGACTAGAGAAAGGGTGTATCGGCAGGTAGATGCGTAGGGTACACCTCACAATAGATAACGCGCAGTCCCCCCCTCACCCGGCAGACATGTTTACAAGTTTCCCGCATACTACCGCTTAGCAACAAAAAACGAGTAAACTCGTCCCCCGCGTTCTACCATAAATCGGTATAGAACGAATTTACTCGTTTCCCGCATACAATGTGTTAAAATCCTTAAAGAGCCAGGCATATCGTATTGGAATAAAAACCTCGAATCCACGTCTTCGCTGATTGCGGAAGGGTAGCTCCTGAACTTTGCTGCCACTGATAAGATGGGCATCTTCAAGTTTTTCGTACTATAGCTTCATTACAAAACGATTCTCCCATTCTTCAGCTGACCCGAAAGTTCCAAGTTTGTAGATGTATTTTTGGTTTTTTGGACTTGGCGGTGGGGGACTATTGGCCTGTGTATCAATTGAACAGGGAATCTGCGGCACGTTATGAATTTTAGAGTGATAGCATCGAGCGAGAGCGGAGTGCGTGTTCAATTACGTCGTCGGAGTGAAAATGGAGCGTAGGATCGAGCAACGCGTTAGCATCAAATTTTGTGTCAAACTCAAGAAAACGGCCACGAAAACTCTTCAAATGATTCAAGAGGCTTACGGTGAGGATGCTCTGTCCAGAACTCAAGTGTTTCAGTGGCACAGAAATTTCCGGGAGGGCCGCGATGACGTCCATAACAAACAGCGCGTCGGTCCTCCATCAACGAGTCACACGGACACAAATGTGCGTGATGTGTTGAACAGTGGTCGTCGTCTGAGCATTCGGGCTATCGCAGATGAGGTTGGAATTGATAAGATGACCGTTCACAACATTATTAAGAACGATCTGGGCATGAGGAAGATCTGCTCGAAGCTGGTACCCAAACATCTAACTGATGGGCAAAAGGAGCGTCGTGTTGCTGTCGCTTCAGAAATCCTTGATCGACTGCAAACCGAACCAGAGTTCTTACAGCCCGGATATGGCACCAGCGGACTTCTTTCTGTCCCTAAGATCAAGAGACACCTTAAGGGGACGCGGTTCGGGACTCTGAAAAACGTTCAACGTGCTACGACGAGTGCTCTAGACAGCATCCACCGAGGTTGCCGACTTCCAGGGGGCGTTCGGGGATTGGAAAATCCGGTATCAGCGTGTTATCGACTCCGATGGGGACTACTTTGAAGATTTCTAAAGAAAATTGTACATATTTTGCCAATAAAAAATTTCCTGAGGTCAGCCCGGTTACTTATTATACACAGCCTGTATTATGAATAAAACAAGTTGAAGTAGCAGGAGGATGCTCCTGCCAGAAGGGTATTGTAAAACAATTAGTAAATCAAACAATATATCCTGCATATCAAAACTTGACTAATATACAGATTCCATAAATTGAGCTCGAAAAATTATTATGGTTATTATCATTTTAAACTCGCCACTATTTTGTTTCAAGTGTTTTGACCCCGTCGCTTGATTAGTCATGATAACACATGAATATTACAAACCATTTCTAAAAATTTTTATCACAATTCCTACTTATTTGTAGTGTCTAGGTCCGTTGCAAGCGTGTATCTCCCAAGTATCACGTGTTAATGTTGTTGTAATTGTTAGATATTCAATCGGCTGTTACTTAGGTGTTTATTGTTCAGAAAAATTAAATTATAGATTTTAGGAAATTTAAGGGTCCTATCTTGATTTTATAGACAAAAAAGCAAAATTTAAAGAATATACAGGGTGGGCCATAAGGGTGTTGGTGCAACATGATAACAGACTTTTTGGTGCCAGCTTTGCAAGAACTTCAAGGCAATACCTCGAGGATGTGGTTTCAACAGGATGGGGCCACATGTCATACGGCTAGGGTATCCATAGAGCTGCTGAAAAATGTTTTTCCCGGAAAACTCATCTCGAAAAGGGGGGATATTGAATGGCCCCCAAGTAGCCCCGATCTCTCTCCATGCGATTATTTTCTATGGGGCTACCTCAAATCGGTAGTTTACGAGAATAATCCGACCAATTAAGAGCAGCTGAAGAGGAATATTATTCAGGAAAGTAACAAAATACCGAGAACAACTTTTCAACAAGTTTTCCAAAATTTGCGACTTCGGTTCCAAGAGTGCCAAGAAGCCGAGGGAAGCCATTTGGACAACATTATTTTTAAGTCTTAAAAATTCGTATGCTTCTACTTTTTAACAATACAAATATATTTGTGTTATGTTTCGTAGTTTTTTTTAAATCGAATATTTAAACCGCCAACACCCTTATGGCCCACCCTGTATTATTATTAACAAAGTTGATCAAATTTCGACTTTTAAGGTTTTTGTTGCCCTTGTGAAAGAAAAATAGTCAATTTAAGTACTGTTTTGAAAAGCTCTTATAAAGAACTTTCATTTGATATTCATATCGGCTACCTTTGATGAAATTTTTCGCTCAGCGGCCAGTCCTCTGTACTGTAATCATCGATTCATGGCCTATTTTTTCGAATCCTAGAATGGTTGCAAAGCCCATTTGCTAGGAGCTCTCTCCTGCCTCCTCAACTTGTTTAACCTATGAGTAGCAGTTGTAGTTACTCATTTTCAGGCATTCATTAAATTGAATCAAGTGTTAAAAGCATGCACCTTAAACGTTGAAGTTGGGGCAAAATACATCAAAATTATTCAATTTCCGCATACTATTTTGCTTTAAGATTACTAATACCGCTAGCTGGGCCAATTCTCAAAGAAATTCATGATACCTATCACTTCTGAAATTTCCATGCAAATCCTAGCAAAGCTGTAGTATCTGAGTCGGTAAAAAGCGCATATTGTTCCATAGCCATATGTTTCCATAGTAATACAGCGGATATTGTTCCATAGTAATACAGGAAAATTCAAATCGCTATAACTTCATTAAATACCATTCGATCTTTATGAAACTTTCAGGACAAATTAATCTTATTAATAGTCATCTGTGTACTGAAGTTCATTAAATTTAAGGACACCGTTAAGATTTTGTCCAAGAAAATGTAAAATCGATAAATCATACTATTACTAACAAAGTTGAGTGAATTTCGACTTCTCATGTATTTGTTGTTGTTGTACTCATAAAGGACTACATTTGTGATTTTTTTCAGATTTTTCGGGTCAAAGGTGTCCAATCGCGAGGGGGGACACAAAATTTTCGTACATTTCCCCTTCCCCTGCACCCCTCGAAGCAAAATTTGTTATTTTAAGACCTGTTTTGAAAAGTTCTCATTAAAACCTTTCATTTCATATCCATATTGCCTACATGCGATGAAAACTATTTTTTCAGGGGCAACTCCCCTATATGGGGAGACCCCCCCTTAAAGACCTGATAAATTTTTTTTCGTGTTGGAACTTTGAAGAGGGCGTCACTTCGCACCTACTTACAAAATCTTATGTTTCTAGCTTATGTAGTTTGCGAGAAAAAGTGGTGCGACACACGGACAGACAGGACGCGATTTTAGTAGGGTATTGTAAAATGATTTTCCAATGCCCTGAAAATGTTTTTGCTATATCAATTCAATAAATCATTCAAAGTTTTTTCTATTACATTTGTAATTTTTTGCGTGAATTATACGCTATTTCAATCTTCTAATGATTTTTTATGTTTTTCATGGAAACTTTGATTTTTTATGTTTTTAATATTCATACTCATAAAAATTGCTCTTACGTCTCAAAAAACTAATATGTTTATGGTTTTTGCAATCAACACAGAAACCTAAATTTTCATTGTTTTTTTTTTTAGCTTGAAACAAACTTAATATGGCTTCCTTGGATGACTTAATAAATAAATAACATTCAACGACAAAATGAATGGTTTTCGCGCTGGAATAAAAATTTGAATAATTTATTTTGAGAATCTCAATTTAGTCCAATTCCATGAAAACTTAAACGACCTTATCATTAAGTTCCACTATCGCTTACAAACATTCATTCATTCATAAAATATTTCCCATTCCATTCTTCTCTTCAAACTTGCTAACATTGCAAAGTCATAAGTTATCTCGCAATGTGTCTCCTACAAAACGTAGAATCACCACCAGCATTTATGAATCATTAAAGTTTTGCCTCGTATTCCAGAAATTCCTTAGCTATCTCTTATGAAAAGAAAACTGTCTATCTGTATCGTGTCTGCAGTCCACATACTCGCAAAGACAATAGAACGTATCTTTGCATGGCAAAAACTTGCAACGGCTCCAACGACGATATCAATATCGTCTTCGGCATTAGTGGAATCGTTTTCTCATCATCATCTTCATCGGCATCAGTATCACCATCACGCAAAAGCATCAGCTTTAAAATCCAGTAGCAACTTCAGCCGCGCACCATCATCATCGTCCTCATCATCACCATTGACTTTCCGTTTCAGATTAAATTTCTGAAACTTCCTGCATAAAAATTGTATGGAGCCGGAGTATGTTGTTTTTATCTGAGCGAGTGCGTCTTTTCATTTGCTTTTTCCATCTTTTCATTAAAAAATTTCATAGTGCAGTGCATTTCTAAGAACTTGGAAGGCTTCTGGATATTTTCTTGGTTGGATATCTAATCATTGTTGAATGTTTGTAGTAAGACTTGGCGTTTTGTTTGGTTTCTGTGTTGCTAATTTATTGATGTTTAAATAAACAAATAGTTTTAAAATGACGATGGTGTTAAATTATTGAGTCATTGCGTTTGTGCTCTGAAAGGAGCACAGGTGAATGTAAGAAATTGATGCTTGAAAGGTTCATTCCAATTCAAATTCGATCCTTCACATCTTCTTCATTGACGCCGAAAATATTTCTACCCGAAAATCGTATGCATAATTTTTTTTTAAATGTAGACCTTACCTATGTACATAATGTTGACATACATGTGTATTTTTCTCTCCCATTAGACGATACACGCTAAATCGCATCACCAAATTGTTAATATGTACGTACACTAACTTCTAACCACTTCACATGCCACCTGCTCAAGTTACCATTCAAAATTTCAAATATTTGAACTGCAGCGGCTCTCTGAAACAGAGAAGCAAAACCGAAAAATTACAAATCGCATAAAATTGAATACATGAATTGAATGTTAAATCGGAATTGCTCAATGAAAAAATGGTTAAAATGTTTTGGACGAGTCGTCAAAAAATTCTGTTTTGTTATAAATTGAATGTAACATTTTTTTAAACTAGGCCAAACTTGTGTACGTTGAAGAATTGTTACGTAAACTTCCAGTTCATTGTGAGTGCGTTCAGTGAATTTATAAAAGTTTGAATTATGTGAATTTTTTCATTCATTTTTGAAGCTATGGCTAATTTAATTTGATTTAACACAAAAGGTTGCTCTTTCTTTTGTAATACATAAAGCTGCCACGATTTTAAGGCTTGCTTTCATTTTTTTCCTACCTTTTGAAATGCAACTCATATCTGATTGATTATTCTTTGGGAAAATATGCATTCACAATAGCTTTCAATTCGATGGAATTTTTGGATCTGAATGAACTTCGTTATGCGAGTTATTTTTATTTTCATGAAGATTGATTCGAATAAGTTATTGGATTGAATCGTGATTCCATGATCCATGGGCGTGATAATGGCAAATGTAGGATGAACAATTCAATGTTACCAGGTGAAGATATTAAGTTTCCAGTTTATTACCAGTATATTGAAATAATGTCTTGATGGAGACTTAGGTAAAAAGCGAAAACCAAATATATATATATTGTCGCGTGTTATGGTCCGCGGCCGATAAGTTTAATGTCCCGAGAAAGTGAAAACGCACTGTTTATTACTAAAAATTACAAACCGCATTTCAATTTACATTGCACTTATCTATCAATAAATGTTTCAACTGTCTTCAAATGTATCACGAAAACCTTTTACTTCACTATTAATCAGTATCGCCTTTAATTCGCGCTTCACTCTTATCGCAGTTTTTACTATCGGAGTTTCACTATTACTATCTCCCCCCATTCATTCAGCTCGGCTTTATATAGGGTCCCTAGTCATTCAATCCATTTCTCGTATATTCGGGAATGTTCTGACGAGAACTACCTGGAATATTCGAGCAGTTCTGAGTACCTGCAATGACGTCTTTCAGATATTGATCATTGATCTACTTGGTCCATTCTTTTGCTTTTGAGTACATTTGTTTACTTTTCAATCAATGTTGATCATGATGTTATTAATATTTGCAACAACAATTGGGACAGTAGCTCGCAGAATTGTTTCGACGTGTAACACTGCCCCCACCTGAGTTCTTTTCGTCCCGAAAAGATTTGTCGCCAGTTGTAGTTAAGTCTCCCTGGATGTAATATGGGGCAAGACGGTTCAGGTGCACGATTTTCATTTTGGCTCTCGGCTTACGGTGTTCCTGTATGCTATATACGACGTCGTTGATTCGCTTTGTAATTCGGTATGGCCCCTCTCAATTATGCTGCAACTTCGGAGACCTACCCTTCTGCCGTTGTGGGTTATATAACCACACCAAGTCATCTTACTGGAAGCCAGTAGAAGTTGCCTTTAGATCATACCTGGTCGTCATGTCAGTAGCCGATTTGAGGTGTTTTCGCACTGTCCTATGTATCTGGTTCAACCGTTGCCTTAGCTCACTTGCGTACTCCGAGATCGTTTGGGGTTCCTCAGGGAGTATTCCGAACTTTATATCAGCCGGCAGACGAATAGTCTTTCCAAAAATGACTTTGGCTGGTGCTTGGCCCGTTGATGCGTATTCGGCAGCTTTATACGCCATCAAGAATAATAGGATGTGCCGGTCCCAGTCCCTTTGGTTCTCGTCAACCATCTTGGCCAGGTGTTCATTGAGTGTGTCGTTGAAACGTTCGACGATTCCATCAGATTGGGGATGCAGCGGTCTTGTCCTCGTTTTCCGTCTACCCAGCAGCACGTACAAAACCAGTGAGCTCGTACAAAAACCAGTGACTCAAAGTTTCGTTCACAAGGTACGCCGTACCTACTGATCCAATTTAACACTAGCTTTTCGGCTACAGTAGTTGCTTCCTGGTTGTTAATGGGGTAGACCACGTTATAGGTTTGCATTTGACCTCTCAGTCGTCGCCTTGTACCCTTGACGGAAGCGCAAATTGTGCATCTACGAAACCAGTCCTCTACGTCTTCTCGAGCGTGGAGCCAGTAAAACCTTTCCCGCAATTTCGCTAAGGTCTTGTTAACACCAAGGTGGCCTCCCGAGGATCCTTCATGCATTTCCTTAACCACATAGCGGATTCGGCTTTTGGGAAGTATACTTTGCATCGTATAGGAGCTGCCATCCGCCATTTCCCATTTCCGCTTGAGTACGCCACCACCTGAAGGGGGTTTAATTGCACCCAATAACTTTTAAGGGTGGTGCCATGCATCGAAACGTCCTTCCACTCAGGTCGCCCAGTTGTCTCCTTCCATACGAGCAATGGTCCGATGTCTTCATCGGCTAACTGGGCATTTCGAATATCCTCCAATGACCAATCTTCATCGAATTCGGCAGTTATCACTCGGAGATCAACGGTCGGCTCCTTTTCCTCAATCCATCGGCAATGCTTGCAGTTTGCTGGACATGGACGACGAGATAAGGCGTCAGCATTTCCGTGAACTCCGCCCTTCTGATGAACGATTTCGTAGTCGTATGACTGCAATCTTTCGATCCACCTCGCAACTTGTCCCTCGGGGTTTTTGAAGTTCAGCAGCCATCTTAGCGATGCATAGTCTGTTCGAAGGCCATATCGATACTTGTGGAATTGCTTGGTGGCCTCTTTTATAGCCAATAGCTCCTTCCTGGTCACGCAGTAGTTCCTCTCACTTTTTGAGAGAACTCGACTTTAGTACAAGAGGACTCTTTCTTGGCCATCGATCTGCTGGGAGAGTACAGCTACAATCCCGCCGTTGCTCGCATCGGTGTCAACTACAAACATCTTTCCGGGTTTTGGATATGCCAGCATGGGTGATTCACACAGTTTCTCCCTCGAGGTTCAAAGGCTGCCTGGCATTGTTCGTTCCAGACATATGGACGATTTTTCTCGGTTAGCTAATGAAGACAGCTATTTTGGCAAAGTCTTTGATGAATCTTCGATAGTAGGTCTCCAGACCCAGAAAACTTTGTAGTTGGTGCTTGTTGTTTGGTGTTGGCCAGCTTTTCACGGCTTCAATTTTCTCAGGGTCTGTTTTAATCCCTTCTGCTGATACCATGTGTCCCAGGTATTTTACTTCAGCTGCGAAAAGGGTACACTTGTCGGGACTCAGTTTCAGATTCACCAGTCGCAGTCCGGAGAACACCTTTCTAAGTTCCGCACATGCTCTTCGAACGTGCTCCCGATAGCAATGATGTCATCTAGGTACACCAAGCAGGTCTTCCGGGTTAGGCCTCGTAGCATGTATTCCATCAGGCGTTCGATGGTGGCTGCAGCTTTGTAAAGCCCAAATAGCATCACCACAAATTGCCACAATCCGGTCTCAACTGAAAATACGAGCTCGGTTCTTCTTGTCGATTTCTACCTGCCAGTAGCCACTCTTGAGATCGAGTGTAGAAAACCATTTTGCGTCAGCTGAAGTGTCCATGATATCATCGATGCGTGGAAGCGGGTAACTTTCTTTCTAAGTGACGTCAATAAGCTGCATATAGTCGACACAAAAACGAGTGCTACCATCCTTTTCTTTACTAGAACTACTGGCGCAGCCCATGGACTGACAGAAGGCTCGATAACACCTTGTTTTTCCATGTCCGAGGTCAGTGCGCTCACTTCTCCTTGTTTGGCTATAGGGAGACGTCTCGGTGCTTGTCGAATCGGCTTGGCTCCATGTGTATCTATGACGTGAGTTACCATACTCGTTCGGCCTTGGTCATCTGGGCTTGTTGAGAAGATGTCACTGTACTTGGTGACCAGATCAGAGGCTCATTTGAATAGCTGCACTGGCAATTTGACCTGCTTCAATATTGCAGACATGAATTCTCGGGCTTTGTCTGTGCCTTGCCTCCTTTTACAATGATGGTCGTGAGTAGCTTCCAAGGAGGTGATGGTGGAAACGAGCTGGCAGTTGCCATGACTTCTCCCGCTTTGATGCTCGTGGTTGAATCTGTGGTGTTGATGACTCTAACCGGCACGTATCCGTTCCTTATAGATCTGACAAGGCTTCGTCCTACAATCAAACTGCGCAATGCCGACGTCTTCGTTGGCTTTACCAGATAAGATCGGTGGTCTCCAGAACCACCATCAAGCTTGGCCCATACAATGCTTTCGGAGGAATTCGGTACATCAGTGTCGGTACATACTACTACATTCATCTTGGGGATTTGGACGATGGGATCCTCCATCAATACTCCGATATTCTGCCATTTCAATACCCGTTTGCCCAAATCCAACGTGATTCCATGTGGTCGCAGAAAACCCATTCCGAGAATGCAGTCATCCATAATGTTCGCGACCAGAAAATTATGTCGGAACACAAGGTCTCCCAACTGTATCTGGAGGTTGACCTCTCCATGAACAGGTGCAGTTTCTCCCGTAGCTGTCCGTAGTGAGAAAATCCTGCCCTTGTGAAGTAGTTGTTGCCTCACATGGTCTGGTCGGATAATCGATCGGATTGCACCAGTGTCGATTGGTATGGTGCAATGTTCTCCATCAACTTGACCCGGAAGGCATAAGTCCGCTTCTCCACGATGTAGTCGTGACACGGTGATGGTGGTGCTGGAGACGTCGATCCTCCTAGCCAACTTCTGCCCCACGAAGTTGGCTCTTACATGTTTCACGACCCCTCAGTTTGAAGGGCTTCCATTCTGGGCTCCTGACTCGGTCTAGATCTTCTCCTAGCTGCACACCCTGGACAATAGCTCGGTTTTCTTCGCTTCTTGCAGTCTCTTTGTAGGTGCCCCTTCCCTCTGTAACTCCAGCATCTAGGCGCGCCATTTACATGCGGGTCTCGCTCAATTTCCACGCGCTCACACCAGCCACTACCTCACGAACCCGGGCAGTGGTACGAGTTACATTTTTTGTTGCTTCAAAGTTCAGACTATATGCCAATGCATCTTTAATCGTTTGCTTTTGAGCTAGACGCACGGCTTGTTGCAGTTCCTGGTCGTTTAATGCACTGATGAATGCTTCTGTTGCTGCGTCGTCTCGATGTTCTGGGTCGTAAGCTGGGTAAGCCAAAAGCGCCAGTCGCTCAATGTCTTGGGCTAGCTGTTGTAAAGTTTCGCCAGACTTTTGCATCCGATGCCGTAGCTGTGACCAATAAATCTGCTTCAGATGATCGTCTCCATAACGCATGTCGAGCGCATTCATTATAGCAGCCGGGTTTGAGTGCAACTCGACGGGGATAGTCTGCAAAAGCTCGGCAGGTAGGCCTCTTAGAGCAAGAATTAATGTAGTTGCTCATTCCAGTGATTTGCCCTAGCGGCGGCTTCAAACTGGGTTTTGTTAATGCCCCAGACCGTTTGCCCATCGAATATTGGTGCTTTCACATTTCTGGATGAGCTTTGCGCTGCGGTTATAAGCGGGGCTGGTGAGGTGGTTACTACTGCCTTCGCTGCTTCCAAGTCCTTTTTCACTTTTTCCATCTCATGGTTGATTCTCTCCTCGACCTGGCTGATCTCAAGGTTGATTCTCTCCTCGACCTGGTCAACATTCTCCTCGACGCCTTTAATTTGGTTGTTGAGACTACTGAGCTCCGCTTTTATTTCAGTTGACTGTTTCTCCAGCTTCTGTGTGAAGTCTGCTTTGATTTCGAAAGCTTGTTGGTCTAGCTACGCTGATTGTTCATTTAACTTCGCTGATTGTTCATTTAGCTTTGCAGTTAAATTGGATGATCAATATGGCCTTTGTACCTTGTGTAGCCAGATTTCGCTGTTCCAACTCCTCCTTAAGCTCCGATATGGTCAATTCATTAATTTTTAGTTGTAAGTTTCCCGGCATTTTTATTGTTTCAGCTATTTTTCCACCAGTGTCCACATTAAATTTCGCTGTTGTGCACAATCTTGAAAAGTTTTCACTTTCAAAGTTTCCTTTCTGACTTTTTGACACCACTGTCGCGTGTTATGGTTTGCGGCCAATAATTTTAATGTTCCGGGAAAGTGAGAACGCAATGCCTTTTAAATTAAATTAAAAGAGTTTATTTACTAAAAATGCACCAATCACTAATTTAACTATTTCACAACTTGTCTATCAATTTTTACTTCGACTGTCTATCACTTCACAATCAATATCGCTCTTAATTTGCACTCCACACTATCGCAGTTTTGCTATATCGCGGTTGTAATGATACTGCGGATACCGGTGTAAATTACTCCCGAAATTTAAAAGACCCTACGTAATAAAGTGAAAGCTAGACCGCAATCGGTATAACTTTTCAAACGTTCCCGGGTTCCCGCTTACGCAAATAGTTTTCGAAGGTACGTTTGACCACTCAAAATTGAAACATTTGATATCCCTCCGTACTTCGTAGATTCGCGAGCTTGAGGGCAAGCTTTAGTCAGGACCGCCGAACTGTAGTAATAATTTAAGTAATAGAGTAGAGAATCGTATGTATTAGTGTACTCAATAGACGAATAAAGTTAGTCGTAAATAGACACCCGACAGCAAACGACGTGTTTTAATGAGTAGTAACGATTATAAGGTTTTTAGGACACAAGTAAGACCAAATGTTTTCAATAAAGTTCAAATCAGGAATTTGAGGTGCCCAATTCAGAACGTTAATACCAACGCAATTGACAAAATTTGTAACATATCTTTCCTTATGACATGTAGTGTTGTCTTGTTGGTGAGTCCAGTCAATAATTTAATGCAGCTTATAGTCAGAAGGGAATGCATTATTGTTTAATAATAGAAGATATTGAACAAACGTTAAAGTTCCACTATGGCAACTAAATCTCCAAGGTCATGAAAGTAAACATATCCCCAAAACATAACTGAACTGCGGCCATGTATTTGCGTCAGTTGTGTGGCCACCGATTTTCTCTGTTTAAATTGTTTTCCGTAATGACAATGAAACAGAAATAAGCGCTCATTTGTCCATAAAATATTCTGCCAGAATTCCAATGGCTTATTTCAGTGCTCTTTGGCAAACTGTGAACGTTTCTTCTTATTTGCTTCAGAGATAAAAGGAGCTTTGCATCTTATTCTTAAAGTTTGATCACTAACCTTTTTTGCTGCTGTCCTACAAACAGCCTTAAATGGTAAATCTAGATGTTTTTGCTCATGTTAACAAATATTCTGTCTTCGTTGTCAGTAGTCGCACGCTTTTGTCCGCTTCTATTTTTACTTTTTAGCGTTCCTTCCATACATCTATTGATTTTATAGGGTAAAGCAATATTAGCCACTGAAACGCCGTTTCTGTATTTTTCAACGATTTCTATTCGCTCTCTGATGCCCGATCCCCTTGTTTTTACTATTTTACTGTAGGTTTCTCTTAAAAGTTTTGATCTCGTATTTTATAAATGAATAAAAACTGGATTTCCTCCTTACACAGGGGTTTATTTATTAAATTTTCATATGCGCATTTCGAAGTATAGTCGACTTCTTCATCAGTCATTGTACTATTTTTTTTCCTTATTCTACGTTCTTATCTCCTCGGTAGTTTTATTATCGTTTTACCATTATTTCCTTATCCCATTTCGCATCATTAGTTTTAGATACCCTTATTGAATTGTTTTAGGACTACACGACTCTTTTTATCAGGCTGGAGAATCCATTCCCCATGTCGTGGTTGATCCTATTATCTTCCTCGATTCGAGCTATGTGCAGGCTTTCATACGCGTCAAGTTGCCACCGTTTCCCCACAGACTTCACGCATTTTGCGCTATCGCTTGTAACTAGATGCCTTTCGCTAACAATGTGTCGTGCTACCGAGGATTTTGGATTCTTCAATTCCCTTCTCATGACCACCTTCGCTTCCATTAGATGTTCTTGGATCCTAGTTTTAGTTTAAAGTGCTCTTTGTCAGTCGTTGAATGGGTCGTATTTGCTATACAGCTTTCTTAATTGCTTCACGTTCAGCCATTTCTGCTAAACTCTATCAGGAAATACCACGAAAAGTCCTCCCCTGTGTATTAGAATTTATATGAGTAATCTGAAACAATGGAATTTTGACATAAATTAACTCACGGACTAAACTCCACGTGCTTCCCACCAGCACCAGGCTCCTTCCCAACACACGGTCCATATCAAAGTGGCGGCTCGGTGGCAGAACTCAACTCACCACACTGCCGATGTCAAGTGTGGATAAGTGGCAGCAATCAATTCGCCTCATTGCCGACATCAAGTGTTGGTTAAGTGGCTGAGACCTGTCATCCAGCACTTGCCAGCTGATCGAATTGTGTAGGGATGACAGAACTCTGTAAGGTATCACTCCGCGAATGTTTGTAGCAGAACATTACCGGCCAAGTACACATACACGTTATGGATGCGTTTTGCGGGTACATATGCGTCGCAGATGCATTTGTAGATGCATTGGCTGATTTATCGAGTAGATTGCGGGGGGCGGACTGCCCGATTAATATATGCTCTGAAATAAAACGCCAAAAGTTTCTTCTTCTTTTGTCCCTATAAAATTCCATTGAAATTTCAAAATAGGGATCAAACACTAAGTTTCCTATATTTTAAACGGATGTCATAATATTGAACGAAGTAAAGGTAATTAAAATCCTTATAAGTGTCCACACTTCAAATTATTTGGGTAAGAAAATCTTCTGGTAAGACCGTGTTGCTCCCTAAAAATTATTACAATATTAAAACTGTAATCTTTTACTATCGATGAATCTTTTCAAAGAAGACGGTGTTTTAGATAAAAAACAAGAAAATCATTCAACGAGCAATCGAAAATGAAAGGAAACTAGAAAATTCCTCTATTTAATTTAACATGCAACGATTTTCCGCATCACCACATATGAGTTCAAATGAAAGCATGAAATGATTGTAATAGCAATCAAGTTATTAAAAATTACATTTATTATGCTTGTGTAAAATTTTACCAAAAAAAACTTCAAATGTGTTTCAAACTCCTTCGATTTTCATTGCAATACACCTTATCTGTGTAACAAACGGAAAATTGAAATTTTTTACGGTTCAGATACTTAAGTATCGTTGAAATAAAAGCGAGAATACTTAACCAACATCATTCCAAATCGATGACTATTTATTAATTAACGAATTGTTTTAACAATACCCTTCTGTAGAGTGTGCAAAAAAGAGTAACCTTCATTACTACAATATTGAGTTTATTCACGTATTTCTTTTGAGTATTCTTATGTCATTGTCAATAGACCTCAGACAGCAATCTTTAAACTTGTATCTGTTCATCACCGGAATGAGAAATTAACAATTTCACGAATAACAATGAGAAACGTTCGCGTCATGCAAATTCTAAACAATAATCAACAGCGTACCTAATACATAAATGTATCTGCAACAAGCACGAGTACGTTTACTTTCAAAACCCATTGAAATCGTACAGATTACGACATGTGTGGTTGCTAGTTGTTGTAGAATATATTGTAATGATTGGAATTTTCTATTGTTTGTCCATCATGTGGAATAAATCTGGTCAGAAGCGGAAACATTGAAGCGGAATTAATTCTCTCCTAATAGTGATTAATTTTAGTGATATTGCATAGTGTACAGGTAAGGTGATAAGGAATTTTTTTTGTCGAACGGGGCAGTAAAATTTTTTAATTACTAAACGTACAGAAAAATTTTGGAAATTAACTACTTAATGTTAAGGATGATAAATAACTTTTCAATTTAGATTACACCCTAACGAGCGTAATGCTCATCTTTTTCTGTTGATAAATTTTCGTGATAAAACCTGGAGTTAGCGCATCTCTTTTGCTTAATATTTTGTAAAAGTGACTTTATCTCATCATCATCTATGATGGATTAATCTCCTCCGATGATTATGGTTCTGCGACCTCGTTTGCCAGTTGTTCACTGGGAGTGACCTGATATCAAATTAAATCGTATCTTCCCAACGAGTCCTCGGTCTTCCCGCTAGACGTCCATGTACTTCAAAGCCGCAGGTCCATTAGTCGAAACTCTGAAGTCAGAGCCACCCCATTTCATACATTTATCCGCCTTAAGTTCAGAGAACATCTTTCTTCCTTTGCAAATGGTATCGCACCCGTAGATACTGTCCGCTAGTAGGTGCCGTTGGAGGTGTACGCAGTTAAAATAGTTATTGAAAAGATCTTATGATTTCCGCCAACTAACACTCTATCTAGGTCTTTAATCACTCGATGTCCCAGGTTCTTTTTGGCGGCCTCAGCCTACCCGGTGTAAATTTAGAACTCGCACATAAATTCGGTTGGATTTGCACTCACCCATACTTTGTAGCATCTTTTTATACGCTTGTTTGGCATGCATTGTCAGAGAGAACTCTTACCCTTAAATTGAATCATCGATTCTTCTATCGATTGCTAGTCATTGGGCATCATAGCGGAAAGAAAAGTTTTTGACTGCTTTGAGAGCAAAGGTCTTAGGAGGTGTGACAACCAAGTAATGAGAGTGATTCCATGAAAACCGTATATTTAAAAACAATTCTAAAACTCTGCCATCCCCTTCAAAGTAGTCCCCTTGGGCAGCTATACAACGATGCCAGCGCGTTTTCCATGCTTCGTAACATTTCTGGAATGCTTCGACTGGAATATCCGCGAGTACCCTCGTCCCGGCCGCCTAAATGTCCATAATCGACTCAAAATGGGTTCCTTTGACTATCGATTTTGTTCTAGGGAACAAAAAAAGTCACAGGGTGACAAATCGGGTGAATAAGGCGGCTATTGCAACACGGCGATCCCTTTAGAGGCCAAATTCTGGGACACGCTGCGACGATCATTCGATGCTGCTCCTCAGGTAGGTTCTTTGGAATCAACTTTTTCATCCCAAAATCGTCAGTTATAATTTGTCTGACTGTTTCACGGTTCATACCCAGTTCAGGTGCCAACATTCGAACTGTTAAACGTCGGTCTTCACGGATCAGGGCGCGCACACGCACACGCTGCGCATTTGTCTCAGTCCGCACCTCGACTAGTCTCCCGCTCCGCGCCTCATCTCCCACATTTTCACGCCCCTCCTTAAACTCTTTACGCCGTCGAAACACCTGGGCATGACTAAGAACACTATCACCATGCAATTTTAGCGTACGTTTCCGAAGCTGTTTCGCCCAATCTGGCGCAAAATTTTATCGCGACGCGTTGCTCTTGATTTCGTTTCTCGTTTTTCGTGATGAGCACCACCAACACACGTCTACTCAACACGACACAGCAGGCGAACTAAACAAGCTAGAGCGATAGAAAATATATCAATGGAGAGGGGAAGGATGCCCGGGAAGGGGAAAGGGAATTTCAAGGTCGCAGGTTTACCACGAGCGCGGCAATGAAATCAGTCCCAATACTTAATTGTCACACCTCGTATTTTGTATAGTTCATCGAAATTTCATTCCTTTATGGTTGCATCGAATTTTCGTTAAGGTGAAAGTTACCCAATAACCAAGAAAATCTGTTACGTGCCATTACCGAACTTACGAAATTATCCCTAATGTCATCTCTGGAGGACCAGTAGTCTTTATAGCTGGATATCCGAGCCCAGCTTCCGCAATCATTTTAATATTGTCGCGTGCTATGGTTCGCGGCCGATAATTTTAATGTTCTGGGAAAGTGAAAACGCACTAAGTTAAAAGAGTTTATTTACTAAAAATGCACAATCGTTAATTTCACTATTTCACAAATCGCATTTTAATCTAACTTTCACTTGTCTATAAATTTCTATTACAACTGTCTTCACCAACAATCAATATCGCTTTTAATTCGCACTCTACACTATCGCAGCTTTACTATCGCGGTTTTACTATTTTCCCCATTCATTCAGCTCGGCTTTATAAGGGGTCTCTAGTCATTCAATCCATTTCTCGTGCATTGGCGAATGTTCTGATGAGAACTACCTGGAATATTCGAGCAATTCCGAATGGCCACAGTGACGTCACTTTCAGATATTGATCATGCTTGGTGGATTCTTGTGCTTTCGAGAACATTCGTTTATTGATCATGATGTTCTTAATAGTTGCGACAACAATTGCGACAGTAGCTCGCAGAATTATTTGCACATGTAACAATATATTACCAGACATTTTTCAATGGATTTGTCAAAATTCTTAGCAATACCACATTTTTTTACGGAATTCTCCTCGTTGCACGTGCACGGGCTGAAACAATGACTCATAAAAATTAAATGGCATACCCGAACTTGGGAATCACATGACTCAAAAAATTAAATGGCGTACCCGAACTTGTAAATCCCCTAAAGATATCAACTCTAGAACTGTTAAGATAGCTAGCTCATCGTAAAAATGAGTATTAGCTGGTAGTTCTCTCCTCTAACCACTTGACACGAAAAGGTCAAACACTGCTTTACCGTTAAGCAATAATTCTGTTTGCTTTTTTTGAGATAATGATTATCAATAGCATAAATTGAATCAAATATTAACTACACTTGAAAAAATTCAATAAAATTAAATAATACCCAATCAATTAAAATTCTGACAAATATATTCTGGTTACAAATATTCCTGGGAGACTCCATTTTTTTCTTTTATGTTTCTTTTCAAAAGTTTTCGAAATTGCTTAAATGAGTTCTTTGATTATTCTTGAAAAATCTTCTCCACATTGACGTTAAGACCCTGCGACGCTATGCATGAGTTGTATGCAATAACTTGTGTCGTCCTTTCACTAATCTATATCCTGTGCCTCTACCTTTACCTTTCCTCCAGTAAAAAGAAATTGGGGAGTTAAGAATTTAATTATTTATTAAATATGTATATACTATATATATTTTAAAAATGACATTTACTTCTTCTTCTTCTTAGTACTACAGCCCCTTTCGGGCCTTTGCTTCCTGTAAACATCGCCTCCAACTGTGCCGGTCCGTTGACCGCGTCTTCCAATTCCGAAACCCGAGCAGCGATGAACTGTCTTCGTTGACCGAGTCAGACCAGCGTTTCCTCGGTTTCCCCACTGGCCGCCGGCCTTCAGTTCTCCCAACGAATATCTTCTTGGATATCCGTTGCTCGTCCATACGATTTATGTGTCCAGCCCATTGTAGCTTCCGCAGTCTTACAATCCTTGAGACCTCCGGTTCGTCAAAAATTTCATACAGCTCATGGCTGTATCGAATTCGCTATTGCACCCCGTCTAGCTTCGCTCCGATTATTCGCCTCAGGATCCGTCGCTCAAAGGCATTCAATATATTGCGGATGCTTGGGTTAGGGTCCATGTTTCACACCCATAGCATAACACAGGTCTTATCACAGATTTGTATACTTGGAGCTTTGTTTTCCTGTGTATGCAGCTGGTCTTCAAGATCGTCAATGCTGAATAGAATATTTTGTTTGCGAGCTGTATTCTTCGGCGTATTTCGTCTTCGTTCGTTGCCCGTATTCGTTATTTTGGCGCCTAAATACACAAATTCGCTAACATTTTCGATACTGTATTCCCCAAGTGTGATATTTTGTGTCAGCTTCCTGTTCAAGTTTTTCCCTATCCAACGCCTTGGAGACTAGTTTCTCGAAAGTAGCTTTCTCGTTATTGAGGAGATATTGATCAGTTACTCCACTTCTAAGCCTTCCTTTTGCAAAATCCTCCAAATGTAGATTGATTACCGTAGTCGCTTGTTCGCCAAATTTGATTAACGTAGCGTCCTGGCACCGTTTTAGTAGTTGTCTCAGGCGTAATGTAAAAGCCGCGAGAGTCTCCAAGGCGCCCTGTTTAGCTGTAATTAAGCTATTTATCAAGTCTTGGTAAGTCTCTCTTAATAGGTAAACTTGGTTTAGAAGTTTTTCTGCAGCTTTGATGGTCGTGGGGGAATTTTGAGGCGATAAGTTGGTAAGCTTCACCTTACAGGCGCGTGGGAAAAATTTGCATAAAAGCCGACTGTTCTGGGTAACTCAGACATTGCCAGACTATTTTGCTGCAGCCTATGAATGTTTGTAGCTCTAGAATCAATGTAGGGCTTGGGGCTCCTGAGAAACAGGTGGCTTGGCCGCTTTTGTATAGTCTGCCATTTTATGAAACTTAGGTTCAGGCTTTTCTTTACCATGGGATGAGTTTGATTGAAGGTCGGATGTTGCGTAACGTTGTCCGATTTTAAACATAATCCAAAGTCTTGAGAAGTGATGAAGTTGTCCAGCGATTGCGATAGGTTTAGTAAGCTAGTGGAGGGTCGGTGCAAGAGATTTCGCGGAACTGCCGTATGCCTTTTTTAAATCTTTCCATGTCAATGCGAAATTGGTTCACGCGTTCCAGACGTTGAAAGTGCAATTTCTCAACGGTATTGGTTAGTTTAAGTACCGACGCCAGTTCCTGAGTTGCAAAATCTCGCAGTACCTTACCCTCGGTTTCTGCAGAAGTTGCTGACTTACTTCTTGGAGTAGGCAGTATTTTTCTGCTTCTTAGGGTAACAGCAGTCGTTTTTCCGGTTGGAGTAGATTGATGGTGAATATCGTTGTGGTTGACAGTTCTTTCGTTCATAAGTTCAATTTGTTAATCAGCGTATGCACACCGTCGTATGATTATTAACCTACAATGGTTTATTTGTCTTTACCTCGCGGATGAAATGTTTCATTGGGTATTTTCAGCACAGTTTAGTTTTTTTTTTTTTTATAAATCAAACTTTGAATTTTCTATTCACTGTAATCAGGGAATGTTATTGGTTAAATGTTAAAATATAATTATTGCTTTTTATTAAAGCTTGGTTCTTCCATCTGGAGTTGAAGTTTAAATATGGGCCGTCAGTACAGGAGTGTAAGGAGACAATATTACAAGAATAGGTAGGATCGGATTCCGGAGGCGCCATGAGATTATGCCACCCAGTTTAATTGCGATGCAGCAAAAATACTGCAGTCCACGCAAACCGAAATCCTACCGGCTGCGCCAATTGTTACGACCCTGAGACGCTATGCATGGGTTGTATGCAATAACTTATGTCGTCCTTACACTTATCTATATCCTGTGCCTCTACCTTTACTTCAGTAAAAAGAACTTGGGGAGTTAAGAATTTAATTATTTATTAAATATATATATTTTAAAAATGACGTTTTTTATAAAGTGTATCGTAGCTTCCGGACGGTGGAAATACGAGTAATTTTTCCGTCTTCCTTCAATTACGAGATCTGGCAGTTCTTTGTTGGGTACTCTGGTGGATACGCCACTAACATTGATCTGTCTTTTCCGGCATTAGCCGCCTTCCCCACATGCGGATCTAGCCACGCTACAATTAATCCTAGCTAACCCTCCAACTATTTATTCCGGCGTCAACCGCCTAACTCATATGCGGACCTAGCCGCTTTAAAATTAATTCTAGGACACCTGATCGCTAGTCATGAAATTAGTTCCAGATTTTCAAGTTCTTTTTGTAGCTTACATCTAAAAAAAACACTTCTCGTCATAAACTTTTTTCTTTAGTAATATTCGCATCTTAGAACCAGATAGCACTGAATAATTCACCAAATTGAATTTTAGTAACTTTCTCCGTTTTCGTATTTGAATTTTCCTCGCTGGAAATTCTTTTCACCGTAAAATCTTAGCTGACACTCAGCACTTCTTTAAAAAAAAATCCCCTTCTATTTTCGCAGCTGGTGGTAGATAAGTGACTGCACATAATCCAATACTTTCCCCCGGCCAGAAAACTACTATTGTGACAGAAACCGCAAACAGGTTTCCTCCCGGCTAATGTCCTTACGTCAGTGAACTGACACTTGAATTTCTAATCAGATGCGAAAAAACTGCAACAAGTGCATGCAGCAACTTACGAGTAAAGTATATGTTTCATTTTTGCGAAGATTAACCAGCAGATATCCATGCCATCCAAATATAATATAATGCATAAATTAAAATAAATTCGATGAGCAAATCCTAATTATTTGCTGACATGTCAAAAATTGATTGCTCTAGGTTTGAATCTCTTAATCACTTCACCTCCGTCTACCGGAACTACACATAAAGTGAACGATTGAAAAATTTATTATTTTTTTTTTTCAAAAACGGAAACGCAACTATTTCAACTGAATTCTTTCAAAACGTGAAATTTTGGCTTACGTCAATAAATTAAATTTTAAAGATAAATTATCAAAAATATTTTTTGCTGAAAATTATATCTAAAAAAATTATTTCCGTATAATTTAATATAAACACGTAGAAAATCATGCATGCATAAAATATACGAATTGAAAATATTTTCTTTTTCTCCCATTTTGAAGCCTTCTTTGAACTTGTTAATATTCAACACATTATTTCAAAACAAATATCTAGAAAAAATTCCTTACGTTTCAAACGAACGCACATACCTAACGAACACCTCAACAGTAAACGGTCAACATAACCTTCATTTATTTTAATGTTAGTAACGCTAGAAAATATTCGCCATTGATATTCACGTGTTGTATTTACATATCGATGAGTATCTATTTATTATCAGATTCCTTGTATCTTTCTTCCATATGAAAATGACGCGTTGACGCAGCGCCATTCAATTTCATGCGTAAGGGAGGAGTTTGTATTTCAACGAATATAGCAACAAACATTGGGTAGGTGAGGAAAGGCTGAATGTAAGATATTGTCTTCAGCTCTTAATGTGAATCGGTAATTAATTATTCTGAAACGGTTTTCTCAACAGAACCGTAGACATATAGTATATCACATTAGAGTAAATGGCCGTTACTGTTGAGTATCCGTTGATTGAAATAGCAGACTGATTGCACTTTCGATACCTTTAAGTTGTTAAAATACGGTCAAATGGGTTAACATATGTAAATTTCTTAGAGTCTTATTTGGATTGGACAGACCGTTTGATTTGTCTGGAGGCAATATCGAAGAGTGACGTCTTTAGTAAAAGTTTTTGGCGACATGTACCACTGTATTCTAATAATTCGTGTGTTATTGCATAACGGTATAACCGTCATAAAGTGCTACTTTCAAAAGATGTTGGTCATTCCTCGAAAAATCATGTTTTAAGTGAAATCGTCTAAATTAGCAGCAAACATTTTATGAAAAAAAACCAATAAACATAAATATGTTTAAAAAGCCTTGAAGAAAGTTCAATACGCATACAATTCTATTAAATAAAATTAAAAACAATAAAACGGATCAATAGCTTTTTATTTCGAATGCCTCAAGAGCATCTCTTTATTGACTTAAAAATATCTTAAAACCGTTTTATTTATACGATTAAATCAATTTTCTCCCATTTACAAAATGTATGTCAATATCTTCAGTACATAGTAGCTTCAAAATGAAAGAAATGCTCCAGGAACAATTTTTTTCTTCTTTTTATGTGTAAATTTAAATATTTTTCATGTGAGCATGTGTAGATTGAGTTTCAGTTGATGCCGCACATTCAAGAAACGCATTCGATTATTGTAAACAAAATCGACTACACGAATTGTATACATATGAAATGCATGCAAAGCAATTCAGAAGCTAAAAAGGGTGAAAGAAATGCAATTGGTTGTTTTTAAATTTAGTTTCAAAGGGAATACCCATAGTTGGTTATATGCAAATGATTTCATTAATTTGTTTTGATATTGAAAGCAAATTTTCGTTTCCTGGCTTCATGGGTTAAATAAATAAATCAATAAACTGACGATAGTTCCATGTGAACAACTGGAAGAGAAATCAAAATGAATATACATACCGAGAGAAAAAGCTATACAAAAACCACCTAAATTCATTAAGATAATTTTTTTTCATATGACTATACATGATTGATATGAAATTATGCATCATTTTAGGCAAAATCAAACATAGCATTAGATAAATTACATTGGACCATACTCGTACAAGAAGCTTGTGTAAATGATTCCATGTTAGTAAAGCAATTCTATGCTAGTAATGCATACTAACCGCCATGACAATCCAGTGTTATAATATGCTTTATGTAGACGATTTACTTAGGGTTAAATATAATGCCCCACCAGATACATTGATCAAAAGGTTAAAGTTGTCTATTACAAGGCTCTGGTTTGACCAGTATTGACATATGGAAGTCTGATTTGGTATAATCAGAGTGCTAGCACAATGGAACTGTTACGAGTTTTCAAAAATAAATGTCTTCTACTCTGTGTAGAAAGCCTGAGACGAATTTTTTTTGTGTTTGGGAGGTGAATGCCATTTACGCACAGAGCGACTGGACTACTCACTGAACACCTCCCCTGTCAACCTGAGAACCTAGCCTGGAACCGTATGACACATTACTTCGGGTCGGGCCAGGTCTCGTTTTGATACGCCGTGAGGTGCCTTCAAGGTGGGGGATCCCTCTTCTAGCGGTAGGGGAGAGGAGAAAAGGAAGTGCTAGAAAAGCGACCCCAGCCCCAACGCCCCCGGCGGCAGTGAGTCCCTTTTATCTTTTAGGACTGCCCGAACATAATGTTCCATCTGGTTCCATTTGTCAATTGATTCGAGCATCACCTCTCCTGGGCAAAACCGACAATCGGGGGACCGTGACTTACCAATCTTGTACAGGTAAGACTGAAAACACCCATTTCCACCCGAAAGCTGGGTCAGATGAAAATCAGTCTCATCATGCCTTCGATTTTGCCACGGTCTCACATCCGGAATGAGGCGCGCAGTCCACCTTCCTTCGTGCAATTCACCCAAGACTGCTGCCTATCGTTGAGTGAGCGCTGTCTCTCCTCGCGGACAATCATCTCCCTCGCATCCTCGTTTCGGCGCAGGTAAATAGCGCGGTGCTCTCTACCAAAGAGGGCGACAGGTATTACGCCTGCAAAAACTCAACGCCGAATCAGAGACTGTCAGATAGGAAGACGGAATCCTCAGTGCTCCTCTTCTCTGAACCTGCACTCAACGTTTTCGATACAGCTCCTTGCGGAGAAAGATGCCCTATACTTCTGTTCCGTACAGTAGCTCCGACTATACGGATCTCATCAAAAGTCGCCTTCTTAATGGGTTGGGTCCCCCTACGTTGGCCATAAGTCGACTCAGAGCCGATACTCCCGAAGCAGCCTTCTCAGCTGTTGCCCTAATGTACTCAGAGAAACTCATCTTTCGAGTCGATCAGTAGCCTCAGGTACTTCACCGCTGGCATTGATTCGATTCGCACCTCTCCAATACTGAGTCGAAATTTCCCCTTAAAGTATTTGGAGCTGTATTCAAAGTAATAAATTATACGTTATTATTATGTATTTATCTAGCAGAGAATCCCCTCAAACTTTTAATAAACTGGTTGATTCCAAATACTTCCGTTAGGCCAGAAAAAACTGAAGTATGTTTTTTCTTCTGTATATGCATCGCTGGCAAAATAATTCTTAGAGATACTTACGAGTATAGTAGATGCAATGCATACCAGCAAATCCAGCAGTTTCCGGTCAGGGCTGCTACCATAATGCAAAGAGAACCCCTAGTCAGTCAGTCAGCTTCACAGGGACCATCGAATTGCCAATAGGAATCATCTATGACGAAAAAGATTCCGATTCACCAGTTCGTCCGCTTGATACTTAACCATTATATTCGTATATCCTGGTACCTATACAAGCTTTATGCTTGTGTAAAGATGAGCGGTATTTGATGAGATGCTTTGAGGAAGCTTAGAATCTAGTAAGGGATTGTAGAGTCGCTTGGTTATCAGTTAAAGTAGAAATATTCACTACAAATATCAAATTAGCTTAAAATCAACTGGCCGCTTCATAAACCATATAGCTCCCGTGTTGTAGATGTCAGAGTGCTCACCCCGTAAGCCGAAGATTTGGTTTGAGTTATTCTTTGGTCGAACTATAAGCCCGTTTAGTCTTGAAACATACTGGCTTAAAATCTGAACGTATTGCAACTAAGTGGACGGATGTACGGTCAAGCGTGATACTAAACATATGACCACGATTCTCGAAAACCGATACGATCAAGAAAATGAAATACTCTAAGCGAAGGCCTGAAAGGGGTTGTAGCGCCAAAGCAAAGTAATCTATGCTAAATCGTTAGCACCTCTGCTTGAGAAAAAACCCTACAGTAATCTAGCGAGCGCAATGATGAATTCAAGCCAGCAGAGTATGTACATTGTGAGTAAGTTTCGAGGTGTTGGCATACATTTCTGCCGTAGCTGTTAGTGACCGTAGTCCGGCTGCCCATCCTTCTCTTATAGAAACAAAAAAGTCAAGCCATTGGTTATGGAATGTTCGAACGATTGTAGAGTAAAGACCCGTGGGAATTGGTAGTCCCGGCACCAAGGTTTTCGCTGAGCCGAGGTCCGCCCTTGCCCAAAGTTCACTATAATTTATTCTTGTTCCACATTTCACTACTTGCTTGCTTAGAATCCGATGAAATAGCTCTAGGCGTGCCTGCATATGGTTGTACAATATGTTGTAGTAATATGTAATGTTGCTATTTTCCGAACTTAGTCTATTGCATTCCGGTTCGCTGCCTTGTTTCTGCAAAGCCACTACACTATTGCTCCATAAAACTGATTCGGTTCCACTATCTTAGTGCATATCGAGGGCACAGCAAGAGACACTCGCAGGGCCTTTCACTGCTGTATAGAGCACACAGTGTCTGCGAGTCACATTACCTATGTGTTTTCCAGGCATGCTGATAATATATAATAAGATAATTGTACAGAGCCGCTTGGAAGAAGAACTGCAGAGAACCACTGAACTATAAAACATTAAAGTACGTACCAGTTCACACCGAAGAGTGGAACAGGCGTCAGGGATGATAATCCCAGAAAAAAGAGAGGTGAAAATGAGGATAAACCGTGGGCGGGACTGAACGAGTTGCCCGTAAGAATTGTGTCGTGCATATGGTAGGGAGTTTGGATTTGTTCGTTGGCCGCGGCGGGTGTGAATGTGGATGCACTCCGTAGCATGGAAAAAAGTATGGAATTGTCACGGGTTAGTTTTTATTTAGAGAAAATTGTATGCTTAGGTATTGGACAAATTATCACAATGCGTTGCAATTAAATCCTGGTGCTGACAAGTGAGAGGAGTGTAAAAAGGTATTCCCAAGGCCGCATATTGAATGGGGCATAAACTTGAATTGAATCCGGACTTTTGTCGTTTGCGACGCAAGAATTGGCTAGATGTTAACCGCCAGAACTTCGATCAACAGTGAGAAGGAGATAGTCGGGAAATCTGGAAACATTGAATCTTCCAACCCACAGCAATGACAGTAAAAAAGATAATTAAATGAGAGCTTAATAGAGATTACCTTTAATTTGAGCAGAAAAATGTAGAATGTAGGAGTTTCGAAAATCCGTAATTCCTGGGTGAATGTATCAATATATAATACGGTTGCTGCATATAATTGAACTCATTCACCAACTCATCTAGAAATGAATAAGGGCTACAGTTTCCGTCAAAATACTTCGGTTACCCCTAGCTATTAGTAGTCCGCGTGGTGTAGTGGTTAGAGCACTTATCCCGTAAGCCGAAGGTCTCTGGTTCGAGTTTCGTTGGCGTTAACGAGATTTAGTTCGAGTGATTCTTCGGACGGACTATAAGCCTGTTCAGTTATGATACGTGCTGGTGTAAAAACAGAACGTATCGCAGCTGTGCGGGCGGACACACGGCCAAAGCGTGATAATGTTCATATCACCTTGTGGAGTGCCAATACATTCGATCATGACAATGAGATACTCTAACTATCTCTAAGCGAAGGCCCGAAAGGGGCTGTAGTGTACGGAAAAAAACCTTAGCTATTAATAAGAGATAAACAGAAGAGTTGTTCTTCACATTGAAATGTTCAAGCTCTGATACAACTAGCTTCATTTTTATATGCATATGAGTACTAATTTCTTATCGCTACCTCAGCTTCTATTAGATTAAAATGTTTTTGTTATTTACGTAGTATTTTAAGTGTTAACGTTATGTTAAGAATAAAAAAACCTATTATTGTAGCTGATTGATCTGCGTGCTCATTTTAACGTTACGAAGAATATTACGCAGGACACTAATGATATAAATATTGTATGAAATTCAGCAGTAATTCTAAAGATATTGCGGAAATGGCTATTTACGAGGGCGGTCCGGTAAGGTCTTAGTTTACAAAAGAAAAACGAAAATTTTGGAAAAGTGGCGATTTATTTCTCAACATAATCTCCTCTAAGTTCGATACACGACCCAGCGATGCTCCAACTCTCGAGGTCTGCAAAGTCGGCCTCGGTAGCGGCGATGCCCTCTTCATTTGACTCAAATTTTAACGGATTTCAGAATATGGCAATGCTGCCAGATCCTAATAAAAAATCAAAAGATTGCATGGAACCAATTTGTTTTTCTGCAAAGTTAGATATGGAAATCCTGGAATCTCTCATCGAAGCATATGTTTATATTCGCGCCAATCCTCGCGTCAGCATTTACCTACCTACCTGTTACCGAAGATTTATGGCTCGCTGTTCGGCTTGTGTTCGAATTTTTCCGGAGGGTTGATTGATTGGATACTATGTGAGTATACTATGGAGTGGAGCCATGAAAGGACGTAGAAACTCCTTCGGATTGCGCTTAAACAGCGTCAAAAACTGCTCTGCAGTGGTCTTACGGTTACATTTGTTGTCCAGTGTGAGCAAACGCGGCACCTATCGCGCCGAAATCTTTCTCATGCCTAAAATTTCATGTAGGATGTGATCCATGCGGTCTTTTGAGATGCCTACAGTCTCAACTATCTCGCGCACCTCTAACATAATCGGTGGTCTGCCAATACGAGCTCTTCGATTTTTGTCATGTTATTCTCCGTGGTGGCCGTTTTCGGGGTACCTGGGCGTGGCTCATCAAAACCCGACGTGCGACGACGTTGAAAATCGGTAAACAGTCCCCATCGCAGGAGCAAAGTCACCGTACATAGCATTCAAGCGCTCTTTGATTTCGCTGTGCGATTTCCATAAAACGTGCAAAGTACTTACATTTCCCGAGCGTTATTCGATCGTTCGTATCGTACTTATAGTAGATTGGTTTATTCATTCACTACACTGAGGGCCCAATGCGATGGATATTGAACGCATTTCTTGTAAATTTTCAACTTGCAACATTCTGATATTAGTGTTGTATGGGCCGATGAGTTTGCTCTATTTTTACTTCTCAATTTCAGGCAGCACAAGATCAATATCCAAGCGAAATTGCATGATTTCCGATGATGTACATGAATCCTGTCGCCAATATTGATAGTTAAGGAGCGTTTTCAGACAGCTTCCAAGTGCGAAATTATTGTTTGAATTCAGAAACAATCAGTGAACAGAATCAATGTCAGGTTAGCTTAAGAGATTGTAAATAATTGCGGTTGACACCCACACGATTTCAATTCGCTGCTGGGTAAGGACCGATACAGGAGGCTCGACGGGCAGTTGGCCCTCCCATCCACCGTTGATCCTTGGATTATTGGTTTGGAAGAGGCGCGGAGATGCAACACTCGCTTGCTTAAATGTACTTTCGTATAAAAAGTCCTTGCATTAATTAGGCAACGCCAATCGAAGACGAAACAACTTTATGTTCTAAAAAATTGAATTTAATGGATTATAATTTTTACTCAAAAAAATTCACTAACTCTGCCTCTTCCAACTATGAAGCGCAAGATGAGATGCGATAACGTGTGAGACTTAAAACCTGCACAACCCGCCGTTTTACAAATTTCTTATCCAATTTGGCATTGTAGTGCTGGGCCGCGTCGTTCTATCTATAGTTGTGTCTATACATCTCATCGCCTGAAACACGAAGGGTGAGATCGCAGGTTGTAGCGCTCCTTCCCGGCACGTCTGCTATCTCAATCTTATCTCGGAGTTGGGTCTTGTAATACTCGGAGTTTCTCGTGAAGCTCCAGAGCTGCAACAACCGGCATATTTTACCGTGACAAATCATGTACTGGCCGAACGCAGCGAAGATAGGCGAGATCCCGAGGTAAGGTATGAAGAACGCAGAGCACTTTTGATGGCGGAAATTCTACAGTCCCAATCCTTCTGATTCCGATTGATATAGGTGGTGTAGCGACTAGGAGCGTACGGTTTAACCGCTCAAAAGCATTGGTTTGAGGAGAGGAGACTACGGTCCTCTGGTGTGTAATGCCATACTTATCCATCAACTCACGAAATCTAATAGCTGTGAACTGGACTCCGTTGTCGGAGAGATGTACTCCGGTACTCAAAAGACATAGAAGACACGTTTCTCCAAGAAGCTTAGGATCGGGGCTGTATGCATGTTCCGAATCGGCTCAATGATTGGAAACTTGACACTTGGTCCAGGACCATGACAGCTCTGATGCGACCAGACGTCGAACGAGGATAAGGGCCGAAGAGATAGATATACAAGCGCAAGAACACACGCTCGAGTAGTTCAAGTTGACCCATCGTAGGCCGAAGTACAGCATTTCGCGCTTTAGTTCACTTACACGTCTCACAGGCGGCTACATATGCTTTTATTGTTATGCCATTTTTGGCCAAAAGAAATAAGTTTTCAGCCGCCGTAGCGTACGACCGTATTTGCCGTGTGCACTCATGTGGCATGGGCCCGTCTGATAAGATCGATGGTGCCCGAAGAATTCGGGCACCCATTGCTTCCATGTTCCTTTTCTTGTATGGGGTCTGGCAGCTGGCTCTAGATAGTATGCATGAGCTGGGTTTAGCCTGCCGACTTGAAGGTGGGGTAACCCAGGTCGATCAATAGAGAGCTGTCATTCTCCTGGGCCTACTCAGCTCCTTCCGGGGTGAACATCCTTGATAAGGTATCGGGTACCAAATGTTGGCTTTCTTTCTAGTGTCGAATCATAAAGTCAAACGCTTGCAATTCCAAGCCCCATCTCGCCAAGCGGCCTAGAAGGTCAGTTTGGCTCATCAACCATTTCAAGAATGCATTATCAGTAACTATTTCAAAGGTGTGTCCTTTGACATATGTGCGAAAAGCTTTACCGCCACCAAACATTACTCAGAGATCGTTTAGTTCCGCTGGGCCGAGTTTAGCTTGTGGGACATAAAGGCTATAGGCATTTCCTCGCCGTCTTCCGTAACCTGGACTAAGACTGCTCCCACTCCATGTTGACTCGCATCACAATGGATTGAGAACGGTTTGTTGAAGTCCGGGCTATGAAGTACGGGAGCTGTTGTCAGGCTCTTCAAAGGCCCACAAGCTGAGCTCTTCCCAGATGAACTTTCGAACCTTGCGCAGCATGTCCGTCAAAGGTGTGGTGATGGTCGCATAGTCACGTACGAATCTTTGGTACCAACCGCATAAACCTAGAAATCGGCGTAACTGCTTCATGGTCTTAGACAGAGGAAAGCGTCCATCGCCTTTATCTTATCCGGGTCGGTTTTAATGCGCGGCTATAGCGGTTTTTGTTTCATATGAGAAGGAAGGTTTCGGACGGACAAAGAGTTAAAATCATTACAATATGTCGAAGAAATGAATAACTCATCTAGTTTATTACACCGTGAAGGAAAATTGAGTGTTTAAATGTTTTAATGATTTTCCCAGGTAGTATTTTAATAATTTTGTTATTAGCTAGTATTTTAAAATACCTTTTTTAAACTAGTTTGCAATTAAGCAACTTTATATAAATGTGTTTCAGTAACACGGCACTGAAGAAGGAAATAGCGTGTTTCCGAAACACGGATCTGCCCGGTTTTTTTTAAATAAATATTTGCCTTTGAAAGAAAAATCGACGGTTAGTTAAATCTTACGCCAAAAACGAGCAACGGAAAATTTCAATTAAATAAAATGTTTTTTATGGCAAAATTCACTTTTAGAGCATGGTATGGTTTTTCTATTTTTGCTTTGCTCGAAAATCACTAGTTTGTTTTTGTTCGCGTCACAACTTCATCGCAACTTTCTTCACACACTATCGCACGTATTGCTTTGACTAAGAGTGAACCTATCTTGCTCATATTGTAAACCTACTACAACTCAAAGTTACGAGAGCGGTCCCAAAAATACCCGACCCGACAAAGAAAACAGTAAGAAAATTGCAATAATGTTTTTTATTTTTCAAAATATAATCCTTTCTGCTGGATACACTTTTCCCAACGATGTTCAATAGCTTCGATATCCGCTTTATAGTAGGAACCGTCAAGCTCCTCAAAATAGCTATTAACCACCGAACCATTTTTTTTTTCAAATTCGAAAAAAGAAAAGCCAGATTTGGTGAATGGAGTGCGTAAGGAAGCAATTCGAACTTCAACTCATTGATTTTAGCACTTTCTTTTTCGTTAGATGAGGCCGTTTTTTCTTGATTTCATCACTCAAATGCTGCAATAAGGCTCCATAATATGCGCTGTTGATTGTTTTTCCTTTTTCGAGATAATCAATAAAGCTGACTGAACTGTGTTTGCTTTCTTTGGAGCCGGTTCTCCCTTTTCAGTCCACTGCTTTGATTGCTCCTTGGACTCAGGTGTAAAATAATGGACCCATGTTTCGTCCATGGTTATGAATCTACGCAAAAACTCGGCTTTATTGCTGCGAAACATTGTCAAACATTCGATGAAAATATTCTCACGTTGCTGTTTGTGCTCCATTGTGAGCAAACGCGGCACCCATCTTGCGCACAGCTTTCTCATGTCCAAATTTTCGGTCAAAATGCGATGCACAGCACTTTTTGAAATGCCTGCCGTATCTGCTATCTCGCGCACTTTTAGTCGACGGTCATCCAATACAATTTTGTGGATTTCTTCACATTTTCTGACGTAGTGATCGATTTGGTCGACCACTGCGGTGTTCATCTTCGCAGCTCGTACGACCTCGAAAACTCAGCTACCCGATATTTGACCATTGTGAACGAAGGAGCAGACTTCCCCAGAGTAGAATCCAACTCGGCTTTGATATAGGTTGGACTTTGACCTTTCGAATGAAAGTATTGTATCACATAACGATGTCCGATTTTTTCCATATTTAGAAATTCACTGAAAGCATTCACTTTGGATGTCTGTAAAAAAAATAATAATGAACGTACCGTTATTAATTTTTCACATTAAGTTGTTGAAAGGTGGAATTGTCAATCGCATTAATTGTGTTTTTTAAACTATCTGTATTTATAAGTCAGGTCGGGTACTTATGGGACGTACAACCCAATCCTGATATCGTCTCGATCGAACTTGGTTCATCATATGTTGTTGTTTTAAGTCAATGATGCTGACGATGATAAACTTAAGACGTTTAATAATAATTGTGGACCATAATGATTGTTTGAATGATGTGCTTATTTTGATTAATTATCAGGTGTTTGTTGTTGTTTTTGAATGATGTAATACACGTTAGCGCGGATAATGGTGAGAGTAACTTTTGCGATTTTTTGGGTATGTAACAATATCGTCAAAGTGTTTCAAAGTAAATGTTTGTGTCTTTTGACCAAAAAACTCTCCTGACATGGGTAGACAAGTTTAAATTTCATTCATAGAAAGAAAGAATCTCTCACCTCTTGCACACCTTTTTTTATAACCATACAGTAGGCGTCCACTTAAAAATAGTATTTTAACTAACAATTTCATTTAAATTTATCAATATAAGTAAGTTTTGAAGTCTAGGTACATTTATCTCTTGATCGTTTGTCCTTGTCTATGTAGATTTTCACCTTCTAATTGCAATGTCGAAAATACTTCAGACATCCTTGAAACAACTTTTAAAGAATGAAACTTGTTTGGAAAAATTTCACCCTATTGTCCTTAGCTTAATTTTAAAAGTTCTTCCTGATTAACATAGTTTTCTATTCATCGAAAAATTATCAAATTGGATAGAGTATCAACTATCGTAAAAATTTTGCATATTAATACAAGATTTAATTCATTTAATCAAGGATACCACTTGCTAGACCACTCTAAACCATCATTTTTGGAGAACAGCAGTTCCTCATATACAAATCACATAATCAATTTCATGCAGGCAATGTCTTCTATAAATAAAACTCGAATTAAATCCTCACAACACACCTCAATTTAGTGCTTTCACTTTTACTTGTTTGTGTCTCGCGCCTGGTCTAAGAAGTTGAATGTCTGCGCTGTGATGCATTTATAATTCAAGGACAGGCATTTAGGTGTTCTTTTCATCGCATTTTTCTCATTTTATAGTATTAAACACCCTAACATATGTGCATAGCGTTTGTCTAATGACGAGGGCGAGAAGGTTAAGAATTTATGTATGTCTTACATTCTTCCAAGAATTCAAATGAAAATCATTTTAGAACGAGCCATGCATCGTGGTGTGTTTCAATTTTAAGGATAGGACCGGTGTGAAATTAATCAAGTGAATGATTTGAATGTGCTTTGAAATTATTTCTGTACACGCATTTCTCCCTAATCGTTGCCAAAAATGAGGATATTTGAAAGATATCAACCTTTTGATTATTTTAATAATTGGCCTACACAACTACCCTTAACCTTGTTTCTATTTTCGCTCCAAGAATTTTGAATTGAATTCTTTTGTTTAGCGAGCGTCAACTCAGTAGAAATTATAGTTTAGTCAAGAATTATTGCCATTTGAATTTGCCAAGGAGAAATATGTCATGGGTTTTCCAAATAATTCAAGCATGTGCTGGATATCGATGTCGACGACCTACCTTCGAACTCAATTTGTTTTTGGCAAGTAAATAAATGTTATAGCAACACAAGGAATGATATAAGAAAGCGAAAGTGAAACAACGCAAACTTTGTGTTTTGTCAATACTTGAGCTAGTTTGCAAGTATCATAAATATTCGTTTATTAAACAGGCGCTTGTATGCTTATTTTTATTTGGATTGTATTATACAATACAGTAACTGAGGGAAAGTGTAACATTTAGTATTGTTTTCAATTGAACACGTCTTAAACTTGCATGTGCAACTAATCAAAGCCAAATTGGACCAATCAATCGCATACGAAAATTTCACCATTTCAAATATCAATTACTTCGACATTACAATCATTAAACATTGGGCAGTTGGTCATTAAAATCCACTTAGCATAAATTATCACGCATTTAAAGCCAGCTTCAATTTGCCTACTCAACAAAGTCTAAATTAGAAAATAATTTCACATATCAATATCTCCTCATAGAGCAATTAATGCACGCGTCCTGTATCATCAATTTTCGCGCACACCATGCACATATCGACGTACTCATTATGATAGCGAGCATTTTAATTGACTTTCATGTTTCGTGTTTGTTGCATGCACTACCAACCAGTGGAGCTTTTCTCGTTAATAAAAATTAAAGTGCCGTTGCCGCGATCAGAAAGTTTTCACAATCAAACTCGCCCCCTGCCTAGGGTACATGAGATAGTACACACAATAAAATGCGGCGTCACAGCATGTTAATTACTCGTATTGCGGCTTGGACAATTACTGAAAAATCATGTTCCTCATTGCTAGAGGTACATACTAGACAACTTACTGCATTACTTAGAAATGGGCCAGTTTACTCATATGTTAGTAAGTGTTGTAAAAGTACGTGTAAGAAAGCCACCATATGTTTGCTCGATCATTTGTTTTATTGAATGCAAGATTACCACCATGTAACCAACCACGTTGATGACAAGGCATTTTGCGCTGTCTCAATCGATCACAGATCACACCTTTCAACATATGGCTGATATTAACATTCGTGCAAGCCGCGGATAATCGATTAGCGCAGTGAAAGTTTACGTAACGTTTTGTTTTCAAGTTGAAGAACGAGCGCCGCCGTTACCGTCTACCACGCCGAAGTGAATTATTCAAAGCAAGTACGCAGTGGGTGAAAGAAATTGATATTAAGAGTGCACTTGGTGAATTCCTAAATAGATCAGATAAGCTTTAGGCGTGATCAAACGCTGAAATGGAAAATAAAATCGAAAGTTAATAGAAAATGGATAAATTAGTAATTTTTTCGGCATTCATAGAGCGTTTAAATTATGAATATTAGATTGTGCTGACTGAGCAATATTTTCAGAGAGATTCTTCACACAAAAGTAAATCACTTTTATTTCTATTGAGCTGTCAAATAATTACAAAATAATACTAAAATATGCCAATGTTTTGAAATATTTTTGAAACACCGATTCGCTCACAGAATCGGGAAATATCCTCATCAGACGGTCAATCGCACTATTACATTCTACTACATGGGCTGACAAGTCCCGGAATTTTTCAATAGGTGGCGACACTGGAAAATGAGCTGCAGCCGCCTTGAATCCCGTGAATCGGTTCTCTTGCTGTTGCTTAAGAAAGCGTTCAACGATGCCTGATGGTGGGCTGAGTGTTTCAGACAACGTCTGTAGAAGTTGCAGGCGCCAAGAAATCGACGCAGTTCGACGATGGTCTCAGGTTGCTTGAAGTTAAGCAGCGCTCTTGTGTTGGTCGTGAACCGTTTTTGTTGATTGTGTAGCCCAAATATATCTCCGTTTGACCGAAAGCACACTTATCAATGTTAATGTGCAAGTTATGTTGCTCAAGTCGTTGACGGACAATGTTGAGGTGTTCTCGATGTTGGTCATCATTGTCTGAGATGATGATGATATCGTCTATATAGCAGAAGGCGAATTTCCAGTCCGTAGAGGATGTTATCCATGTGCCGTTGAAAAGTTTGTGTGGCATTTCTAAGACCGAAAGGCATGACCAAATATTCAAACAAACCGAATGGTGTTGTAACGGCTGTCGTGTTTGTGTCGGCTCCGGACATCGGGATCTAACGGTAAGCCCGTTCTAGGTCCAACTTCGAAAATATAGTTTTACCGTGAAGCCGGTCAGCCACGTCATGGATATGTGCAATTGGATATCGATCCGGTACTCTCTGAGCGTTAAGTTTGCGATAGTCGCCACAAGCTCTCCAGCCCCGGATTTTTTTGGCTGCTATCAGATTTTCGCCTATCAGACGTTGAGGCCGTTGAAAAACTGGTGGTCCAGTTGTTTCGATGAAATGTGCCACTTGGTTAGCTGGTGCTGATGTGTGTTTTGTTGTTGTTGTTGAGGACGTGTCGTGAGCCGTAGGCTGAATGATAGTTGCCGTTGGGGTTCCCTTTGTATGTGTCGTGGACACCCCAAAAACATCAACCAGAGCGATTTGTTCCGGGCTGGAGCAGATAGAACTGTCATCTAATAGCCTTCTGTTTTTTAAATCGATCAAAAGCCCGTAATGTGTCAAGAAGTCCACCCCGATAATTAGTGTAGAGACATTTACTACAATAAAATTCCACGCAAAAAGACGCTTGAAACCTAAGTGTATCTTCAAGGGCCGTTTACCATACGTGGTAATTGTGCTGTTGTTGGCGGCATATAATATTAGCATTGGCGGCTGTTGAAGTTGAGCAAAGCGTTTAGGCAGAATCAAGACGGACGATCCGGAGTCGATTAGGAAATGTAAGTGTGACTGCTGATCGTCTATGTGTAGACTGAATTCCGGAATTTGATCTATGTTGTCTACCACTCCGATGATGGAAGGCAACTGTCTCAGTTTCCCTGATGCTGATTTGCTTGAAAACGAGCAAGGCTCTGAGCTCCACAAAAAAAGATTTGTCTGTTTTTTTTTTAATTTTTCCAGTAAAAGTCAAAGAACACATTTTTTTGTTTCATGCGCATGAAAACGGATGAGCAATTGATGGCTGATGTCGAATTTGTTCCTCAACAAAATAGACAGGAAGGAATGGATGAAGACCTTGAATAGGAACCTCGCTTCACGATGGGAAGCTCGACAGGAAGGAAACTCTGTGGACGCAAGCACAATTTTGACCCTTCGAAAGATGCGTGGTAGAATAATTTACAAGTTGTAAAAAGGAAAAAAGCAGCTCAAAGTGGACCAATTCTTATCGTATATTTTTTCATTAAGCACTTAACTTCCGAACTTTTTTAAATTCTTTGTTTAATCGTTTTCTATTTCTAAAAGAGGATAAAGTATTTGTTTTATGTAAACTCAAAAAGCTACCAAATTTATTTGTTATTTAAAGTAAATGATCGGTGATGGCGAATTTCCTCAAAATATCAGATTTTTGTATGCATTTCCTGCATTCGCACAATTTTGATGCACCCTCCGGTCCCGAAGCGTGCACTATACTACATAAAACCAAGTATACTACTTTCTGAAATTAAGTATAAACCTAGTATCGATACCAAGATGAATTCCTAGCATTAATGAAATTTCCCTATATCAAACAAACTAAATTGATTTTTTGACAATAAGCTTACCAATTTTTGGTGCTAATCGAACCATAGCTGGAAATCAGACATATTTACCAGTTGCTGTCATTTAATTTGGACATCTGACTTCACCTGACAGTTCATACCAGGTTTATACTACATTTACATGTGTCATGGTTACCTGGTTTACTGTCTAAGTCTAGACAGACATTTGTTCTATGTCACATGTCTGTGTAGACTTCAAGCTATCAGTCCTCTGTTATACTTCATTGTAAAACTATACCAGATAGTTAACAAGTTGAGTAAGCAGGAGAGTGCTCCTACCAGAAGGTCTTTGTAAACATCCTAGGGTTAGAAACAAGTTTTCTAATTGCGTGAATCGATAATTTGAATTATTCGTCCAATACTTGGATATGAAATCGTTTAAATTTATGCAAAAGATGCACAGTTTCTTCCATAAGCACAGTGCAGCCGCAATTTTGATCTAGATTAAATGATTTTTCTGAATGCTCGACCGATTGAACATGTTCCTTAAATTTTCATGAATATTGAAAGAAAATAAAAGTGCCTAAGTCAATTTTGAGTATATATAGGGGTTTCCAATAAGAGGTGTTATTTTGAATAGATCTTGTGATTTAACACCTTGCGACTTCTTCCTTTGGGGCCACGTGAAAGAGGAGGCCTACGCCAACAGCCCAGCATCAATTCAAGACCTCAAAGATGGAATTCGTGAGGCTACCGAGGACATAGGGTAGCCACTTTGCGATTTGGTTATGGAAAATTTCATGAAAAGGATATGGTTCTGGAAGCGTGTCGTGGTGGTTATTTGCCTGATATTATTTATTCTATTAACCGCATAGCTTTTTCTTTATAATGAAATAAAAATCCGATCAATCATATTGAAAAATGGCATTTTTTTTCTGATATCAAAATAACACCTCTTATTGGAAAACCCTATATCAACTATAAACACGTGTTATTGCTGTTGTAACAACATACAATTGAAATGGCTATAACTCACTTGATTATTATTCAATCTCAATTAAATTTTGTGAACGTATATATCTTATATCAGTCTATATAATTGCAAAATTTCAAGAAGTTTAAAGGTACCGTTTTGATTTTATGGGCGAAAATGTAAAATCTACAAATCATACTATTATTAACAAAGTTGAGCGAATTTCGATTTCTAAGGTATTTGTTGCCCTTGTACTCACAAAGGCCCACGTTCGTGATAATTTTCAGATTTTTCGGCTGAAAGGTGTCCAATCGCGAGGGGGGGGGGGGACACAAATTTTTGGTACCCCCTAATTCATAAAATGGTTTTTTTATTTCAGATTCTAAAAGTTCTAATCAAGACCTTTCATTTGATACCCCACTCGACTACCTTTGATTAAAAAAAAATTTTAAGGGCCAATTCGTTATTAGGGGGGACCCCCCTTAACAATTTTTTAAATTTTTGGAAAGGCCTTAACTTTTGAGAGACCACCATTCCTGACCTTTTCACAAAGTTTGAGCATTCTAGCTCCTATAGTTTCTGAGGAAATTAGCTGTGACGCACGGACAGACGGACAGACAGGTCGCGAAAGTAGTAGGTCTTTGTAAAAAAATTTTTTACAAAGACCTAAAAACGGATTAAACCATATCACCTGTACTGAAGCTATAATCCAAGAAAGATGAAGAAAACCGACAAAAAATGCAGCTCGTGAAGAGCTCGAATCTGGAGTCTTTCGACTATGCGTTCCCGCTGGACCACTGGTTTTTAAGATGCATCGATTTCAAATTCGATACTAGCAATACGTAGATATGAAACCACGCCACTATACAATATTAACTTTGAACTGATGAAATAAGAGTTTTCAAATTTATTTTAGTTGAAATAAACATGTCTTGTGACAATTATTCATTGCAAATAAACCTTTGTATCAAATAACTACGTAATTTTGAAATAAAAAGAAGAAACCTTTAAATGTGTCTCCTACGCAGTGTGTTTTAATGAAATTATTAAATAAATTTTTCGAACAAAAACCCTCAAAGCATATACTTCCTTTTAGTCCCCTTACAAACGTTTGTTCTGGTTTCGCAAGTGGTTTACTCTCATCAACATTTCATAGGCTTCATGCCACCCTCAATACCTAGAAAAGGTAAAAACGTCGGAAGCACGTAAATAACCATCGATGAGTGTTCCAAAATAATCGTCAATCGCAGGTGGTTGATTCTGTTCAAAATGAAATGACAACAAATGCACCTTTTCGATTCTATTTATATAATTTTGTACTTTGCCGTTCTTTTGTGTTTTGTGAATGGACTGAGTGAATACAAAGCGAGCGTTCTCATTATCTTTCTACACACGCACTTCAGCCACCTGGAAAATGCACTTATGATGAAATCTAGGTGAGGTATGGGGAGAAAAGTTATTATTTTACTGTTTGCAATCATTTATAGGTTAAAAGTTCAAAATTCATCTGTGGATTTGGAAATTGTCATTTGATTCCTCTTTTAGGTAAAACATTTTCGAAGTAGTGTTCCAAACGAAATAATCAAATTGATTAAAAGAAAATTAAACATAAATATACGTGTCAATATATACACTACATATTTATTTAGTCGTGAATTACTCGTATATCATCGCTTTTCTCTAATACGCTCATTCAACTCCAATATATTAATGGGAATAGTATCTTAGGGATACAAAAATTAAGGATAAGATAAGATATGCAATATTAAATATTAGTCCAGAAGATAAGCGCTGTTTAGTCCTTTTAGTGAAAACATAATGCACCCACGTGTTCAAACAATAAATCTCAAAGTTCAGAATTTATCATTATAAACAAATATTCCTTCTTATAACACAGTATAGCTTGACTGATGGTTTGTTTTTCTTTTATTTACAGGATCAGTACGAAAATTTAGGATTACATACACATAAGGGCATTGAATTTTTAGACAAATATGCAAATTTTATACGTGATAGATGTGCAATAGAAACAGAATATGCAGCGAAATTAAGGTAAGTTTTTAATTATCGTTGGAATGTCTATAAAATTGATAGCTTTATTCGAGTTTAGATTTAGGTCTAGATCTTAATCAATTTATAGTATCAGAATAAGAGTACAGATTGTGGCGTTATTTCATATTTTTTCTGAAAAATGTATTTTTGCAAGAATACGAGGGCTGCAATTTATATTCATGGCCTAATAATTAAAAAATCCCCGTTGGCAGCACCAGCCGGAAAGGTAAATTTCTCGTATGTAGCGTAAAGTTTCGAAAAAGAATTTGGCTTGCCTACTACTAGACTTCTTGCTGCAATTTTTGTAGTACCAAATGGGTATTTATTAACATAAAAAGAATCTGCCGACGTTCGTATTTGGAGACCTTTTATAGAGGCGCAAATATTTTGCTAATTAAATTGAGTTCCACACGTATGGATTATATATTGAAAATCGGCGGATAATAAATTGTAAACATATAACCACAGGTTTCGCCCTTCTCACATTTGCTGTTTACATATTTCACACTGGTTACTACACAAAGGCTTAAATAGCTCAAATAGTTAATTTCAAAAGATTTCCATAATAGTTTAATCAGCACTTGCTTTGCCATTAATATATACATTTTCAATTCTTTTCTGAACTATCAAGGGCCGTCATTTTGATTTTTATTGAAAACGGCTGCTCAAAAATATTAAGCTGTAAATTTTCAACTTTTTTATTTGTCATTCGATTTGCATAATTAAATTAAATTAACTTGCCTTAATAACATGTAATTTCAAGTTTCACCGGAATCTGTTGAGAAACTTGGCTGCTAGAGGGCTACATAAATAAAAAAAATTTTAAGTCACCCCCTGTATGGGGAGACCCCCCTTAAATACCCTAAAATATTTTCTTGCACTGCAAATTTCAAGAGGCACCACTTTTGACCTACGTAGAAAATTTCCTCATTCTAGCTCATATAGTTTGCGAGAAAACTTATTATGACACACGAACAAACGGACGGACAGACGATTTTATAATTTTTAGGGTATTGTTAAAAATATTTTACAATATCTTAAAAGTGGTCTGGTTTATAAATACTTCCAAGTTAAGTCATTTAAAACGTTTCCATGGAGAATATTCATTATTTCAGTTGCTACTAAAATAGCGAATTTGGCTTGCCTTCAGACCTTTGGGAGCCGCCATTTTGAATGCATGCATTTGATTTTGGATTATTTTAAATCTTTGCGTGCTAAGACCTCATCAATCAATGTGCCAAATCTCGTTCAAATGGGAGTTTCACTCTAGACAGGGCAAAAGAATTCAATTTTTAGTGAAAATGGCAGCTAAAAATATTACGTTTTAAAATTTCGACTTTTTTACCTTTCACTCGATTTTAATAATTACAATACAAAAATATAGTACAGCGATCTATAATCTCAAGTTTCATTAAAATCTGTTGGAAAATGTGACCGCTAGAGGGCCACGAAAACCTGAAAAAACGCATATTTCTACCGCCGCCATTTTGAAAATTGCACATGCATGATCACCAAAATGTCAAGGTTTCTAGACCTAATTGATTTCTATCTCAAAGTTTTATATACATCGGATCAAAATTGCGACTTTTAGAAGCCTCTGAAATTTTGAGTTTCAACTGGTCGCCATTTTGTTTTTTGCGACCTGACCTTCAGTTTTTTAACATAACTATTTAGATACTTATAGATTCTATCAAAGTACCGAATTTCAGTAACATTGTTGAAAGCTTTGGTCAAAACTACAACAACAAAATTTTGGACGTTTTTTAACGTTTGAGCGGCCGCCATTTTGTTTCAGCCGTACCGACTTTCAATTTTTTATTTCGAGATTCATCACATGCATCAGTGAACCTTTGTAACAAATTTCATCCAAATCGGAGCTATACTTTGGTCAGAACAGAAATCACGATTTTTCGTCTAAAATGGCCGCGATTTTGTTTTCGCCTGGCCGATATAGCTGGTTCATGAACTTAACTGAGATGTTTAATCAATACACCTTTTCTGAAAATTTGGTGAAAATCGGAGCAAAATAGCAACCTCTAGCGTGGTCACAAATTTCATTATATCTCATATATATATATATATATATATATATATATATATATATATATATATATATATATATATATATATATATATATACATATATATATATATATATATATATAACGTATATATATAACGTATATATATATACATACATACATATATATATATATATATATATATATATATATATATATATATATATATATATATATATATATATATATATATATATATGTATATAAGATACTCTCCGCAATAGGTAAATTCCTCTCGAGCAATTTACCTAAAAAACAAATATTGTTGACCGAAACGTATTTTACGGTTTTTGAAAACATCTCCATGAAGATCAGTACACATTTGAGTGCATTTCAACCAATCTTGGAAGCACTTTTTCCACTTCAATTGAGGTAACTCCAAAACAAGTGTTTTGAATGCAACTATCGCTTCTCGGGGTGTCAAAAATCGTTGACTACGTAATTTGTTTCTGATGTACAAAAATAAAAAAAGTTATTGCGTTCCAAATCAGGGCTGTGCGGCGGATGACTCATCAATTCGATATTTTGGCTGGTTAAAAATTTCTTGGTTTCAGTCGATGTATGAGAGCTCGCATTTTCATGATGCAGAATGATTCGCCCCACACGGAAACCCCTATTTTGGCAGGTTGCCGGAATGAAGTTCAGTACTGTTTCTTAGTGAGTAATCGAGACCAACGCTCCTGAGTTAGGAATATATCTGCAGACGCTCTATTCTTCTTCTTCGTAGCACTACAGCCCCTCTCAGGCCTTTGCTTCCTGCAAATAGCGCCTCCGTTGATTGCGTCCTCCAATTACAAAATCCGAGCAGCGATGAACTGTCTTCGTCGACCGGGTCAGACCAGCGTTTCCTCGGTTTCCCCACTGGTCTCTGGCCTTCAGTTTTCCCAATTAATACCCTTTTGGGTATCCGTTGTTCGTCCATACGATTCATGTGTCCAGCCCATTGCAGCTTCCGCAGTCTTATAATCGTTGAGACCTCAGGCTCGTCAAAAATTTCATACAGTTCATAGTTGTATCGAATTCGCCATTGGTCCCTGTCTAGCTTCGCTCCGATTATTCGCCTCAGGACCCGTTCAATACGTTTGCGGATGCTTGGGTTAGGGTCCATGTTCCACACCCATAGCATAACACAGGTCTTATCACAGATTTACGAGTATATACTGGGAGCTTTGTTATCCTGTGTATGCAGCTGGTCTTCAAGATCGTCAAAACTGAAAAAAATATTTTATTTGCTAGCTGTATCATTAGACGTGTTTCGTCTCTTTCATAACTGGTATCCTCTATGACTGATTTCTAAACTTGATGTGGCTTGTCTGCTTTGAAATTTTGAATTATTTTAGTCCATCACCAAACTCATGTTCAGCCATGATGGAGGGTAACGAGGAAAGGTACCCTCCGGATCCAGCTCAAATAAGTGCAGTGGAGTGAAGGCCGGGTGAAGAAAAGGAGAAAGGTTAACTCCGGACACCAGAGGATACAAAGTAAAGGAGAAAATAAAGATTTTTGTTCCAATAGAGCGGTGACTGAAAAAACTGCAAATTTAGTACAATCAAGTAACACCTTATTATATGTTAATGATGTCAGGAGGCTGAATGGAAGTTGATAGTGCTAGGACTGTGCCTCTAACTAAGACCAATCGGTACAATATTAATTCAAAAGGTAAATCCCTTCCCGTGGTTTTCGAAAGGAAGTTCGACGATGAACAACCTTTTTTATACATTTTTGTTTTCTCATATAGAGCGATATTCAATAGAGAACCTATCAACATAGAGCCTGGTGTTTTTATTCGCAGAATTTAACAGTTCATGGGCCCAGTTATGTGAAAGCCTAGACGTAAAAAGGTTTTAAACCGCGAAAAAACGAAGAGTTGAGTGAGAAAGCGCAGGAAGATGTACTAGTATAGTGAAAAAGCTTGAGTTAATTCCAAGATGACGTCGCCAACTTTTAACATAAAACCGCTCAACAAAAACAACTAAAGAGTTTTCCAATAAGAGGTGTTATTTTGAATAGCCTGCTATTTCGGTAGATGTCATTTTGAAGCTGTCATTTTTGGACATTTGACAAGTAGAAACTACGCCATTAATAAAAATGGAACGATACACGCTTCAACAACGCATTGAAATTATTTAAATTCACTATAAAAATAATGATAATTTGGCAGAGACGGTTCGTAAAACTCGAACATTTTTGGGTCGTCGTGAAGCACCTTGTCGGATCGCAATACAGAAATTGGTAGAAAAATTCGAGCTGTTGGGACAACTTAAAGATGTGAAGAATAAAACTCGTGCACGTTCACTCAAGAACAGCCGATAATATTGCTGCTGTAGCCGAAAGTGTTGAAAAAAACCCACGTTTGTCCATTCCTCGTCGTTCTTTGGAATAAAGCATTCCACAAACGTCACTATACCGTATTTTGCATAAAGACTTGGGTCTAAAGGCTAATAAAGTTCGGTTAACACAAGAACTCAAGCCGGTCGATCGTCAACAACGTCGTGTCTTTGCTGATTGGGTCCTTGAAATGCATGAAAATGATCCGGAATTCCATCTAAAAATCAGCTTCAGCGATGAGGCCCATTTCCACCTCGGTGGCTTCGCCAATCAATTGTCGCATCTAGGGCTTTGAAAACCCAAGAATTATTGTTTAAAAGTCTGTCTATCCTCAACGTGTGACTGTTTGGTGCGGTTTATGGTCTTGCGGAGTCATTGGGCCTTACTTTTTCTAAAATGAGGCTAGAGCAACAGTTGCGGTGAATGAATTGCGCTATCGAGAGATGATTAATGGTTTTTTCTGGCCGGAATTGGATGGTATTGATCTGGTCAACGTTTACTTTCAACAAGACGGCGCTACTTGTCACACAAGCAACGAAACCATTGATCTTTTACGGGAAAAGTTTCTGGACCGTGCTATCTCTCGGAGGTGATCACAATTGGCCACCGAGATCTTGTGATTTATAACTTTGCGACTTCTTCCTTTGGTTCCACGTCAAAGAGAAGGTCTACGCCAACAGCCCAGCGTCGATTCAAGACCTCAAAGATGGAATTCGTGAGGCTATCGAGGACATAGGGCAGCCACTTTGTGATTTGGTTATGGAATATTTCATGAAAAGGATATGGTCCTGTAAGCATGGTCGTGGTGGTCATTTGCCTGATGTTATTTTCCACTGTTAATTGCATACCTTCTTCTTTATAATGAAATAAACATCCGATCATTAATATTAAAAAATGGCATTTTTGTTTTAATGTCAAAATAACACCTCTTATTGGAAAACCCTGTATGATAGTTGGTCGGTGCAGATGGAAGCTGTGACTGTGAATAATGGTACTTGAAAGCATGTGTGTGGCAATATACAGAGACCGAAGCTAAGAGCAATAGCAGGGAAGAACAGTCCAGTATAGCGCTAGAAAAATGGGATGATGAGAACGCCGAAGCAATGGCAGATTTGGTAATTGCAATAGATCCGAGGTGATTGCGATTGGCCAAAGGGTTGAGCACAGCAGCGGAAGTGTGATGCTGATTGAAATCAGAATTTGTATCAACAAAACCCGTCAAGAAGGTGAGCCTGCTGAAGCGCATATCATCATTCAAGATGTCCGAGGGTAACGATCTCCGAACACAGCTAATAGAATTCTTGGATTTCACATTGCAGTTGGAAACGGTGGGCATTCCAATGCACCCAAAATCATAGTCCTATATGCTGCTGAACAGTTTACTACCAAGCTTCATGGACTCGCGAGATACAGTGCCGAGTCCTGAAATAATTCGACTAAAAGTTCTGCAGGACGACTCGAAAAACAACAGCAAAGCGATGAAGCAGCGGAAGCGATGTGGGCACAAAGAGGCAGGGGAAGTTTCAAAATGGCCGAAGCGCTAGGAATGGAATGCAAATTCACGTCAAGAGACAGAAAATAAAGGAAGAGAAAATAAAAATTTCCGATAGAAGTGCTTTAGGTGTCATGGTATCGGTCCTAAAACTGCCGAGTGTCTTGAACAAAGTTCGTAAGACAATTCAAAACGCAACCGTCGTCGAAAGCCGAGTTGTTTGAAACAGCGTTTCTGAGCGGAGCGCGAGAAGAATCGCTAGGTGCAAAAGACAGTGCTTGCGAGAGATGCTGGTGTGTGGCTATACGTCATGTAACGTTGAATACATCTTTAGGAACGAATGAGCACGAAAAAGGAGCCAGTAATATCCAAATTAATATTGACGCGCGGAGAACGGCTAATGTTTTGACAACGGACGGTAAATAAAAGGAGTCCGTGAAATTCAATATGTTGTTAGTCAAAGAATTACGGACGAATTTACTGCCAGTGGCAAAAATCATAGACCATGGACACACTGTTCTATTCCACAAAGATAGTCAACTGTGTGCAGAAAGGACGGAAAAGTAAAACTTGTCGCTAAGAGCGAGGGAAACCTACTTACTGTATTATTCCTGTGAAAAACAAGGGCAAGTGAACCTTGTGAATAATAGCGCTGTGAATGTAGATGTGTGGCATCGATGTCTTGGCCATTTGAATGTGCGAGATATTCTCAAGTTATCGAAGAGAGGAATAGCTACGGGAATAAACATGGAGAGTGATTGACTAGCAGAACCGTGTGCATGCGTGTGAAATTAACAGCGTTACCGGCTCGGGAAAGATCACAGAGAAATTCAGATGTGTTAAATATTGTTACATGCACGAATAATTCTGCGAGCTACTGTTGCAATTGTTTTCACAACCATTAAGAACCTCATGATCAACAAAGTGAATTGACTCGAAACCTCGAGAACCCACCAAGCATGATCAACATCTGAAAGTGACGTCACTCCATTCATTAAGCTGCTCGAATATACCAGGTACCTCTCGGCAGAACATTCGCCAATGTACGAGAAATGGGTTGAATGGGTAGAGACCCTATATAAAGGCGAGCTGAATGAATGGGGGGGATCATTCATTAGAACCGCGATAATAAAAACTGCGAAAGTGTGGAGCGAATAGAAAAGCGATATTGATCGAGCAATAGGAAAGTGATTTTCGTTGATTGTGAAGTGATTTTAGAAGACAATTGCGATAGAAATTTATGGACAAGTGGAAGATAGACTTTTAATAGTGAAAATTAAAATTGTGAAATACTTAAATAAGTGATTGTGCATTTTTAAGTAATTGAATAAACTCTTTTAATTTAATTTAAAAGACATTGCGTTTTCACTTTCCCGGAACATTAAAATTATTGGCCGCGAACCATAACACGCGACAATATACTGCCCTCTGATGCGTGGGGACCTGCAACAACAGAGTCATTCAAGCGTTCGAAATACTTTGTAACATTTAATAACGATCGCAGTCGATGGTGTGAGGTAGTGTTCCTAAGAAATGAAAATGACGTGCTTCATGCATTCAAGGAATACAAAACGCGAGGAGAAAATTCGACTGATAAACGAATAAAATATCTGATTACGGACAATACAGTCGAGCCAGTTCGATGAATTTCTGAAAAAAAGCCGCAGCTCTAGACGTTTGACAGTGACCCTTAAACCGCAACAAAACGGTGTTTCTGAGCGTATGAACCGAACTCTTGTAGAGATGGCAGGGTGTTTACTGATGCAAACAGGACTTGGCTGAAGCGCTTCCCGAATTGAACTATTTACGAACAAGGTTTCCAACAATGTATTTGAGAGATCGCACTTTGTATGAGCATTAGTGTAAACGCATCCCAAACCTGACCCATTACAGAGTGTACGGAGCAAAAGCGTACGTGATGCAGAAGGAGCCTGTTTGGAGTAAATTTGAAGCCAAGGCGAAAGAAGGCGTCCTGGTGGGATATTCTGATAAATGAAAGGGGTATCGATTATACTTTCCTGAAGACAAAATGTTTGTGATAGCCAGGAACGTAAGATTCGTCGAAGGAAGGGTGACGCAAAAGTTCGCCAAGAAAAGCGTCAAGGAGTCAACTGAGAGGTTCGACGAAGACAAAGAAGAGAGCAAAGTTGAGATAGAGATAAAATCCAACGAAGACAGTCAGTTATCTGCGAGGAGAGATAGCTCGTTAGTGCCCCAGATTGTCGTAGACTCGTCAGCGAGGTCATCGGTGACAACTACTACGCGAGTATGCGAGCAGACCGAGATTAGTGCGCTTAGGCAGTAGAGACGGATCGAGAAAACTGTATCAAACAAAATAAACTTCAACGGAATCAAGAGCACGCGACAAAGAGGCTGATGACTAGGTGAATGAAGATGTGTCCGGAAATGAAGTGCTCACGAATGCTGCAGACGATAATGATCAAGCAATATAGACGGCAAACCTAGTTGATCTGTCGGTAAAAAGCGCCATGAGTAGCCACGAGTCTCAAGACTGGTTAGGGGCAATCGCCGAAAAGATAAAAGCGCTGATCAAGCACGGTACATGAACTCTGGTAAAGCGACCCAAAGACAGAAAGGTCATTACGTCTAGAATTGTTCTACGGAATAAAATATAGCCAGATAGGAGTAGCAAGAGTTATTACATGCGGATTCACCCAGTGTGAAGGAATCAACTTTGCTGAAACGATCGCGCCTGTAGCTCACTTAGACACAGTAAGATTACTAATGGCTTTGGCAGTGAGAGAAAATCTTCAAGTTTTTCACCAGGACGTGCTACGTACCCGAACGGAGAGTTGGACAAGGAGATCTGCATAGAGATACTAGAGTACATCGAGGAAGCGCTAAATGAAATACATAGTGTGAAAAGATGATGAAAGTTAAGTTGATGTCAAAGCTCGTAAAATGATTTGTGAGTTCTGAGAAGGTGAAAACTTGTCTGGGTTGAATAAAGCCCTGTATGGCTTACGTCGGATGCCAGTGGAATAAAAGGCTGCACAGGTTGCTCAAATATTTAAATTTAAAATCGACGGCGAGTGACACATGCCTGTATTACTTGTATAGCGCGAACGAGAGAGCGTACCTTTGTAGTTGTGTATGGTGGCAATATTTTGTACATGTCAAACAGTGAGAAAAGATTGAAGATAGAGCGAAACTGAGCAACGTGTTCGATATAAATATTTGAGTCTTGCAAGTTGTTGTCTCGGCATTGAAATCAAACAAGGGGCTGATGAAATTAAACTAAGTCAAGCGGGGTATGTCAGAGATCTGTTGAAAATGTTTGGCATGAATAAATCGAAACTCACGAATCCACAGAGCGAGTCGCGAGAAAATCTGCCTACCCGAATGCTGCAAAAAATAAGAACAATATATATACATAGCTTATTCGTTTGTTGATCTGCTTGGCTGTCGCTACGAGACCAGACATCGCATTTACTGTAAATAGATTAGCGCAATTTAATGTATAGTATGGTGGTTGCTATTCAATTTGGCTCTGAAATATGTCATAAGAAAGCTACCTGTCGATACAACACGTATGCCACTATGCAAGTAAAACCGAGCGTTAGCCTATGCGGATGACAACAACATCTTGTCACGGTCACTAACAACCACCAAAGAACTTTTCCTGAAACTCGACAGCGAAGCAAAACTGGTAGGGCTACTAACTAATCAGAATAAAATAAAGCTCATGATGTAGTCGAGGAAAAATACCTCGAATACTTAAAATACACTTGGCGAATAAAGTATCGAAAATGCAGGCGAATTTGTGAAAGAGACGAAATATACTGAAGAATACAGCTCGCAAATAAAATGTTTTATGCAGTTTTGATGATCTTGAAGACCAGCTGCCTAACAGGAAAAAAATCTCCAGGTATACAAATATATGATAAAGCCTGTGCTATGCTGTGGGTATGAAATATGGACCCTAACCCAAGCATCCGCAAAGATATTGAACACCTTCGAAAGACGAGTCCTGAGGTGAATAATTGGAGCAAAGCTGGACGGGGACCAAAAGCGAATACGATACAACTTTGAACTGTATGAAATTTTTGACGAGCCGGAGGTCTCATCGATTGTAAGACTACGGAAGCTCACATGAATCGTATGGAAGAACAGTGAATACCCAAAACGGTATCAAATAAAAAAAATAATTGACTACCCAAAAAAGTGTCGCTCAGAGAACTGAAGGGCGCAGACCTGTGGGAAAACCGAGGAAACGCTGGTCTGACTCGGTCGACGAAGACAGTTCATCGCTGCATGGATTTCAAAATTGGAGGACGCGGTCAATGGACCGAGACAGTTGGAGGTGCTATTTTCAGGAAGAAGAAGAAGTAAAGACAGATACCGTTGTGCGAACGAATTCCCTTCCAGGATTGAGAGCTCGTTGGTCTGGCTGATGTAAAGCGTTTCCCGAAATTGTCTTGAGTTGGATTGATCCGACACCTAACATAAGGTAACTGCAGAGGATGCCGGAGTTACTTAATTGCACGATATCGTGCAGTAGACTAGAACTTTTCCCTCTTTTCAGCGTTCAGTTTTGTTGCCCTGCGAAGATCAAATTAGGGGAGAGATAGTACTTCCAGATGTACACAGAGCACACCTTAAAGCCATTTCTCCAGAATATATGGACAGAGTTATGGGTATGGGGCTGGTGGATCTTGGGGAAGTGTTTCTGCCGCTTTTTTCCAGTTAATAGTGTAACAATCTCTCCATCCATGGCAGTTTGAACGGAAATTAATTTGGAATACCAAACTTCACTCTGCTGCTATTGCATCAGTGACGACTCGCTCTAGGATACCAAAATCGCTAGCCCAGTGCTAAGTTTATATTCAGAATCAGAAAATAGTTCGTGGAGGAAAGGTATGTCGTGCCAGGTGGTAAATCGGGCGATTCCAGAGGAGGAACCAAACCATACAAGGTTGCCTTTCTCCTGTCACCACTAAAGCATCACGAGAGGGTTAGATATATTGTATTACCAAAGATACATAACATGGTTGTGATTTAACAACAAACAGCCATATCGACCATTATACCATTGCGTAGCCTTCTTTATGTAATTCTCATCCTTCGGAATAGAGTTTTTCCCTGTGAATTAGATTAGTGATTTTAGTTATTTGAGTATTCAATCGATGATCCTTTTGTGACTCTTTAGGTTCCTCCTATCTTGAACTGCGCTTTCAACTGGTTTTTCATTACTTTAGTAGTTCCATTGGCTACTTATTTTCTCTATTAATTAGGTTTTCATCCATATTATGTTACTCTAAACAGACAATTATTGAATACAAATCTCTCAGAAAGTATTTAGTCATGGACGAAGTGGTTTTGACAAAACTTAAATACTAATGGGGATCCCATCGATTTGATAAAAGTTGGTAAATCCCAAACCTCGCTCATTCCAAGAATATCCTCATCACAATTAAAGTGTATACAAATCTGAAAATTCACAGAATAAGCTTCAAGTTGTTCCTGTCATATTAACTAAAATCCTAAAACACACATAGAATAATCTTAACTGCGCAATCCTTTGCAGCATTGTATAAATGAACATATATTTATTCAGTGATATAGGGAACATTCCAAGTTCTTTTTGCAATATTCTCGATGCAGACACAGGTGTATACTAAACTTAATCATCACTACACAAAAGATGCAGGTGGTGAATATTTTTTCTATTTGCTTATCTTATCGAATGTGTAATATTTATCCGATGATAAATTACTTTTCAAAGCAAATGCAATACTCGTAGAACACTTTTCATTATCTTTGTAGAATTTACTTTTTAATCATTCAGTAAATATTGAACCATTATAAAAGTTTACTACAAAAAGCGATATAACGCGTCATTTTGATATTTTAAATTATAATCAATTACATTTTGCTTCCTGTTTTTACGTTAGAATTTGTTCCTGTAGCTGGTTTTTTTTTAATTGTGGGGTAGACCCGGTAAAAGGTCTGGCCCGAAAAACGGCCTGGGCCAAGATAAGGCACTGGCCAGCGGGTTCGATACGTTGTCCCGACTGCTGCAGGACTGGTTCACATGCTGAGCCAAAACGCGGGCGTACAAATAAAACTTGCTAGTAGTAATAGGTAGGACTTGGATTTTCCATTTAACCAGTAACAATCAATCGTGACTCTTTTGGAGGTGAAGATTCCCGTGTTGAGTATTCTGAAACCCAGATTCTCAACCCATTCGAAAAGATATTTACCTTTAGTGTTAGAGAGATTATCACCCCAATAGGTGTGTCTCGCGTTCAGATCACATCCGATCATAATGCGTCTAGTAGAATCTAGTTGTTGCTTGATTTCACCCAATCCAGGAAAAACAGCGCTCACTGAACAATTGGCAGCAGTCTTCGTTGAATTACACGAAGGAAAGATGGACTGCGCACAAGATTGATAAGTCACGGTCCCCCGATTGTCGGTTTTGACCAGGAGAAGAGGACGATGCCTGCGACACATTTTTTTGCGTGCGAAAAATGGGACAGGATGCGACGGAACCTCCACAGGGAGACGGATAGTATAGTCGCGGTGATGCTTGAATCGGTTGACAAATATAACTAGGTGGCACATTATATTCGGGCAGTCCTAAAAGATAAAAGGGAATCACAGCAGCCGGGGACGTCGGGGCTGGGGGATCGCTTGTTCGGCCTCTTCCCCTCTCCCCTCCCGCTAGAGGAGGGATTCCTTTGCTTGAAGGCGTAACAAAACTAAACCTGGCCCGAAGTAATGTGTCAAACATTTACCAGACTGGGTTCTCGGGTTGACAGGGGAGGTGTTTAGTGGGTAGTGCAGTCGCTTGCGAGCATGGGAGTCCCACACTCAGTGCGTAAATGACATTCAACTCCCAACCACAAAAATTTTCAGATTTGAACGTTGTTGCAGTGACGCTGGGCGGAGCAAATATCGAGACAAGGACAAGGTTAGTTTTATGGTTTAATGTTTGCACAGCAACCGTTTCTAGACTGGTATTTAAATTAATGTGCCTTTTAATATTCTTGCGTAAAAGCAAACTAAATTGAAATGTGCATAAATAAATATATAAACAATAAAATAGATGTGTCTGAAATAAATAAATTAACGAATGTAAACATATAATATATGATTACATATATAAATACATAAATAGACAACTATATGCATAAATAAGTGAATGAATAAATTAATAAATACATAAATAAATAGCTTAGTAAATAAATAATAAATATAAATAAATAAAATGAATGTAATGAATGAGGCTGACTATTACGTCATTGTCTCCAGTATCGCAGCTCGCACCGCTGTTCCCTCTCTTCCTTCAATATTTTTTAAAAGGGAAAACAAACACGAATAATTTAGACATAGTCACTCAGCCACAAATACCTAGATTGCTCCGTCTTAGCTCGACCAGCTTCAACGAATCTAGCAAATGAGTATCTCATTGGAATTGTTGGTCTCGTGAACTCAAATTCGGAGGAGGTGGCCCGTCTATACTCGTATATGTGATATATGATTGGGACGCCTTCAAAATCAAAAACATATCGATTTATGTCCAAATACGAGTACACGAATGCTTCTGGAGGAATGAAACCAGTAGCGAGGCAAGTCGCAATTTACCCGTCTGTAGGGTTGAACGACTGTAAAATCCAAAGGTTTTCACTCACAGTTACAGATCTTGCGATATGATGCCGAAGAAGTTTCAGTATGAAGATATCGACTCTTGTCACTTTAGCGGTTTGATAAATTCATCTATTCCATACATATTGCTTCCAGGCTCTCTGTACTAACCAATACATGCACAAAGACATTTCCTTTCGAAAACTCTTAATTTCTCCATAGTAATAGCACTCTGGTTGTATCAGATCTGAAGTCCATATGTCAAAACTGGTCTAACCAGGGTCTTGTTACAGATAACTTTGACCTTTTGATCAATGTATCTGGAATGAAAGAGTCGTCGAAGGGCCATGACTACTTTTTGTGCTTTACTGAGCATGATTTTGACATGTTCAGTGTAGTACAGATACTGATCGAGATGAACACCGAGGTATCGAACACAAGATTTATGCCAAACTCGTTCTGAACTACCCTCACCAGCCATAATATGGAATCTCCTTCCAATTACGTTTCAGGTCTTGACTGGCCCCTGCAGTGTTGTCGGAAACAAAATTGTTTCGCTGCACATCATTAAACATTTTTTGAAGATTACTCTGAACTATTGTAAGTTTTCGGTCTGCCAAATAGATGATCAGATCACCAGCAAACGTTAACCAATGATAGCGTTGACGAGATGTTAAAATCAAAGCCGTTCAATAGCTTGCAAATGAATATTGAGAAGAGCAGATGTGCAGTAACTGTTCCCTGCTGTGTACCATTCTAGACCTTGTAGTCGCGTAATGTCGTCAGATTTTCATCATTTGCCATATAACATATTGCACATCATGGCGACAAGGTGCCTGGGGAACCTGTACTGAAGGAGTTTAAAAATTATTCCATCTAACCACACCATATCGAATGCTTTCTCCATATTAGTGAGAAACGCTCCATCACTTTCTCAATTGTTTGGTTTCCAATAGATGCCTGTTACTTTCTTTATCGCATGTATGGTCGAATGCCTGGCACGAAAACGAAATTGGCAATTCGGCATCAACTCATATTTATCAATGTGGGCGTTTAATGCTTTCTTTAGTATCACTTCAAATACCTTGAAGCTGATTGGGCGAAAGCTTTTAAGGCTCGAAGATTCTTTTCCTTTCTTCAAGATCGGAAATACCTTAGCGTTTTTCCGCTCATTTGGGAAATATGAATTGCTCAACCTATTGTTGAGCAATATGCAATAATTCCTAATAGCAACCTCAAGCAAATGTCGGAGAACTACATTTGGGATACCATCAGTACCACATGTATCATTGTTGTTTATCCTGCGAAATATGAAACACATGTCTTCTTAACTGACAAAGTAATCAATTGGATTCAAGCTCGGTATGAGGTCAGATGTTAATGTTTCATTGAAATGAAGAATTGATTGGCCGTTCAGGCTTGATTTGAAGTCGGAAAATTTTGCTTCAACGACCTCTGAAAATATTTCTTTCCCTCTCTCAGGGTTTGGTAGATGAACCAATTCAAAATGTTTCCCAATCAGGGCAAGTTTATGCAAACTATCACATATAATCCTGTTTCCATTTCTATCCGGAGTCGTAATATCAATTTCGATACCAGCTCTATCGAGAAGATTTATCTCATCGGAATAAGCTATTACTTTCGCGAAAACGCCATCTGGGTCCTGGGGGCTAATACCCCTCAGTTTTGGCGCCCATTGATTGCTGAGCTCACTCCTGAAGTATTAACGGATTAAATTCCGGACATTCTTCAGGTGTAATTTCAACAATTGTAGACCGAAAATTGCCGAAAAATATTGCTGACGGGTGTGAGAAGAAGGCTTTTTCAATCTTTTCAACCTTGCGATGGTTGGTGTTCATACCCTTCCTCGATGTTTAATCTTGGAAACTACTTTCTCAATCGTTTCCAACATCAGCTTCTCTAACTTCGACAAATAGAGATCTATTTCATCGTTAGTTAGATTCCTGTCACTAGGAACCATTGAGCAAGCATTGCCATCATCAGAAGGGGGACATTGCTTCTGGTAATCCCGATTAAACTTTTTCTGAAACATTCCCCAATCCGTGTTTTTGAAATTCAATCGATGACGTTCATGTTGAACTGGAATGAGGAAGACATCATCCCTGATGATTGATTTCCATTACGATTACGTTATGGTCGCTATCATAAGGAAGCACATGCAGTTTCCGTTGAAGACTACTAAAGCTAAATTCAAGGCTTATATCAGCAATGCAGAGATCCAAATACGAATTCGTCCTAGGGTATGTTGGGAACACCGAACCATATATATTGCACCTGTTTTCAATTTGGTTCTCTGTTATCCAAGAATCAGGAATACACCTCTGGAATTATTGGTGACGATCAGCCATGATGTATGCCGGGCATTCAGGTCACCGGCAAAATTATAATAAGCAGCTTGTTCAATTCGAGTATATCAAACAAGGAATTGAGCTCCTCCTTGAACTTGAAGACATTTCGACCAAGTTGTATAGGCAGAGATAACGGAGAAGTTATGTCTACCTGGTAGTGAGATTTTGATAACGAACACTTCTAGATTCAAAGGTTTTGAATTCGACTTTAGCAATATTTTAGAAATAATAGAGTCTTCTCACCAATATCCCGGTGTCATCTCCTCCATCACCGTTTATCCTTGAATGTCATGGAGCACCATGAATTGAGGTGGGTTTCGGTGAGAAGCATGATGTCAGGCTTTTGCTGCTTAACAATGAATTCAAGGGGATATCGATGTAGAGTAACAATAGCTTTGACGTTGATCGTGATTAGAAGAGGCCTAGCCATGGAATAGTGACTGAATGACCAGCTATTTTGAGGCATTTGAAAGACCTAAACCCTGAAAAACAAAATTAATTTTTTAATCTTGTTTATCGATTCTTTCCCATGAAGAATTTAGTTGCTGGTAAATTTTAAGAGGCAGCTTATTATTGCCACTTGCATTTTTTTACATTATTTGCAGCATTTTCGGCTGGTCCTCGAGTGGCGAATGCAAATTGTACTCCAGGCTTGACGAAGTTGGAATGTATGACACTGCGGTCTACTTGTGGTTGCTTTGGAACAAATTTAACTTTTGCATCTTGATATCGGGGCATCCTCGATATGATGCTGGATGACCAAAAACATCGTAGTTAACGAAGTATAATTTTTCTTTAGGCACCGTCTGAACCAATTTGCACTCACCGGGAGTATGAACGTCTTTGCATTTGACGTACCGATAGTGCAGGGCGCAGTTGGGAGCTGAATGACTAAATCTTTGACACCGGTAGCACTGAAATTCAAGTACCTTATTTGTTGAAGGGCACTTGGACTGCTTTTGTTTGAAATTTGTACCAGTCAATTTATCAAATTCTTCTCTTCTACGGTCGACCTTCTTGTCGCGAAGGTTTTGACGGAAATAAATTTAATTTCTAGCGCAGCTTCCTTGAGCACCTGAAGAAGATCGATCATATCCTCTCCGCAGCCCAAACCCTTCAACAAAAAGGTGTGATTTTTTCGCTTTTCGGGGTATATGTGAAGTGTGGAACCTCCCAAAATCCAGCGCACCTTTGGCTCTTGGTTCTAATAGTTGATTTTTCTGGATTAACTCTTTTGATCTCTAAATTAGTTAGTTTGTTTTCGGCTGCTAATAGCCGAACGATATCTTTTCCGCTTTGTCCGAATACATTGATTGGCGGAACTTTTCGGCCTATTTGGTGGCTTTTTCAGAGGAACCAGCAGAATTGCAAGCTAGTTGCTTCTCTTTATTTTCATTTTTTTAATACTGAATAAAATTTACCTTATCTTGATTAGAATTACCTTGGATGCTTTCTTCAATTTCCATTTCTTCGGTTAATCCCTCCAGCGCTGCAAAATATTGTAGTTTTGACTCTCCTTGGTGCCACCAGCACTTAAAACTTCTTCTGGAATTGCTTGCTTTGGACTTTTCTTCGCCTTTGTTTCCTGTTGCACTTGATTTTGAGTTTGCGACTTTTGAGGCTTCATCCCTTTGTTGATTTGGTCTTTGAGGGACTGTATCTCTAACCTTAGTTCATCATTTTCTTTTTATAGTTTGATTATATGTTTATTCTCCGCTATAATTTGTAGCTTGCATCCGCCATCTGCGGAGTTTTATTGATATTGTTTGGCGTTTGGCGATAATCAACAAAAGATGATTATCGCCAGTTTTGTATCTTCGTTCCCCCAGGTTGCCCCATTGGTGGGAAGCCGTCGGGCTCCTCCACACCAGTGGTCCAGAAGTTTTCTTGGTTTCTTCACTTTTCTTTACTAATCGAAGTAAGGTAATATTCGACAGAGTCGATTACTTCAACAATATAAGCTTTTTCCGATAAAAATTAACTTCGGACTGACGGTTTGAAAAATTAATTTAATTTTTGAAACTTTTAACAGGAACGATTTAAAAAACGTTTATATGCAACGAATGCTAACGTAGAATGGTCCTTTGCGTAGGGATGTACTGTGTGGAATTATTGATATTTCTTCTATTTAGTCCGACAGGATTCACGTTATTGATGTGAGTTAGTTCATTTCCGATCTTGTTACCTGGTTTCGCTACTTCAATCAAATCGTTTGGGTGTTGGTCGGAATCTATATCCCTATCTACGCCATATCTATAATTGAGATTGCCCGGTATGAAGGTGTTTAGATTGTGTTTTTATGTGTCGTTATCAATCGCATCATTGACATCCTTTGGCGGTCCAAAAAAAGCTTCAATTTTTAAGCCACTCTGCTGAACGTTCGATACGTAGTAGTTAACTTCCTTGTTAATCAGAAAGCAATGGATAAGGGAAAGTTTAATAAGTTTTCCATCAAATCTTCTTTCAAACATTACCGGAAAAGTCTTCTCTTTGGAGTCAATGTTGTATCAGTTTGTTTTCACACTTGGCATCGCATTTGCGTTAATCGTGTCACCTTTTGCTTCCGAGCCGGTGGCCGCGCTTTCCGACCACATGGACACGTTGGCCTGTACGCTGTCGCTAGGCTGCACTGAGTTAACGGTTTGCTCCGTTACCGTGTTATTACAACAAAATTCTTCCTTTTCACCTTTACTTTGTATTTTCTGCAGCCCAGAGCTTGTATTTCTTTTTTTTTGTCATTTTCTTCTGCGGCAGCCTTAGTTATGATCCTTGTTTCACTACCCTTGCTTAAACCGGAGTTCGGGGGGCGCCCTCCCACGTGGCCCTTATGCCCAGGAGGAAGTCTGGGATAGGAATGCGACTGTAGCTGAATAATCAATACTGAAATTACAATTCAACATCAGTTAGTGGCGAAGCTGTTTTTTCATGGCAACTTTACATTTTCTGTCAAACATGTTTCCATTCGTTTAGACCAAGAGTTTTTCACAAAAATCATTATATTGCATCCTTGTCGCCTTAATTAAGATCAGTTGACAAAGCATGATGGGAGTTCGTTCCCGATCCTAAAGCTCTAATTTGACGCTAGTAGTCGTTGAAGGCTTCTTTTTTATCAATCACGTCTTGATATTCTTCATCGAATCAGTTATTTCGCCGTTCTTCGAGCTGTTTCTAAGACCTTTTCAGCAGAAGCTATTCCTCACTCTCATCCCTTTCTGCATCATTGTGGTGCTCATATTTTTCCTGACCGCAGTGGTGTTTTAATGAAGTTTAACCAAGCAGGTTTCCTACTTTGCTTTGGTATTAGGATTTGATCGTACATAAATGATGGTTCGAATCGCAGTCTGTGCCACAGAGTAAACGAGCGTAGAGATTGCTGAGAATTTCTCTTTCAATGAAAACATCGATTTCGCCAATGTGCGATCCTCAGGCGATTTCCCAATCCTTTTAAAGTATCTAAGTGTGGAAAACAGATAGAGCCTGCAATGAGGTCTCTGTTGATGGCGAAATCTATTAAAGAGGCTGTGTCCTCCATTTGTTGCCTTTAAACTGTCTCGCAGTTAGTGCTTTTCCGCTACTTAAGTCAGTACTCTGACTCACGGAAAAGTAATAGCTGAGAAAGTTTACTTAAGGCATGCATACTCGTATCTAAATACGATTTTCCAGTCAGTCACTTCTCTAAACATACATTTTTGCACGCACATCATTTTAAATTCACCATATACGAGTATAGTACTCCTCGTGAATCTAGGAAAACCAAGTCTCATCACATCAGCTACTAATTAAGTTTACAATTGACCCAGTTCATAACTCGTCCATTTCAAATTATCTTTAACAAATGAAGATCAGATTGAATGAATCCAATGTAGATCACATAGTTTCGTATGAATGCAAGCGCAATTATGCATGATTTAATTGTCTTCATTTCAGTGTGCAATAAAAAATACATTCCTGTATTGAATTATAACGATTTGATGTATTTTCAAATCCAGACAAAACATATGAACATGCAAACATGTTCGGAATATTATTTATGTATTTTTACTAAAATTTCACATATGAGAGATTTGTTTGGATTAGACGAGTCAGACCAAATTATGCGTGCAACATAAAAATGTGTATGCGTGCGTATCTGATTTAATTTGTATGTTTTCTTACCGTGATCGGATTATTCGCTTATTAGCCGTAAAGAAATAAAAAACGTATCTTTTACGCTTATAAATTTAAGATACCAATGTAATATAATTTATTTTATCTTTCATTCTTTTATTCCATTTCAGACGGCTCGTGAAAAATTATCAACCCAAAAAGAAAGAGGAAGAAGACTATGAGTAAGTTTTCTTTTTGAATTGTATATTTAACGTGTTACGAAATTAGGTTTTTATTTCCTTTTATTTATTTAATCGAATGCATTTATCAACACTTTCCTGTTATTGATTGTTCAACGCAACAACGTCGAGACAAATAGAAATTCATTCTAAACTATGTTGGACTATCAAGAAAATAATTTCCACTCGTACTGAAATCGAAATTTTCGTTATCAGAGGATATATAAACTGTTTGGTGTGGTTTTGTTGTTTTTATTTGTTTTCTTCGATTACTGATCGATTGAAGAAAATAAACGAAATTCCATTTAGCTTTTTGTAATTAAGGGTGATTAGGCAGTGTAAGTGAAAAGATAGGAAACGAAGTGTACGTGTACGTTATTTTGAAAAATGGGGGCACGATGCATTGTTTGGTTTGACATGAAAAAATATCTTCTACTGTTGCTATCATGGAAATGATTTCAGATTTAACTTTCTCAGCTATACTTATTTTTATTTGTAAACAAATTTTTTCTTCACCTAGCCTTGATCTTATTGTATTTCTTATGTTTAAAATTTCAATTGCACATGCACATGTTACAAATACTCTTCTTGTTATTAAACCTTCCATGCCTGTAATGTATTCGAGCAAACCCCCTATCGAAAAATTTGCTGTCGGCATTAGTCCGAGCCTGAGGGTAATTTTGTGATATTACGTCAATTAGAGACGGAATTCGGCTGGGAAATATCACATTATTGTGGGGCCAACGAAACTATAACGTTCGAACATTCTGAAGTGTTTCTATTGGCAATTTGCTTTGACTTTGATATCTTTAATTATACTAAATTGATCGTAGATTATACGTTTTCAGATCCCAATGTGACCTTTTGGTAGTTGAAATGAGATTGAAGTGATTTTATTTGCCACATTCAAGAGATTTTCTGATTTATTGGGCAAATGAATTTATTTTTCAATTTATTATAAAGTAAAAATAGAATATTCGCAATTTTTTGTTTTTTAAGGACTTTGTACTATTTTACAAAACTCTATTGAAATTATGTCCTGTCTGTGCGCCTGTCCGTCCGTCCATCTGTCAGTGGGTCACAGCATTTTTTTCTGTAACTTTAGCAGCTACGAACACCAAAATTGATATGTAGATCAGAAATGATTGTTTCTTCAAATTTTGGTATCAACAACATTTTCAAGGTTCTTAACCCTTAAACCCTACATGGGGTGCTGAGGTACCCCAGGGTTAAATATTTTCTAAATTTTTCTGTTCGTATTATGCTGCTGGACTTGAGTGCACCTGTACTTTTGCTTGGAGCCAGCCGTGTAGCGTATGAGCATACATAAAATAATTGAACAGACATTTAAGCACGTGAATCTCGTATATATTAATTATGTTTATTAATTACGTCTTAACAGATCAGAGATTCGAGCAAGAAGAAGGAAAAATATGAAAAGATGCATTTTATAGAAAGTTACTATCGATATTCCAAACTGTTTCACTGATAGATGTCTCTTTGTCGCTTTGATATTCACTACAGTACTTTCCCTTTTGGACTTGTCAATCAGACACTTTGAATGACACCTTTTTTGATTTTCTTGGACCAGAATACGTTTTTAAAAGTGGATGTCTTCTCGTAATTGACGATTGACTGCGTTGATTCCCAAATTCCGGAGTAATAATTAATGTCGGTTTCAGTCAGTCAGTTGAAATCATTGATTCCTTTCCATCCATTAAGACTATGAAGACTTTTACATTTATACGTTGCATGATACAATAAGGTCCAGTATACTTGTAAGGTTGTTCTAACGTTGGCGCATCAAAAAGAACTCGAATAAAAACGTGATTGCAGGTATTTAAATCTTTAAATATGAAAATGCGTCCAATAAAATGATGGTTTACAGATGTTGGTCGGAGATTTTGCATGTCGTTACGAAATTTTTCCACGAACGTAAATTCGCTCCAATGATGCAATCGCTTGTCGTTTACAAATTGCCCAGGTATCCGCAGGGTCGTTCCGTACACCGTTTCCGCCGCTGAGCATTTTATATCTTCTTTGTAGGTGCAACGTAAACCCAACAAGACAGTTGGTAATGCGTGTACCTAAGAAGCATCTTCGTGGCACATTAACGCTGCTTTCAAAGATTGATGATACCTTTCTATCATGCCGTTCGGAAGTATGATATACCGTCGTCCTAATGTGCTTGCATCCTTAAAGCTTTGTTGAATAGCATTGATTTGATCTGACTCCCACGATCTGTGGTCAGTATCCTTGGAGTTCCGAGTCGCGCCACCCAGTTGGTGTAAAAACTTAGCGCTACTACCTCTGCTGTTATTTCAGTAATTAAAATTGCTTCCGTCCATCTCGTGAACCGCTCGATTATCGTTAACACCTACTTGTTGCTATGAGTAATAGGTAATGGTCCCACTGTATGCGATTTTAATTCCTTATTCCTTAAATCGCTGGAATATCTCTCGAAAGTGCCGCTTGTGTTCTTCCTCTGATTTAGAAGCAATAATGATATCGTCTAAATATCCGAAATAAAAGGCTAAACCAGAAAGAACGATGTCAATAAACCTTTGAAAGGTCTGGGTAGCATTCCTCAGTCCGAAAGGCATTTTCAAAAATTTGAGCAGCCCGAAAGGAATAATCTTCGTAGCACTAGAGCCCCTCGCGGGTCTTCGCTTCCAGCAAACTACACCTCCAACTGTCTTGGTCCATTGACCGCGCCCTCCAATTTCGAAGTCCCAGCAGCGATGAACTGTCTTCGTCGATCGAGTCAGACCAGCATTTCTTCGGTTTCTCCACTGATCTCCGGCTTGCAGTTCTCCCGACGAATACCTTTTTGGGTATCCGTTGTTCTTCCATACGATTCATGAGCCCACTTCACCCAACACTCTCGTAACGGATATTCAACCAACGCCAGTAGCTGATGTTTCTAATTCCGCTCTTAATCTGCCAGCACCACAGAAGGTTCCATCTCTTCATGTCGTGGCGCCGCCGAAGCAAATATTTATATCTCGTCTGGCTAATGAGACATCGACGAATGAAATTTGTGATTATGTCTCAACGAAATTTGGACCTTCAGTAAAGATCATCAGCTGCCACAAACTGACAAAAGACAACATTGAGGGAAGAGTTATAGCTTCCTTTAAGCTTATTGTACCGTCAAACTGCAGCGTAGTTCTTCAACCAGAATACTGGCCTCCTGGAACACTAATCAAACCGTTCGAGGCAACCAAAAGAAGAAATTTTCGTCGCGTGGTAAGCTCTCTTCCGAAACTTTAACAACTGGTCACCCTACAACTTCTTCAAATATCAATTTAAATTTTGGTATTCAAAACACTTCTCGTAGCTTTAATTTTTATTATCAAAATGTACGTGGCATGCGAACCAAGCTGGAAGCCATTAAAATTGCCTCTTCCATTTCCGGCGATGATTTCATTTGTTTTACAGAAACCTGGCTGACTCCTGATATCGCCAGCAGTGAAATTTTTTCACTATATGATGTCTACCGAACTGATAGAGATCGTTTGATTTCAGGCAAATTTGACGGTGGTGATGTACTTATTGCTACTCATAAAGCCTTAGACAGCAAACTCTGCTCTGACTTTTCACCGTCTCTTCCAGTAGAATGCATCACTGTCTTAATCAATATCTCTCAAGCCGTGGGTTTAGTATTGCTTTGCGTATATATCCCTTGCAATGCTCCTTTCCGCGTTTACAACCGTTTTTTCTCTGAATTATCCTCGTATTTCTGTAGCATCAACCCTCTATACAATGTTTTAATCTGTGGTGACTTTAACATGCCTTGCCTAAGGTGGGACTCAAGCTCTCATACCCTCTCATCCTTCAATGATCTCTCTATCCTATTTTCTTCTTTTTTATCGCTTTGCTCCCTATCGCAATTAAATATGATCCCAAACGCAAGCAATCAACTTCTCGATTTCATCCTTACTACCAATCCTTCCTCTATCTCCTCGATCACAAAATCCCCCTCCGAATATGTGAAACCTGATCCCCATCATCCTCCGCTTGAGGTTCGTTTATCTTTTCTTGCACCTCAGTCCAAACGCACTCCTTTTTCCCCAAGATTTAATTTCCGCAAAGCCAACTATGCAGCCATTCATCTCGAGCTGGATAGTATTGACTGGAATTCAATGCTACAGAAGCTAGATGTCAATTCAACGCTATCAACTTTCTATGAGAATCTCAGCATTATTGCAAACCATGTACATACCTATCTGCCAATCCCCTCGGAAAAAGAGCCCCAACAGGTTTTCCGCTGAAGTCTCAGACGCTCTTTATTTGAAGGACCAGGCGCGCAGAAAACTTCATTATTCCAACTCTAACACTGACCTCACCAACTACCGACTGCTCCGTAAGGAAGCCAAAAAAGCGGTTAAGAACGCAATGCAATCTTATTATATGATTGAAACATCACTGCAATCTAATAGTCCTAAGCCCTTTTGGACAACTTCCCATATTCCTAATATCTTCTCATGGCGTAATTGCCAAGCTTCTGATGGGCAAGCTATCTGTGACCTTTTCGCTCAATTTTTTTCCTCCACATTTAAGGTTTCGAACCCCACTAAGTACTCATCGTGTCCTTCTCCTTCCCCTATTATGCATTCTATCGTGACCTCTCCATCGGAAATTGAAAATGTGCTGCTTATCTTTGACATTAATGGTGGTCCGGGTCCTGATGGAATACCAAATCTGTTCGTTAAGTCATTATCTTCTTCATTATCTACCCAACTATCAATTATTTTCAATATTAGCCTTTCTTCCTCCTGCTTCCCTGACGTCTGGAAGCATGCTAACATCTTTCCGATCCATAAGTCCAAAGTGAAATCTCTAACTATCGTCTGATTTCTTTGCTGTCTTGTTTTGGCAAGCTCCTTGAGAGAATTATGCATAACAGAATGTACGATGATATCAGTATCCTGTTTGCAAATGAACAACATGACTTCATTAAAGGTCGTTCGACAGTAACTAATTTGTTAGAACTTACGAATACCATCTCTCTTGCTTTCAACAAGAGTCAACAAGTCGATGTGATATACACCGATTTTGCTAAAGCCTTTGACAGTGTTGATCATGGCCTTTTGGCTGACAAACTCCGATCGTTCCGCGTTTCCGACTCTATCCTCTCTTGGATCTTAGCCTTCTTATCCCAGCGCTCCTGCACCGTTACATGGAATAATTTTTTTTCGTCGGACTCATTTAGCCCAAAATCTGGTGTTCCTCAAGGATCAATTTTAGGCCCTTTGCTATTCAACATTTTCATTAATGATCTTCCCCAATGCCTGTCCTCTAATTGTCTTCTTTACGCTGACGATTTAAAAATTTATCGCCCCATTAACTCCAGCAAAGACTGCTTATACCTCCAAAATGATCTTGACAATCTCCAAAATTTGGTGTCAAGGTAATTTACTTCCTCTTAACATTTCTAAATGTTGTCACATGAGATTCACCAACAAAATTCATCCAGTTTTATATGAATACCAGATTGATGGATCGGTGCTCGCACTTGTGGACAAATTTAAAGATTTGGGAGTAGTATTTGACCCAGGTTTGAAATTTAACATCCATGTTTCATGCATAACCACTAGAGCTTACGTGTCGCTGGCTTTATTTTACGATCCTCTTGCAAGTCTTTTAGCATTTCAACCAGCGTCCATCTATTCGAACTTCTAGCCCGGTCTATCCTTGAGTATGCCTCCCAAGTATGGTCTCCTCACTATACCAATCTATCGGATGCTGTTGAAACTGTACAGCGTAAATTCACACGATCTCTATTCTACAAATCTAACCTCACTTACAGCTCCTACGATGAGCGCTTACAAATCCTAAACATTCCATCATTCAAAAATAGGAGAGAATTCTTAGACCTGTGCTGCTTATTTAAATTATATCACGGTATTCTTTCATCCAACCTTCGTGAAAGGCTTTATATACGTCCCACCTCAAGAACGCGTTCAACTGACATATTTTTTGTGTCCTTTGCTCGTACCGATATTTATTTTTATTCATTTTTATTACGCGTATCACGTCGTTACAATGAGCTCCAGCCGGGTCCTCTGCCACATTCCTTAAACGCTTTTAAAAGCATATTGCATAATATTCTGCTTAGCTTTCAATAGTTTATTAGTATTTTATATTCTTGTTCTTTTTTTCTTAATATAACTTTATTTATTCGCATGTGTTATATTATATTATATTTCATTACCTATTTTGTAATTGGGTTCACGGATCTGTAAAATAGTGTAAATAAATAAATGAGTCCAGCCCATTGCAGCTTCCGCAGTCTTACAATTCTTGAGACCTCCGCCTCGTCAAAAATTTCATACAACTCATGGTTGTATCAAATTCGCCATTGGTCCCCGTCTAGCTTCGCACCGATTATTCGCGTCAGGACCCGTCAATCAAAGGCGTTCAATATGTTACGCTTGGGTTAGGATCCATATTTCACACCCATAGCATAACACAGATCTTATCACAAATTTGTATACATGAAGCTTTGTTTTCCTGTGTATGCAGCTGGTCTTCAAGATCGTCAATACTGAATTTATTTCAATACTGAATTATATTTCGACTTTTTCCTTACCGGTTTCGCTATTTTAGCGCCTAAGTATACAAGTTCGTCTACATTTTCGATATTGTATTCCCCAAATGTGATATTTTGGGCATTCGATATATTTTTCCTCAACTGTATCATGAGCTCATTCATTTGTAGCCCTACTAGTTTTGCTTCGCTGTCGAGTTTCAGGAAAAATTCTTTGACAGTTGTTAATTACCGTGACAAAATGCCGATGTCGTCTGCATAGTCTACTACTTGTCTCGTTTTTTATAGTAATGTATCTCGTGTATTGATACGTAGCTTTCTTATGAAGCACTCCAGAGCCAAATTGAATAGCGATGAGGCAAGTCCATCTACCTGCTTTAGCCCGATATTTGTAGCAAAAGCACCGATGAGTTGATTATCGATGCGGACGGCATTTTTATTTTTGTAAGACGGACTCATTTGGCTGGAATACCAAAGCAAAGCATTATTTGGTATGCTTGCTCAAATTTAACGAAAATTTGTTGCACCACTATGTTGAACTCCCAGTATTTCTCAAGTACCTACTTGACTGTGAACGATTGGTGTTTCGTCAATCGACCTGCTCTAAAACCACTTAATACTCCCCAACAACACTGTTGGCGTATGATCCGATTTTATTTTCTAAGATCTTTAAAAATATTTTGTACGTCGTACAAAGCACTGATAAGCCTCTGCAATTTTTGCACAGTAGTTTGTCACCTTTTTCGTGGATAGGGAATATAATTGATTGGCTCCACTCTTTCGGCATATGTTCTTGTTGCCAAATAAGCTGCATGACTTTGTGAATAGCTTTATGAACACTACTGCCACCATATTTGATGAGCTTCACTGGAATCTCATCGATGCCCGGCGCTTTATTATTCTTTTGGGCTTTGATAGTGGAACAAACTACATCCAGAGTTGGTGGGGCCAGTGGGAAATCTCCGCGAACATCTATAGGAGCTGTGGGAAGGATTAAAGAGGTTCTTGAAATATGATGCCCCTCTTTCTTTAATCTTGGAATCATCAGCGATGATATTGCCGATGCCATCACGACAGAGCGTGGTCTTGGGCTGATAACCACGTTTCAGGCTTTTCACTACTTTGTATGCTTGTCTTGTGTTGTTGCTCGGTAGACTTACATCGATGCTTCTCAATTGGTCGTTATAGTATTTTCTTTTCTTAATTCTAATTATCTTATTCGCTACTTTTCTAAGATTTTCATGATATTCTCTATTCGTCCTCGTTTTCCTACCTAAATATTCTTTTTAAGCCTGATTCTTTTTGTCCAACGTATTCTGGCACTCATCATCAAACCAATCTTTTCTCTTGCGCCGGGCTTGATGTCTGATTGTCTGTTTTGCCACGGTTTGAATACCCGCTTTCGCGTCCATCCAGAGCTCGTTACTTATTTTCAGCGATGCGTCTGATAAGATGAAAGCCAACTGGTTGTCGAGGGTCTCCGTGAAATTTTTCGCTACAGACGCCGTTTGGAGCCTTTCGATGTCAAATTTTTGTAGCGGGTTGGTCTTCGCTGAATATGCCTTTGAGATACGACATCGATAGTTTAATTTGATCAAGTAATGATCTGAGTTACTATTGACTCTTCGGTATGTACGGACGTCAAGTATGCTCGAGGCACAACGTTGTTGGATCAGAACATGGTCAATAATCTGGTTTTTTGTATCGCCATCCGTTCATCCGTCATTTTATGAATGCGTTGATGAGGGTAGCAAGTCGAACGTATGACTAGATTTCTGCTGCATGCAAAGTCAATCAGGCGCTGGCCGTTTTCATTAGTTTCATCGTGGAGGCTAAATCCTCCAGTCGTTCCCCGATGAGATATCATTGCCGACCTTAGCGTTGAAATCATCCAGAATAATTTTTGTGTCGTTTGTAGGCAATGAGTCGACTAGTCTTTCTAGGTAATTTTAGAACGTTTTCTTCGTTTCTTCGTCCTTTTCATCGGTCGGGGCGTGAACATTGATCAGCCGGATTTTGAAGAATTTAGCTTTTGTACGGATTGCACACAACCGTCCGTTGACTGCCTGAAAATCAATAACGTCCCTATCCATAATAAAGGCCATTCCGAATTCTCGTTTTCCAGTAGGCTTCCCACTTTTGAATATTGTGTGCGATCTCACGTCTTGAATATCATTTCCAGTCCAGTTGGCTTCCTCGATTGCCAGTATTTTTAATTGATATTGGCTGGCCTGTTGTAAAAGCTCCTTTATAGTGCCAGGATAATTGAGTGATCTGTCATTCCGGCGTCCAATGCCATAGTCCTTGGTTCCGTTTGCGAGGTCGTTGCTGTGAGCCGAATCCATTTCGAGGGCCATCTGCCGGTTTCGAAACATTTTAGGGTTTTTTAGGGCCTCCATTCCGGCGAGATGGTTTTTATGTCGATTCCGTTATCAGGCACGGAAGACTGGCCGTCACGCTCTTACGTCTCCACAAAGAAGGTGTACTCGTAAGTAAGATTTAGCAGCAAAGCTGTAGATGTATTTATAGTTATTAGCATTTCTCGGCATTTAATGTCGCATTATTGGGGAACCAGTAAACCCTATGTGCGACCCCGGGAATATTAACTACCATTTAATCGTAGGGCTTAGGACTTGGAATCATGGAAGCTGTGGGTTGGGGAAACAAGGGGTTCCCGTCTCCTTTCGCAAACGGGCTTTTGACCGTATACGGTGGAGCCCGAAAGGAGTAATTACCGCAGTCTTTTCTATGTCCTCTTCGGCTACCATAATTTAGTGATAAACGCGGACGAGGTCGATCGTCGAAGGTATTGTTTTGCCATGTAAATTATGGACGAACTCTTTTAGACAGGCTCGTTGGAACCTATCGTTGTAAACGAAAGATAAATCGTTTGCCTGTTGCTCTTTTTTTCCCCATATGTTCGATGTTTCGCTCTCTAACGCATTCGTCGTTTTTATAAAATTCAATCCTGATCAGAATATCTCAAAAAAAAAAGTTGGACGCTGTTTATTTCTGATTGAATGTGGTCAGTGGTTATGCTATCCTTATATTCAGGAACGTAAAAACATCCCACGAAGTGTGCACGCTCTTTCTGTTGTCTGTAGTGCCCGAAAAAAACCACAAGGACCAACACTATTTACATCGTATTCAATTTCATTTGAAATGACATATGAAAAAAAAGAGCTAGGTGTCATTCGTGTCAAAGTGCGGGCTCGACAAATATGTAAAGCATGTGTGTCCAAAACATGGTTTTAGTATAATGTGAAAAATGTGCGAAAGAAATAAAAAAATAAACTACTTGCAAGCAAACATTTTTTTTTGTGGAATTATTCTTGGTTTTTTTTTGCTCCCTTTTGCATATTTATTTAGTGTTTATGGACTATTTTTTAAAATATCCTTTACTTCTTTCATTTTACCATTGAAAATAATCATTCAAACAACAGCATAAATTTGATTCTTCAAATCCGAACCAATTTCTGAAAATGAAATCCGGATGAGAGTTAAAATGGCATAATACGGGATTTTTTTGAAATAAACTTTAGATTTACATGTCAATGACTTTTGGCCTTTTCATATCATATGCTGAATACAAAACCCTTTTGACAGGATCGCATATTCTGTCTAACTTGTTTGTTATTTAAAGTTATATTTCTTTCAGGGTCCCCTTACTTTTTTACAAGAATTTTAAATTTAAGTACTTGCGCAGATAATTTGTTTTCCAACGCCTCCTTTCATAGATATTCTGTGGTTTGTTCACTGAATTACACAATTTTCACGAATGTTAATCAGATTTCATTCAAGCAAGTCCATAGTAGTATCAATGAATAATATATGATTCAAAAATTACATAACTTCCTACTACGGAAACTTCCTTCTCTCTAGTTTCTGAGAATATACTCGTAAATATTTAAAACGCTTTGCTGGAGAATGTGGAAGCAGGAAGTTATAAGAATATTCCTCTCGTGTATTCAGACTTTAACAGTCGTGGAACATTGGATATACTATTCAAATTTTTCTCATTCTTTCATCGAATGAATGCAGTTAGTGGTATTGTAAAATTTTCAATCACTGCTAAAGTGTCAGTAAAAGTAAAGAAAACTAATTCAGTTAAAGAAGCCTTTAGAATAACGCCTCTTTAGGAGGAAATCTGCTCAAGATATTTTCTTACACATTCAAAAAATATTCATAGACATCACCTATCAAAAAGATTCTTTATTGAAATCAGTAGATTAAGGTTTGCAGAAATTTTAATACGCTCATATGTTATCTGGTCCGTTATTTCCAAGCTACACTTCAAGCAATGGATACAAGTTATTTTTCAATTTAATTTTTTGGTTAGGAAAGAGTCCCTAAAGTTTTTAAGGCGTCTGCGTCACAGAAGTTTTTCTCCAAAACTCTTAAAAGGAACAATCTCTAAAGTGAAGTGATGACCTTTCGAATATTTTGGAATCGAAAATTTCAGGGTGTTTTAAAGGGGTTGGAAAAAATCATGGTATTTTGTTGTCGTTTGGTTGGGAGGTGAAGGCTAGTCACGCTCTAAGTGTAGAGCTCCCAGACGCGCAAGACGTCTGGATTACCCACTAAACACCTCCTCACCCCTAAAACCTTTTGACACATTACATCAGGCTAAGCTTCGTGTTGCGAAATCGTGGGGTGCCTTCAAGTTGGCCGATTCCTCCTCTAGTAGGAGGGGAGGAAGGGTTGCTAGAAATGTAACCTCGCAACCCCGACGTCCTGTTCACCTAGGATTGCTGCCAATCATTGAGTGAGCAATGTCTCTCCTCGCGGGCAACTGTCTCCCCCCATGTCTTCGTTTCGATGACGGTAGATTGTACGGCGGCATCTAGCAAGGACGGCGAAAGGTATCACGCCTGCGATGACTAGCACCGTCGAATCGGAGACTGTCGGATATGATGATATAATCCTCAGTGCTTCTGTTCCCTGTACCTGTAACAAGCGTTTTTGATACACCTTGCTGCGAGCGTTGCCCCATATTTCTGTCCCATACAGTAGCACCGACCCGACTCTACGGATCTCATCAGAAGTCACTTCTTGGTGGGTTGGGTCTTCCTAAGTTGGCCATAAGTTGACTCAGAGCCGATACGCCTGAAGCAGCTTTATCAGCCATTGCCCTGATTCATTCAGAGAAACTCATCTTCGAGTCGTTCAGTACCCCCAAGAATTTAACTGATGGTTTCTATTCAAGTACTTCGTCAATACTGATCGACCTTTCTCTAGGGAGTCTCTTCTGTGTGAAGATGAGCACTTCGGTTTTCTCCAGTGCTAGACTGAACCCGCGAGCAGCCATCCAGTCTCTTACCTGGCGCATTAGCATACCAAACTACGTCTGTTCGGCTGTGCGTCCAGCAACTAGCGCCGCAACATCGTCCGCATACCCGATCAAGCGTGAATCATCCGACAGTTCTAGTCTCAGTACCCCGTCGTACGATGTGTTCCACAGGTCTGAACCAAGGATAGATCCCTGAGCAAAACCCGATGTAGCTTCCATCCTTCGTCAGCCCTGCATCTTTGATTCTTCAGGTAGTCCCTCAATAGCCACATATGATATTCTGAAACTAGAAAAGGGTTTCTCAGTGTATCCAGAACATCCACACATTCAGCGAAGTTGAAGACGTTGCGAGCACCAAGTGTCACCAATTGCTTGATACGGCTATGTGCCTCCGCTTTTAGGAATACGCTTACCACCTCTGCAATTGCATCAATGGTATAGCGACCTGCTCTAAAGTCTACTGCCAAGGAGATATGTCGCCACACGAACCGCACCAGTGAATCTTCCCTTGATAAGTTTCTCTGGTACTTTTCAAGCCGTGTCTAGTATGCAAAACAAGCGGTATTGAAGACGGCGAGCCAGGATTCCCTTGTTGCTCAGTACGAGCCTCGCTACTTTCCATCGTTCCGGGAAAATTCCGTCCCGTGGGCAAGCATTGCATGTGCCGAGCAGCAATTCAGGACAAAGGTGAAAAACGAGCTGCAACAATTCAACTGTAAATTCCAGTTTCAGCTAAGTGAAGAGTAAGCACTCGATTGCTGTTTGGCCGTGGACTGCCTCAACACGGACGGAGTGGGAGGGGAAAAGTGCCCGCACTACCTCGTCCATCTTTTCCGCTTCATGTATGGAGGGCGTCCGTAGGGCACTAAACTTCCGCATGACCAGCTTGTAGCCAAAGCCCCACGGATTCTTGTTCATATAGTATTGTCCACTAGATACTGTCAGCAGCGAGCCTTGCTTTAGTTAACCAGGTTGCGAAGGCATTTCCTGGCCAACTTATATGCTGCGATTCGGTTGCACGCATCGTCACGGTTCCGTACCCGTTGAGCCTCATGCCGGAATGTGAGACACTCCCTTCAGCGATTTCAGCCGACCACCAGCAGGGTTTTTTGACGGGGTATAGAAGCGCTGCAAGCAGTCATGATGATGTCGTGGTTGAGGTCACCACGTCTTTAGCTATCAGCTCTTCAGCTCTGCAAACCTTTCAGTAACTGTGCACTATTCGTGAGCACCTTGATGAGCCTCTCGACGTCTATTCTCCCAATGTTCCATCCAATCGTGGTAGGGCGAGAGTGTGGGCGTTGGGAGACAGCATGACGGATCTCAAGCACAATGTACTGATGATCATTGACTGGATAGTCCTTTAACACTTTCCAATTATGTACCCTCAATACCAGAGACTCCGAGGCGAATGTCACGTCGGGTGTGGTTCCTTCACAGCCGATACGGCGTAAAGTCAAAGTATCGCCGGTGTTCAGCACGACAAGTCCTGTCATGGCCGCTATCTCTAGTATCCGTTTTCCCCACGAATCAGCTTGAGGCATGCCCCATTCGATCGTTATAGCATTTAAATCTTCCCCAACGAGTACGCGGCCATCTGTGCTCGAGACCGCGTCGTTCAAAGCATTAAGCTTGGCTTGGAAAGATAATATCGATTCGTTTGACGTTAGGTACACACTAACGAATGTAGTCCTTGAACACTGAACCCACACGAAACCATCCTTCTGTCCAGAGCTCTCCACTAAGAAAGCAACTCTTTTCCAAGCCTAGATGGCGGCTGTACCAGATTTATGATGCTGCTTGCTGAACAGTAACAAGTCAGCTTGACTGTCTCTCGTAAACTGCTCGAGTATATTTTAAACGAGTGTACTGCGATGTAGATTAATTTGCAGAATACAACTCATTGCAAAAGTGCTTTGAATTTGCTTAGGTCTTCCAGGAAAAGCCGGCATTTGCCTGTACCTCGCACGTGTCTCAAATCATCTACCCTTAGGTCAGCGTCTTGGCAGAGTGTAGTAATCGAGCAGTCGCCTAAGCAAACTGTTCGAAAACCACCGTAATACTGAACCAAATTTTAATTGTAAATTTAAAAAAATAACTATATTATTTAAATTTCCAATTAAAATTTGGACACGGCAACACCTTTTTAACGCAGCTCATCCACGAATTGCATGGTCGAATGCAATCTACAGGGACGGATGAGCTGGCTCGTGAATTGCCGTTGCGACTAATCCCGTAAGGTGACTATTGGTAACAACGGGAAGTCTGATACGGATCGCTAAGCAGCGAGCACGCGCGAGCACTGCGCAGGCAAGCGGTGATTAAAAAGAAAAGTGCAAGTGGCCAAAGATAAATCGAATTGTAATTGAAATGTTTACAAATGTTTAATTGAAGATAATTATGTTGAGTGGTGTTAGTGCACTGTAAGGTATATGCGCGGCGGTCATTACCCTTTTATTCGTACATTGCGCGTATGCGGTTTAATTTGAATTTCCTTCGAGCTCGGATTGCTCTGCTCTAATTCCAAACTCCACGCATTTGGTCAAATACGCGACGGTGGTAGCAGTGCCGTTTTATTTTGGTTGCTTAGTTGGAAGTTGCTTATCTGGGATTTAATATGGAATGCGCTATGAAGGCATACAAATTTGAAACGACACTCGAGTGTCGCGACAACAATGGGATTTTATCAGGAAAGAGACCGTGGTAGCTCGAAAGAAGTGAAATTTCCAATTCCAAATGGCCCCAAAATTTTCATCTTTGAAGATTCATGTCGTTCCAAGTGCTGTGCTAGTGGGAAAAGTTCGAAACTAGTGGAGAGGGTTGTAATGCTAGGGTTGCGCCTGATAATGGGCATTGGATGATTGTGCGTAACAGCAACAGTAACATTTGTGGCTTTTCGTCGCGATACGTGAAGGGAAACGCTGAAATCCGACGTGGTTGACCGCAAACAGCGAAGACGTTGTTGTACTTGGCGTGGAAAAGAAATCTGTCGGAAAACTGCAGGAAGAACGCACTGTGAGAAAAATTTGCCCGCTAGTTAGTCATGTAGTGAGGGCTGCTGGCCTTACGGCCGATGCTCGAATTTAAATAAATCGGGCTCAAGTTGAGTGTAAAAGCCATAAGTTAAACGTCGTAGATCCCGTCACATTGGAATATATAACCAGATTCATCGCTGGCCTTAAAATAAATACACACAGAGTAATGGACGACGTTCATTAGGCATGTTGTGTTTGATTGAGCTAGTCATCGGATGAGCTCACCCATTTTTAAGTCGTTTACAGGTGCTCTCGCAGGGTAGAGTGGCCTTCCGCTCGCGTGCCTATTTATGGTATAGTATTATGTGAAGTCTACAACATAAATTTGCCACGTTCATATTTTTCATTTTAGGGAAAAATTCATGCAAATTATGTTTGTATGAGCTTTTCACTTAACTGGAAAATATATGGCCATGTCTACATTGGATAACACAGTCAACATCTCTTATTTCGATAGCAGTCAAGTTTAAGTGAGGCTACAGTTGCCTTCTCTCCAAGGATTCTTTGACTGCGTCGCGAAACGTATCTTTGTTGGAGGCTTCTGGCCCGAATTTCTCCAATAGATCACCACGGTCACCTGAACGAGTCGAGCGTACGGTTTTTATGGCAGTTTTTTTTTCTCGGTTTTCCGCTGCCTTTATCTCTTGCAGAACATCCGCATATAATCCACCGGCGGTGGCTTTGACCATTAAAGCCTGCCCAATAGCTGCGCATCGCTTCCTATTCTTCTCCCGAGCAGCATCAAAGAATTCTATGTTTTTCGAATATTTGGGCTGACTTTTTTCTGTTCCTGTGGTAGCAATTTTTGCTGCTTTTTTAGCTGCCTTCCGTTACGGTCATGGAACAAGATAAATCTCAACGCCAATGTGCGAATTCGGACTGTTGTGCGATGGATTATTATTATTATTATTTTAGCTGCGTTAGATAGCGCCTCTAATGGAATTTGAACCTCGTCCCTTCTCCGCTTTTCCCAATCCCCTTTTTAAGGGTTGCAAGCCAACCTTGTGCTGTTATTAGGTGTTGGGAAGACTACCGCACCTTCACATATTATTTGTTAGCTCAATGTACATATTAATAGTGTTGTATTTTCTAGTAATTTTCAATAGAGGTGGTTGATTTTTTTCTCCTTTTTAGGGTTTTGTACTAAAGTACAAAGACCTATTGAAATCGGTACCTGTATCCGTCTGTTCGTCCATGTGTCACAGCAGTTTTTCTCCGAAATTATAGAAGCTACATTCATGAAACTTTGTGGAGAGGTTGAAAGTTATGACTTCTAAAAAGTTTTTGGGTGAAAATGGAGTATCTATAAAAAGTATTTTCAAAACAGGTCTTAAAATTACTTTATCGGTATCGAAAGAGGCATGAAAAGGGGAAATGAATGAGATTTAGGCCATTTTAAATGAGATTATTGCATAAAGTTGTGCTATTTTTCGCGAATTTCAACATTTAAGGTACATGCTATTAAAACTTGATTGAATTTATTAATAAATACCTGAAGGTGAGCAGCTAAAAATAATCGGTGAAAAATTTATGAAAGTTGATCCAATAACAAATAACATTATGGTTGAAATTCTTTCCACTTTGCTAATAATAGTAGAATCTGTAAATTACATTTTTTCGTCAGTAAAATTGGATTAGTAGATTCAATTGGATGTGAGTAGATATTTAAGTGTCCTTCAAAAGTTCCTTACGCTCTATGAGGCTTAATGGAATATACAGAAGTTATTGCCGTTTGACTTTTCTCCGATTACAACAATCAAAAACGATTTTTCTACAACATGGGCTTCCCTTCAAACCAAACACTACACTGTTGATTGTATTTTCTCCAAATATATAACACATATAACAAAAAGATACTTAAGATTCAGCTTAGTCGATGATTTTAGCAATATTGCAACAAAATGTTGGTCAGTTAAAATGGAGTAACACTGGTTTTTCTTTTATAGCAAAAATCTATTTGTTGTGCATGTCATTAAAGTTTTTCTTGAATTAAATCATTCTAGACTCGTATGTCTGCATATCGTATGTTAAATTCAAAACCCTTCTAAAACGAGCGTAGTTTTTCCTACCCAACTTATTGTCAATTAATTGATAATATTTAGTAATTTTCATTTGATATTGTTTGACTAATTGTTTTTGATTGAATATGGTTTAAATTTAGGGTAATTTAATGTTTTGAAACCTGCTTGATGTCTTTATAAAATTTATAACGATTGAATCAATAAAACACATTTGGATTTGAATTTCAATCCAGCTAATATTCCTCAGAGAAAAATATTATTCAAAAATCAACTGGACCAGCATTTTTCATTCGCAAAAACTGTTTTAAATTTTAAATATCGACGGTTTGAACTTACTACATGGCAATAGATAAATTTTTGATTAGAGTTTATTAGAATTAAGTTTGAACATATTAGATATAAGTTAAAAGTGTTGTGTTCCTTGTAGTATATGCTTCCTCATTTTTTCCAATTACTAGATAGCTTGTTTTTAGCACTACAACCTCTTTCGGGCCTTTGCTGAGAGACAATTAAGAGTTTCTCATTATCTTGACCGTATCGGCACTCGAGAAGGTGATATAGCTAGTACTGCGCTTGGCCGTATGTTCATCCACCCAGCTGCAAAACGTTCTAATTTTTTTTGAACAGCACTTATCATAACTCAATGGGCTTAAAGTCCGTCCGAAACAAATTTCATTGTTACCAACGGGATTTGAACCAGGGACATTCGGCTTACGAGATGAATACTCTAACCTACACACCACGCGGAATATTTCTATTAACTGATAATACATATGCCATAATTCTCATTTGATTAAAGAATGATATTATTTTTTCGAGTATTTAATTCTTTATTTGAAAATTTAAAGATGAACTGAGTTTCATTACTTGGTTGCATATTGCAAAGAAACCAGTTGGTAAAAGTAAGATCAATAATTTCATATATTTTAATAATTTTTTTACTGTCTGCGTATATTTAAGTGGTATTATTCATAAATTTCTCCGCTACCTTAAGTAAAATGTCAGAAGCGTGACTCTGGAATATTTAAGAAAATATAACGTTTTAATTCAGTTATATATTTGTACGTTAAATTCAACCTTCAGTAAGTGTCTCACAAACTCAATACAATACAATATGCTAATTACAACTTTCAGCAAAAAATATTGCCCGTATCACTATAAGATCGTAAACTTAAACATTCAACTTAGATATGCAAATTTTAAATGAATATTCAAATAAATATTTTCAGCTGATTAATATTATTAAAACGAAAACATTTTTCCCAACGAAGCGTAACGTTTCTCAATTTTAATATCAACCATTATACCTACTTATATTTTCGATTTTTAAAACAAACAAAAGAAAATGTGATAAAAATCAATCCGGTATCTAAATTTCCTCCCCGAGACAATGAAAGATACGCTCGCTATCAACAAATAATTTGAATCTTTATTTTTATAGACTTCCGCATTCATTTCAACTTTTTTTTACTCGTCCCTATCAAAACCATAAACAAAGCCCACCAACATTAACAAAAACTTAGCCATCAACGGCGCGCTATCATCAATTCTTGGAATGTGGGTCAAGATGTCACTACAACTTCCTAATTCATCTTCATCTTATCCATGACCACATCTTATCCAAATTTACAATAAATTACAACTAATTTTCAGCGTAACGTGACTGAAGGACGTTAATGTGTGTGATGATGCGTTCATTCAACTGCGATGAGACAATTTCATTCACTTCAATTGACCGCAATTTTCTTGCTTGCGAAAGTAAAATTTTGCGCCTTTTTTCATATCCGGTCATTGTGGATGTTTGAAAGTGATTTAGAGAGAGAAAAATTGTCAAATTTTGATTATTTGTCGCAATCAGGAAGAACTTAATTTGTCGGTACAATTTCACTGAAGTGACAAAAGTGCTTTAACCCATTTTCTCCAATCAGCATCATTTCAAAGTACCAAATAATCGTTAATAGATATTTCAGTGAAAACAAACGCCAAACAAATTTGTTGATAGTTTGCCAATAAGTTCATTTGAACTGCTCCTTGGCTGGCGTTCAATTTCTTTTCTTAAGAAGAAAAAAATCCGTTTGAAATAGAAAAAGTATCCTATTTAAATAATAAAAGCATAGCAGAAAAAAATATTTAAAATAGAAACCAGAGTGAATGACCGCAATGAAATGAAGAAAAATGTAAATCAATTTGTGTAACTTTTTAACAATATAAACAAAAATTTCAGGTGTAAAGCAGATTTTGCGAATGTTTAAGCCTCTGGTGCAAAATCTTTGTGAGTTTAAGACGTTTTTGACTGTGACCTTGTTCGCATGTTCAATATCATTCACCTTTTACACATTTATCTAAAGATTGCTTGATGCTTATTTTTACAACTTAATGGATTTCACTGTGTAAACACGCATCGTAAATATTCAATGGCTTTGATAAAAACGATTTAGACAACAAAGAAAGAAAGAATGAGTGTAGTAGTAAATTTTTAGATACTTTTTTTAGTAGGAAAGTCCATAAAATTTGTACTTTGAGAAGATTAAGAAATTAATTTCTATTCAAAAAAAATCTATAACTTAATGCATTTATCCTTAAAGAATGCGTTTTAACCGTAAGTTGATATGAATCTTTTTATTTCAGATTATCGTCATGGCAGGCATTTCGGAACGTTTTAAAAGAAATAAGCGATTTAGCCGGGCAACGGGAGGTGGTAGCAGAATCATTTCAAGCACAAATCATACAGGGCATTGCAGTATTATCAAAAAATTTAAAAGAAGATCGAAAGGTAAGATTTTATTTGCAATTCGTTAAAATTTATTAAATAATAAAGAATACTCAAATATTAGTTGATCAAAATACAGTTACTCACAAAATTGACACTCAAATTAAATCTACATTTCCTTACAAGTAACGATATTAAAAAGAGTTTACCGTGAAAATATGTTTAGATTTCACAAATTTGTCCTTTAGTGAGCTTTTTAAATTAAATTCAAACGAAATAACAGAATGTAAATCCAGGTAGTTAACAGAATAACTAAGTCATACTGAAATTCGACAAACACAAAATTGAGTGTACGCTCAGAAAATCCGGGGACTCACTTATCTAGTTCCTCAAATTTGTAACCCTCAGAAATCTACCACTGAGTTCAAATCGTAGCCTGCAGGTTTGTGAAGTTTTCTACCTATGGCGTTGTGTTTTGAAAAAGAAGTAAGTGATAACTGTTTAGAGTTCTGTTATTTATTGTGGAAATGAGAGGTAAGCGAAAGCGAGATAAGGTAAGATGGGAGCCAGCTGGTTGTCGACGGTCTCCGCGAAATTTTTGGCCACAGACGCCGTTTGAAGCCTTTTAATGTTAAATTTTTGTAGTGGGCTGGTCTTCGCCGAATATGCCTCTGACATACGACATCTATACGTTAATTTGATTAAGTAATGACCTTAGTTACAATTGGCTCCTTAGCCCAGTCATATTAGGTAAAAAAAGGGGTCAACCTCGGAATGAAAGATAATAAGCTGCAAATTGGTATGAACCTTTGTTTTGTCATTCTAAATGTTGTCTCAAAAGTCACAATCGTTATCGTGTCCGCGTCTCAAGATATTCAAGGTCAAAGGTCACAAAAATCGGTTTTTCGCGAATATCTGGCTTCCTATCGGTTAAATGAGATTTGCATTTATTATAAAAGTTGTAGGCTATAAAATTCCCTACAACTTTTGTTTAAACTTTTTTTTCATACGACCAACCGTTTTGAAGGTAGAGCGCGAAGAGTGCACATCGTACAGTCATATACGGCCTAATGCAAGGTCAAGCGTGAGTTATGGTTATCAGTACGTTATAAAGTCAATTATTTACTTGGAAATTATAATTATTAAACAATGCCTATTATTTATGTACTAACTATTAATTATTTATATTTAATTAAAGTAAGTAACTTGATTATTTATATATAATTATTCATATTTAACTATTTAAGTATAAAATATTATTAATTCTGGATTATATATTTTAGTTTTATTTTAAGTTAAAATGATAGTAAGAGTATATATTTTACACATATTTTTATTTATTATTAAATACGGCATAATATACATTTATCAAAATGTGAGTTCAAATATCAAAAGTATCTTTGTTGATTTTAATTGTAATGAAATTGGAAATGGAAGCTAATTATCTTCTTCTTGTTCGTCGTCTTCTTCTTCTTGTCGCTCAAAAATGTTCGATTCATTGTCATCATCCTCATTATCTGTCATGTTCATCTCCAAACCTTCCAGAATATCGGGATCATATGTATTTTCTTCATCGGGATTACTTGGATACAGTGAAGCGTTGAGGCAAGCTTGTCCGTTGCACTGGCCGCAAGCTAAAGAACATTGTAGCAAAAATGGTTGTGGTTCCCGCTGTGGATGCAGAAAATCAGGGCTACAATGTTCTTTAGCTTGCGGCCAGTGCAACGGACAAGCTTGCCTCAACGCTTCACTGTATCCAAGTAATCCCGATGAAGAAAATACATATGATCCCGATATTCTGGAAGGTTTGGAGATGAACATGACAGATAATGAGGATGATGACAATGAATCGAACATTTTTGAGCGACAAGAAGAAGAAGACGACGAACAAGAAGAAGATAATTAGCTTCCATTTCCAATTTCATTACAATTAAAATCAACAAAGATACTTTTGATATTTGAACTCACATTTTGATAAATGTATATTATGCCGTATTTAATAATAAATAAAAATATGTGTAAAATATATACTCTTACTATCATTTTAACTTAAAATAAAACTAAAATATATAATCCAGAATTAATAATATTTTATACTTAAATAGTTAAATATGAATAATTATATATAAATAATCAAGTTACTTACTTTAATTAAATATAAATAATTAATAGTTAGTACATAAATAATAGGCATTGTTTAATAATTATAATTTCCAAGTAAATAATTGACTTTATAACGTACTGATAACCATAACTCACGCTTGACCTTGCATTAGGCCGTATATGACTGTACGATGTGCACTCTTCGCGCTCTACCTTCAAAACGGTTGGTCGTATGAAAAAAAAGTTTAAACAAAAGTTGTAGGGAATTTTATAGCCTACAACTTTTATAATAAATGCAAATCTCATTTAACCGATAGGAAGCCAGATATTCGCGAAAAACCGATTTTTGTGACCTTTGACCTTGAATATCTTGAGACGCGGACACGATAACGATTGTGACTTTTGAGACAACATTTAGAATGACAAAACAAAGATTCATACCAATTTGCAGCTTATTATCTTTCATTCCGAGGTGAAAGCCCTAATATGACTGGGCTACCTCGTTATGTACGGACGTCAAGTATACTTTAGGCCCAACGTTATTGGATCAGAACATGATCGATCTGGTTTTGTGTGTTGCCACCCGGTGATATGAATTTCACGGACACCCTCGAAAACCAGCTAGCTCCCATCTTATCAGAGGCATCGTTAAAGACGAGTAACGAGCTCTGGATGGAAGTGAAAACGGCTATTAAGACCGTGGCAGAACAGACGATCGGACTTCAAGCCCGGCGTTAGAGAAATGATTGGTTCGATGAGGAGTGCCAGAATGCGTTAGATAAAAAGAATCAGGCGTACAAAGAATACGTAGGTAGGAATACCAGGACGAAGGGAGAACACTGTGAAAATCTCAGAAGAGTAGCAAATAAGATAATTAGGATTTACAAAAGAAAATACTATGACGACCAATTGAGAATTATAGATGTAAGTTTAGCGAGCAACAACACAATACAAGCGTACAAAGTAGTGAAAAACTTGAAACGTGGTTATCAGCCCAAAACCACGCCCTGTCGTGATAACATCGGCAATATCATCGCTGATGAAATCAAGATTAAGGAAAGATGGGCATCATATTTCAAGAACCTCCTTAATCCTCCGCACAGCTCCAGAACATCGGAGCCTATGAATGTCTGCGGAGAGCGTCCATTGGCCCCGCCAACTCTGGATGAAGTTTGTTGCATCGTCAAAGCCCAAAAGAATAATAAAGCGCCGCACATCGATGAGATTCCAGTGAAGCTCATCAAATATGGTGGCAGTAGTGTTCATAAAGCTATTCACAAAGTCATCCAGTACATTTGGCAACAAGAATATATGCCGAAAGAGTGGAGACAATCAATTATATTCCCTATCCACAAAAAAGGTGACAAGCCGCAGTGCGAAAATTATAGAGGCATATCACTACTTTGTACGGCGTACAACATATTTTCAAAAATCTTAGAAAATAAAATTGGATCATATGCCAACATTATTATTGGAGAATATCAAGGTCGTTTTAGAGCAGGTAGATCGACAATAGACTAATTGTTCACAGTCAAACAGGTACTTGAAAAATGCTGGGAGTTCAACATAGACGTACGCCAATTTTTTGTTGACTACACAAGCATACGACAGTATTGATCGTAACGTAATGTACAAAATAATGCTTTGCTTTGGCATCCCAGCCAAATTAGTCCGTCTTACCAAAATGACAATGACGTTGACGACCTCCCAAATCCACATCAATAATCAACGCACAGATGCCTTTGACACAAATATCGGGCTAAAGTAGGGTGATGATGTGTTAGAATAGAATGACTGATTTATGTTCAATGTTTTCTTACATACAGAAATACGTATACAATATTTATTGATTAATTCTGCCTTCTTTTATTACAAACTTTGACAAGCGACAGGAGCATATCTAGCAACTAGATAAAAATATGAAGAACGAATTGCTTAAGCTTGCAGCAGTGTCAAAAGCTTATTATTGCCGAAATAAAAAAGGAAGCAAAGAAAAGAGGTGAGAAGCTGTCTTAAGCACATCATAAATGGCCAAACTAAAGAAAAACTGCAAAGTCATAGATAGAAAACTTTAATTTTGATATTGATCTTTATTGATAAATAACCTGAAACGCAGTGCTAAATAATCCGTTGTCACCATAGAGCTATTGTTGCAACCATTGTGTGATTGAATTTAAAAATTCCTAAGTTCTTAAAATCTGAATTGCAGCGGCAAAGCTTTATTCCCGAAATCAACCCTAAGATTTCTAATACCTATGCGCGTAAGAACTAACTCCTAGAGGCTCGCGTAGTGCATCATTTGATTAAAGATTTCACAGAAAAAACGGTATAAAAGGCTGTTATTTTATATGATATTTATATAACATATTGCAAAATGTTGTGGGCGACTTATATGCAATTGAAAAATTGTCATATGATGGAGAATTTGAATGAGACAAACGGTGTATTTTCTGGACGAAACTTATTATGATTTATCTTGAAATTTATGTAACATCTACATTCAATAAACTGTAATCCAACTACACTAAAAGCGCGTTGGGTTTGGTCAGGATGTTAATATACTCATTCATAGATTGCTATAATGCGAAGGGCACTTATTTCCATGACCATTCATTGTGTGATTAGGGGTGAGCTGGTGGTAATAACTCCCAATGCATGGCTTAACCAACAAAATCACTTTAACTGATGAGATGGACCTATGAAAAGCATGTTACATCGGCAAGCTAAATGCGTTTTCAATTGTTCTAAGCATGCATCGATTATCTCATAATGGGCTTTTGAAAAAAGACACAGTATGCAATTTCGCAACTTTAATTGATTGAGCTTGAATTAGACGAAAGTTTAAGTTAAAGCCATTGCGACGGTACGTTGGGCGGATGAAATTAGAAATAAAGACAAACGATTGATTGAGAGTGAGTCAGGTTCGAATGAGCGTTATAATCATTGTACATACTTGTGCGTAGTACTTTTTTTGGCGGTTAAGTTATAGTATTGATTTGGAGCGGAACATAATAAAATTTTAGTGAAAAATTTCTTAAGACGTTTACAAGGATTGGGAGCTTCTTAATTGGTAGGAACGGCGATTAAAACAATCCTCAAAAGTGAATACATCGGTACGGTTTTCATGTAAAATAATATAGCTCAATTAAAAATAGTAAAGATTAAAATAATTTAGGTAAATTCATGAAACAATATATAAAAAACATATTTGAAACCGCACAAAAAATATACATACTATAAGTAGGTACATATTTTTGTTAGTTATTATACGCCCACGAATACAGCTCGCAAATAAAATATTATTTTCAGTTTTGACAATCTTGAAGACCAGCTGCATACACAGGAAAACAAAGCTCCAAGTATACAAATCTGTGATAAGGCCCGTGTTATAATATGGGTGTGAAGCATGGACCCTAACCCAAGCATCCGCAAACATATTGAACGCCTTTGAGCGACGGGTCCTGAGGCGAATAATCGGAGCGAAGCTAGACGGGGACCAATGGCGAATTCGATACAACCATGAGTTGTATGAAATTTTTGAGGAACCGAAGGTCTCAACGATTGTAAGACTGCGGAAGCTGCAATGGGTTGGCCACATGAATCGTATGGACGAACAACAGATACCCAAAAAGGTTTTCGTTGGGAGAACTGAAGGCCGGAGACCAGTGGGGAAACCGAGGACCCGCTGATCTGACTCGGTCGATGAAGACATTTCATTGCTGTTCAGATTTCGAAATTGGAGGACGCGGTCAATGGACCGAGATAGTTGGAGGCGTTATTTGCAGGAAGCGAAGGCCCGAGAGGGGCTGTAGCAAACTAACGTTTCCATTCGAGAACTTATTGTTAAGCTGTGCTGCAAGGGTAAATTATTACGGGAGATAGGAGGAATTGTGGGACGGATACATTCTGCAATTCAAAAAACTAGAAATAAGTGGCAATACGAAGGAGCCTTAAAGAACAGTGCTTGCAGAAGAAGAAAAGAAATTCTTTCACAACATAATGAACGGCTCATTGTTTGCATGGTAAGGGCAAATTCTAAAACAAGTTGTAATGAATCGGGTGACGCCGCTGAGTGACCACTACCAACACACCTTGCTGCTATGTGGCTTGTCATCCCATGGTGGTTGTGACGTTTGCACATCCCACGTGAATTTTGTCGTGGGATGTCAAATTGAAGTTGACAGCCATATGGCAGCGGAGTTTGGAAGTGTGTCGCTCGCTCTCTGTCGCGGTTGCCTCAGTCGTCGCGAAAAATATTCTTGCGAGATGTGCCACTTTTCGTGTTGACTATTTTACTTCAAATTATTTCCTCCGAACAAGCCAATCCCTGAAGTGTTTTATCTGTATACTCCGTGAACTCGATAATTCAACGAAGCACCACATATCGTAAATGGTGACACCTTCATAAGTGATCGATTGCCAGCTCCAAGGTTAGATGATCGTCATATTGGTCGTGGGTTGGATGCGCTATCCCTGAATGGTGGCATTTACGACAGCAGTGGCAATCAAATGGAATGTCAAATACCTGCAACTTTCCAACAACGCTGGGCGACGGAACAGTACCCCGGATAGTTGCAGCGCTAGCGCAACACAATCAAAACTCGTCACACTACGAACCAACCCCATCATCAACACAAATTCATCGCGGAAGCGCACTCACCTCATCGTCAATAGTAGCAACCAAATCCCATCCAACAACAGTGTCACAACATTATGTTAATTCCTCATCCAGTCATCAGTCGCATTGCCTGAATAGCCCCAATGCAGCGACGACCCACATTGTTAACTCAACGGGAACTTCGCAACACGATGCAGTAGGGACCCTCAACGAAAAAAAAAAAATAAGGTACATGTAGTTATAAAATAAATAAAATGAAAGTAGAACAAGGACTTGTTTCACACAACTAAACAATAAAAACAAAGTAAATGTTACTATTCTGAAAAAGAACAAATGCCCAAAAACAAAATATACTCATACACAAAATATGATATTGGGAGCGCAAATTAAAAATGCGGGAGTTTTTCAAAATTTTGAGAATTTATTTCAAAAAAAATTGTAACAGACTGATCAATCGAAGTATTGTCCATCGCTAGCCACTACTTTTTCCCATCTTTCTGGCAACATACGGATACCGCGACGAAAAAACGACTCGTCTTTTGACTCAATCCACGAACCGACCCAATTTTTGGCTTCCTCATAAGAACGAAAATGCTGATCAGCCAGGTCATGCGTCATCGATCGGAACAAGTGGTAATCAGAAGGAGCAATGTCTGGGCTATACGGCGGGTGGGGTAGGACTTCCCATTTGAGTGTTTCCAAATAAGTTTTTACGGGTCTTGCAACATGTGGCCGAGCGTTATCGTGCTGCAAAATCACTTTGTCGTGCCTTTCCAAATATTGTGGCCGTTTATCACGCAATGCTCGGCTCAAACGCATCAATTGAGTTCGATACGAAACTCCTGTGATCGTTTCACTCGGTTGCAGCAGCTCATAGTATACGGCACCCAGCTGGTCCCACCGAATACACAGCATAAGCTTCTTCCCATGGATATTCGGCTTTGCCGTCGATGTTGAGGCATGACCAGGGTAACCATATGATTTTTTTTCGCTTGGGATTGTCGTAGTGGATCCAGTTCTCATCACCAGTAACGATGCGATGCAAAAAACCTTTCCTTTGTTGCCTTTGAAGCAGCTGTTCGCAAGTGAAAAACCGCCTTTCGACGTCTCTCGGCTTTAACTCGTACGGTATTCAATGTCCTTGCTTTTGAATCATTCCCAATAGTTTCAATCGATGAGAAATGGCTTGGCGTGTAACTCCGAATGATTTGGCAAGTTCTTCTTGCGTTTGACATGAGTCCTCATCGAGTAATGCCCCCAATTCAGTATCTTCAAACTTCTTCGGCTGTCCTGGACGTTCTTTGTCTTCCACATCAAAATCACCACTTCTGAAACGCACAAACCACCTCTCGCACGTTGAAATCGAAAGAGCACACTCCGGATAAGCTTCGGAGCGTAATCGATGCGATTCAGCTGCACTTTTCTCCAAATTAAAGAAGTAGATCAAAACTTCCCGCAAATGCTGTTTTGTGGGCACAAAACTTGACATATTGAGAGCCAAAAAAACTATGTTGTTTACACTCCGGGCAAATGACACATACTGAAAATGAAATCTATGGAATGAGGTTATGACATTAATATAGTTTCAGTATTGTCTGATGGGTATATCCCGAACTACGCCATCTGTTGTCAATCCCGCATTACTAATTTGCGCTCCCAATAATTTAAAGAGATAGACAAAAACCAGGGGAACTCATTACAGAATAAATACACGAGTAAATAGCTCTTGTCTAGATTATAAAAGAAATATGAAATTGCAACTAATGAAAAAAAAATCTTTTCAATTTCTATTGTAAGGAGAAACATAAATAATTAATATTGTTATCAAATATTAATTATTTATTTATGTAACATCTTAAATGGAACATACAATAATTGTTGCGATGTGACAACAAGAATCCAGAAAAAAACCTAAAAAAATGCTTAACAATATGGAACTATTGTATAATGCAGCCAAAGTTTGTTGTTTGTAAGTGAAAAAATGTAATTAAAAAAAAAGGAAAAAAAACAATTAAAATTAATTATCAGATCATAGATGGTAGGTCAATATTCAATCCCAAACAAAGCTTGCAATATCTTGGAGATGTAAGCAAGAAGGTCTGTAAAAATCTTCCATTCCGACTAAAAATCACTCAATAGATTTATTTGCCATTCAGGTTGTGATGTAGACAAAAGCCTTCAATCGCTAACTACTGAGCTTAATTACTTCTATTACAAACTATCAGGATAATCGCGTTTTTGTAATCTAATCAACATTTATAGTCATTACTTTTTTTGAAATGTAATAATCGAGTTTCTTTCTGTTTTCACTGATATGTCTGTTGAAAATACCGTGAATACCCCTTAGATTTTAATGATCACATTAAAATCAGTTCAATCAATTGATGTTTTATATTACATGTTAAAACATTTGGGTCTTCTTGCTTGCAATTCTCACATCAAAATACACTTCAATTTTTAAATACGAGTATATCTCAATATTATTCAAATTTTCTCAAGAAAGAAAAATAAAATAAAGGTAAAAAAAATCCATATAAAAAATAAAAAATGCAGCAAAAGATAGTATTATTCAAACATATTTAGAATTATTCCTTTTTTTTCTAAAAGAAGTAAAGCTGCCACATAATGATCAAACACATCCATAGAATGATAACGGTTGAAATCTAAGAAGAAATGAATGGTTAAAAATGAATAGTTATCATGTAAGAACGAAATCATTTAAATGGTAAGGCAGCTTTCGTGTAAATTTTTACGATAATTACTCTCATTATGAATTTTACTTCTTATCTCATTCAATCCACACAATATCTAGTTATGTTGTATATAATTATTACCAGAATTCTCTCTTGTCTTCTTTTTCATGATATTATTATTATTACATAAATAATATGGATTGTTAAACCTTAACAACGACTTTCCTTTCCAGTGGTCCCTTTCTTTCAGCGGGAATAAGAGTGCATGGTAAGTATGCCGTCGCGAGGGTAGGGTTTGACACAATCCGCTGAGGTCGGTTTCGCGTCGCGCGCGGTACGCGGTACGCTTGTTGGTTTTGCCTTTTTATTAGCGTAGCTTTCGTCGGGTTTGAGTTAGCGTAGTATATTTTTCGGTACCGCGTCGGGAATTCGGGAACGCGAAGTGAAGATTAGATTTTTGTTCTTTGACTGGTTGAATGAAGAAATACGGAGTAACGTAAAGTAGGTTTCTTCTCCGTATGATTGTGTTTTGTGACGCGTTTGGAAACGGGCGTTTATTGGTGGCTGAAAATTGTAGATGAGCGTAATCCATTTGGAGACCCGCGACCGAAATCCTCTCCGATTTAGCTGGCCGGCAAGCAGCCACCGCGAAAATGGATTACGGTGCACGGATTGGTTGACTGGTTTGTACCATCCGTCGCGTCGGCACTACTCAGACTTAACGTCTAGAACCGATGAGAGGTCGGTTCCTCGTTCGGATTTAGACTTAAAGTCAGAATCGGTTCGTCGTGTTATACGTCGGAATAATTTGAACGGAAGAGCTGCTCGGAAAAACCATTCATATCTGTGGCAAATTAAAGAAAACGTTTGGTGTTTCCAAAAACGCATGTCATTTTACCTCACAGCTTTTGGGAAAGCGTCACTTTCACAGACAAAACAAAAATTAATTTATTTGGCTCTGAAGGGAGACAAATAGTATGGAGAGAACATAATACCGAATTCAAGAAGAAAAGTTGCTGTCCAACAGTGAAGCATGAAGGTGGTACGATTAGGGTTATGCTGTAGCGCTTGTCGGGATCATATTGTACCACTTTATTATAAATAAAATTTGTCAGTTGTACCAATTGCTACTAGTCAAAAGAATTACTAATACATAGGCCTAAGATACTAGTAAAAAGAGTTCATTCTCAGCCCCGGATAAGGCAACACAATTGGAGTGAATATAAAAAAACGATTGAAATGTGACGTAATAACAAGTTGGGTAGACAGAACTACGCTCATGTCAGAAGGGTTTTGGACTCAACTTACAAAATGCTGCCAGCGGAAGCGAATAAAATCAAGAAATATGTCAAAGATGATTTTATTGGAGCAAATATGAAATTCGAAGATTATACTATTATTAACAAAGTTGAACGAATTTTCACTTCTGAGGTATTTGTTATTGTTATACTCATAAATATTTTCCTTTCCTGGTAAGAGATTGGTTTCAACCAGGAACCTTGGGTATCGAACCTCACATTGCTCTCCGAAGCGTTTATGTTTATTCTATGTTTCTTAAGCCGGTCGAAAATCTCTCGAAGATGCTTTTTATGCTCGGCTTCTGAACTAGAGTTTAGATATCCAAAGCAGAAATCCAAGTCTGAAAAAACGATGTCGGTGTACCTTTGAAAGGTTTGTACTGAATTTCTGAGTCCGAAAGGCATCGTTAAAAACTCGAAGAGTGTAAAAGGAGTGATGACCGCCGTTTTCTCGATGTCTTCGTCTGCTATCGGGACCTGATGATATGCTCGTAGTAGGCCGATGGTCGTGAAAATCTTTTTGTCACTTAAGTTATGGTTGAAATCGTTCATTCTGACTAATGTATAACGATCAGTTATCGTGTCAGCGTTTAATCTCCTATAATCTCCGCGAGGCCTTCATTCACCCGATTTCTTCGGAACCAAATGAATAGAACTGGCCCATGGACTACTTGAAAGACGACATAAGCCTTCGTCCACCATGTATTTGAACTCTTTTTTCGCTGCCCTTTAGGCTAGCGGCGTACACGTTCAGCAATCAGTGGGCCCTTGGTAAGGATGTAATGCGTGAAAAAGATATTCTGTGGTGGCTTTGTCACAGCAGGATTCGTGATTTTTTTATCTTCCGCCAAGATTCGTGAGGCGTCCTTGCTTATCTATCATCGAAGTAGACTTTGGGGATTTGCACGTGACGCGGGTGCATTCGCTTGCAAGTTTCTTGTGCTATCCACTAACTTTTTACGCTCAACGTCGATAAGCAAGTGATAATGCTGTAAGAAGTCAGCTCCTAGTATCAGATATTCCACAAAGGTGATGGTAAACGGCCAATTAAAGATCCGACAAAGTCCTAAGTCGAGTGATATTTGCTCGTCAAATATGTCGATGATTGTTCCGTTCGCAGCGTACATTTTCCGCTCTTGCTTTTGCCGGTTGCCTCAGCAAAAGATTATTGATATACCCGCTCATGTATCGACCAGAAATACTAATAAAGTTTGCCGATCAGTGACTGATAAGCGGTTCTTTTTCTTGTCGACGTCAGTTGCATCATACATACGATGATAATAACACAATTTCGATTTCGATTTACCTTGATTACGTTTGTCTGTCCGTTGTGCCCTTGATCGGCTACGTGATTGGGCACGGCTTAGATTTCTAAACGCCACATCTCTCTGCTTAAGTGTTAGTTCTTACCGGCTTAGGCAGTCCAAAAGTTTAAATAGGGGTGGATCTGTTTGTAGGGGAAGTAGTTTGCAATGTGGCTGCAATATTGGCTGGAGAGACGTTGTACCATTTCGAGAAGTAGTGAAATTTCCTTCTCGATTGAAACTGAAATGATGGCGCACACATGCACTGGAAGTCGTCGCATCCATAACGCGCGTATAGCTTCCTCCGGTAACTGCGTACCCGCCATGTCTTGCATTGCCGGTACAAATGGGACGGTTTCTGGTCGCGAAGTTCCAATTCGGTCAATACTTGCGTCGATTTCTATCATGGCGCTGTACCAAAGCGTGCTAGCAGCTACCTCTAGAATTCTTCATATTTGCATCCAAGCTGTGGTCGCTTCACAACGTCTGCTATATGTTTTAATATTTACATGTCCAGCATCGTTACCACTGCATTAAACTTCACCGTATCGGTGTAAACTTTGTAGTGCGCAAAAGTTGCTTAATTTGCGTAAACCACAGCTCCGCCTGCGAATCCCAGAATGGTGACAATTTTGACATCACGTACTTAATCTAGACAAGGCGGCTCGCTTCTAGGCTACATTTCATGGGTGAATCTTCCGGCGACTCCTCTACGGTTTCGTCGATACCAACAGGAACAGGTGAGTGATGCTCGCCGGTCGCTATTTTGCTGGTTGATTTTCCGTGTACTTGCTAAACCGTCGATACGATGGTCCTTGTCGATTAACTTTGATCCTCTTGTTCTCTAGTTGGGGTCACCAATTACTCTTGACTAGAACAGGACAAAGGATACATAAATTGTTTACATAACCACTTTCACATAAAAGGTTTGCGAAGTATTTCTAATCTTTAAATCGAATTGTCATCTAGATGACAATTGTGAAGTTTGATAGCCGCTACAGTTTTCTTTTTTGCTGCCACCTGTTGTAAAAAAGGGTAGTTATCAATCTACCCAAGTACACCGTATTCAGCTATGTTAATAATTAATTTTGCTTTCATCTTATATGAAACACAATAAACTCAACTTATTCTTTCTTTTTTGCAGAAATGCCTGATGGATGGAGCCAATCTTACACAAAATCTAACAGCACAAAGTGACGCATTGGAGCGAGCAAAACGAAATTATAGCAAAGCATATAAGGATGCAGAAAAAGCTAGAGATAATTATCAAAGAGCTGACGCCGATTTAAATTTGAGCCGGGCTGAAGTGGAAAAACAAAAACTTAATATGACGATGAAAATTCAACAATCGGACGATGCAAAGAATGAATATGCGAACCAATTACAGAAAACCAATAATCTACAACAGCAACACTTTGATGTGTTGCTGCCAAATGTAAGTAGGACATCAGTAGATCAATTTATCGACTTTATTACTGGTCTAACCTGAACCACTTTAATGTGCAAAAAATCTAATTTAAAATTAAATTAATTTGAAATCGATACTAAATTTACTTTCCTCTCATATTTCAAACAGGTATTTAATAGGTTACAAGAAATCGATGAAAAGCGAACGCGGGGTATAAAAGAATTTATCAAATTAACGGCCGATATTGAATCATCGGTTGCACCAATTATAGCTAGATGTTTAGAAGGTATTGTTAAGGCTGCTGAATCAATCGATGAGAAAGATGATTCGATCAAAATCATAGAAAGGTAAATGATGAAGAAGAGCCTCAAGCGATTCTATAATCGTATTTCATTCAAATTTTCAAACGCATAAACAAACCACAACCGCAATGAATGAATACATTTGATTTTTCAATATTTGTAGGTATCAATCTGGATTTAATCCGCCGGATAATATACCCTTTGAAGATTTATCGAAGCAAGATAGCACAGACGGATCAAATTCAACACATTATAACAATATACCAGCGAATCACTTGACTATGAAAGGTACAATAGGTGCTAATAAGCTCAAAAAACGAGTAGGACTGTTTGGAATATTTAACAGTAATAAGGTAAGAGTGATTAAAGAATTAAAACTGATTACTTAACAACTACTCACTATTCATCTTAATCAGTATAACGTTATAAACTATAATCTAAGAATAATCTAAGATTTTTTATGTAAGAATGAATTTTTTAAGTGCATTCGTAAAGTGTAAAATGTGTGATTTATTATTAAAAGAATTATATTTAAGTTTTCTTTTATGATTTCCTGCTACTCGTATTGAATGCCAGAGCATTTTTTGTAATATGATGCATCGATAAATTGTACTGTATACATAGGGAAAACACCCAAAATAAATTCGGCCTTAACAGTATAAGATAAAATGATTCTAAATTTAAAATGACGGGTATTTTGCCGAGTGTTTAATATTGCCAGTAGAATAATATAAATATTTCTCCATCTCTTCTTACGCCTTGTTAGATATTTTGTTTTGTTTCACACCCTTTTTTATTTTGTTCCTATTATTTCAATACATACTGATAAGTTCTAGAAAAAACCTTAATGCAGCCTTAAGAATGCACATCGTCACCTTTCGCATCCATTTGATTCGCATTCATATTCACTCTTAGAATTCCTCGAAAGAATGATTTTCATCGTTCTTCTGGAACTATTCATTTCACCCCATTTTGCCTTACAAATCGCATCATAATTTTCTTGCACATTCCATAATATGTAACTCACCAGTCTCATCAAATTCCACAAAATTTAACCTATTCATCTGCCAATGAATCATTTAGTTCCATTGCGCTTAAATCCCGCTTTATTAACTGCTGATATCAGTAAAAAACAAAACAAAACAAAAAGCGCAGACTTTCTCACTATTTTTCATTGTCTGTGCTGCGCTTAACAATCGTAAATATTTATGCAATGAATATTAATAAGCTGTAGTGTAAATATTTAAAGCAAAAGAAAAAAAATCACTATTCCTAAACAATTTTTTTTCTCCTCTCATATTTATGTTACTGAATTTCGGACGATACTCGTATGAATGGGTGACATACACTCACAAAATATGACGATTGATCAATCAACAACCAACGATTGATAAAAATAATTAAATGAATAAAAACAAAACTCATTAAATTCATTCGCCAAAAATGATAATTCCGTATGCAATGATGGTTGCAAATTAATGATGCGTGATGATTATTAATCATTATCAAAATGAAATCATCGGCGAAATGAAATTTGTGTGCGATAAATAACGTTGAACATTTGAAATGTTTAACCGTCTAAACGTGTGATAAATTAAATAAAATTAAATAAACGAAACGATCGAATGATAATCGCGTGCATTAAAAATGAAAACTTGAATTAATCGTAAGTATCTGAGTAATGCTAAATATATGTTAGAAATTCAATTGTAAATCGTTTTACGTTTAATATTGATTTTATGTTGGATGTATTTTAACACAATTAATCAAAACACCGGTGCTTATTATTTCTAATTGCAATGATTTTAATTTTCCAAGCATTTGATTTGCGTTTTGCTTTAGAAATTTTCAATTCAGTACACGCTCAGTATGTTTCTTGATTAATTGAAGACTTGCTACATCCTTTGGTAACAACTTTGTTTCTCTTCGTCAAAGGTGAAGCACATACAAAAATGGGGTATAGGTCTAAATTTGGTGCAACGCTCTTCAATCTTTGTAAATTTATTGTGTCCTTGTCCCTTGTGGAAGGCTTAGGGTTTTCCCAGACATTTTCATATTTAATTTCCACAAATTCAGGATGCAAAACCGACAACAAAACTATGGGATTATGTGGAGAAAACATTAATAATTGAAACTACTATACTTACAAGACCTTTTGCTTTCAGTTCTATTGCGGGATATTTCCTATTTCTCTGTATATTTTCTTCCATTTATTAAAAGATACTAGAACATTTAAGATCATTCAGAGATAAGTTAAGCTTGTTGTATATTTTTAATAATATACTTTATTTGGCAATGATTTCCCTCTTTTCACCTAAGCTTTTCTTTCATTAAGTAATTCTTTTCAACTAAAAGTTGTTAATGGTAGTTTAGCTTATAAATATTAAGCGGCTTTAAAGAATATACCACGTGAGGTGATAAGCCTTTGGATTTTTAACGAAAACAAACGGTTTTTCGGAAGAGTTTGCATTAATTTAGTTGCCTTAGAAGGGTGATACACTTGGTATAGTAATGTTCCAGAATTTAGATGTCCTTTTTCTAATACAACACGTCCAAACCTTCGAAGTAAGCCTCGATAACCCCGATAATTCTCATTCGATCTGCATCTCATTCCCTGGAGCCATCGCTTGAGGTTTGGAAATAGATAATATTGGGTTGTTCGATAATTCATGTCTTTTTTTCTCATAGATGACGTGAACTGCATATTTCATGTAGTAGTGATTGCGTGGCTTGTATTATCACATACTATTTTAAAGATTAAATTTTAGACTATCTTCAGTCAAAAACTGAGCGTCAAATTTGTTAAAAATAAACTTGAAAATGGACAATCAAAGAGAGTATTATCGGCATATTTTATGCTTTGCTTTGGAAAGGGAAAAAATGCGATGCAAACTCGAAAGAAATTGTATGAAGGTTATGGTGAGGAATGCCGTACTGAACGTCAGTGTCAGCGTGGGTTTGCTCGCTTTCGTTCTGGAAATTTTAATGTGTGGTCGTCCAACCACTACTAATAACGACAAAATAAGGGCGTTAATCATAACTAACCGGCGTATGACAACTAGAGAGATAGCAGAGAAGCTCAACATATCCAATTCAACCGTTTACTTCCATTTAGAACAGCTTGGTTACGTAAAAAAACTGGATGTTTGGGTTCGTCACGAATTAAAGGAAATCCACCTCACATATGCGTTTCTTTGCTGAATCGTAACCAAAACGACCCATTTATAAAAAGAATCATAACGGGTGATGAAAAATGGATTGTTTACGATAACGCAGTCAGAAAACGATCATGGACTAAGTAAGAAGAGCCCCTACAATCGACATCCAAAGCCAATATTCACCAAAAGAAGATTATGCTTTTTGTGTTGTGGGATTACAAGGGTATAGTCTATTTTGAGCTGCTTTTAAGAAATCAAATTATTGATTTGAATGTCTACTGTCGTCAATTGAACGAAGTTATCAACAAAAAACGCCCTGAACTTGCAAAGGCGTGATGGTCCATCATGATAACGTCAGACCCCACACCTCTTTGATAACCCGTCAAAAATTAACGGAGCTCAATTGGGAACTGATGCCGCATCCACCCTGTAGCCCTGACTTAGCACCATCAGACTATCAATTGTTTCGCTCCCTTCAAAACCATTTAAATGGTAAAACTTTCGATTCCGATCAGGCTAGTTAAAATTCAAGTTAATTTTTACTAGCCTGATCGCTTCGAAAGTTCAAGGCTTCTTCGAACGTGGAATTTTTCAAGTTACCGAATGATGACAAAAATTTATCCACCAAAATGGTCAATACATCATTGATTAATGTTTTTTGTTAATATAAATAAATTTACTTTGAAAAGTATGAAAAAAAAACAACATTAATGATAGAACAACCCAATAGCTAAATCTGGAGAATACGTTGGGTGAGCACCCAATTCGTATCGTAATTGGTCCAATTTGGCCATCGCATTTAAGGACGTGTGTGATGGAGCGTTATCGCGATGATCCAGAACTTTTTTCTTCATCATGTGAGGCCGTTTTTCCTTTCGTCGTTCAGTTTGTTCAATAGCGCTGCATATAAACTCTTGCAACTGTTCTTCCCTTCTGCAAGTAATCGATGACGATTATTCCATGTGCACCTCACAAAACTGAGGCCATTTCCTTCCCAGCCGAACGCTGAACTTTTGGCAACTTTGGTCGGCTCTCGTGGCTTTCCAGCCACTCTGCAGACTGCCTAATGGACTCATGTGTATGGTAATGGACCTACGTTTCATCTATAATCACAGAACGTCGAAAAGTCTGCTCGATTGCTCTGCAACAACGCCAAACCGGCTGTTGAATCATCAACGCGCTGCTGCTTTTGGTCGACGGTCAGCAATCGCGGCACGTCATATCCAAAATATCGTGCATAGTGTATCCCGCCTGTTCCTTTGAGGTGGCTATGGCCTCAGCTAACGCGCGCAACTTCACGTTACGATCCCTCAAACCGATTCGATACACTTGATGTACGATTTCCAGATTCATAGCCTCTTTTCACAGCGAAAGCTGTTCTTGGAGGAGCTGGTGTGCGATAACATTTCTGCAACCATTGCAATGATTTTTCAGAGTTTTTCCATCAAAAAACAATGTTTGATCAAGATGCGATATTCGTGTTTTTCTAGTAGAAAGTAGCGTCACTCTAATGATTGTAGCTTGTAAATGAATGCGCGAAATATCATGAAACCTTATACACAAACTAGTGACGGATGAGCCTCTAGAAATGAGTCATGTTCATTTTGCAGTGTCGCCACCTATTGAAAAATCCCAGGACTTATCAGCCCAGGTGGTAATTAATTGGTAAGAATGAAACGCAACCTGCAATAGTGCATCCTCCCTCAAAATAACAATTGTTATGTTGCAATACATGGCCCCCAAATTTTCATTTGTATTGGTATAAATAATTTTATAAAAAGGATCGTTGTGCAATATATGGAATATAATACAAAGAATCCGACCAGAAGTTCCTTAAATATTCAATATGTTTCATGCTAAAATACAATAAGGTTGACTTACAATCCTTATACTCTTTACTTACAACGCAAAAAGGTAGAATGATTATTAATTACCAGAAACTCAATTTAAAAATGTTTGAATCTGATCACCAAGAGAAACTCAAAATAAAGTCTATAAAAACAACAGTTATATTTGCTAGCACTTAAAATAATGCTATGCTTAATTCGATTTTAGATTTAGAATTTAGAGGACAAGATTAATTATCTATACATATTCCCACTTCTACAGCCTAGAATTGAGTTTCCAATGCCGCCCAAATAAAAAATAGTCGCCATATTTCCTTTTGCGATAAAAATATCTAAAACAACATCAGTTTAAAACAAGAGTCCAATTTCCACAGCGACATTAAACTGCTTTTCGACTCCAAAAGCTGCAATAGATTGCATTTTTTTCTTTATCCTCTTCCAATTATTGCACTTGATGAGAAACTCGGGATTGATTTGGGAAAATATACTTAAGCCACCCATATTACGTGTGAGATTTTCTATGTCAAATGGTTACCGTTTTTATTATCCTAAAATCACAACTCGCCTTTCATCTACTTTTTATTTCGGAACTAAATGAAAGAGGAACTTTAATGAATAGGTGTAGTGACTGGCAAATGTCAACGAGCCATGAACATCCGAGTGCTGAACTCGGACTCGGACCAGCTTCACTTAGCGTGCTTGTCGCTAGTTTATGCGGGATCGATGGAGGCATGTTGTATTCGAGCGTTTTCTACGTTACATAAACATCCCTATCAAACCTTCCCATTACCTTATAGAATTTTGAGGATCGAATATATTCTTCCTTCTATAAATGTCCATGTACAAGTATTGAAAGGGAAAAATAGGAAATACATCCAGTAGTGCACACAAAGAAGAAAAAAGGAAACCAAAGGAAGATTTTTAGAAGAGCTGGTGCTTCCTGTTTGCGATTTTTCATCCAGGATTAACACCCTGATGATAGTTTCACTACGAAGTGAACGACTCATTCCTAGGCACGTGCACGTGCTACAAAAATGTGAAGATCTGTGTTTTAATCATGTTACGAGGATGAATCAAATAAAAACGGTATTTTTTTAATACATTTATGGAATAATACTACACATAAACCATATCAACATTTATCGATGTAGTCTTCTACGTTGTCCACACACTTTTGCCACCGTTTTGGAACACTGAATATTGTTTGTTCATAAAAAATTTTAAAACGAGTTGTCAGCCAATTGCGCACGTGCTCCTCGACTTCTTCATTGCTATCGAATCGTTTTCCCCTCCAAGTGGTTCGTTCAGGGGCGCGAACAAATAGTGGACACAGGGGGGACAAGTCTGAACTATAAGTTCGAGTGTTTACTCGTCCATTTCTTCAAATTAAAAGATTAAAAATATTCCATAGAAAGCACTAGGTTTATTTTTATTCTGCCAGATACCGATATTTCGGGGACTAATTGTCTCCATCATCAGTGGCGATATTTTGGAGTTATTTCCTCAACACATTGCGTTTTATAACAAAGGTTTTATTTAGGTCGACAGAAGGTAATTACAATAACTTAAGATTTTTTTTGACAATAGCTATTCAAAGGGTAATTAAGATGGCTAACCGAAAGGATTTTATAGAAAATGATCTTTTACAATTACAAGATTATCTTATTACAATCACACCAACTTCATCAAGTCACTGTAGCCGTTGAGAATGTGCGTGTTCATTCTTTTTTGTCCCGGGACTCGCGATATCCACAAACTTTCGCATGCACCTAGTTTCCTCGAATCTCCTACCTTACGCGTTATTTAAGATTTTCTCACGCAATTTTATGTTTATCTTCAATTAAATGCCTCGCTCCCTAGGTCTTGCTGTTTCCGTTGAACCTCGTTTGGTTTTTTGTTCTGCTTCTTTGATGTGTCCTTGTCACCTGGATTTCGCTAATCGTTTTGTTTGCCCGATATAACTCATTTCGCACTCCGGGCAAGTGATCTTATAGATGCTTCTTTTTTCTTCCTTGTTTCTCATGTCCTTCGCTGATCTTAACGCTCCTTCTAGGCTATATCTTCTGCTGGTGAAGGCCGGGCGGTTTTCCGTCTTTCCTATTATCCCGAGCTTATTCTATATTGTTGTGTGGGTGAAGAGATTCCTTGTTACCTATTGTTCCTGTTTGAAAAAAGTCGTCAGCTGATTTGTTCGTTGCTGCTGCTCCTTTTTCTGTATCCTTTGGTCGATTATTTTCCGGCTGTACCCATTTTTGATCGCTGTATCCATGATGTATTCTTTCCCCAATTCTAATCGCTCGTTCGTCATTGGTATCGTAAACATCCAGTGAACCATGGTATTATACGCTGCCATGTTATGCCCATACGTGTAGTTTGATTCGCTCGGTATTGTTCTTTGCCTGGTCGTTTCCTTCCTATGTATGTCAAATTCAAGTTTTCCCGAGCCTTTCATTATTTTGATGTCCAGGAAAGGTAGTTGGCCGTTCTTCTGCCTCTCCATTGTAAAGCCTATTCGTGGGTGTATATTGTTTAGCTCTTCCAAAAGTTTTTCCGCTTCCTTAAGATGTCGTCCAGGTATATGATCTAAGTAGTTGGCATTATCTCCTTGTTTTCAAGCCCCGTCTCCAGCCAGCCCACGCAGATGTCGCTTAAGATAGGAGAGAGAGGGTTATCCATTGCTGCTCCTTCTGTCACTTTATAGAATCGCCCTCAAAAAAAATCTTCAATCCTTATATCGACCTAAATAAAATCTTTCTCATAAAAGCCAATGTAAAGAAAAAATAGCCTCAGAATATCGCCACTGATGAAGCAGAAAATTAGGCCCCGAAATATCGGTATCTGGCAGAAGAAAAATCAAAATAGTATTTTTTATGGAATATTTTTAATCTTTCATTTATTTTAGGCGCTGGTAATCTGAAAACAGGTACAATTTTTTCCGATATATCCGTTGTCAAAGTCGCAGTGTGCGGCCTAGCGTTTCATGGAGAAGAATGGCCTCTCTAATGGCCATACTTCGTGTTTTGTTTCAATAGGAGGTTTTCGCTGACTGTAACAACTAGCAATAGTAGGCCGCATTCACTGTTTGTTGATCGTGAAGAAAATCAATGATTAAAACGACACGGATGTTGTCATCTGTAAGACTTGTCCTTGGACGTCGATCATGACTTTCGTTTTCGACATGTGCTCTCCCACCTTTAAATTCTCTGGCCCACGTATACTCTCGATTCTGAGACAATGTAGTGTCCCCAAACTGCGGCTTTAAACGAGTAAAAATTTCCTACGGTTTAACGCCTTCATTGGTAGCGCGACAGACGAATGTACCTCTTGCTCAATCATGTCTGTACTGAGAACAGAACCGAGTGTGGCCGCTTACATAATCTGGTTCCCCCACTCCTTATAACCGAACCATCAATCGCCATAATATATCATTTAGTTTGGACAGGCGTGCTGAGTAGAATAGCTAAATTACGGTTTATATTTAATTCATCCTTGTTTGAATTTTTACGATGAACAAAGTTATACTTTCCAGGATTCAATATAAAATACCCTCTTTTCCTTTTTTACATTTTTTTGGTATATTCTCCAATGACAATAGGCAAAAGACACAGGGAATTGCTAATGATGGCATTTCTTTAGCTGTGCTCGTACTAATGCTTGCTTATCCTGTCGACCAGAACTTTGTTCGCATTGGCATCTAGTATCTTGTCGTACTTTCTGGATAGTTTACCATGAAATCGTACGTTGCTTTAGATTATCCCCAAGAAACACAGCTTGCGCATACTCGCAATCTTTACAGTGTGCTGGAATCGCTTGTGATGGAATATCACCACCTCCAGACGATGTAAAACTCTCATGCAAGCAGAAATCTCGTAATCGATTCTAGTTGGAAGCGGGATTTTAATTAATATCATCAAACGAAATTTTTTCGTTTCCCTCTCAATTTGTGTGAATACGAAGTGCAAAATAGGCATTTTTAGGATCCCCTATTGATACGTTAAAGCAAGGAATAGGCTGCCATTACGTAAATTTGCTGGCTTAGTTTCATCAAGTTGCCTGTGCCGCACACATCATGTGCTTTTTCAGAGGCAATAGTTAGCTGATCAAAAACAACCCAATATATTTTTTTCAATGGTGGTCGACATGGATGGCAACCATTCTGTCTGAGATAACAAGTACATGGCTACTCGATGGCCCTCATCATATACTCTAAGAAAGTACTGATAAGTTCTTATCAGGGAGGCGTAGTTGCTTAGGAATGCAATAATATCCTGCCATCACACTACCGCTCTCAAATCAAGTGGTGATTTCATAATCCATACATGAAGGATAGTTTCTTTTTAGAAAAAAATATTACATTTATCTTTCATTTTTTCAAAACCAAGGACTAACTAGAGGAATATGATTCCTCTAGTGAGATTAAATGCCAATATAAAATAAAATAATTCGTCAAAGGTATCGTATCCTAAATCTTATCTGCAATTGGCAGCCATTTTAAATTATTTCTTGAATTGTCGGCGCCATTCGTTGACATTGAAAACGAATTTTACAATCTCAAAATCTCTAATCAAATATCTTCATCTATTCTACGAGACTATCATGGACTCATCAACCGTAAATTTAGGCATTGTTCACATTGTAAGCCTGTACAAATATAAATCTCTGTGCAAATATAAACGCTCGTATATTTATAATTCCCGTGCATTTGTAATGCCCGTACAAGTATTTATAAATGTAAGGGCATTCATATCTGCACGCGCATTTATATTTGCACGGGCATTCATACTTTTACGGGCATTTATATTTGTGCGGGCATTTATATTTGGAAGGGTGTTTATATTTGTACAGAAATTTATATATGTATAGGTATTTCTATTTGTACCGACATTTGTCATCATTATATATGGCATAGCTCCGATTCGGGCCTCCGCCTCCACTAGTAGTCGCTTCCAATCGTCTCGGTTCTGCGATCTTGTTCGCTTATTGGAAATTCCATGCAGGGATTTAATGACAGCATCAATTGAATCTTCTCATCGTTTCCTCGGTTTTCCAACTGGAGGTTTCCTTTGCGCTCCACCCTTCAACGTTCATCTGGGGAGCCTATGTTCTTCCCTTCTCTCCACATGTGCTGCCAATTGCAGTTTGCGTAGCTTTACGATGCGGATAAAGGTGAGTCGTCATAAAGATTATATAAATAGTCGCTTTAGGGAAGTCTCCATTCTGCTCCATGCTTTACTGGGTCACATATCCTCCTCAGCACTATTCGTTTGAATACGTCCAGGGCCTTCTCGGAAACCTTTGTAAGAGGTCAAGTTTCACATGCATACAGCAGCAAAGATCTTATTAGTGACATATACATGCGAATCTTATTTTCCCTCTCTGAATGTACGCATAGGAAGCACTGAAAAGTAGGCTCTGTTTGCTGCGTTTAACCTTTTTCATATTTCATTCTTTTTTGAGCCCTTTCTATCAAGATAGACCATCCGCACTTTCCAGGTTTTAGTCTCCTAAGGTCAGGTTTTGTCAGACTGCATGTCTTGTTTGGGTAATGAATTTAGTTTTAGTTTCATTGAACATTGACATTCCCTTCAAACTCCAGCCGCATGGACACTTCCTTTGCATCTGGAATTGATCTTGATATACTGTTAAAATCGTCGGCATACGATACTAGTTACGTGGACTTGTAGAGAGTGTGCCCGTGGTGCCTGCTGGCGTTTTGCTGACCACATACTCCAGACCAATATTGAACAACATTGGGCAAACCCATCCTCCTGTTTTATGTCTGAGTGCGTTGGGAAGCTTCCAGTCAAATTTCGTTTAATGTTGACCTGAGACTCGACGAGTTTAACTGGGACGCCAAACTCAAGCGTTATTTGGTGCAGAACATTGCTGTGAACAATCGTATGCTTGCTTGAAGTCTACGTAGAGCTGGTACACATCGATATTATATTCCTAGCATTTTTCGAGCACCAGATTTACTGAAAACTACCTTGCTACTCTCCAATAATATTTTCATAATAAGGCTGCAGTCTTCGTTCAATGACTTTAGGCTGCACTTTATATTATGTGCAAAACAGAGCAATTCCTCTGTAAGTTTCACAGCATAGCCTGTCTCCCTTTTTATGTATGGGGCACTAGTCATCTGATACATACTCTTCTGTCCACATCCTACATATGAACCGATGAAAGAGGTTGTGTAGATGTGTTCCTCTGGCTTGGATTGGATCTATTGATATTCCGTCATTGCTAGAAGCTTTGTTCTTTTTGAAGCCACGGGTGACTACCTGTACCTCTTCTATTGTTAATAGTATTGCCAGGAGATCTTGTTCAGCCCCTGGAATATTCACAGTTTCGAAAAGTGTGTTGGGTGCTGTAAGAAGTTTTTCAAAAGTTAGTTCTATCTGTTTTTAATAATCGTTAGGGTTGCCTAATATTGCACCTTGTACATATTTGCATAGGTTTGCGTGTGGCGTGTACCCCTCGAATCTGTTTAATTGAAGTGTATACTTCTGGTTGTTGGCCTGTCGTTTCTTCTATCGGCACAGTATGTTGCGTTGAGAGGCAATCAATTCAAAACAATTGTTTAACACAACAATACAATTTATTTGGAAGCAACTGCTAAAACACATTTGACGTCGTCAGTGATATTTTCCGCAGTGATGAAATTGATATTTGGCATAGCGTTGGTTTTCTCGTATCTCGCAGCGCTACTTCGAACCCCTGCAACTCCTACAGTACTCGAATAATATCCCTGGGTTTTAATTGTCATGTGGCAACGTCAAATTGTGAATTGGACTTGACATTTCGGATGATATATTCGCTGAATATGTGGAGGACGTGGGTTGATAGAAGGCTTCAACACGACTAGGATTGTCTGCGGTGTTCATTGGGTTGTTTGGCTCATATAATAAATTCATTTCCTATGGAATGATAAAATCTATGATATTTTGAATGGTTTAATGTTATCAAAGGTGCCATTTCATAACCAGTTCCGCCAAGGTTGAAACCATAGCCAAGCGATTTGCTTTTCTGAGCAATAATCAATATTCTGTTCAAAAATTATATTTTAAAACAAATTCCACGTAAAACTCCTATTATTTTTGGTATATCTTCCCCTCTTGAACCTCGTCATACATAACTAAATAGTTCATGTTGTAGTTTCCAAGTATCCAAGAAATTCCGAAAAAATCTTCTTTGAAAATTATAACTATTGGTGATGGCTTCACAATTCAGAATAAAATGTTTATCCTAGCTATTAAATAAATTTATTGAAATCCCTACACAACCCATTTAAAGTGATTTTAGATTTGTTTTAATTTTCAAATAAATTCGACGCTGCTTAAAGTTGTATAGAAATTTCTTTTTTATTTATATAACCATATATCACTAAGTTAAAAGTGTTACTTACATGCTAACTACACTTCACTAGAGTTTTTTTTCGACAAGTGCACATTTACTTACCAAACATTCCTATATAATAAGAATACATTCATTACAATAAGTATAAAAAAACTTAATATATTGAAAAATATGCTTTTTATATGTGTTGTAATTTATTTTTATTCTCTCTCTTGCTTTTTCATGCTGCATTATTTTTGTATGATAAAACAAAACCAAAAAATACTATACAAATCAACAAAACTCAAACTCATAATTCACATCGACCACTACTCTACACACAATAAAATAAATAATTCCTACGTACCAAATTATGATCGATAAAATTAAACAAACAATCAAAAATGTCGCATTGGCAAATTGGATTCTTTTTCATATAATGGTCGGAAAATATAAAACATAACGAAAATATAAAACGTATCCAAATCGATATACTCTTGAACATTCCAAATCAAAATCCAAATCGAAAACTTACATAAAATATTTGAATGAAAAAAATTCAACAGAAGATACTTGAAGCCTGCATCACAGTAAAGGTACGACGTTTATATCAAAATTAAGAAAGTTTTTATTTTGATGTTTGGAAAGATTGGAAAATTTTGATTTTTGGTTGAATCAATATTTGTAAGGATAAATATATTTATAGCGATAATGACGATGTTTGAAATTAGTAATGATGGTGTTTTATTTTAATGTCTTTGGATCTTCACATTTATGACTATTTTTGGGTGTGAGAAAAATCTTCTACAGAATTATAAATATCAATTAGGAAACACTGGATCAGAGATCATTACTTTGTGTTTGACGTTTTTTTCTCCTTTGAAAAAATTTCTACAAAATGCTTTATAATTTGCGTCTCTGATTTTTTTAAATATTGTGTGTGTGTTTGTAAGATTTGAATTTATTTGACTTCTCTATTTATTGTGACAAACAAATATTATTTGATGTGAATCTATTTTAGAAATAAGTCTATGTATATTTAGTGTTTGAATAAATACACATGTTGCATGTATTTATTGTTTAGGATAGATGATAATTTGATACTAAATTTATTTTTAACAATGAGCAAATGAATATGTTCAATATCACTTATGTGAAATTGAGATAGAAGAAGAGATTTGCACAAATTGAGATAAGTAATGACAAAGAATTTTCATTAGTTGTCCTGCTATTGTCAGTTTTCAAACCTTTTATTATTCGTATTCTTAAAATTTTACCCTGTCGTTTAACTATTAAGTATCTTTGGTATTTATTTTACAGGTAAATTTAAGCAAATATTTGGTAAGGTTTTCATTATTTAATGGCAAGATAGCATCGAACAACATAAAAACAATTCACTCATTTTTAGGGTTTTGTCTATAAATACAAAACCCTACTGAAATCGTCTGTCCGACCGTCTGTGTGTCACAGCAGTTTTTCCTCGAAATTATACAAGCTGTAGTCACCAAATGTTGTGAAAATCCAGAAGTAGTGACCTCTTGAAAGCTACGGCGTGAAAACGTTTTAATGGGGGTGACCCTTAAATTTTTTGTTTGTCAAAGATAGTCGATTGGGATATCATATGAAAGGTCTTTTCAACACAGCTCTTACGTCTACCATGTCAGTTTCGAGTTGTGCGGGATAGGAAAAATATACGAAATTTTCTCCAATTTCAGAATTATCATGAACTGTTTGTTTTATGTTGGGGCAAGATAGCTGTTTCAGCCAATATTGAGCACTCAGCCCTTGGTCCATTGCAGTCGATAACCCCATCTATCAGGCCGCATTCGTTATTTTAGAGTAACGAAGAAAATCCGCTAGATTTTCATTTGATAGCATATTCCAACTCATTGTTGTGACACCAAATATCTGCAGCCTGGTATAGGCAAAAACCGCACATTCTAAACTGTTGATTGAATTTTATTACGAATGTGTAGCGAAATTAAAAAGTTGTGTCGGCGAATTGTGAAAACCACGAATCTCGAGCCGACCTTGACCTGCCTGGACTAGCTAGCTTATCGGTACTTACATGCTAATGGCTCATGGCGGTATTGGAAGCTGCTACCGTTTTTACAGGCGCTATAGTAGAAAAAGTAGTAAGCTGCGGAGGTTTTTCGTTTAGCGTCAACAGGATGGTAGAAGTTATGTAACTTCGCACATCCCAATTCAAATTTTTGATTTAATCTTCTAGACATGGTACAATCAGACTAAGTTCGTAGCTTTATTTGAGTTTTCAATGCACACAGCACACGAACTCCCGAAAGACAAGTGGCTTAAGATAAACGTTAACATTTTTTTTCTTAGGTTCAAAACCCTTCTAGCAATAGCATACTTTAACCTAGCTGACTTATTATAAAATATAATAAAAAAATAAAAATCAGTAATTTTTCGGTGCTCAGTTAATTAATTTCAGCCTCACGTTTCACGTATGAGATTAATTGGAAGGTTAATGCATACGAGTCCAATGGACCAAGGTTAGAGCCTCAGACTGAAATAACTTGCTTTAACACAAAACAAACTTACTTGAAGATTCGATACAATTATCCTAAAATGAGTCGTTATCCGCAACATATTCTATAAAAAAATAAACATTTTAAGTTAAGAGTGCCATGAAAAGCAATCGGCTACTACATTATTCTGGCCAGAAATAAGATGCTCTAATGAAATTTTGTATCAAATTCAACTCTAGAGTTACGTTATCTTTCAGCCATAAAGCAATTATAGTTGAAAGAAAAGCGGTACATTTGTATCGAAAAGCCACTTTGGCTGACGCAGAAAAAAAAAGAATGGGGTGGATTTAAAATACTCAATAAGTTCACGTACTTGATAACATCGAGCGCGAGTTGCTTTTAAAAAATTTGTTGCATAAGTATATGTCAGAGACTGTGAAAAAGTATAATGCTGCTATTTTTCAAATAGTGGAAAACAAATAATTATTTGCGTTAACTGATAGCTGTAGGCCTTTCAGTCCTTCGCTTAGAGATAGAGTATTTCATTATGTTGGTCGAAAATATCGGCACTCGAGAAGGTCATAGGTCCAGTACGATGCTTTGTGTGGTCGTTAACCCAGCTGCGATCCGTTCTGATTTTAAGCCTGTACGTATCATAACTAACGGGCCTATAGTCCGTCCGATGAATCACTCGAAATAAATCTCGTTGTCACCAGCGGGATTGGACCAGGGACTTCAGCTTACTAGGTGAGCACTCTAACCACCACATCACGCGGACTATGCAGAGTTCCCATTTTATGGTCCAATCAATATGATATTGGTCATTAAAATATGTCGAATTTTCTTCCAACATAAACTTGTGTCTATAATTTTCAAGATTTTTATTGGCTGCAATCCGAATTGTGATCAATTCAGCCATTGTAAGTACGACGTTGTGTCACTTATGATGAACAGTTACAATTTGATCACGTTTTGGCCATAATCTCAACACGTTTGATTATTAAAATGCATTTTTCTTATCACCGGACACGCCCAACTCGTCTATTGATCTAAAGTTATCAGAATACCGTTTATCATTCACCTTAATGGCGACTTGTTTACTTTACTAAAGAAATGGAGGCCGGAAAAATGTATTCTCTAGGCTTCTGATCGCTGCAACAAGTTAATCAAATACCTTTTGAATCTGTTGCCTCCTTTTTAAGATCCAGTGCGCCTAGAAAACCGATCTCGTTAGCTAATAATTATTCCCTTCCTATCAATAACATCTATCAAAATGAAAACATTTTAAGATTTAAATTTTTAAATCTTTCTTATTTAACTGTGCCCTCAAAGACACAAATACAGATATTGTATTTTCGGAGGTAAATCTGATGGTGACATTGTTTTTATTGGTTTTTTTAGTGTCCCAGGCGAGCAAGGCTTCTGGACTACCGACTAAAACTTCTTCTTTGTCAACGTGAAAACCTAGCCTTAAACTGTTAAACACACTAGGTCATAGAGCTGGTAACGGTAAGAAAGGGAGGAAGAGGGATTGCTAGAAAATAGATGCATTCAACCTCGATGCTCCCAGGTGTTCAAGTAAGCCTTTGCAATTATGAGTATAAAGTCAATTACCGGGACATGATTATATTCTTTCGCCTGCCGTAGAGTATGTTATTGTCAAACTTCATAATTTACTCAACACCCGCAAGCTAATTTGCCATACATCTGTATCTACAAACCAGATTTCACGATGTCTAAATATAAAGGAGATGTACTTTTATATGGCAATTGCAAAACTCTCAGCACAGAATCAGTTACCTTTGGCCACTCTTGTATCCTAAGCGGAAATAGTGTTTTGGTTCCATATGCTTCTTTTTTGCTACATTCTTCTTTTATGTAACTTAATTATGCTCCCTATTGTAATCATCGCATCTTGCACCTTATTTGTTCAAGCTTAGAAAGCGTTTTTTCACTGAATTCATCGTTTGGTGCCTTCTATGTCCTACCTGATTCTCATTATACTCTCCCTTTTATAGAGCAATATTTGTCGGCGTGTTCACTATTAATTGGTTCAACTTTTTTCTAGCACTAGTTTGTGGTTCTGATGTTCAAAAATTGGCTTCTTTGCTTAACAACTTAAGCTCCCAGTTGCAGTCGTATTCTGTTCCATCTTGGCTTACTTCTAGATTCCTTTATAATTTAGATGCTAAAGACTAAGTCTATGATAGATTTAAAGTTAGCGGTTGCAACGAAAGCTATGCTGAATTTGCTAGAGTCACAGCAAAAGTCGAAATTAAATTGAAAAGACATACTTCAATATACTTTCTGCTGTATACTAAAGCTAACGAGGACTCATTTAAATTCAACATGCCTATGCCTAAGCAGTATGTAGTGAATTTGAGGTAGATAAAATGTCCGTGAAGGACTGTAGCGATGGTCTGCTGCCTCGGCGAAAGAGGATGGTGGAATTTGCCGAGATTGGCCTTGTCTGAAGACGCGTGAATGCGCTGGCAGGCTAGCATTGCGGTGTCGTGGGGCGGGTTCTTTTCCCCACCATAAGGACCCATTACAAAAGAATTATGCATCCACGAATTTAAAAGTACAAATACATATCGATCGGAGTCGAGGCTAAGGTAACCGACTAAGGGTTCAAAATTGCTCAAATAAATGGCAAACTGAGCCTGGCGAAAATAGACGGGACTTGAGAGGAGTTCGTCGTTACCGACGATACTTATGGCCCCCAAATAAGAGTGAGGCATCCAGATGGGAGCGGTGCCCCCGCTACCGAATACCATTCTCATACATTTTCTTTACATCAGTACCGACACCAATGAATTTACCGTCGAGAATACTCGCGGGACCGAACTGACACCAGTTATTTCCCCTAAAATGTTCTGGACTTCATCCATATCATCCCGATTTTCAAGTTCCAAAACAAAGTACGGAGAATTAAGTTTTTTGAATGGTTCTTTAGCCATTGTACAGTACGAACAATACGTTTTCGAAAATATGACAACTTAATTGGATTTAATAGTTTCCATAACAAATTTTACCTTAGGTTCGGTCATGTCTACTAACCGTGCTGAGTATTTTCCAATAACTGATCTTTTGTTTAGCAAACACATACGTTGTAAGAACGTAAAAACAAGGTACATAAAGCAAATTAAACATTTAATGCCGGGAAACAATGATCGAGATGGGAATGTAATCCACTAAATGTAAAGGTTTTACAGATAAAAATGTATTATTAAGTTTAGTGTACAAGCTCAGCTCGTGATGCAAACGTTCAATGCTTCCTCGACATAAATCCGTCGACAGTGTGAAAAAGATGTTGTAGCGATGACGATTCGGACTCGGCCGACGTTTGAGAATTGGCTCAACTGACAAGGAAATTCAAAAGCAAACGACAAGGCCACAGTTTTCACTAATTTGGTACATTCATTCTTCGCTAATGCGACACTCTTTAGTATTTTAACGTTGGACTGCGAACAATTTTTTTCATTTTCAAATATTTAAAGGATCACTTCACCGTCCAATATTTTCTAGTTTTGCCCACATAGGCTTATATTCTTTCAGCAATATCGTCACTTTCCGGATGAACCCACGTACAAATTAAAGGATCATTCAATCGACGTGCTATAGAAAGCTTATGGTATGCACATCCATTCTTGGAATTCTTTGTTTGGCAATTTCTCCACATGAATGTATTGAAGCACCGTGTTCCGATACTATACCATATCGAATCTTCGACTCATCTAATATCCCACTTACAAAAAGTTCAGTGATCCAAAATTCTGTTTTTCGACATGTTATAACCAAGTGCCATACGACTACCCCAGAATTTGAATACCAACTCCCTGAGTGCGTCGCGCGTCTAGACCTTTTCCATCCAATAAAATGCAAGCGTGGTGAAGAAGGATTTTGAGTTCTAGAACTGAATTTTACTTTGCAACGGTAGAAATCACCAATATGCAACTATCTGACGTTAGCCACCCTATCAAATATCCTTTTCCTACGAGAAAGTAGCTTTTCCATGTAGGTAATAAAACACCGGCGGTGCATTAATGCTGTGGGTGGGTAGCAATGAAGATGATATGGGTTTGTTTCAATCACACATACCGGGAGAACGAATCAAAATTTTTATTACCCTATATTCACGAGAACCCGACACAATTGCCTACATTAAATGCAAGCGACAACAATAGAATTAGATTCAGCTTTGGTATTGCGAAACCAAAGGTACATGTTTCATTGCCGACAATAATCTTTTATTATTCTTCTTCACTGGGGAACAGTTTTGGGGCCACTTAGTATTGGAAGTCTCACTAATTTCCAAGCTAACATGAAAAACGTGTAACGGCCCGCCGCGTGTAGAATGATCACTTTGATGGCGAGTTAAATTTCCCGGCAAGCTGTCGAAAATTCGGTAATGTCGATAATTTTCCATTCCTCGATGCGGAAATATCAATTGGAACGTGCCTCCATTAGGGAAGTTCGATTAAAATATCTGCTCAAAGACGGAACTAATCTCATTTTTACGGATCGCGGTTTTCTCAACGTGCTCGCAGTGCCAATCGTCAACTTACGGCATCTGTCGCATCGGTAGTTCACGAGTGCAGCATCCTCTATATAGATTGCATTCGGCAATGCAATTTGTTGATGAGCTGCGTGAATAGTGGTGCCGTGTCCGAATTTTAATTGTAGATTTGAGTAATTGAATTTTTCATGCCGGTTTTCAAGCAGTTTGCTTAGGCGACTGCTCGATTACTACAAGTAGCGACCTCTTCCGCTATTCTGGATATTCTGAATTATGGTGGTCATACGGCGGACATACCAGAGAGTATTGCTTTTGCAATTTACGGGTAGTGATACTTCATCTGTGTGCTACTCTCGGCCTGTTTCATTACTCTCATGCTTCGGCAAAATTCTCGAAAATGTTGACCATGATAGAGTCTACAGTACAGCATGATTTTATCCCTAAACGTTCACGACTCGTAACTTATTGCAATTATCTTATTTCATTTTTCGTACCCTTGACCAAAATTATTTAGTCTCTACTGATTTCAGAAAACAGATTTGATATGGTCTCACATGGTATTTTTTACCTAAAGCTTAGAAATTATGATTTCTCGTATAATCTGGTTACTTGATTTGGTTTTGGTTCCAGTTATGTATTCTTTAAAAATGGACCCACCTTCACACTTTATCACGTCATGGTGTTTTACAGGGCTCAATTTCGGTTCCTTTCACACCAATAACGTTTGTTAATGATGCTGCTTTTTGCCAGACCTTTATTTATCGGTACATCACTCTAATTCTTTTCGGCCTGCTAAATTTGAACACAATATATTCGGCTATTAAAATGTATGCCATTTGGCTTTCTTCGTGGCTACAGACCTCAGCTACAAAAGTTGATTTCTTGTCTAGCTGTCGCTCAGTCATCAATGGAGTTCTTTCAGAAGAACTGTGTCCGTGCCGGGTCATCTACATACAGACACTATGAGGGAGTAAAAGAAAGGGGCGAATCATTTCGGAAACTGAAATGATTCTGCGGTAACAAATCATTACGTTTTTGTAGGGAATTGTAACATAATCATGACTTTGCCAGCTGGAATGGCATAAAATTGATATTTTATTGTAATGTAAAATAAATCAGCAGAAAAAAACCTAAATAATTTAAATAAATTCACAAATTTTCTAGTTTTTTGTGCGTCAATCGTAAAAATATATTGAAGATTGTTGTGTATAGCACCGTGGCACAAGTAATTTTTTATTTAATATTTACCATGGTACAAAAAATTTATGAAAAGTAATGACAACAAGACATAAAAAAAAGTAGCATTACAGCCTTGGCTTAGATATAGTTAGAGAATTTCATTTCCTGGTCGTATTGGGACTCAAGAAAGTTATATGATTAGTATCACGTTTGGATGTTTGCCCAGCTGCGATATGTTTTAATTTTTTTAGAACGAATCACAGTTGAGTAGTCTCTTAGTCCTTCCGAAGAATCACTCGAAACGAATCTCGTTGTTACCAACCGAACTCAAAACAGGGACCCTAGACTTACGCAGCAAGCACTCTAATACAACACCATGCGGACTAACGTGAAATAAGTTAAATGCAATTCTAATTTTCTTCGCTGTCAGCACTTGAATTTTTATTCTACTCCTATATTTCACTATCGCGATTCATCATATCTACGTAAAAGTCAGAAACTTCTCAACTTTCAAATCTAGTGTTTGACGAAAAAACCAGTTTCCAATTCCAATTGACCACACACGTCAACTCTTTAACTCAAAATTTATTTCACGGTGGTCATCACTTGACTGTTCCATGATTCCGTTCCACGATCAATGTCACGGAAAATCCAAACCATTTCATGACAATGCATCTCTCGTCGCGTCTCGGGACCATCAATTGACGTTTAAGTTCGACTACTGGACCCACTCATTTTAGAAATTCATTGCTATAAATGCATTATATTGTAAAGTGCTTAGGGGAAATCGCTGCCAGTATCGAATTGTCGATGATCTGTCGACGGATCAGATTTTAAAATTGCACTTAATAATTCCGTTTGTAACCTTTGTCTTTTGTCTTCATGTGCTCAGTGCCCAATAATTTTTTTTAGCCCAGAATTTATTTTTGCCGAATATAATTTTCAAATTTCGTGTTGCTATAGTCCTGTAAAAAATGTGTGAGCTGTAAGTATCGTGTTATTGTGTACTGTAGTGAAACATTGGGTAGATCCGTGAAGGACTGCAGCGATGGTCTGCTGCCTCGGCGTGAGAGGATGGCGGGGTTTGCCGAGCTTGGCGTTGTCTGAGAACGCGTGAATTAGCTGGCAGGCTAGCACTGCGGTGTCGTGGGGCGGGTTCTTTTCCCCAGCTCAAGAACCCACTACAAAAAAAAATTCGCATTCACGAATTAAGAGATGCAGATCCGTATCGACCGGAGTCGAGGCCGAGGTAACCTACTAAGGGTAAAAAATTGCTCAAGCCGATGGCAAACAGGGCCGGGTCAAAACAGACGGGACTTGAGAGGACTTCGTCGTTACCCACGATACTTATGGTCCCAAATAAGAGTGCGGCATCCAGGTGGAAGCGGTGCCCCTTCACATTTTTGCACTGTATATAAATCAACTTTCTTAATCATATATGATGTCGAGACAAGCTGCTTTGGGGCAACTACATCAAGAAGTGGTTCCGTTATAGCTACTTTTCGAATACAACTCATATCAAAACCAAAAATATAGCTCCACCAATTAATTTTTTTCCTCCTTATCCTGACGATCTTCAATTGCAGTTATGAACAAAGTTCCACAATCTGGAAACATCATCCCATTTCCTTTTAGCCATTTATCTCTTGTGAACACAGTGTATCCAACATTGATTCGTAAAATAAACAGTATCCCATTCATTCAGATCTTATAATATCAACTTTCTCAATCCTATCTGGCATTTCCACATCTTCGACCTCGACGCGCACCGCACACGCCCTTTACACATCTGTTCAACACCAATCTCAACACTCCTTTTCCAGGCAAGTTGTTCGCATGCAACTCCAATTTGCAGTCGAGCGTGAAACGAATTCGCACTTAAGTGATACGCTTGCAGCGGTAATACGTCACATTTTTGTCTTTCTCTATCACGCGCAGCGCACACGTCCTTTACACATCTGTTCAACACCAATCTCAACACTCCTTTTCCAGGCAAGTTGTTTGCATGCAACTCCAATTTGCAGTCGAGCGTGAAACAAATTCGCTCTTAAGTGATACAGAAGCTTTCGATTAATCGAAGATTGAATGCAATCTGTTGGATCCGCCAACAGCCAATGCAAATCTCACGCCATCGAAAGGTAAACAATGAATGACCGCGCAACAGGTGACATGCTACAGCGAATTGCGAGACTGTTAGCTATTTCGCACGACCTGACTGAATGCGCGACGTAAACTCTCCCAAACGATTTCAGAATTTCAATTTTTCGTTTTAATCTCCGCTTGCCGGCGCGGTTCTCCCGGTGTGCTCGCTGTGGCGATCAAAAATAGACTCCCCGATTTGTTCCCAATAGTCACCTAAGGGACCATGTTGCACCGGTAGTTGACGAGCCAACTCATCCGTCTCTGTACATTGCATTCGGCAATGCAATTCGTGGATGAGCTGCGTTAAAAAGTGTTGCCGTGTCCAAATTTTAATTTTAGATTAGGATAATTAATTTTTTTCAATTTCGCAATTAAAATTCGAACAGCAGCTTCATCGTGCTCCCATGATTGCCACTTCCATGTATACCGTAGCAAAGTGTATATATTTGTGCATGTAATGGAGCTTGTAAGGATTTTGTGGATTGACCTCACTCCTCGTGTAGAGTTTTTGCTTATTTGCAAACCCTTTAAGCCGCAAATAAGCCAAAAAGCTGAAGAGAATTTTAAATGTAAATTTAAATTATTTGTAGCATTTTTCATGCGTTAACTTCTCGTAATAATTTGCCAGTGTATATTGACAGTATTATTCCTATGGTATTTTGTTTAATACTTAGTTGCTTAATTTAGTTACATTAACATTTGAAAAATGGTTTCGACGTGTGAACTACTCGTATATAAAGTCTCTTCGCCATCACACTATAGGCCACCACGATTAGAGGTCAGAGGATCATTCTATTTTGTTTTTCCGATGCAATTTCAATATATTTTTACAACTACGAATTAAATTCTAAACTATTTTTTAGTGATAATTCGACCCTCTTTACATCAACTTAATGTAAATTTATGCGTTTATGTGCTCCACTTTCAGATTTATGCACCTGTACGTGTTGCAATTAAAGCTCATTGTGGAACACATAAATGCATAGATTAACATTAAGTTTACGTAAAAAGGGTACAGTGATCAATGAAAAAGGGTTAGCACGGAATATTATTCCCTCAAATTAAGTACAGCAGGCCAGCTCTTTCGATAAATAACCCTTAGTAAGTTCCATCTAATCAGACCGCATTTCAGCTGGATGGACGCCTTTGCGTGGTACTGACCATATCAAATTCCCGAGTGCCGATACATTCGATCAAAATACTCTAATTATCTCGAAGCGAATGCCCGAAAGGGGCTGTGGTGTTAAAAAAAAAAAGACAAAAAGAACACCATATGCAAAACTAATAACATATAGTACAACTGACATAAACCATTACAATCCCTTAAAAATAATTTATACCTTTTTCTCTAAAAGATTTACCACTTCATTCCATGTATTGTGAACAAATATAACCAACAAACAAAAATTTCAATTTTTTTAAGGCTACATCTAATCAAAAAAATATAAATTAGTCAAACCAATTGCAAATCTCTTTTTCTATCTCATAAACTCCCACCATTTCTACAATTTTCTCACTAACCGCACCCTAGCGTTTGTGCGCTAAATTGTTTTCCAATTAGTTCCTAATCAATAATCGCCTGAACACATAAATAATTATGTCTTATCACTTTAACTTTAGAACTCGCTATCAACGGACGGTGTGAAGGAAGACTTTAGTGATTTACCACCGAATCAACGACGTAAGAAGTTACAAGCCAAAATACAAGATCTACAACAGAAAATAGCTCAAGAAACAGCAGCCCGCGATGGATTAATGAAAATGAAAGTAGTCTATGAAACAAATTCAAGTCTGGGCAATCCAATGACGGTGGAAGGACAATTGAATGAGTCAGAACATAAATTGGAAAAATTAAAACTAGACTTAAGGAAATATCAAGGATATTTAGAGAAGGCAAATAGTTTACCAATGGCAAATAATAGCCCGCAAGCACATAGAAATCTTCATAATGGACATCGAGTATCGAGGTAATTGATTGTAAGGAGTGCTCAAAGGAAGTTAAAAATGAAATATGCAAGAAAAAAATTTCCAAATCTATTGTAGTAAAATAATTGGATTTGGAAAAAAACTATTTGCTAAATTAATTATGATAAAGATTCAAGAAATTAAGGAAATCGCTGCGGTTTAATATTAAAATAAATTGAACCAAAAATTTTCATTTATATCTAATAGAGCACTTCTCATTCCAATTTCTTTTTTGTAAATTTTTTAACCTAATTAAAACTTCTTACAAATTAAGCTTTCTAAATTCGTTCGAATATTCTTTAATTTTGTTTCTTTTTTTTCTTCTTCGTTTTGTTGTTGTTTATTTGTTTTTTTATCAAAAAACAACAAACATCACATTGTTATTATAAACAGACATTCCAACGGTAGTGGCGACAATGATGACAACGACGATCATCACGATGATGGCGGAAGCTTGAGCAGGTCAGAGTCAGAGGATAATGTGGCGCAAATAGAAAACGGGCTTAATATTAATAATAACGGGTACAGCATAGAAAATTTGTCAAAACAATAACTTTATAACAGAAAAAAAGATAATGAAATTTATGATATGATCTAATTTATTTTGATTTAGTAACAAATTTTGAATGATCTAGACAACTTTTTGTTGAATTAATTATAGAAGATTGATTTTTTTCATTGTCCGTCCATTTGATTTAAATTGTGCTGCTGTGTTTATTTTCATTTGCTGGGTAACTGTCAATTTTTCTAGATTAACAGAAAACCATACCCCATTGTTGAGAATTAATTTTGGATTACAACCTTTGCTTGGTAGCCACGAAAAAACACCTTTCACACTAAACAGTCCTCCAAAGTTACTGAAGCCATTAATTTTTGGTTCTAGAAAGTATTATGTAGAGGCCCAAAAATGATGTTCAAAATACCGATGCTTTTATGTTATTACATTGAAAGTAGATCTCTGAGTATTTCATTCACAATTGATGGGGATATCACCTGATGATATGGGGGAAAACGTTTAAAATCAGTAGATTCCAGTGACCGCTAAAATTGTAGGGTTTTGGTATCACACCATCCTCGATTTTAATTCTAAGCAAATTAACTCTCTGCCATACATCATCCTTTTTATGTGCACATCTATGAAATATCATTCAACATATTTAAGCCCTGGAGCTTTAAAAAAAATCCAAAAAATTCAGGGAATAAGTTTTCCATCCCTTTTCAACTTTCCAATAGTTTTTGTGCTATGGGCTCCCGACATTCCAATATTCCAATATGTTTTTGTCCAAATAGGTCCCCGAAATACTGAACATTGGAAAAGTAGTGATTGACGAAATCGTCATAGATGTATGACGGAGGGTTAAAAAAGTAATGTATTTGTCTATGGTTTTTCTAGTCATCACCTTACTCCATTCAAATAATCATCACGGGCTATACTTGTATCATTTGGCTATCAAATGCCTGCTTATAGTTAATCTCTAGAAATATATGCAAATTCCAACTTTCCCGCCACCTTCCTTGTACGGCACTGCTTATTAGCAATGGTGCAGCTTTAAAACTTTGTCATGCAAAGTCTTGATTTCGAGGATCTTTAATCCAATATCTACTTGTGACTTAAAAATGTCTTTAATATCTTAGTGAGTTCGTTAAAAAATATGCACATATTAAATGAAATGGACGTCTATATTTGATTAACTTATACCTAAAGACTATAATTTCTATACAGCATCGTTTGTTTTGTCTGAATAAATGCATGCCCTAACATGTTTGCCATTATTATCCCCAAAATTATTTTTTAACTCAATTTAGCAAATCAATGTTTGAATAGTGTTTAATTTGCTTTTTTTTGATTTTTCGCCATCTAGAATTTTGGGTATAGTTCTGGAATGTAGCGATTTGGGGCAAAAAGATACTAATATTTACTTATTATTTTCTTTTACATATTTAGTAGCTCAGCAAGTCCGGAAAGTGGATTAGGTACATCACATACATCACTACCAGGATCAGGTCAAGGAAGTGCCAATGAAAATGCCATGATTGATGATACCTACTATGAAGCTGAAGCGTTACAACCGTTGGGTACTTGCCGGGCATTGTATCCGTTTGAAGGTAGGTTGATTTTTGTTTTCAAGGTAAATTTTCACTGAAAACGCCAAAATACTTCAAAAGAATATAAACAACTTGTTGAGATTTTAATTAGGGTCGACATCAAATCAGTATTTTTAAATATGGGGGCTGTCCGAAAAGTAATAGACGTTTTTAAATAACAAATTAAGTAAAAAAAACCCGTTTTTATTGTATGCACGTTTCAAGTAAACTCTAAGGCTATTTTTCTACCTAATCGCAATTTAAGTTGACATTTATCATACCGTGGTACAAGTTTTTCAGTACCCACTAAAGAAATTTGCCGCCTGCGAATTCAACTACCGGTTTACAGCGGCATGCAGTTCTGCGTCAGTGGCAAAGCGTTGCATAGCGAGCCACGTCTTCATCGCTGGGAACAGGTGGCACTCGCTAGGCGCCAAATTCTGGTTGTACGGCGGATGATTGAAAACTTCCAATCCAAAACCATCCAAGAGCTCTTCGGTACGATTGGCCATGTGTAGACGAGCATTGTCACAAAACGTTCCGCTGAGTTTTCCCGACCCTTGTTGTGTATCGCGTGTCTTAATTTTCTGTTTTGATAGGTACAATGTGTAAGCTACCACGGCTGGTAGCCTACTGAGTCTAGGAACACTCTGACGCCAAGATGGCGGCGCTAGCCCTGCCCATTGCCGCGCCAGGTCAAAAGGTCTCACTTTCTGGACATCCCTCTTATTTTCACCATGATAAATTTCTAAAGTTCATTGAAAATTATTTTACTTTTATGATTGGCGATTTTAGACTTGAAACAATTCAATGATTAGTATAATGCAGGTTTGATTGTTCAAATAATCACCTATTTTATTTTTATATCACTAGGTTTCTACAGTTTGAACACTTTTAGTTTCCTTAAAGAAAAATTGATATTCAATTTTATCAAATATCATATTCGGTGTCTTATTATTGTGGTATTGCGACTATTTGCTACTCTCACCAGGGATCCGTTGTCTGTTTCTACTGAATCTTTCCATTCCTTTTTGGCTAGTACACTGATTTCTTTAGAATGTTGTGAGTATGGTGATCATCAGTTTCGCAAATATTTAAAGTGGCAGGGCTTACTAAGTTCCATTAATTGAAACAGGCTACCACTACTGATGCTAAATCCTACTTACACTTCCTTTGTGGTGACGTAATAGCGTGAAGGCAAGCCTTTCCGTGCCTGATGAAGGAATTGAAAGTAATAGCCATACCACCGGAAAGGAGATTGGGTGACGAGCTAACTCCCCGTCCCTGTTAAATCCTATATTGTTTCGAAACCTGTAACACAGCCTTGGAACCTACGACAACGACCCCGCAACCGAAAAAGGACTATGGCATTGGATCTTGGAATGTTAGATCACTCAACTACCCTGGCGCTGTTCAGGAGCTTTTACTACAGGACAGTCAATATAAATTAAACATACTGGTAATCCAGGAAACGAATTCGACTCGATGTGAGATGAGATATGATCGCACACAATATTCGAAAGTGGGAAGCCTGCTGGAAAGCGAGAACTCGGAGTGGCCTTCATTATAGATAGGGAGTTCAAATCGCACTTTATTGATTTTAAGGCAGTCAATGAATGGTTGTGTGTGATCCGTAAAAAAGCAAAATTCTTCAAAATCTGGCTGATCAATGTACACGCCTCGACCAAAGAAAAGGACAAAGAAACGAAGGAAAAGTTCACTTGGAAAAAGTAGTCGACTCATTGTCTACAAAGAATAGAAAAATAATTCTGGGTGATTTCAACGCTACGGTTGGCAATGAGCTAGCTCATCGGGGAACGACTGGAGGATATAGCCTCCACGATGAAACGAATGACAACGGCCAGCGCCTGATTGACTTTGCATGTAGCAAAAATCTAGTTATACGTTCGACTTGCTTCCCACGTCGATGGATACATAAAATGACCTGGGTATCACCGGATGGCAACACGCAAAACCAGATCGACCATGTTCCGATCCAACAACGTTAAGGCCTCGAGCATATTTGACATCCGTACATACTGAAGAGGCAATTATAACTCGGTTCATTACTTGATCAAACTATCATATCGATGTGGCATGTCAAAGGCATATCGGTGAAGACCAGCCCTCTGCAGAAATTCGACATCGAAAGGCTCCAAACGGCGTCTGTGGCAAAAAATTTCACGGAGACCCTCGACAACAAGCGAGCTCCCATCCTATTAGACACATCGCTGAAAACAAGCAACGAGCTGTGGGTGAAAGTGAAAGCGGCAATTGAAACCCTGGAAAAACAGACGATCGGATATCAAGCCTGGCAAAAAATAAATGATTGGTTCGATGATGAATGCCAGGATGCGTTAGATAAGAAAAATCAGGCATGCAAGCATAGGAAAGTCAGGTCGAAGAGAACTCTCGGTGAGGTCGTTCCACCATCAAAGCCCATAAGGATAATAAACCGCCAGGCATCGATGAGATACCAGTGGAGCTTATAAAATATGGTGGCAGCAGTGTTCAGAAAGCCATCCACAAAGTCATCCAGCACATTTGGCAACAAGAACATTTGCAGAAAGAGTGGAGCCAATCAATTATATTCCCTATACACAAGAAAGGTGACAAGCTACAGTGCGAAAACTATAGAGGTATACCACTATTTCAGACTACGTACAAAATATTTTTGAGGATCTTGAAACTAAAATCATATGATACACCAATAGTATTATTAAGGAGTATCAAGATGGCTTTAGAGCAGGTAGATCGATGATAGACCAATCGTATACAGTCAAGCAGGTACTTGAAAAATGCGGGGAGTTCAACATAGACGTACGCCAAATTTTCGTTGAGTTTAAGCAAGTATACGACAGTATTGATTGTAACGTACTGTACCATATAATGCTGGCTCCACAACGTCCCAAGTCCGCATCAATAAGCAACTCACCGATGCATTTCACACAAATATTGGACTAAAGCATGGCGATGGGCTGGCCCCATCGCTATTCAACGTGATTAGAAAGCTACCTATATACAAGAGGTACGTTACTATACCAGACAAGCCAAGTGGTAACCTATGCGGATGACATCAATATTTTGTCACGGTCCCTAACAACTGCCAAAGAACTTTTCCTGAAACTCGACAGGGAATCAAAACTAGTAGGGCTTCAAGTCAATCAGAATCAAACAAAGCTCATGACACAGTCGAGAAAAAATAACTCAAATGCACAAAATATCACACTTGGTGAATACAATATAAAAAATGTGGGCGAATATCTGTATTTAGGCGCCAAAAGAACCAGAAATGCTAATGAAAGAGACTAAATTCCCCGAAGAATACAGCACGCGAATTAAATTTTTTATTATGGGTTGGTTTTTTCGCGTTCGTCCTGGAAATTTTAAAGTGCAAGATGCATCACATACTGGTCGTCCAACGACTACTGATGTCGACGAAATAAAGGCGTTAATTGAAACCAACCGGCGTATGACAACTCGAAAGATAGCAGAACAGCTCGACATATCGAATTCAACCATTTACCTGCACTTACAACAGCTTGGTAACGTAAACAAACTGGATGCATTAACATATGCGACTCTTTGCTAAATCAAACGACCCATTTCAAATAATAATACGAAAACGATCATGGACCAAGAAAGATGAGCCCCCACAATCGACATCAAAAGCCAATATTCACCAAAAGAAGATTATACTATCTGCGTCTTGAGATTACGAGGGTATATTCTACTTTGAGCTGCTTCCAAGAAACCAAGCTATTGATTCGAATGTTTACTGTCATCAACTATCGAAATTGAAGAAACAGCGCCCTGAACTGGCCAATCGCAAAGGTGTGATGTCCCATCATGGTAACGCCCGACCTCACATAATTAATAGAGCTCGATTGGGAACTGATGCCACATCCACCCTATAGCCCTGACTTAGCAACTTCAGACTATTATTTGTTCCTCTCCCTTCAAAATCATTTGAATGGTAAAAGTTTCGATTCCGATCAAGCTGTTAAAAATGAGTTGGACCAGTTCTTCGCTTCTAAAAACCACGTGAAATTTTCCACCTTACCGAAAGATGGCAAAAGCTCATCCTGCAAAATGGTCAATATATCATTGATTAATGTTTATTGTTAATATAAATATTTTTTTTTTAAACATGAAAAAACGACATTAATTGTCGAACAACCCAATACATATTTGCGCTAGAGAATGATCTTTCTATTAATATTGTTCCTTTTCATGGGCGTCTTGTTCTACTCTCATTTTTTTGTAGTTATTGAAAGGGACTCTGTGGTCTTGAAAATAAAATATTCACAAATTTGAAATTAAATGTTTCAGTTATTAATTTAAAAAAAAACGCATAAAATCAAGTAAATATACTCTCCAGTAGAGGTTACGGGGATTGTAGAGACGTACTTCAACCTGACTTCATGACAGTAATATGTTTATCGATTGTCTACGTTTTTGGCTTTACGGTCAGTATCTTTCGTTGACTCAGTTTGATCACTTATCGTTGGAAAGATATTACTCAAAATTTCATTTATCTGGACCTAATATAACCTATACTTATCTTTAGAAATGGGACAGGCTGCGATGAGCCGTCTACAGGGAGACGGGAGAGCTCACCCCGGATAATATAGTCGCGGCGATGCTTGAATCGGTTGACAAATGGAACCAGATGGCACATTATATTCGGGTAGTCCTAAAAGATAAAAGGGACTCACAGCAGCCGGGGGTGTTGGGGCTTGGGGATAGCTTTTCTGGCACTTCCTCTTCCCCTCTCCCCTCCCGCTAGAAGAGCGATCTCCCAGCTTGAAGGCGCCTCACGACCTGGCCCGAAGTAATGTGTCAAACGGTTCCAGGCTAAGTTCTCAGGTTAATCGTTAGAAGGTGCTTTAGTGATCCTAATCAAGAAAACAGATATTACGCAATATTTCATTTATTTGGAACTAATATAACCTATATGGCATAGTGTTAGGAGCCATGGTATTCACCCCAGTCGACTCAGTGGTACTAGGTAAGTCATTAGAGAAAAAGCCTCTACCCCTAGAAATAAAGTATATGTTAAGAATCCATTTAACTGCCATTCCTGCAAAATTAAATTCAATACAAATAAATGATACATAATTTTCCCATTTACTTCTTCTTCGTAGCACTACAGCCCTTGTCAAGCCTTCGCTTTCTGGAAATTGCTCCTCCAACTGTATCGGTTCATTGAACGTGTCCTCCAATTTTGAAATCCGTGCAGCGATAAACTGTCTTCGTTGACCGAGTCAGACTACCATTTCCTCGGTTTCCCCACTAGTCTCCGCCCTTCAATTCTCCCAACGAATACCTTATTGGGTATCTGTTGTTCGTCCATACGATTCATGTGGCCAGCCCATTGCAGCTTCCGCAGTCTTTAAATCGTTGAGGCCCCCGGCTTGTCAAAAATTTCATACAGCTCATGGTTGTATCGAATTCGCCATTGGTCCCCGTCTAGCTTCGCTCCGATTATTCGCCTCAGGACCCGTGGCTCAAAAGCGTTTAATACGTTTGCGAATGCTTGGATTAGGCTACATGTTTCACACCCATAGTATAACACAGGTCTTATCACAGATTTGTATACTTGGAGCTTTGTTTTCCTGTGTATGCAGCTGGTCTTCAAGATTGTCAAAACTGAAAATAATATTTTATTTGCGAGCTGTATTCGTAGGCGTATAATAATTAACAAAAATATATACCTACTTATAGTATTGTTACATGTACAAATATTTCTGCGAGCTACTGTCGCAATTGTTTTCACAACCATTAAGAACATCAACAAAACGAATTTACTCGAAACCACGAGAACCCAACAAGCATGCTCCATTCATTACGCTGCTGGAATGTTCCCGCTAATTCACCAATGTACGAGAACTGAGTTGAATGATTAGAGACCCTATACAAAGGCGAGTTGAATGAATGGGGGGAATCATTCATTCGACCGCGATAAGAACTGCGATAGTGTGTGGGAAGCGATATTGTTCGAGTAATAGAAAAGTGATTTTCGTAATAGTGAAGTGATTTAGAAGACAATTGCGATAAGAAATTTATGGACAAGTGTTAGACTTTTAATAGTGAAAATGAAAATTAGTGAAGTGTTAAATTGATTATTGGGCATTTTTGTAATTAAATAAACTCTTTTAACTTAAATTAAAAGACATTGCGTTTTCACTTTCCCGGAACATTAAAATTATTGGCCGCGAACCATAACACGCGACAGTATGTATATTTTTTGTGCGGTTTCAAATATGTTTTTTATATATTGTTGTCATGAATTTAACCTAAATTATTTTAATCTTTACTATTTTTAATTGAGCTATATTATTTTACATGAAAACCGTACCGATAAATTCACTTTTGAGGATTGTTTTAATCGCCGTTCCTACCAATTAATCAGCTCCCAATCCTTATAAACGTTTTAAAAAATTTTCCACTAAAATTTTATTATGTTCCGCTCCAAATCAATACTATAACTTAATCCCCAAAAAAAGTATTACGCACAAGTATATACAATGATTATAACGCTCATTCAAACCTGATTCACTCTCAATCAATCTGTTGTCTTTATTTCTAATTGAATCCGCCCAACGTACCGTCGCAATGGCTTTAACTAAAACTTTCGTATAATTCAAGCTCAATCAATTAAGGTCGTGAAATTGCCGCTGCAATTCAGATTTTAAGAACTTAGGAATTTTTAAATTCAATCACACTATGGTTGCAACAATAGCTTATGGTGACAGCGGATTATTTAGCACTGAGTTTCAGGTTATTTATCAATAAAGATCAATATCAAAATTAGAGTTTTCTATCTATGACTTTGCATTTTTCTTTAGTTTGGCCATTTATGATGTGCTTAAGACAGCTTCTCACCTTTTTTCTTTGCTTCCTTTTTTATTTTGGCAATAATAAGCTTTTGACACTGCTGCAAGCTTAAGAAATTCGTTCTTCATATTTTTATCTAGTTGCTAGATATGTCCTGTCGCTTGTCAAAGTTTGTAATAAAAGAAGGCAGAATTAATCAATAAAGTTATTCCAATATTTGAAAGAAAATATTGTATAAGTATTTATGTATGTAAGAAAACATTGAACATAAATCAGTCATTCTATTCTAACACTTCGCAAGAACAAAAACCAAAAATAATCAGTCTTCCATGACATTATAGAAAATAAGGATCTTCTACACCTTAAAACAATTGCGCTTTTCTTCATCCTGGCTTGCGCAAGAAAAAAAGACGAAAAATTATCAGTCTTCTATGACGTAGAAAAAATAAACTTAATAATTCTTTTTCTTAAAGCAATTTGATTGCATTTATATCTGAAGCTGTTTCTAAACAGTTTGCTTCTTCTGTTAGAAATAAATCTTTATCACAATTGGTTATATTGTAGATAGAAGAATTAAGTCGAAAAAGCTTGTCTTTGGTAATTGGCATGGTTTTAGAACATAAATTTTTTACTTTTAGGAAATACATTATACGAATAATTGATTCCAAAGTTTCTAGCATTAGCCGATTACGTATTTTCGTTTTTGTCCCATTCATTACTGAGAAAACCCTTTCAACAAAAGCATTCGAATGTGGCAGAGATATCAAAATGAGAGCCAATTCACTTATATTAGCAAACATTTTTTCACCTGAAGCAGTTTTCATATGAAATACTTCAATCCAAAATTCTTCGCTGAATTCTGAAAAACCGTTTTTAGAGATATCTTTCCAAGAAATTGTCAATAATAGCTCATATTCTATTGTTGCTTGGCTTCTTTTTGATTCAGGAAGAAAATGAACTGGATGTTAGCTAAATGGTATTCTAGTGTGGTTTAAGCACTTTTGCGGAGACAAAATGAAAGCTTCTTTGAACAAATTGATATGATTAGGAGGCCTTTGGATTAATTCTTTAATTAAACTTATTATAAATTCTTGACAAACTTTTTTAAACTTCGATAAATCAACATCCTCTGTTCTTGTTTTTGAAATCTCTTCCGTTAATTCCTGATTAAGAGGAATGTCGTTTACATGTCTGAAATTATTTTGTTCATTGATATTGTTCTTAATCTTTTCAATTGACTGCTCTTTGAAAATTGTTGAAGCTATAAGCATTATGAAACTTTTTAATTCTACATAAGCTAGAAAGAAATCTACTTTGTCTTTTTGAAAATATAAATTCAGCGAATTGATTAGCTTTAAAATGGGCCCTACAAAAAGTAAAACTAAATCATTTCTTTGGTACGCTTTATGTATAAGCCAGGCAGTGTGACAGCGCTCTTTATCCGCGCTAGTTAGAAAAAATTTTTGCAATTCCAAGTATTGAGAACATTGTGATTGCATTTTCTGCTTTAGTGAAATATTTTATACCTATACTCGTCCATGGGTACCTATTTACTGTAACATCGGTGGATGCGTCAATGAGTTATGAATAATACGAATCTCCGATATCATTCAAAACGTCGGCCAACACTGCCGGGCTGATTACATTTTTTATAACCGCTGAACATTTTTTTCGATGCAATTTCAAAATATCTTGTTTCGAACCACTTGCTGAACTTATAATAACATCAGTTAGATGGTATACCGCTGAGATGGGACAATGATTGACAATAAACAGTGTATACCGTATCACCTTCGTTTTCGCCTCATCTTCAACTTTATTTTTTCCGGCAAACAAAATATATCCTAATTTTGTGCGGGGTTTATTTTGCATCACACATACCGTATAAATGAATCTTTTGCTGTTTCACGTTCAAATCTAATTTGGCACAGCGGAGCTTGCTCTTGCTGCATGTCTCGCGAGGTCGGCCTTATGTGCCCTTAGCTGACATTCGCATATAGATCAATATGCCACATTTTTATTCCCTTCGTGTGGTCGCACCCAATCTTTAATTAATAAATCATAAACAAAACTTGAGCTTGATAAAAGCAAGTGAACGTCTAGGCAGACCTTTATATTCCGGTAATCATTCCCACGATGGGTTACAGAATTTCGAATATCTTCCCCACACTTACCCATATTTTTAATTTTTAGACGAAAAAGTCAAAATGTACACTTCACTCATTCACGACATGTGTCAAAATGAGTTGAAGGCACGATTTGTGTGTACGATACGATTGCATATGCGAATCGATGAAATGGATAGAAAGGGTTGGATATATTGTATTTGTGGCTTGTTCTTTGAACGTAACTTACTCATAAATTATTAAGGCGCGTTCCCACAAGCTATGTATAATTAAACAGTGAGTAGTAAATTTTAAAATAAATATAAGAGTCACGTATGTTATTTAATTATTTTATTAAAAAAAGAAGTAGCCCCAAAGAGCGTGGCGCTTTTTTGCCTTAAAAAAAGATAGCCAAATCGGCGCTTAAACGCCCAATCTGGTATCCCTGGTGAAGATGACCGCAGAACTACTGTGAGCTTCTTTGATGGAAAAAAAAACAGCTAATAGCTTTACGAATGACATATAAACTGAATGCCGATGAGACAAGAATCTTGATAAGAATGCGACTTCGTGCAAAATGGATGCACTTGCGATCGGAATTTCTGGAAGCCGACGTAAACGATCTGAAGGAGAGGTTCGAAAATATGTTTAATCATATGCTCAGTAAGTTAGTCCTGCGCAAGCAATTCAAAGATCGTGTGTGGACGAGACGCGAACTTTTAACAGACTATTACCACGATAAAACAATAAAAGCGAATCGTCTACCAATTGAGTACCGCCACAAATTTGTCGATCACCTTGTCGAAGGAATTCCGGATCCGACACTTCGGAATCAAGCAAGGTCAAGCAAGGATGCAGTGCTTTGATGAGCCCGAATTATAATTGCATTTGAAAAACTTACTTTAGCATCTATTAATCATGGCGGCAAGACGCGTAGGATGCGATTCGAGCAGACGACATCGACGAGTGTGGACGAGAAGGCAAACGAAAGGAAATGCCGAAAGGAAGACGCAAAGAGAAGAGAACTGTGGAGAGAACAGACATCTAAGCAGAAACTGCACAACGGAGGAACGCAGTTTAAGCTCCATCTGATACGATTTGGTTCTGGCGATTTAAAAATAGCAATTTTAACGTGTCTGTTAAACATTGTGAAGGAGCACCGTAAAAATTCGAAGATGCAAAACTACGGGAATTGTTATATAAAGATTCAAGTCGAAGCCTAGAAGAATTGTCAAAGGAGGATATTAGATTTTTGACAGATCTTTCATCGGTAAACGCATGCGCGCCATGGGAATAGTCCAAAAAACTGGGAATTGGATGCCACATCAACTGAGGGAGAGGAACATGGAACGACGTTTGGTGAGGTGCGAGATGCTTCTTGAACGACAGAAAAGAAAAGGTTTTCTGCATCGAATTCTAACAGGGGACAGAAATGAATCTATTACGATAACCCTAAGTGACCAAAACATTGGGTGATACCAGGTGAATCAGGGCCGCATTCCTCAGACATTGCCCCTTCGGAATTCCATTTGTTCTGATCCATGCAATCGGCCTTGACTGGAGGGCGGTTTTACTACTTACACTTGCCGTATGAAAGCATCAAAAAATAGCTCCATGAGTGAATGAATCGAAGGAACTGGATTTTTTTCGCCGAGAAATCTGTTTACTACCTGGGAGCTGAGAACAAATCATCGATTCCATTGGTACATACTTTGAAGAAGGTTACTGCATTTTCTTTTTTCAAATAAACAATAAACTTTGTCAAAAAAAAAAAAAATAGCGGAAACTTATTCCCATACCCAATAAATTGTGTATTGCACAAAAAAGCGGATTGAATCTTTTGGGAAAAACATAGATGAATGTCCTAATTGTGCATCTACTGCTCAATTTTGTCTAAAATCATCGAACTACGATAGAAAACTGATACAATTATTGAAGAATAACAAGGTGGCTTTAAAACAGGTTGTTGACTATTGATCAGATCTTCTCAGTGAAACAAAGATTGGAAAAATGCTGGGAACATATTGTCGCGTGTTATTGGTTCGCGGCCTATAATTTTAACGTTCCGGGAAAGTGAAAACGCAATGTCTTTTAATTTAAGTTAAAAGAGTTTATTCAATTAAATAAAATGCACAATAATTAGTTAACACTTTTCACTAATTTTAATTGTCACTATTAAAATTATCTAACACTTGTCCATAAATTTATTATCGCAATTGTCTTCTAAATTACTTCACTATTACGAAACACACTTTTCTACTACTCGATCAATTCTCACTCCACACTTTCGCATTTGTTTGTTATCGCGGTTCTAATGACTGATCTCCCCCCATTCATTCAGCTCGCCTTTATATAGGGTCTCTACCTATTCACCCATTTCTCGCACATTATCGAATGTTCTACCGAGAGGTACCTGGTAGGTTCGAGCTAGTTCATGAATGGAGTGACGTCACTTGCAGATGTTGATCATGCTTGTTGGATTCTCGTGGGTTTCGAGTGAATTCGTGTTCTTCATTGTTGGGAAAACAATTGCGACAGTAGCTCGCAGAATTATTTGTACATGTAACACTGCCCCCACCTCAGTTCTTTTCGCCCCGAAAAGATGTGTCGCCAGTTGTAGTCAATTCTCCCTGGATGTAATATGGGGCAAGACGGTCTAGATGCACGATTTTCATTTTGGCTCTCGGTTTACGGTGTTCCTGTATGCGATATACGACGTCGTTGATTCGCTTTGTGACTCGGTATGGTCCCTCCCAGTTATGTTGCAACTTTGGAGACCTACCCTTTCGCCGTTGCGGGTTATATAGCCACACCAAGTCATCTTGCTGGAAGCCAGTAGAATTAGCCTTTAGATCATACCTGGTCTTCATGCGGTCAGTAGCCGATTCGAGGTGTTTTCGCACTGTCCGATGTATCTGGTTCAACCGTTGTCTTAGATCACTTGCGTACTCCGAGATCGTTTGGGGTTTCTCGGGGGGTGTTCCAAACTTTATATCAGCTGGCAGACGAATAGTCTTTCCAAAAATGATTTTGGCTGGGGCTTGGCCCGTCGATGCATGTTCGGCAGCTCTGTACGCCATCAAAAATAGTGGGATATATCGGTCCCAGTCCCTTTGGTTCTCGTCAACCATCTTGGCAAGGTGTTTATTGAGCGTGCCGTTGAAACGTTCGACCATTCCATCGGATTGGGGATGCAGCGGCGTTGTCCTCGTTTTCCGTATTCCGAGCAGCTCGCACATTTCGCCAAAAACTAGTGACTCAAAGTTTCGGCCTTGATCCGAATGTAGTTCGCAAGGCACGCCGTACCTACTGACCCAATTTAACACTAGCTGTTCGGCTACAGTAGTTGCTTCCTGGTTGGGAATGGGGTAGACCTCAGGCCACTTGCTGAAATAATCGGCTACAACCAGCATATATCGATTTCCCCATTCGGATTCAGGAAAGGGACCTGCGATGTCAACAGCAATCCTTTCAAACGGTACCCCCACGTTGTAGGTTTGCATTTGTCCTCTCAGTCGTCGCTTTGGGCCTTTGACGGAAGCGCAAATTGTGCATCTGCGGCACCAGTCCTCTACGTCTTCTCGAGCGTGGAGCCAGTAGAACCTTTCCCGCAATTTCGCTAAGGTCTTGTTAACACCCAGGTGGCCTCCCGAGGATCCTTCATGCATTTCCTTAACCACATCGTGGATTCGGCTTTTGGGTAGTATAATTTGCATCCTGTAGGAGCTGCCATCCACCGTTTCCCATTTCCGCTTGAGTACACCACCCTCCACCTGTAGGGAGTTCCATTGTGCCCAATAGCTTTTCAGGGTTGCGCCATGCATCGAAACGTCCTTCCACTCAGGTCGCCCAGTTGTCTCCTTCCATACGAGCAATGGTCCGATGTCTTCATCGGCTAGCTGGGCATTTCGAATCTCCTCCGATGACCAACCTTCATCGAATTCCGCCGTTATCAGTCGCAGATCAACGGGCGGTTCCTTTTCCTCAATCCGTCGGCAATGCTTGCAGTTAGCTGGACATGGATGACGAGATAGGGCGTCAGCAATTCCATGAACTCTGCCCTTGTGAAGCAGTTGGGGCCTCACTAGGTCTGGTCGGATCGTCGATCGGGTTGCACCAGTGTCGTTTGTTAGGGTGCATTGTTCTTCACCAACTTGACCAGGAAGGCATCTGTCTGCTTCTCCACGATGTTGCCTTGGCACGGTGCTGGGGATGTCGATACTCCTAGCCAACGTTCGCCCCACGAAGTTGGCCCTTGCAGTTTGATGGGCCTCCATTCTAGGCTCCTGGCACGGTCTGGATCTCCACCACCCTGGACAATAGCTCGGTCTTCTTTCCTTCTTGCAGTCTCTTTGCAGGTGCCCTTTTTCCCCGCAATTCCAGCATCTAGGCGCACCATTCACCTGCAGCTCTCGCTCAATTCCCACGCGCTCACACCTGCAATTATCTGCCAGTACCTCGCGAACCCGGGCAGTGGTACGGGTCACATTTTTGGCTGCCTCAAAATTTAAACTATAAGCCACTGCATCCTTGACTGTTTGCTTTTGAGCTAACCGCACGGCTTGTTGCAATTCCTTGTCCTTTAAGGCGCTGATGAATGCTTCTGCTGCTACGTCATCTCGATGTTCTGGGTCGTACGCTGGGTAAGCCAAAAGTGCCAGTCGCTCAATGTCTTGTGCTAGCTGCTGCAAGGTTTCGCCAGACTTCTGCATCCGATGCCGTAGCTGTGCCCGGTAAATCTGCTTCAGATGATCGTCTCCGTAACGCATGTCCAGCGCATTCATTATAGCAACCGGGTTTGAATGCAGCTCAACGGGGATAGTCTGCAAAAGCTCGGCAGCTGGGCCTCTTAGAGCAAGAATTAACGCAGTTGCTCGTTCCTGCTCATTCCAGTGATTTATCCTAGCGGCTGCTTCAAACTGGATTTTGTAAATACTCCAGACCGTTTGCCCATCGAATATTGGTGCTTGCACATTTCTAGATGAGCTTTGCGCTGTGGTTATAATTGGGGCTGGTGAGGCGGTTATTACTGCCTTCGCTGCTTCCAAGTCCTTTTTCACTTTTTCCATCTCATGGTTCATTCTTTCTTCGACCTGGCTGACCTTTTCCTCGACCTGGTAAACCTTTTCTTCGACCTGGTCAACCTTTTCCTCGACGCCTTTAATTTGCTTGTTAAGACTACTGAGCTCCGCTTTTATTTCGGTGGACTGTTTTTGAAAATCTGCCTTGATTTCGATCGCTTGTTGATCCAGCTTCACTGATTGTTCATTAAGCTTCACAGTTAAATTAGATGACTGTTGTCGCTGCTCTTGCTGCATCAGCATTAACATTTGCAATATCGCATTTTCTGGCATTTTTATTGTTTCGGCTGTTTTTCTACCAGTTTCCACGTTAGTTTTCACTATTGTGCACAAAAATGTTCAAAAGTTTTCACTTCCAAAATTTTCCTTTCGCACTTCTTGACACCATTGTCGCGTGTTATTGGTTCGCGGCCTATAATTTTAACGTTCCGGGAAAGTGAAAACGCAATGTCTTTTAATTTAAGTTAAAAGAGTTTATTCAATTAAATAAAATGCACAATAATCAGTTAACACTTTTCACTAATTTTAATTGTCACTATTAAAATTATCTAACACTTGTCCATAAATTTATTATCGCAATTGTCTTCTAAATTACTTCACTATTACGAAACACACTTTTCTACTACTCGATCAATTCTCACTCCACACTTTCGCATTTGTTTGTTATCGCGGTTCTAATGACTGATCTCCCCCCATTCATTCAGCTCGCCTTTATATAGGGTCTCTACCTATTCACCCATTTCTCGCACATTATCGAATGTTCTACCGAGAGGTACCTGGTAGGTTCGAGCTAGTTCATGAATGGAGTGACGTCACTTGCAGATGTTGATCATGCTTGTTGGATTCTCGTGGGTTTCGAGTGAATTCGTGTTCTTCATTGTTGGGAAAACAATTGCGACAGTAGCTCGCAGAATTATTTGTACATGTAACAATATTATCGAAGTGTACGAATAAACTCTATGAGTACCAATCGAAATTACCTCTAAAATATACTCTTTGAACTAGGAATCCCACTTAAATTCGTCCGCCGGATAAAGAAGATAGTGGGTAACATTGAGTGCCAAGTTAAATTTCAAGACGAATTTTGCTAACAGAAAGGATTAATTTTTGGCCTCATTAAGCAAGGAGAACTGTAGCGAATCCCATACTGTACGAATTCGTATCACTTCAATAATACAAATGCGTATCAGTCAACATTTTATATTTTCATTTGTATCAGCAAAATATTTAACGTACATCATTATGTAATGAGACGCGCGACATAATTGTTTCACTTAATACAAATTCGTATCAGTCAACATTTTATATTTTCATTAACTTCTTTTGTATCAGCAAAATGTTTACCGTACATTATTATGTAATGAGACGCGCGATTTGTCTAGCGCGAATGAAATTCCAAACTTCTGGAATTATTCGTGCGCGCTGGACATAGTTCTCATGGCAGGTGCAATGTGATCTATCGGTCTGCAAGGCAGATGGAACATATTGCGCTTGCAATTTTACGTATGAAAAATAATTATGTCGCGCGCAATATGATCTATCTGTCTGCAAGGTAGAAGGAGCATATTGCACTTGCAATTCCTGTGTTAGAACAACAAATTTATGGGAACAACTTTTGTTCCCACGGCAAATAAGTATATAAGAAAATGTTAGTGGAAAATAAAAGTAGTCTAGTCTTGACCATCAACAAAAACACATCTTGGGTTTTTTTTATTAATTTGGAATAGTTTAGTAATCTCCTGATACAAGCATCGGAGAGATTTCTGAACATCAATTTGAACGCAGAACATTATACAAGTTTATGCACTTGTATAATTAAACAGTACTTGGGTTTTTTTTTATTAATTTGGAATAGTTTAGTAATCTCCTGATACAAGCATCGGAGAGATTTCTGAACATCAATTTGAACGCAGAACATTATACAAGTTTATGCACTTGTATAATTAAACAATACTTGGGTTTTTTTATTTGGAATAGTTTAGTAATCTCCCGATACAAGCATCGGAGAGATTTCCGAGCGCAGAATAGTATACAAGTTTATGCACTTGTATAATCAAACTTCAACGCGGAGAGATTTCCGAGCGCAGAACATTATACAAGTTTATGCACTTGCATAATTAAACATCAGCGCAGGAGAATAAGCAGTCAGCCAAGGCAAAGCAGCCTTGACGTTAACATTTGGTGACCCCGACGTGATCGTCACACTACAACACCAGCTAAGATTGAGGAATCATAATGGAGCGTTTAACACAGCAACAGACGCGTTTAGCTGCAGAAATTGATGGAATCATCATCAATTATAAAAAGGATCCATTGAATCGCAAGCAAAAGGCAGAATATTATGAGGAAAGGCTTCGCCGAATCGAAGCGGCCTGGGATCTGTTTGAAGAAACGGATACAAAGATCCGAGAACTGGAGGATATGTCAGAGACTCACGAATACTTTGTGAGCAAGTTATATGACACAACACAGGCAAACTTCCAACAGTTTCAGTCACACTTCAAGGAGAAGCTGCTACAAATAAGGCATGCAGAATCAGGAGTTGGCGAACAAGCGATTGAGATGGCCCCAGCCAAGCAGAGTACCAGACCGCGAGCGGATGAATCAGTGAGAACAACTGACGTAAATGTTAGTAAACTCGTTAGACGATACGACGCACTAGCAAATTCATTGCAACGACTCTTCTCGCGATTGGAACAAACGGAACAATACTCACGTCAATTCTGCAAAGTAAAAATTGCCTCAATACAGCAATACTGGTCACAACTAGATGAATACCAGCAACAAATATGGGAAATCACCACTGGTCCTGATCCAAACGGTTTCAACCTAAACCAGCACATTCAATTGGAGGAGATATCGCAGGAGTGGCTGATAAAGTTAGAGACTAAGATCGACGAGATAAATACGACACCCGCACCGCATGCGTCAACAACCACTACTCCCAGCGTAAATCTACCAAAAATTACGCTGCCGAAATTTGATGGGGACTATTTGCAATGGCGTCATTTCCGGGACTTATACATTCAAATGGTACACAATCAACCTATGTCAAGCTGCCAAAAGATGTGGTACCTTAAGGCTAACCTGACAGGAGAAGCTGATAAACTCGTACGCAACTTTACTATATCAGACGACAACTATGAGTCAGCATGGAAGACTCTGAATGAGCGCTACGAAAATCGACGCCTACTCGCTACAGCACTCCTTCAGAAGTTGATAGCCCAACCATCCAATACAATACCCTCTGCAGCAGCAGTGAAATCTCTGCACGACACAACTGCAGAATGCTTGAGAGGCTTGCAAAATATCGACATAGTAACGCAAGATTGGGATCCGTTACTCCTGCATCTCTTAATCAAGAAGCTTGATACTGCAACTCACACTCTATATGAGCAGTCATTGGTCAACCCACGGGATCTCCAGTCATTGACGGGCTTTTTGACCTTTTTGCAAACGCGTTTTCAAGCTTTAGAAGCACTTGGCAATCAAACAAAGCGACTTGACGAGCATCGTAAAAAGACCATCAAGTCTACTAGTGCTGCTGTAACGACATCTTCATGCCTTGTTTGTAAAGAAGCTCATCCAGTCTACTATTGCCCAGACTTTCTCCAATGGACCCCGTCGAAGAGGTTGAAACTAGTCCAAGCTAAAAAATTGTGCGTAAACTGTTTCCGAGATGGACACAAGGCCGTAAACTGTACATCACGAGGATGTAAGGAGTGTGCCCAGAAACATAACAGCCTTCTGCACTTAGGGACCGTTCCCAAGGCAAAGCAAACAAAATCGCAAACAGAAGCCTCAGCAACAGCACCGGCAGAAAGGCATAAGGCACCTCAGGAGGGAGCGGCACTTTCATTGACTACACTTAGTAGTCACGAAATGAAAAAATATGTACTCTTAAGTACCGCCATTGTAAAATTGACTAGCAATAACGGCAAAACAGTGGAATGCCGAGCAGTATTAGATCCCGGCTCACAAATTAACTTGATTACTGAACGCATCGTTAGGAAGCTGAACTTGGCATCAACTCACCACTCGACCTTCATTGAAAAGGTTGGCGGATCGACCGAACGCGCACAGAGAAGGGTGAATGTTACCCTTCAGTCAAGATTGAATGGATATTCCACGCGTTTAGAAGCGCATGTCATGGACAAGATTATTTCTCCTCAACCATCTGTGCAGTTGAATATAACACAGTGGTCCATACCAAAGAATCTGAAGCTTGCCGATCCAAATTTCCATCTGACGGAACGCATAGATCTGTTATTAAGTGCCGAACATTTTTATGATATTCTAGCGATCGGTCAAATAAAGCTAGGCAGTGAATTGCCAGTCCTACAGAATACGCTTCTGGGATGGATAGTAGCAGGCAAGGTTGGTGGTGCTGAATCGCTCCCTGTTACTTGTGGAGTTCTTGCCGAAGATCAAAAACTGAATAGTGCGATTGAAAGGTTTTGGAAATTAGAAGAGGTCGTCGATGCCAAGTCCCAGTATACGGCAGCGGAAAGGTCCTGTGAAACTCACTTTTGCCAATCAACGCAAAGACAACCAGATGGGCGTTTTCTGGTGCGACTTCCCTTTTCTAACGACCCCGACAAACTAGGAGAATCAAAAGACGTAGCCATTCGTCTCTTTTATGGAATTGAACGGCGATTAGCAAAAAACCCGGAACTCAAGCAGTGTTATCAAGAATTCATGGACGAATACATCAGACTAGGACATATGCAAGAGGTCACAGCGCAGGTATGTGAAGAATCGCATTATTTTCTTCCACACCATTGTGTCCTGAAACCCGACAGCAGTACCACTAAACTCAGGGTAGTGTTCGATGCCTCCTGTAAAACAACTACGAACGTCTCGCTGAACGATATCCTCTATACTGGACCAACCATCCAAGACGATCTATTTGCGATATTGCTCCGTTTTCGATTGCCTCGATATGTTTTCACTGCTGACATACAAAAAATGTATCGTCAGATAGTATTGCATCCTGACGACCGCAAATATCAGTTGCTGGTCTGGAGAAATGACCCAAACCAGGCTCTACGGTTCTATCAGTTGAATACCGTGACATATGGAACAACGTGTGCTCCATATTTGGCGACCAAATGCTTGCAAAGACTTGCCCGAGATGAAAAAGATCGATACTCTCTTGGTACTAACATACTGCAACGCGACTTCTACGTTGATGATGTCATGACGGGATCTAATAGCTTAATCGAAACAGTTCAATCACAAGACGAATTAATAAAAGTTCTGGGAGGCGCTGGAATGAAGCTTCGAAAGTGGTGTTCTAATCATCCTCGACTACTGCAGAACATTTCACCAGACGACAAGGAAGTTCAACTAGATTTCAAAAGCCATTCTGAAGACTACATTAAAACCCTCGGCCTCACTTGGCTTCCTAAAGTAGACGATTTCCAAATCCGCATCAACCTGAATCCAAACGATACAAAAATTACCAAGAGGACAATAGCCTCCGACATCGCCAGGATGTTTGATCCATTGGGCATCATGGGCCCCGTAATAGTCACCGCCAAGCTATTTCTTCAAGATGTTTGGCGTTTGAAGTTGGACTGGGATGCTGCTTTGCCAGAAGTGATACACACCAGATGGTCCCAATTTCGCAGAGGCCTGTCAGTGCTACAAAAAACACAATTCCCTAGACACGTATTTGCCAGGGAAGTGCCCAAGGAGGTGCAGTTGCATATATTTTGTGACGCGTCAGAAAAGGCATATGGTGCAGCCGTGTATGTGCGGTCTACTTTAAAGAATGGCAGAATCATTGTGCGTCTCTTATGTGCAAAATCACGTGTGGCTCCAATTCATGTGATAACTGTTCCACGATTGGAACTCTGTGCTGCAAAATTGGGCGCGGAGCTGGCGGAAAGAGTTAAGATTGCCCTACACTTGGAAGAAGTCTTACACATATTTTGGACCGATTCAGAAATCGTGCTTGCGTGGATAAACTCCACCGTTTCCTCATACAATACTTTTGTTGCCAACCGAGTATCAACAATTCAGTCACTATCGATTCCGGAGCAATGGCGTCATGTAGATTCAAAAAGAAATCCAGCCGACATTTTATCACGAGGCATTGCACCTGCAGAGTTAGCTGGATGTAATATTTGGCTGTATGGACCACCCTTTCTGCATGGAACGGAATCATTGTGGCCACCGGAATATGTAAAGGGACCCTCTTGTGATCTTGAGAAGAAAAAAGAAAGAGTAACTATGGCTGCAACTGTAATTGCTTCCACCAATTTTATCGATGCCATACAGCATGGAAACTCTTTCAAAAAACTACAACGCATCATAGCATATGTATTTAGGTTCATAGATCACATTAGTCAAAGGCCGCGGGCCTCTACATTGTTACCAAATTCATTCTCCAGTCAGGAACTAACCAGAGCAATCGAAGTCATCGTGAAACACGTTCAGAAGGACGAATTTCGGGATATAATAAAGGACTTGGAGAATGGAAAGCAACTCACCAAAAACAATCAGCTTGCTAGTCTGACACCGTTCCTCGATGAAAAGGGCCTACTTCGAGTTGGAGGAAGATTGGAAGCATCAAACCTATCTTATGATGCCAAACATCCCATCCTGCTCCCATACAAAAATCCATTAACAAAGTTACTGATGACGGATATCCACCAAGACAAATGCCATCTGGGCCCTCAAGCACTGCTTGCAACAACGAGACAACGATTTTGGCCAATCAAGGGCAAATCATTAGCACGAGCCATTGTTCAGCGATGTGTACGATGTTCCCGCGCGAACCCGCAGATGTTTTCTCAGTTCATGGGGAACTTGCCATCGGCCCGAGTACAGCCTGCTCGCCCATTCGTTAATGCTGGAGTTGACTTTTGTGGACCAATTATGATCCATTTTCGCGGCAGAGGAGCACGACCACAAAAGGGCTATATTGCTATATTCTGCTGTTTCGCCACCAAGGCAGTACATTTTGAGCTAGTAAGTGATCTCACCACTGAAGCATTCATCGGCTCTCTTAAGCGATTCATCGGTAGACGAGGTCATTGCAAAAATTTGTATTGCGACAATGCCACCAATTTTGTGGGAGCCCATAATCAGCTTAGAGAGCTGTCCACGTCTTTGTATTCTGAGCAGGCTCAAGAGAAAATCGCAGATATATGCAACAACAAAAGTATAGACTTCCATTTTATACCACCTCGGGCCCCGCATTTTGGAGGGCTGTGGGAAGCCGCAGTTAAATCGGCAAAATACTTACTACTTAGAGGATCTTCAGCAGCAACCCTAACCTATGAAGAGCTCCAAACGCTTATAGTGGAGATTGAAGCAATTCTAAACTCAAGGCCTTTAACTCCAATGTCGTCAGATCCTAATGACCTCACTGTGTTAACACCAGGACACTTTCTTATAGGAGAACCCCCAACAGCTACAGTGGATGCTATATCTGAGCCAGCAAAGATGGGACTACTTAGCAGGTGGAAACTGGTGAGCGGTATCAAGCACGAGTTCTGGCGCCGCTGGTCAGAAGAGTATTTAAATCAGCTGCAGCACCGTTCAAAGTGGAAGCAGGTCAGCCAAAATGCTCAACTGAGCACAGTTGTTATCATTAAAGAAGACAATATGCCAGTAATGAAGTGGCCGCTCGGGAGAATTACAAAAATTTACCAAGGCGATGATGGTTTTGTTCGTGTGGTCGACGTAAAAACATCATCAGGGATATTGAAGAGACCGATTCATAAACTGGCGCCCTTGCCAATAGAAGCAGACACTGTTACTGCCAGAAGCGAGACCGAAGAAGCGATCAACGTGACGGAGGTAGTCAGCGCTAAGAAACGACCATTGGAGCAAGAACCAGAACTGGGTTGCTCAACTGATTCCCCAAGAAAACAAAAACGAGCAACGAAAGGAACATCTATTAGTTCCTTACTATTGGCATGCGTATTGTTTCCTCTGGTGTTCACTGAACCAATTAAAATCACAACGGTCGGACCTCAACCAGGCTTACATTTCCAGTCATTGGGTAGTTCTTATTTAGCAACGAGTGAATGGAGGCTGCTGATATACTACGATTTAAGATCATATTGGTCGGAGGTTGCGACATTGGAGAACGGAACAAACATGCTACAGCAGCTTTGTGATCGTGGACTCACTAACAGTTGTCTCACGTTGGTAGACCATTTTGGCCATCTACGAAATGAACTCGTGAACATCAATCAATTATTGAAGATCAGAAATAAAAGAGGAGCTTTCAACATAGTTGGCAATGTGGCTAAATCTCTATTTGGCGTGCTCGATGAGGAATATGCTAACCAGATGTCACTGACAATAAAAGGTTTGAAGGGAAATCAAGATAAACTGTACCTGCTGCTAAAAAACCAAACATCTATTATTGATTCTACCTTGAACATTATTGGAAAGGGCGAACAGACCTCTCAACGAAGGTTTAAAGCAATAGAGGAGCACATGGATCGATTAGCTAACGTAGTGAGAGGTCCGGCCAGTGAAGATAATCAGCATAAAATATCGAATCTCATCACGACCTTATCGTTTCAAATGACATTGACTACCATCCATTTGCAACGAATTCAAACCTCCATTGTTAACATCATCACCGACTCACAACATGGAAATTTTAATCCATTACTGTTATCTCAGAAACAATTAAGCATGGAGATTGCCAATATCAAGGAACATTTACCTGAGACACTACGCCTTCCAATAGCACATGAAAATTTCCTGCAATTATTCAGGATATCGTCAATCAGTGCGAGACTGACCGAAGATCTAGCTATATTTGAGCTGAAGGTACCACTCGTCAACACAGTCACATTTGACTTATTCAGGCTCTATCCTATACCAACAGTAAGCCACAATCAGCTGATGGCGATACTCCCCAATTCACGATATCTTATTATCAGCTCACATCGTGATATGTATTATCCACTCACGGAAGAAGAATACATGACATGTACCTGGATGGAACCAACCATCCACATTTGTAAACAGTCTCATCCATTATATCACAAGGAATCCAACATAAGTGTATGTGAAGTTACGCTTCTGAAGGACATTCCAGCCCCAGCTGAGTGCAATCTAACCGAACTTAAAACCCCATCACAGTGGAATCAAATTCTATTTACCAATGAGTGGATCTATGCTCTCACAAATCGGCTGGTAGTCCACATTGTCTGCGCTGGTAACACTTCAACCAGGGTCCTGGAAGGTTCAGGCATTCTCAAACTAGACTCAGATTGCACTCTCAAATCTGATACTGTAACCATCCAAGCACGCCGGATTTATACGAGTACAATTGGGACTTCCTATACAAGGATCCATCAGCCTGACAAGAATACCACATCGAAACCTCCAAACAAATCTTCGGAGCCTTACCAAACATACGCAGCAGATCTCGAAGCTTTGCAGAAACAACTCTTAGCGCAAGACTTATCTATCCCTGATCAAATCGACTCGCACGATATCCATCAATACACGATCTCTTACATCAGCCTTCTTTTGATAATTTCATTGGCAAGTTATCTCGGTTGCAAACTGCGAAATTGTCGGAATGTAGCTCCAGCTCAACGGCCGATTCCACGACCAAGGAAGCATAGCCTACCAAGCACCCAGGAAGCAGTTTGAACGGACCGTTCAACGCGGGGGAGGATGTACGAATTCGTATCACTTCAATAATACAAATTCGTATCAGTCAACATTTTATATTTTCATTTGTATCAGCAAAATATTTAACGTACATCATTATGTAATGAGACGCGCGACATAATTGTTTCACTTAATACAAATTCGTATCAGTCAACATTTTATATTTTCATTAACTTCTTTTGTATCAGCAAAATGTTTACCGTACATTATTATGTAATGAGACGCGCGATTTGTCTAGCGCGAATGAAATTCCAAACTTCTGGAATTATTCGTGCGCGCTGGACATAGTTCTCATGGCAGGTGCAATGTGATCTATCGGTCTGCAAGGCAGATGGAACATATTGCGCTTGCAATTTTACGTATGAAAAATAATTATGTCGCGCGCAATATGATCTATCTGTCTGCAAGGTAGAAGGAGCATATTGCACTTGCAATTCCTGTGTTAGAACAACAAATTTATGGGAACAACTTTTGTTCCCACGGCAAATAAGTATATAAGAAAATGTTAGTGGAAAATAAAAGTAGTCTAGTCTTGACCATCAACAAAAACACATCTTGGGTTTTTTTTATTAATTTGGAATAGTTTAGTAATCTCCTGATACAAGCATCGGAGAGATTTCTGAACATCAATTTGAACGCAGAACATTATACAAGTTTATGCACTTGTATAATTAAACAATACTTGGGTTTTTTTTTATTAATTTGGAATAGTTTAGTAATCTCCTGATACAAGCATCGGAGAGATTTCTGAACATCAATTTGAACGCAGAACATTATACAAGTTTATGCACTTGTATAATTAAACAATACTTGGGTTTTTTTATTTGGAATAGTTTAGTAATCTCCCGATACAAGCATCGGAGAGATTTCCGAGCGCAGAATAGTATACAAGTTTATGCACTTGTATAATCAAACTTCAACGCGGAGAGATTTCCGAGCGCAGAACATTATACAAGTTTATGCACTTGCATAATTAAACATCAGCGCAGGAGAATAAGCAGTCAGCCAAGGCAAAGCAGCCTTGACGTTAACACATACGATGAATAATAGAGCCTTGTTAACGAGCCCCAATCTTCTATCATAACTGGAAAATATTGACGCATCAAATAAAATAATGTTGGCAACCCCTATGTACTGAATAACAACACTGTCCGGTAAACCCGACCTACTAGCCCGACACGAATCAATCGAGCCTTCCTCAGAGCCAGTTCCGAGCGAGCAGCGCGAGTTAAGAGCGGAGCTAGAATACGGTGCGGTGCCCTTTGAGCACAGTTTTATTGTGTAATATAATTTCCCATGCGAGCGAATAAATAGTGCAAGTGCACGGGGGTAAACCGCCAACAAGTGTTTTAATTGCCCTTCAGAAACCCCACCCCCCCATATGCCCACCGGCAAGATTTTGCCGACTTCGTGCGATATAAATACACATTTTAGTCCGTCGTTAGTGTGTGCAAAAGTACGAATGATTATGTTCCAACATATGTACTTAACGTGCAACATATGCTGCCCAGAAGAGCGCCCATAAATTCCAGCCAAATGAATTCCGTAGCGCTTGCCCAAGCCCTATGTGATATTGGCATGCACATACTCGTACATGCATGGTATCAGAGAAATGAAATGAGCTCGGAAATTGCTCGGCCAGCATGCAACGACATGAAATTTATGGCAGCCAAATCCCTTCGACAAATCGAGCCAAAAAGAATAAAGCGCAGCGCATGAGAGCAAGGAGCAAAGAGCTAGCACACGGAACGAATAGGACCAAAACTGACGTTAGATAGGAAGCCATATGGTAGCAATTTGCATATGTATTAGTCGGCCTACTATGGACAAACTTTCGGTAGCTGTCACCCAACCGTAATATATACTAATTTCCGAATAAAAAACGTTTGGAGTGCATTCCGCAGCAAAGCCGAAGCACTACAGCAGCATACCCCTCGTGGTTCACTCAGTTACACCGCTCACATCGCTCATCACGTATTGGCGCCCTCGCTATCGCTCTTGATTTGCACCTCGCATGCGCATTGCTTGAATCGCACCTTGCTCTTAATTTGCACCTTGCTGCCTCATAATTTGCACCTTGCTAACACATTGCTCTTAATTTGCACCTCACTCACGCACCGCTCGTAACTTGCACCTTATTCACGAATCGCTCTTAAATCGCGCTACCCATTCGCTCTTCATTTGGCACTGGTAATATGCACAATTTCTGCACTGCTCTTGTCAACTCTCCCGTTGCGGTTCGTATGACTGCGCTGCTTACTAGCCCATCTGCTCCTTGAATAACTCGCACAATTCAGCCCATTGCCCAATGCGATGGTGGGAGATTGTCGCCTTTTATGATTGATGTTGTTGCTCTCTTGCCTCCCCTTCTTGCGCTGTTGTAGCATTGATTAGTACTCCGTTTTCCATCGCTTCCAGAATGAGGTCGTTATCTGCTGCATTTTGCGCCACTGTCTTAGCCCACTCTTGCTCAGCTCTGGCTCATTTCTCGGTAATGGTTGCATTAGCGCATCGCCAATCAAGAAACGCCCTGGGGTCAATGCACTCAAGTCTCGCGCGTCGTCGGATATCGCATTTATTGGTCGAGAGTTCAAGCACGCTTCTATGTCCACCAAAACGTTGCATAACTGCTCGTATGTCAGGCGCTGTTGCTTCATTATGCGCCTTAGATGGTGCTTCATGGACCCAAATGCTTCCTTGATGAGGGGCAGCAGATGTGATGAACCTTCATTCTGTGGCCTGGACATTCAATTGCTCTAGCACTTCTGTACCTTGCCAAGTCTTGATCACACTCTTCAACTGCTTGTCTGCCGCTACAAACGTCTTCCCATTGTCGCTGTACAGTCTTGCACATCGGCCTCTTCTGCCAACAAATCGCCTGAAGCATGCGATGAAGGCTTCAGCTGTTAAGCTCGTCACTGCGTCCAAATGCACAGCTCTTGTCGCTAGACACACAGATACTGCTAAATAGCTCCTGACTTCTACTTGACGCCCTGCTCTGCCTTGCCTTGCGACTGTGCATATTTGCCCTGCAAAGGCAACCCCTACGTGTAAAAATGGTCTTGCTGGTCGGACTCTGTCTGCCGGAAGGTCGTCCATCAATTGCTCGCTCATTCGCGCATCTAGCCTTGCACTCCGCAACCCCGGTATCCAGTACTCATATCTTATGTATTGCATCATAAGCTGCACTCCTCCGTGCTTCGTCGTCTCATGCGCCTCGCTCATCATCAAATGTGCTAGTCGTGAATTTGCTGATATGATTCCTGGGTGCCGCTCATGATATTCGCCCTAGGCTCTGCCGATCCTTCCCCCCACGCACAAAAGACTTTCTGGGTGTAGGATTGGTCTCAATGCTCCAATCTTGCTTTTGCTCGGGAAGCTCCTGCGTTCTGCCCTAATGCACTCTAACTCTGCGCCATATTAAATTTTTTGCACCTAGCGCACCCATTAATTTCACGCTTCTCGTTTTTCTTCGCTCGACGGCAGCCCATTTCGTCTTTTGGCACGCTCTTTTTCTGGCGCATTAAAGATGAACCTTAACACGTATGTTGACACGCTCTTTCAAGTATTGATTCTTGCTCTACGTTTATCATCATTGACATATAGCTCTGGACCTCTTTGCTTTGCACGCACCCGCTCATCACTTGCTCTATATTTGCGCTGTCATACATAGGCTCTGGCCATTTGCTCTGTTCTCTGCTCAACCAAGTGGTTCCCGTTAGCAGCAGGGTACTGTTAACTAGCTCCGCTGGGTTGAGCTGTTCAACCATCATATAAACTATGATCGGGTCCCAATTGCCGACTTCGATCCCTAGCGAATGTAGTTGCCTCATCGACTCATTGACGATGTCAATAATCGCCCTAATTCCCGCGTAATTCGCTCCGCTCATCGTTGGCATCTCAAACAGCGCCTTGATATGTGCTCTTTGCATTCAATACATCGTCGTATACTTCTGCCCGCCTATCCCATGCCTGCGCGTAATTTACTCCAGTCGGCTGCCCTGAGCCCAATACACGTTTGGCTTCTCCACTCACAGCCGCCAGCAGATATTGCAATTTAAATATCGGCTTTATAGTCTGATTTTCATGCACGGCCGCTAGAAATTTATCTCTGAATGAGCGCCAATCTTTGAATTCGCCCCCAAAGGTGGCCCATGTGTTCACGATCGCTCTTTGCTTGTGAACTTCAATATTTCCAGCACTGGCTTGCACTTGCTCTGCACCATCTTGCTCCGAATCTCACGCTTCACATTGCACCGCACCTTGCACTGAACTTTCTTCTATGTATGAGGATATCGTTGCCATCGCCTCCACGTACATCTCCTCGATCTGCACGTATAGATCGGCATCCTCCTTCTCGTATTTGCCCTTTTTTCGCCCCAGCGCATGACGCACCTTCTGAAACCTCGCCCACGCATTTTCCAAAATGCCCAGCTTCGCATTTAATTTTGTTCTTGGCGCCTGCACTGCTCCGAGCTCACTCAATCACGCGCACGCTATTACTGGCATTGTATGTTGCCTTTTCCACTTCTGACATTTCACTCACGTCTTTGCTCAAAACTGCTGGTATTATTTACCCGTTAATACCACTTGCTCAACACTTTCTAATTGCGCTTCCTTCGTTATCGCGGATGACAAACTTCTCGGTATTATTATCGATTTTTAACTTGCCGCTATTCCGAATGATAGTTTAGTTTTTATCGCCTTCCAAAGTGAATTTATAGGAGTTTGTTTACATCTCAACGCTGAGCCATCAGTCGAAGGTGCAAAACGTGTGCTTCATTTGCTCATCTTGAAAAGTCTAGGAGAACAGTGAGCTACACAGGGTGAATTTATAGCATGCACGGAATGCACTTTGGAAGGCGATAAAAACTAAACGGGTATAAGAACTGAAATAATTTTCACTTCACTAGGAGCACTATTGTGTTTTCCGCGAGCAATCAGGATTTCACTGTAGAAATCCGCCTCAAAACCGTACAAAACGTCGAATTTTCGTTGGCACCTCCATAATTCTTCATATACCGCCATGTAAGTTAGCCAGCAAAGTCGGCCTACTAATGGTCATGTGTGTGGTAGCAAGCGCTGCCGCCATATGGCTTCCTATCTAACGTCAGTTTTGAATAGGACCCAAGGTGCGGGTCTGACGTGTAAGTGGAATATTAAGAGCGGTGCGAAGGTCGAAAAATTCAAACGTGCAAGCAAACCGAGTGATAATATAAACAATCGGAAAATTTCAATGCGAAGGATGCGCGCGGGCAATGTATACATGAAAATTTGTATGAGCGGAGCGATAGGGAAGATGAACCGCGCGAGCGATTTGTGCTAACGAAACGAGAACGCGAACTGATTTCAATGTGCAGACGCGCGCGGGCGAATGTCGGGTGCATGCTGAAAATTTAATGTGTGTGTAGAGCAAAGTTTAGGTGCATGAAATTTTAAAGCTTGTAGGGTAGTCCAGGCCTGGATGTTAGGAATATGTGTGTGCATAGACAAAGATGAACGTATATGAAGGGTTGAGGTGCATGGAATTTAGAATAGCATTCCATTAGTAGAGTGCATCGTAGCGAAGTATCATTCGGAATAGCGGCAAGTTAAAAATCGATAATAATACCGAGAAGTTTGTCATCCGCGATAACGAAGGAAGCGCAATTAGAAAGTGTTGAGCAAGTGGTATTAACGGGTAAATAATACCAGCAGTTTTGAGCAAAGACGTGAGTGAAATGTCAGAAGTGGAAAAGGCAACATACAATGCCAGTAATAGCGTGCGCGTGATTGAGTGAGCTCGGAGCAGTGCAGGCGCCAAGAACAAAATTAAATGCGAAGCTGGGCATTTTGGAAAATGCGTGGGCGAGGTTTCAGAAGGTGCGTCATGCGCTGGGGCGAAAAAAGGGCAAATACGAGAAGGAGGATGCCGATCTATACGTGCAGATCGAGGAGATGTACGTGGAGGCGATGGCAACGATATCCTCATACATAGAAGAAAGTTCAGTGCAAGGTGCGGTGCAATGTGAAGCGTGAGATTCGGAGCAAGATGGTGCAGAGCAAGTGCAAGCCAGTGCTGGAAATATTGAAGTTCACAAGCAAAGAGCGATCGTGAACACATGGGCCACCTTTGGGGGCGAATTCAAAGATTGGCGCTCATTCAGAGATAAATTTCTAGCGGCCGTGCATGAAAATCAGACTATAAAGCCGATATTTAAATTGCAATATCTGCTGGCGGCTGTGAGTGGAGAAGCCAAACGTGTATTGGGCTCAGGGCAGCTGACTGGAGTAAATTACGCGCAGGCATGGGATAGGCGGGCAGAAGTATACGACGATGTATTGAATGCAAAGAGCACATATCAAGGCGCTGTTTGAGATGCCAACGATGAGCGGAGCGAATTACGCGGGAATTAGGGCGATTATTGACATCGTCAATGAGTCGATGAGGCAACTACATTCGCTAGGGATCGAAGTCGGCAATTGGGACCCGATCATAGTTTATATGATGGTTGAACAGCTCAACCCAGCGGAGCTAGTTAACAGTACCCTGCTGCTAACGGGAACCACTTGGTTGAGCAGAGAGCAGAGCAAATGGCCAGAGCCTATGTATGACAGCGCAAATATAGAGCAAGTGATGAGCGGGTGCGTGCAAAGCAAAGAGGTCCAGAGCTATATGTCAATGATGATAAACGTAGAGCAAGAATCAATACTTGAAAGAGCGTGTCAACATACGTGTTAAGGTTCATCTTTAATGCGCCAGAAAAAGAGCGTGCCAAAAGACGAAATGAGCTGCCGTCGAGCGAAGAAAAACGAGAAGCGTGAAATTAATGGGTGCGCTAGGTGCAAAAAATTTAATATGGCGCAGAGTTAGAGTGCATTAGGGCAGAACACAGGAGCTTCCCGAGCAAAAGCAAGATTGGAGCATTGAGACCAATCCTACACCCAGAAAGTCTTTTGTGCGTGGGGGGAAGGATCGGCAGAGCCTAGGGCGAATATCATGAGCGGCACCCAGGAATCATATCAGCAAATTCACGACTAGCACATTTGATGATGAGCGAGGCGCATGAGACGACGAAGCACGGAGGAGTGCAGCTTATGATGCAATACATAAGATATGAGTACTGGATACCGGGGTTGCGGAGTGCAAGGCTAGATGCGCGAATGAGCGAGCAATTGATGGACGACCTTCCGGCAGACAGAGTCCGACCAGCAAGACCATTTTTACACGTAGGGGTTGCCTTTGCAGGGCAAATATGCACAGTCGCAAGGCAAGGCAGAGCAGGGCGTCAAGTAGAAGTCAGGAGCTATTTAGCAGTATCTGTGTGTCTAGCGACAAGAGCTGTGCATTTGGACGCAGTGACGAGCTTAACAGCTGAAGCCTTCATCGCATGCTTCAGGCGATTTGTTGGCAGAAGAGGCCGATGTGCAAGACTGTACAGCGACAATGGGAAGACGTTTGTAGCGGCAGACAAGCAGTTGAAGAGTGTGATCAAGACTTGGCAAGGTACAGAAGTGCTAGAGCAATTGAATGTCCAGGCCACAGAATGAAGGTTCATCACATCTGCTGCCCCTCATCAAGGAAGCATTTGGGTCCATGAAGCACCATCTAAGGCGCATAATGAAGCAACAGCGCCTGACATACGAGCAGTTATGCAACGTTTTGGTGGACATAGAAGCGTGCTTGAACTCTCGACCAATAAATGCGATATCCGACGACGCGCGAGACTTGAGTGCATTGACCCCAGGGCGTTTCTTGATTGGCGATGCGCTAATGCAACCATTACCGAGAAATGAGCCAGAGCTGAGCAAGAGTGGGCTAAGACAGTGGCGCAAAATGCAGCAGATAACGACCTCATTCTGGAAGCGATGGAAAACGGAGTACTAATCAATGCTACAACAGCGCAAGAAGGGGAGGCAAGAGAGCAACAACATCAATCATAAAAGGCGACAATCTCCCACCATCGCATTGGGCAATGGGCTGAATTGTGCGAGTTATTCAAGGAGCAGATGGGCTAGTAAGCAGCGCAGTCATACGAACCGCAACGGGAGAGTTGACAAGAGCAGTGCAGAAATTGTGCATATTACCAGTGCCAAATGAAGAGCGAATGGGTAGCGCGATTTAAGAGCGATTCGTGAATAAGGTGCAAGTTACGAGCGGTGCGTGAGTGAGGTGCAAATTAAGAGCAATGTGTTAGCAAGGTGCAAATTATGAGGCAGCAAGGTGCAAATTAAGAGCAAGGTGCGATTCAAGCAATGCGCATGCGAGGTGCAAATCAAGAGCGATAGCGAGGGCGCCAATACGTGATGAGCGATGTGAGCGGTGTAACTGAGTGAACCACGAGGGGTATGCTGCTGTAGTGCTTCGGCTTTGCTGCGGGGGAGGTGTACCGAACAGCAACACTGTCCGGTGAACTCGACCTACTAGCCCGACACGAATCAATCGAGCCTTCCTGAGAGCCAGTCGCGAGCAAGCAGCGCGAGTTAAGAGCGGAGCTAGAATACGGTGCGGTGCCCTTTGAGCATAGTTTTATTGTGTAATATAATTTCCCATGCGATAAATAGTGCAAATGCACGGGAGTAAACCACCAACAAGTGTTTTATATGCCGACCGGCAAGATTTTGCCGGCTTCTTGCGATGTAAATACATACCCTATGTTGATTTAAACTCTTAGACGTCAATTTTGGAGTTCAATATGTAACATTATTATGTATCAACGCTGTGCTGGTCTAGTTACTGTCAAAGAATTTGTGATAATTATTGGCTGTAGCAAAATCGACTGACAATATTGAAAAGATATTTTAGTAAATTGGGCCGAATCCAAAAAATTTCGGAGATCGATTTGTTGCTGGAGGTTTTCGCAGCTCAATCAAATGTAGTTTTTTTTGTGTTTGGGAGGTGAATGCCATTTACGCACAGTGTGGGACTCCCATGCTCGCAAGAAGGCGACTGGACTACCCACTAGACACCTCCCCTGTCAATCTGAAAGCCCAGCCTGGAACCGTCAAATGTAGTTGGAGATCAGTAATGAGACAATATTAGCAGGATTTTCCTTCATCAGCATTATAGACTCATGCTAAATGTTTAAGGCCACTATAAACCAATAACTTCATTACAAGGCCTCATTAGGTTTGTGTTAATTTGATTTTTTTTTTTCAATACAATAGTCAGAAAGCATTGTTTTTTTACAAGTCAATCTCAAAAACGTTGTTAGTTAATAACCATTTTAATTTCTTTAATTGTAGTCGATTATTTTGTACAATTTTCAAACGGCTGACTGGGATATCTTATTTTCTTAGTTTATTTATTTATTACATGAATGATATTCTTATTCTCATTCACTACACATTTGAATTAATTATACATCAAGGAGCTACATAACTAAAAATGCATTCACTTTAATTTTTCAGCCACCAGCGAAGGAAGCATTCCAATGACAGAAGGTGAAGAATTGCAAGTGATAGAATTAGATCAAGGTGATGGGTGGACGAGAGTGCGACGACTGAACGGTCCAAATGGTTGGGAGGAAGGTTTTGTGCCAACAAGTTACATCGAAAGTACTCTATTCGCTTAACTATAAATATTAAAATAAATTTAATACAATCTATAACTATATTACTAATGTGTAAGTTAATGTTAATAAAAAAAGGAGAAGAATGGAAATTTGTAAGTAAACAAATGCTAGGCGCAAAATGCTATAAAAAATATGTACAATTTGATTGACTCAAAGAAAAACACCACCACACTATCGCCCACTACATTATTGCACAGATATTCACACACCCATTCACCATAATCACAATGTATGCGAGTCAAATATCTTCTAGGAAGCAAACAAAAAAGAAACTGAGGTAATTATATTTGTAGAACTTGAAGCTAAAGGATAACCTGTTCGCACATTTTGCTTAGTGTCATTTTTGTATGCATTACAAGCAGTGACCAAAGAAGAATATTTGTTGTTGCGAGCAAGGATTGATTTTTAGCTAGGTCGAATTGTAATTGAAGTGAAAAAGAAATTTAAGTCTGTTTATAAAAAAGGAGAGTTGAAAGCTTTACGTTTTTACTCGTAAATGAATTATTTAGGAAAGTTAGCTCTAATTTTATGTGTGATTCATTATGATATGTTTTGTTTTTGCTCTCAATTCATGGGGGCTTTACCCAATCAAGGAAAATCGAATCGCAATTTTTGAGTAGTTCCAAAATGATAAATAATAATAACATAACTATCGAGAGCATTTTTACATAGCTTCGATGTTTTTTCTAACTGATTTCCAAGAGGAATATTTTATACTTTTTTATTTCTAAGGATTTTTGTTAAAAATAACAAAGTGAATATTTATGAATAAATATAAAATAAAGTGAACAAAATCACTTTCATGCCTATATTAACTCGAGAAAAAAATGAATATTAACAGAAATAAGATAGAATGTGAATTATACCCAAAAAAGTAATATGGAAAGCAAATCCAGTCGAAATGATGAAAATGCATGAATATAAAATAAATAAATAACACGATACAATTGTTCATTGAGAATTTGAATAATTTTATTGTCAACTTCAGTTTTATATAGTCATTTAACGTAACTTTCGTTAATGTATAATTTTTACGTAAACTAAGAAAATTTTTGTTTTATCATTTTAATTTAGTTAAGATGAGAGGCAATTTTACTCGATAACTCTATTCAATGTGTATAGCTCTATCTAAAATTATCATGCTGAAAAAAGAAGCATTTTACTTTTCGGTTGTAAATTTTATATTGAAAATTTTTAAAAAGAAAATAAGAAAATTTAAAATTGATCCGAGTTCGTTTCATTTCTGCAATATGTTTGGATGCATTTATTTGTTCCAGGTTTGTGTCGAATTATTTGTTAAAAATTCTTTTTTGTGGTTATTTGAATGAAAGAGTATGTAAATTGAATAGTTTTTGGTTGTTCTGATGGTTTATTTGATTTTGTTTTTTCATGATTGTAATCAAATCTTATTTTTCACTACCTATTCCATTTGAAGTCATAATAACCAGAAATATTTGATAAAATTGCATGAAAGTTGATCATAAACATATATATTTTGATATCAATCGGGCATTTGGCATCGCTAATTTTGCTTGTATGTTCTCAAAGAGCCTTCATTAGTTTGACATTGATTTAGTATGATTAGCCAATTGCTTGTAGCCTTTGTATCTGACACTATAATAGTTGATTTTTATTGTAATTAGACTAATTGACTCTACTTTCAACTCGCGCTTGTAAATTTTATACTTGTTATAGTTAGCTTCATATATAAAGCGCTTTCACGTTGTATTGCATTTTCATAGTATCACAGTTTAACTATAAAGTCAATATCAACCACATTTTTTCCATAAAATGGATATCAATATCATGAAAAACTTGCAATCATATTCATTGTGTATTACATTCAAAATCAAGCCATCAAACACTTCTTTGTATTATACAAATTAAATTCAAAAGTTAAGGATATTGTAAAATAATAATGGATTTATATTAAAAAACAAAACTTATTTAGTATATTTGCTATAGCCATAAGGTTTTTAATATTTAAGTAAACAGAAAAGGGTTATTTTATCTAGTGAAACTCAGTCAAAATAAACGTAAACATTAAGTCGTCGAAAGTTGAATTTTTTAATATAGTCAAAATATGTACTTCACATCGTTCGGATTGCAGAATCAATAACTTTAAACCTCAACTGAAATTCAAGATAAATAAAGTCGTAAAAACTAACAATAAAAACAAAAATCAATATATTCAGATGAAAGAATGATATAAAAGTATTCATGGAATCCAATGAAAACATAACGCTTCACTAAAAACTAATAAATCATTTCCTAATTTTTTTGTATTTTATTTAATCCATTTCAGTTTCTATCATTATCTTGAAATAAAACGCTAAATAATTTCATGATATTGTTTTCATCAGCAAAAATTGTGCAACATATTGTCAAGTGTTTGGATGACATCGCGCTGCATTACTGCAAGCTACGATGCAAACAAAAACAGATGATTCATAGTGGAATGAATAATTTGATGTTTTCTAGAAATTACAAACACACCAAAGTGATGCGTGTAGATCAATCTGGATACGTACTCACTGCCGTTTAGATATGAGACGGGTGAGTGAAGTTGCGGAGTTGTAATCTAACCGCGATACCAGCAACAGTGGTGATAGAAAGCGGTGAACGCGAGTATAATTTTGTGGAAATTATAGCGACGAATTATTTTCGATTGGTGCAAATAAATAGACTTAGTACATTTTATCTAAATATGTGTTTTCACTTGAAGGTAAGGAAAACGAACTTGAGAAAGCGCGACACGCGTCAGAAGTGAGATTTTAATAGTGACAACTAGTGAACTATTTAGTTAAAGTGCAGGAAAGTGAATCGTAAAGTGAACATTTGAAACTTTTAATCAAAGATTGAATAAACGCATTCAATTTGACGCATAAAGAGTGTGAAGTAGAATTGAAAATGTCGCAAATTAAAGACCATAAAATTGATCAGTTGAGCGTGCCAGAGCTTAAAGAAGAGTTTGAAAGGCGAAATCTTGCCACACAAGGTGCTAAGGCGGGATTAATTGCACGGTTGCCCGAAGCCGTGAAATCGGAAGGGTATGATCTTGAAGCTAATGAAGATTCGGATTTAGAAATGGGGTCAGAAGGAAGTAAGCAATGCGTTAATGCAAATGTTGCTGACGATTCAAAAGTCGATGAAAAACAAACAACCGAATTAAAAGCTGATTTCAACAATCAACCGAAATTAACAAGAAGCTGGATCAACAACCAACCGAATTGAAGGCAGACTTGAAAACTCTGGATGAAAAGCCGGACGCCCGAATGAAATACATTGATGAGCAGATCAATACGGTGGCCGGTAAACTGGAGTCGTTATCCGAAGAAATGGAAAAGGTAAAAGAAGACTTGGCTCAAACAAAAATAATGGTAGCTGCTGCACCAAGCGCAAATTTTGAAGAAATTCGTAACGAAATGCATAAAGAAATAGAAGAGGTAGCGAAAGCAGTAGTCGTTAATTCACCAGTCCTTTCTGTAATCGCCAACCCGACACCCTCCAGAATTTTAAAAGCACCTGCATTTGACGGACAAACTACTTGGAGTATCTACAAGACCCAATTTGAAGCTGCAGCAAAATCCCATCACTGGAACAAACAGGAGCGAACGGCAGCCTTAATTCTTGCTCTTAAAGGTCCCGCTGCCGAGGTTCTACAACATATTCCTGTTTCTTTGCACTTCGACGCAGCAACCATAATGAACGCCCTCGAAAGCCGATACGGAGACGTCCACCTAAAGCAAGTATACCGATCACAGCTCCGAACCTGAACCCAGAAGTCAGGCGAAACACTGCAGTAGCTCGCACAGGAAATCGACAAGTTGGGTCTGCTTGCTTATCCGGCCTACGATCCAGAACACCGCGATGATACCCGGACAGAGTCTTTTATTAATGCATTATCCGATCGGGAGCTGTGCGGTCAGCGGAGAAGCGAACGGTGAAGGACGCGTAAGCATACAGCTTGAACTTCGAGGCGGCCAAAAATGCTACATGAGGCACAACACGGGTTCGTCAAATTATAGCAGAGGGGTGCTGATGTGAACGCGTAGAGATCAGTTGAGAGCCGCAAACGAATGGAATGCCGAGATGCTGGAATTGTGGCGAGCGAGGTCATCTACAACGGGATTGTAGACAGCGGAGAAAGCCCAGCTATTGCCTCAACTGTGCGGCTAGAAGAAGATCGAGACTAAGTGCAGAGCCCGAAAGCACTGCCCCTCAGATGCAGGGGTCGGGAAACTTGTAATAGCCGACCTTGCGGGGAAGAGGTTGGCTAAAGGGATCGACGTCCCCAGAACCACCATCACCGTATCCAGACTACATCATGGAGAGGCAAACATATCTGCGTGGAAAGGTTGACGGAGAACACTGCACAATAACCATCGTCACCGGTACAACGCGATCAATTATACGACCCGATCTAGTTAGACAACATCTTATTCATAAGGGCAGGATTTTCTCACTACGAACAGCTACGGGAGAAACTGCACCTGTCCATGGTGAGATCAACGTCCAGGTACAATTGGGAGACCTTGCATTCCAACATCAGTTTCTGGCCGCTAACATAATGGACGAATGCGTCCTTGGAATGGACTTCTTGCGTCCACACGGAATTTGGGGCAGGCGATTGTTAAAATGGTGCAACGTCGAGATTCAAATGCAAGACGTTAGCGCCAATACCCCTAGGTCGAACGTGATTGTACCTGCTGACACTGATGTGCCGAAATCGTCTGAAAGCATCTTATGGGCAAAAATACAAGGTGGTTATGGAGACAATCGGTCCTTTTTGATGGCGCCGACCAAGGCACCGGCACTACAAAAATTGGTTCTAGGAAAGAGCCTAGTCACAACCAATAAGAACGATTGTGTGTCGGTTAGAGTTCTTAATACCACGGACTCCGACACAAGAATCAAAGCTGGAGGTCATCGGAACCTGCCAGGTTGTATCAACTGTAACATCTTTGGAAGCTCCAAACAACCATCATTCGAAGAGGAAGCAAGCGACGCACAAAACAAGTGAGCTGGTATCTGCGATGTTAAAACAAACGAAACTACCTGCGAATTTGTTCAAACAAGCCTCAGACCTAGTCATCAAGTACAGCGACGTTTTCTCAATAGGCCAGGAATACCAAGGGCGAACCAGTATGGTAACACATGTCATAAACACTCAGGATGCTAAGTCGATTCGGCAAGCACCAAGACGACTTCCTTCAGCAGAACAACAGGAAGTGAGTGCACTGCTTTCAGACATGGAGAAACAAGGAGTCATTGAACCATCCGTTCGCCCTTGGGCTCCACCCGTCGTGCTAGTCAAGAAAAAGGATAGAACCACCCGCTTTTGTGTCGACTATAATGAACAGTAAAATAAAATAATTAATAAAATTAACGTTTGCCTTTAATGTTCTAGTTTAGATGGATACAGTAGCAGGTATGTGTCTTACAGAGAGATCTCTCCCCGGGAGCATTGTATATAGGATACACATCAAATCAAGCTCCCAGTTCATACCAGTATACATAGGGTATACTGGTTATGTAACAAGAGGCAGACGTAGAGGAAATGATAGACAGATCCCTTGGAAGAGAGCAGAAACCGGTTGCATGCTCTTTCATGCATTTTATATGGGCTTAGCCCATCCAGTTCTTATTCAACTGAGGATAGGGATGCAACATCGCTCATGAAAAACACCGATATTTCGATATTTTGAAAAGTGAAACATCGATAGTAGAAACATCGAAGCTTATGAACGATGTATCGATGTTTTTTTAGCAGAAATGAGACACCGATTCATTTATTTTTAAAGAATAAACATTTTATTTTAACAGAAAACAAGTATGTATTTATTTGTTTAATAAAAAATTTAAAAATAATAATTTTGACAGCCTAGTTTCCAGTAAGCGGTGTCTCTCCTGGATGAATCTACATCAAAGAATAACCGCTCACTGGGAACCGAAGTTGCCACAATAGGCGAATAAGTCTTAGCAAAATTATAAAGCCTGGGAAATAAGCCCTTCGTGTCATCCCACATCTCTAACGCATTTCCCTTTATAGGAGTAACAGTAGATGACATGAACATATGAAATTCTGTTTTTGCTTCAGTTTTATCTTTCCTATTTTTTTATATTATTGTGTCAATATTTTATAGTAGCTCCATGTGTCACTTTCATTATTATCGCCTTTTCCCGATTCGTCAGAAGAGTCATTTGCACTCGTTTCATTACTACTTCAGTAATTATTTATGTAATTTATGACTTTCCCCTTCGCAATAGGATATTTAAAATGCATTACCTTGAAACGAGGATCCAAGGTGGTAGCAATTTCCAACGATGAACTTTGCTCAAGTTTGTCAAATCTCTTTGAAATTTCCTTTTCAATTGCTAATTTTAATGAAAGGGTGCATTCAAATGTTGGTGCATTCAAATGTTGGCGATATTTATTTAGCAGGTTTAGTTAGCAGCTTACGAGGAGAATGATTTTACTCACTATGATATAATTTTGCCCACAAATTTCTTTTGTCAATCTCTCAAAGGGTTGCAAAAGTTGAATGATTTTATACAGAAAGCCTACTTCACTTGAACAATATCGCGCCAATTATTTCAAATAAGTCCATAAAACGTTTCAACATATAATAGGTCGAATTACACCGCGTACGAACGTCTCATATTAGTTTCTTTGTCTGGCCTTCCTTCATTCCATTGTCTCTTTGCATTTTGTGCAATTCGTCACTGGCATTGACACTACGTTTTATGAATTTTATAATTTCACGTACTTTACTTATGATGGTAGATGCAACATTAGATTTATCCAATAAATTCGTGACAACAAAATTCACAGTGTGAGCAAAAAAAGGTATAATTGTTTTTCACCAAACATCCCGCGATTTACTTTCATCACCGTGCTGTCATTATCAGTTAATAAAGCTGTTACTTTATCAATTGAAACATTCAACTCCTGCAAAATATCTGTAAGTCTCTTTTGTACGTATTCAGCTGTGTTTTTCAAACAGTTCAAAAACTCCCAGAGATCCGCTTGTGATCTTGGAATTTTCTAAAAAATGTTTAGTGACTCCAACAAACGACTTATTATCATAGTCTCAGCCCATACATATGTATGCCATACGCAATACAGTAATGTTCTATTTCTTTTATATATTTTTTTAAAACTTCTGACATGGTATCACATTTTTCGTCTACACGTTTTTTAAAAGTATCTCTTGAAGGGATTTTATATAAAGGCACAATTCCTTTATTAGTTGTATAAATCCCTTACCTTCTACAACTGAAAACGGTTTATGGTCCATGGATTCATAATCAATTCAGTGATTGTTTTATGTTGGTTACCTTCAGGATTTGATATGCTTTTAATATTATTAAACAATTCTTTGACATTTGAGGTTGTTCTATCAGGAATATGTTTGGAATCGACAATAATAACATCGGTAGCAGTACTAGTATTTGCTACGGGTTGTTCACATTGAACTTCTTCGTTTATGTTAACATCATTACAGGTCTTATTTTTCTTTTTAACTGGCTCCTCTGCTACAGCCTCCTAATTAACCTTTGGGTACACCTTCTCTAGATGACCCCGCGTATTAGAAGTATTACCCACGTTCTCAGGTTTTTATTGCAAAGTTCACAAACAGCTTCTTTGTCATTGTCACATTTCTTGAAATATTTCCAAATTTGACTTTTCTTTTTATTAGGTGGCATTTTGTCTGTAAAGAAAATCAATATTGAGAATTATTTAATTTTCTTTTTAAGTTTAAGTTTCGAGTAATATCAATAAGTCATATTTGTGAAATATGTTTAATAAGTTATTCCTTTTTTGCTATTTGACACTTGGATATGAAAAATTTTCACATTATAATAAGCGGTAATAAATAAATGTACCTATAGAAAAATTTGAGATTAAAAAAACTTAGTATAAATTACTAAAGTACAAATAATTGAATATAAGAATAACATTAATCGATATACCCATACCATCACTATTTTCGTAATCAAATTATCGTAAAAATAATGTTTTATTAGACACAATAACTGGAAATCGAGAGACATGTACCTACTTTAAGTAATATTAATAGAGGAGTTCTTGAAACTGCATAATACAATAAGTCAAAGCAACAACAACTAACGCAGATACATAACCTACTCATAAAGGTTTACCTTTTTAAGCTCACTATTCAAACTCAACCAATGAAATAGAGTATAATTATGGTATTGAAATAATAGATACTTACTTTAGCAATACACAGTTGATTGTAATCATAGGGTGAACGTCAAACAACAAACAAAACAATGGCCCGCCAATGTATGAAGCAACTGCTTCGTTTTGCGTGCGTTTGTATTGCAGAGCGAACGAGACACTAAATAGAAAAATCTACGCTTGTGACTAAGTTATAGTATGTTTATGTGTGTAGCTGACATCGTTCAAAAAACATCGATGTTTTAGGTTTCGATATCGATTTTTATGAATGATATATCATTGTTTGAAAAACATCGATGAACCGTTTGCATCCCTATTTGAGGACAGTTCATTGATAGCAGGAGCTAGTAAGTATATAAGTTATGACTAATTGTTCCGCGGTCTACAAAAAACCACACTTTGTAAAACGTTATAACTTTTATTGGACACTTCTCTACTTGATAGCTCGCGGAATACAAAAAGAGCTTCAATCACTTGAGCACTTAAATTTATAAATTTTAATTGCTAAGCAAACAAATGCTACCTGGGTGCAGTTCATTTAATATAGCATAAGCAGTGGCGTTTGCACAACGGTTGTCGCTACAGGTGAAACGATCAGCTTTGTCATCGATTAGTTCGAATCAAAACTGACGTAAGATAGGAAGCCATATGGTAGCAATTCGCATATGTATTAGTCGGCCTACTATGGACAAGCTCCCGTGAGCTGTCAGCCAAGTGCGGCATAAGCAAATGCTTATATCGCGTAATATGTACTATTTTCCCGAATGAAAACGTACGAGACGCATTCCGTGCATGCTTAAAATTCACCTTGCCCTGCCCACTGCACTCCTAAACTTTTCCAGACGAGCAAATGAAGCACACGTTTTGCACCTTCCACTGATAGCTCAGCGTTGAGAAGTAAACAAACTCATATTTATTCTCTTTGGAAGGCGATAAAAACTAAACGGGTATTATAACTGAAATAATTTTCACTTTACTAGGAGCGCTATTGTGGTCTCCGGGGACCATTTGGATTTCACTGTAGAAATCCGTCTCTAAGTCGTACGAAACAACGAATTTTCCTTGGCGCCTCCACAATTCTTCATATACCGCCATGTAAGTTATCCAGCAAAGTCGACCTACTAATGGTCATGTGTGTGGTAGTAAGCGCTGCTGCCATATGGCTTCCTATTTAACGTAAGTTTTGGTTCGAATGCTATTTCAGGTCATAAAAAATGTGCGAGTTGCGCGATGACAAATATGAAGAGGGTAATGGCTTGAATACAGTTTTGGGTCGAATGCAACGATAATGCGCGTGGAAAAGTGACGAGTAAAGGAGGAAAGGTAAGTGTAAGGTAATAACTCTCCCCACCTTAAAAATCGGTTTCTCACAGATTAGAATGGTAAAACAATGGGGTGCATCCGAGATTCTGGAACCGGGTTTGTAATTGGTAAGGATCTTGAGCGTCGAAGATAAAATAATAGGAAGATTCGTGTTGTTGTATCTATAGACCGCAATAGCTATCATTTCCTTTAGATTGAGTTCTTTATACTCTTGCTGAAGGCTTAACCAACTCTATCATTGTTGAGTAGAGCCTTTCGATAGCTCCTAACGCTTGTATGAGATTCATGAGTACCAGGCTTATAAGTCTACCTTCGTTGTCTACTACCAAAATTTTCGGTACTGTAAAATAATGTAGAATTTTGATAATCTTTTCCCTTAGGTGAAGGGCGGATTTGTTATCAAGTCATGAAATATGTAATAATCTTAATTAATTTGAATTTGCTTTAGTTTTTTTTGCTATAATGTGTTTAATGATAACGTATAAATTTAGAAAGCCATTTGGGCCATTAAATTTTTGTATTGTTATTGTTAGCATTTTGCTTTATATTCTTTTAAAATTTATAACGATTAGTATTGAATACAGCGCTTTTGACTTTGAAGGGCGGATTTGTTCTTTATTGAAAATTTTTTTGCGAATTAACTGAATTTATCCATACACGTCGATGCTCCTCTTTTATGATGTGCAGTTTATTGTCTCCGTTGGCGATATCCTCAACGACACGTTGAGTGAGGTGAACTTTGTACTTCGAAAAGTGCTCTTTATGTAAAGCCTGTAGTCGAACTATGAATTTTTCGGGAATTTTGATTCCATTGATAAGATTGGGGCCTTTGAGGAACGGAACAAATGGAGTGGCTATGCTCATATAAGCTCCATAGAAAATGATGCGACCACCTTCTGAGCATGATTGTCATTTCATTTCCAATAATTTCCACAATTTCTCCTCTCGAGAGCCAGATTGTCAATTTGACGACTAAACATGGACGCGAAATTTACCTGGCGCGTGACATACGATTCGGAATTTAGTCGTTTTTTCGGTTCGATAACGTGTCCGGAGGTACATATTGGCTGTAGTGAAAATAATATTACACCCGGTTTAGGGATAACAACATTTTAAGGAGTGACATTGTAAATCGGAGCGAGGAACTCAATTAAAAGTGTAATGTGCGTTATTGCTAGAAAACGATGGGTTATCGATACGAAAGTGTTTTCTATCCTAAGTGGCCATAATGCTTTATTTGTATTTAATGCTATTTTCTTGTTCTGTGAAGTGTTATTTGCAATAAAACCATATTTACGAGTGCATAAGCGTTTGTTTACTTTCTTGTGACAATCCATTGGGTTCCCCTTAACTAGCTTTAGAATCACGGTCGCAGGGGTAGGTGCAAAAAGACACGTAATTAGGCAGGCGGTCGCAGGGGTAGTTGCTACAACGTGTACACATGGATGTCCACTCCGGTTTTATCTTGTTCCTCAAAGATTGGGGCTTAATAGTTGCTTAAGCTTTTCGACTAAAGCCTCCTTCGTGATAGCTGCGAGACAGATATAGTGCCTGTCAAAACAAGGGTGTGGTTGCTCGTGAGCAATCATTTCTTTCCCACAGAGAAAGTTACAAGTACGTTCTTAGTTTACCCAACGCCCACACGATAGGTAATAATTCTCGTTCGTTTGTGGCATAGTTCTCCTCTGCTGCGTTAAACGATCTTGAAACATAAGAGATAGGTCGATCTCTGCCGATGTCACCTTGCGAGAGAACTTCACCGATTGCAGCATCGGTGGTTAAATTGAAGGGCTTCTCGAAATCCGGGAACGCCAATGCCTCTGATGATGTTAGGAGTGCTTTTATTTCATTCAAGACTTTGAGCTCAGCAACTCCAAGCGAAATTGGTCTTTTCTTAGACTGATTCGCTTTAACTTGAGCGTTATCTCCTTTAGTTAAATTTGTAAGTGGCTTTGCAACTTTTGCAAAGTCCTTGATAAATTTCCTATAGTAAGACGCAAAGCCGAGAAACGCTTTCAGGTCTTTTAAATTTGTAGGAGGCTTAACTTTAGTTATAGCTGCTATCTTCTTAGAGTCCGGAAGGATACCATGCTGTGAGATGATGCATCCCAAATATTCAACACCGGTCTTCAAGAACGAAGACTTATCTAAGTTAACTTTCTCGAGTTGAGACAGTATGGTTTCCAGATTTTGCAGATGTTCGTCCTCCGATTTCCCCAGGATAGTAATATCGTCTATATAAATAAAACATATTTGACCGATAAAGGGTTTTAAAACGTCATCGTTCATTCTTTGAAATATGGCGGGCGCGCTTTTGAGGCCGAACGGCAGCCTTGTAAACTCGAATTTACCATTTTCAGTGGAGAAGGCCAATTTCGGGATATCACTTTCTCGCATACGAATTCGGTGAAACCCGGATGTTAGATCGAGGGTGGTGAAATATTCCAAAACTAGCAAGCGTGTTTGTGATATCTGGTATTGGGTAGGTGTCTGATAAAGTAAATGCGTTCAACCTTTTAAAATCTATGACCAATCTGTACTGCTTTTCCCCCGCTGAATTGGCTTTTTGGGCACGACTCAGATAGGTTAATTATAGGGGCTTCTTGACTCAATTTGTTTATCCACGTCAGGCCTTAAGTTTACCGGATAGCTATAGGATTTAGTGTAGATAGAGTCTGATGTGGAAGTTCTAATATAAGCCCTTACGTTTGTTTTGATGATTTCCCTATCGCGAATAGGGCCAAAAAGCTTAACACGCTTATCCAAGATGGCTTGCAGCTTATTCCGAGTTGTGTGAGGAAGGCGGTCTCAAACGACTTCCACGTGATTGATCTGTTTAGATTCCTTTGCCTTTAGAGGGATTTTTATATTTTATCTGATTTTGAGTATGTTATTTTTTCTATCGATGATAGCGTCCAGTGCCTTTAAAATATCGTCCCCTATAATTCCGTCGAACGAATTCAGTCCTGGTAGCACAAAGAAATCTACTAGCATGTTGTTGCCTACATTTTTAAAAAATTTCCCCGTCACCTTTTTATTTATAGTTATTTCTCCCGCAGCAGATTGGATGTTGAAGGGTTTTGAGGCTAACTTAGCATTGAACGCATGTTTGGATGCTACGAAATTTTTGTTTGCCCTGTATCTATTAAAAATTTTAGAGCCCGACCGTCTCGCGTAGTAAACTCTATGTTTGGAACGCTGGAGAGGCCCCCATCATAAAATTTATTTGATTTTCTTCTGATTCATCGTAAATTTTTCCTGTAAGGTAGGGATATTATCATCAAGATAAGCCTGATGTTCGTATTCCATTTCCCTAGAAAACTTCACATCGGGTTCAGAAATCTCAACGTGTGTTTCTAAATTATAAAGACGCTCTGATTTCCTTGGGAGATTTTCAGAATTGTGATCGTTTGTAGTTGGGGCAGTTGAACGGCCTGTTCGTATAATCAACCTGCCGAGTTTGAATGGATTTATTGATATCCATTGGAATTGGTGGTTTGGGCTTGGTGGGCCTAGGTGGTGGGTTAGAAACCCTATCTCGGAACATATACGTCTAATTTATTTCTGGTACACTTAACTGCTGATAGGGTACGGGTACTTTAGGTCTGCTATTATCAAAACGGGAGTTAAAATATTGGTTAACGGATGCTGAAATGGTGTTATTACTATGCCGTTGGTGAATTTGAATTTTCCTAAAGTTATGTTTCGAACCTCTAAGCATGATGTATAAGCACCCGGAAGCGTTTGGGGTTTTTGGATCATAAGCCCTCTCACAGAAACATTCAATGTGCGATTTCTGTAATTTTCGGTAAGTGCGGTAATAGTTTCTTGTGACTTATCCTCTGTTTTAATTTTGTTGATCAATAATAACAGTTGGTGGTTCACAGCTGCATAAAATTCAACAACACTCTTATTCCACTGTTTCATGCAATGCAGCTGATACTCCAAAGTACATATGCCCCTTTTATCCGCATAGTGAAGTGATAGGCACTTCTTACTACATCATCAGTCCTCGTGGAAGATATTATACGAAATAAGGGCAGTATCAGCTGGCCCTCGAATCTTCTGCCGGATGTGGCGAAGAATGGCTCTGAAAATAGACTTCCCTGAACTATTTTGTAGTCGCCAAGGATCGTCTCCACGTTATGCACCCACGATAAATATTGAATTGGGTTGCCGTCGGAGGGTTGAAGATCACGTTCAGAATCAGGTAGTTTTTTAATGTCTTCAAGGCCTTTTTCGGATTTAGGAATACCTGCAGTGTATGAAGGTATGGGGTTGGGTGAATGGTTGGCAGACAACCTTTGCACAATTGCCAATAATCTGTCTTCACTCTTTTCACTCCTACTAATGTGTTAACTAAAGGCTGAAATCGCCTTTTCAATTTGCGCATTAACTGCCGCTGTCAACTGACGAATGGGTTCCTGCACGGCTTCCATTCCGAATCAAAGAAAATAACCCGAGAATTCAAAAACGACAAAAGGAGAGGAGAAGAGGCAACTGTTGTGCACTGGATTTAATTCGTGAAATTTCACTACAATTCACCAAGGTAACTTACACAAATCGTCACAATTCACTTGTTTTAAATTATTATAATATTTTTATATGCAAATGTTTAATAGTTTCAAATATTTCAAATAAAATGTGGTCAATTATTTACAATTTGATTTAAAAATAATAATACAGCTCGTATGATTTCTTTTTGACGGCAATCGTTCGATTTGAGAGGTGCATACTGCGGTACGATGTCGTGTCACCGAGCGTTGTGTCCTTTTTTATTCGTACGATGGTTTTGGCACTCACTGGCCGGAAATGTTCTGGAATCAGCCTGCTACCTGCTTTCAAGATCAAACTACACTTCTCAGCAAGTACAGCACGTATTCGTTCTTACTGAAGGGATGATTGCAACTCGGTCGGCTAATGTTGTTTAAAACTGTTTCCCAGCTTTATTTCAGGAGAACCATGTTCTTATGGAACGGATTACAGAAACTTGGTCGACTAAGGTTATCACCGTTTTCCTCGGTTTGATTTTTTTAAAAATACCGTGGTTTTATGGAACGGATTTAAAAGTTTGCTCGGGTGCCACCTATGACTAATTGTTCCGCGGTTGACAAAAAAAAAAAAACAATTTGTAAAACGTTATAATTTTTATTGGACTCTTCTTTACTTAATAACTCGTGGAAAACAAAAAGCGCTTCAATAACTTGACCACTTAAATTTATAATTTCTAAGCAAACAAATGCTACCTGGGTGCAGTTAATTTAATTTAGCATACGCAGCGGCTTTCGCACAACGGTTGTCGCTACAGGCGGAAGGATCAGTTCGATCATCGATTAGTTCGAATGCTATTTAAGGTCATAGAAAATACGCGTGTTGCGTGATGACAAATATGAAGAGGGTTATGGCCTCAATACAGTTTTGGGTCGAATGCAACGATAATGTGCGTGGAAAAGTGATGCGTAAAGGAGGAAAGGTAAGTGTAAGGTGATGTCTTAAATGCACATGGAAAAATGATGAGGAAAGGTAAGTGGAAGGTGATAACTTATATGCTCAGCCAGTAGCTCCTTACAACTGTTTTAAGTTTTAGGTCGGCTTTTAACATAAGAAACATGCCCATTTAACTAAATTGAGTATTAACGGGCAGAGTTACTTTGAATGGAGAAGGGGGCAATTTTTTGTCATTTGTTTTCCATTTATACAAGGAGTGAAATATTTTTGACAAACACCAAAGAATAGAATAACGTTTTCTCAAACTTCTTTATTTTCCGTTATACAAAAAAGCTATTTCAGAACTCTAATTAGATTTTGCAAGTTCATCAAGTTTTCCTTTAATGTGTATTATGTTCTTCTGCAGTCCAAAATTATTTGCTTTTTCATAGAAAGGAAGACCAATCATTCGTTGAAACCAAGCATTTAATTTGGGGAACTGTTGCACATCGGCAGGTACGAATGCATTTATTGTAGAAAATGCAGCCAAAATCGATAAATCCGCCACTGTTAGGCTATCACCAACCATGTATTGATTATTTCCAATAAATTTTTCAAGAAATCCATAAGCTTCATTCAGCCGTGTTTTGCTAAAATCAATCTGTTCAGGATTCCGACTTCTGTTGGCAGCCTGAAATTACGGAGTGATAGCTCTAAACAAGTGTTACAGTAAGCATAAATTAATAAATAGCTTCTTGCAGGGTTTATTTTTCTCTTATCGCAATTAAGACTACTCGACTTAAAAATCTCCTGACAAATCACTCTTATATTTATGAAATTGGTCAACTATGACCATTGATATTAAAAAAAGTCTTATTGCTTCAGATATGTTGCTGATATTTATTGATAAGCAAAAGCTTTGTTTGTATTGTAACTTAGCAATGAAATGCCTCTTTTCAATTTTATCTTTTGAAATATTTCTTTTCAGGAAGGAGCGAACATTTCATATTAACTATAATAATCGTAGCGTGCTTTCGACTTACCGCAAATGCAAACATGCGTGGACTTAGTACACTACTATCGAAATGAAGTCGTTGATCAATTACCGCCCGAGTGTACAAATCTTTCGGATACAACGAATCATCTTTCCCGTATTTACTAGCCAAATAAGTATTTATGGCGTGACTATCCCAAATATATTTGCCGTCATCTTCCAAAGTAGGCACTGTATGCTGTGGATTTTTCTTCAAGAACTCATCGGTTTTGTGCTGGCCTTTCTGCACGCTAATTTCTTTGAATTCGAAATCTAATCCGACTGCGTGTGCTGTTAATAAAACCGAACGAACTGCCGGACTCATATCAATACCGTAAATTATAGGCTTTACCATTTTGCACTCTTGCAGATAATTCAATCGAACTCCACACGTTCTGACTTCTGAACAAATACTATTCATAATTTCCATAACAAGTAATTGTTCAAAGCTTTTCCATTTGATTTGAGGATGGTCAGTTAGCGATAAGTTTTTGTACGTTGAATAATTTTGGAAATCATATGATTATCTACCTGGAAATTATTTATGTTGACATTTCCTCTTAATAAGAAGAACAGCTTCGTAAAAGCTTTGTTTCGTGCGGAAAGCTTGTCGGCACAGTTTGTGTTAAAAATTTGTGTTGGTAATTTTCTTTCATCTCATTAATTGAGTATTTCTTCATCGCTATCGAGGGCGATAAGTACAATTATAATATTTATGATTATTAACTTAAGTAAATGTAAGAAATAATCAAATCTTAAATAAATAAAAACAGGTAACATTTATACTGTGGCAGCTCAGCGGCCCAGCTGCGCAAGCGAGACAGGCAACCAGCTGCAGCAACAGTGACCAATAAAATCACTCACTGACTGACTCTCGCTGAGCAATTGTCACGGCTAGATGTAATTTCGCAACCTTCCAAATAAATATAGACTTTAATATATATTTCTTGTTTGGTCTTAGATTTCCTCAACATACACGCAGCCACACGCTAAATTGGTGAGCCCGAATTAAAAAGAACGCACGAAATCATCGGCAGGCACACAAGATGCCATCTTGAGGTGAGGATTTCATGGATGCGAACGAAGGCGAGCACGAGGAACAACTTTAATCCACGGGAATCTGCGAAATCACCGCTTGTAAGCTTCCACCGTTCTGGCAGGCGCGTCCGGCATTATGTTTTGCGCGATTGGAAGCCCAGTTTTGGTCGCATCGAATAGTTAGCATAACGTGCAAATTCGACAGTCATTGGAGAGTTGGAAATGGCCGCACTAGTGCAAGTAGCAGACATAGCGGAAAATCCGTCAGCTGAAGGTAAATTTTTGCCATTGAAATATATCTTCTATCCGCCTTCGAACAAAGTAATGAGGAGCAGATTCGCGAGCTCCTTCACGGTTGAGAATTGGGCGACCAACGTCCATCGCAACTTCTCTGCAACATGGGACACATCATGAAAAACAGAGTACCGGAGGTGTTTCTAAAATCGCTGTGGTCGGAATGACTGCCGGTAGAAATGCAATTAATATTAGCGGGTTCCAGTGCCATAGCCCGGGACTGCAGCCAACTACATCGTCGAAATCAATAAACCTAATATAAACTCCATGGCAAAGCCTACTAAAAGCAAGTACGCAAACACCACGAATATATCATGGGATTCACAGTCTCAAGACACTTTGGCAAATAAGGTATCGGTATGCGTACGAATTTCCATCGAATACGAGCAGAGGGGTAAGTTGAAGAATGCTGAACATGCATATCACGACGCAGCTTGCCACGAAGCAATCCATCCCTCTGCTGGTTCCACTCTCCTTTTGGAAACAGAGCAAGGAACTGCCAACAGCCGCGTTCCTTCAAGTCGCAAAACGCAACAAGTCACTGACGGAACAGGCGCTGTTCAGTGGCATGAGAAACAGCTATCTGCACATTTAAATCAAGGAGACAGAATAACATTTGTATTTAGTTGATACCGGGGTGGAACTGTATGTACTTCCTCGAAAGTTGTCCCAAGGATCAAAGCCAACAGGCTACAAACTCTACGCTGCCAATGGTTCGGAAATAAGCACGTTTGGGGAGAAGTGGCTCAAGATGAATCTGCGGCTTCAGTGAACTTTCAACTGGAAACTCTGCATGCAGAAGTAACCCGGCCGATATTAGGCGCAGAATTCCTTCGACATTATTGTCACTTAGTCGACCTCAAAAGCAAAAGACTAGTTGAATTCACAACCCTTCTGGTGGTACCCGCCCGAATTCGTTTTCAAAACAGCCGGCAATAGCGACGGTCTGCGATACAGCACCACATAGTTACAAAAGGCCTCGGTCTTTGAGCGAGCACGTCGTTTGGCACCGGGCAAACTAAAGATCGCCCAGCAGGATTTCGAATACATGCTCGACAAAGGATTATGCAGTCCATCATCAAGTCCGTGGGCACCGAAAAATGGCACTTCGCACCGAAAAATGGAGGCTGGCGTCCTTGTGGCTCAATGCAGTCGCACAGAGACCCCGCTATCCACTTCGAAACATCGAGAAAATAATCTCGCCAATAAAACAGTGTTCACAAAACCAAACCTAGTACACGCATTCCACCATCGACGGCGGTGATAACACCGTTCGGGGTTGGATTTTTGTTGGTGCTACATTGACGACATTTTAATCGCATCACAAACTGTCAAAGAACACCTAGAACATGTGCGAGTGGTCTTGGAGTGGCTGAAAAAGTTCGGAATTGTAATAAACATGGCAAAATGTGTTTTCAGCACCAAAAACGTCAAAAACGTAGGCCAAAAAATAAACAAAGACGGAATCAGTCCTCCTGAATCTCGCATCAAAGCAATACGGAGATTTAAGAAACCCGAAGACGTTAGAGAACTGTGAAGATTCCTCGGAATACTCAATTTTTACAGAAGATTCCTCTAAAATACAGTAAACCCCCAAGCGCCATTAAATGAATACTTGACAAACATGAAAAAAGGCGACAAGATACCGATAAAATGGACACCCAAGGTAGAAAAAGCTTTCGTAGATGACAGAGAATCATTGGCAAAAGCAATTCTCCTCGTACACTACAAGAAAAACCAACCTCTGTCTCTGGTAACAGATGCATCGGAACTAACATGTATTGTCAAGAATAGAGAAAATCAGCTTGCCCATGGTGATCAACACCAAGGAGTTCATCCGAGAGCAACAGAAGGGCCCGGAGCTTCAAGCGCTGTTAAAGGCAAACAAAACTTCACTGAAACTGGAACGCCACCTCAACGGAGACCAGGGAGGAATATTTCGTGACATTTCAACGGGGTTAGTTCAACGCTCCAAAATTGCAAAACACACTGTTTACCCAATTCAAGCGTTCACCATACCAGACGGCAGATTTCAATACATACACATAGATATCGTTGGGCCAATGATTCCATCTAAGAATTTCAAGTATTTCCTGACGATGATGGACAGATATTCTAGGTGGCCAGAAGCACTACCAATCCCGGATCAAACAGCAGCTACTGTCGCAGAGACATTTTACTCATGCTGGATATTTCGATTTGACAAAGGATCAGGGAACCCAATTTCAGTCCGCCCTTTTACAAGCTCTTGCAAATTGAATGAGATGCGAAAGGAATCGTACAACCCCCTTTCGCCCCGCAGCAAATGGAATGTTGGAGCGTTGGCACAGATCTCTCAAAGCCGCTATGATGTGCAACGAGCAGAATTCCACATGGACAGACGTACTACCAATCATTCTACTTGGACTAACAAACAGCTACAAGGACGACATCGGGGGATCGGGAGCTGAGATTCTCTAAGAAACAACGCTTTCGCTTCTGGAAGAATTCATCGCGGCCGAGGACAATCACATCGAACCACACGCATTCATCGAACAGCTGCGAGAAACAATGTGAACACTTCGACCAGTGCAAGTGGCACATCATTGTCAGCGTAAGATCGTAAACAAGTTATCGCAGGTTGTATATACAATTGAAGTCAGCAAGTCCTTGAGGTGACCGTGTACAAGGGAAGAAACATTCTGGCACCTGCAAATGACTCAGCAATCGCACCAACTTTGACAAATCCGAAGATTAAGACGTTTCAGTGGACTCCAATCAACACACCTCCCAAACACATCATTCGAACCTACCCACCAGCATTAGGAGTAAACAAAAGACACCACGGGCTTCGTCACTCAGGGGGGAGTATTGTGATAGCTCAGCAATCCAGCTGTGCAAGCACAGTTGTCAACAAAGTACTGCAACCAGAGGCAACACAGGCAACCAGCTGTAGCAACAGTGACTAACAAAACTACTCACTCACTCACTCTCGCTGAGCAATTGTCACGGCTAGATGTAATTTCACAACCTTCCGAATAAATAAAGACTTTGATATATATTACTTGTGTGGTCTTTGATTTCCTCAACATACATGAAGCCACACATGCACGAAGTTATTTCCCTCCAAAAACTCTTAATTTTTCCAAAGTACTAGCACTCTGCTTGTACCAGATCTGAAATCCATATGTCAAAACTAGTCTAACCAGGGCCTTGTAACAGGTAGTTTTGACATTTTGATCAATGTATTTGGAATGAAAGAGTCTTCGTAGGACCATGACTACTTTTTGTGCCTTACTGAGCATGATTTTGATAGGTTCAATATAGTACAGATATTGATCGAGATAAACACCGAGTAATCGAGTACAGGATTTATGTGGAACCCGTTCTGAACTACTCTCGCCAGCCATAATATGGAAATGCTTCCAGTTACGTTCCAGGTCTTGATTGACCCTCTGCAGCGTTGTCCCAAACAGAATTGTTTTGCACTTCTGTGCATTGATTTTCATTCGCCAATTATCTGTGTAGAGCTGCACATCATCAAACATTTTTTGAAGATTGCTCTGAACTATTGTAGCTTTTCGGTCTGCCGTATAGATGATCAGATCATCAGCAAACGCTACCAATGATCGCGTTAGCGAGACGTTAAAATCAAAGCCGTTCAATATCTTGCGGATGAATATTGAGGAAAGCAGAGGTGCAATAACTGTTCCCTGCTGCAGACCATTCAAGGCCTTGAATTCGCGCAGTGCTGCAGATTTCCGTCAGTAACGGCAAATGATTTCCCGTACAACATATTGCACGTCATGGCGAGTCATCTAACCACACCGTAGTGAAGGCTTTCTCCATATCAATGAGACATGCTCCAACGCATTGTCTATCATTTAGTTTCCAACATATGTCTGAGGTTACTTTCGTTATCGCATGTATGGTCGAATGCCTGGCATGAAAACCAAATTGGTAACTCGGCATCAACTCATATTTCTCAATGACGGCGTTAAATGCTTTATTTAGTATCATTTCAAATACTTTGCTGATATTATGCAGCAAGCTGATTGGGCGATAGCTTTTAGGGCACGAAGATTCTTTTCCTTTCTTCAAGATCGGAAACACCTTAGCCTTTTTCCACTCATTTTGGAAATATGACCTACTCAACATGTTGTTGAACAATATTCAATAACTCCTAATAGCAACCTCTGGCAAATGTCGGAGAACCATATATGAAATAACGTCAATATCACATGATTTCTTGTTGTTTATCCTGCCAAATATGAAACAAACGTCTTCATAGCTGACAAAGTAATCAATAAGATTCAAACTCGGTATGAGGTCAAATGTCAATGTCTTATTGAAATGAAGAAGTGTATCGCCATTCAGGTTTGGTTTGAAGTCGCAAACTTTTGCTTCAACGACCTCTGCAAATATTGGATTCCTTTCTCAGGGTCTGGGCAAGTTTCTGCAATCCTTCATATATAATCCTATCCGAAGTCGACCTATCAATTTCAATACCAGCCCTATCAAGAAGATTAATCTCATCACTAGCGACTCAAGATTCGATACTTTCACTCCAGACTTCTTATGGAATAAGCTATTTCCTTTCACGAAAACGCCAGCTGGATCCTGCGGGCACCCATTGATTGCCGACCTCACTCCTGAAGTATGAAAGGGTTAAGTTCCGGACTTTCTTCAGGTTCAATTTCAACAAAGCCAACGAGGGATGGTTGCAGTTCAAAAATCACCGATAATATTGTTGACGCGTGTGAGGAGAAGGGTTTTCGATCTTTCCAACCTTGCAATGGTTGGTGTTTCATATCCTTCCATATTGTTTCGATGTTTAATCTTGAGAACTACGTTCTCAATCGTTTCCAACGTCAGCTTCTCTAACTTCAATAAATAGAGATCTATTTTATCGTTAGTTAGATTCTTGTCATAAGGACTCATTGAGCAAGCATTGCCATCATCAAAAAGAGGACAATTCTTCTGGTAATCTCGGCTAAACTTCTTTTGAAACTTTCTCCAATCCGTTTTTTGAGGGATCATCCTTTTGATGATTGATCATCCCTTTGATGCTTGATTTCAATCACGATTGCGTTAGGGTCGCTATCGTAAGAATGCACCTGCAGTTTCTGTTGAGGCCTTTTAAAGCTTAATTCAAGTTTTGCGGCAGCAATGCAGAGGTCCAAATATGAATTTGGGTATGTTGGGAACTCTTACTCATATAGATTGCACCTGTATTCAATTTGGTTCTCTGTTATCCACGATTGCAGGAATACACCGATTGGATTATTGTTGGCATTCAGCCATGATGTATCCTTGGCATTCAGGTCACCGGCAAGAAAATAATAAGTATGCAGCCTGTTCAAGTCGAGTATTTCATACAAAGAATTGAGCTCCCCCTTGACCTTGAGAACATTTCGATCAGTTGTATAGGCAGAGATAACGAAAAAGTTATCCCCGCTTGGCAGTGAAGAGCGATTCAAAGTTTTTGAATTCAACTTTATCAATATTTTGGAAACAATAGGGTCTTCTATTTATATTCCGGTGCCACATCACCGTTTATTCTATCGTTTCTTATGAATTCGAAATCCGTAAATGCCATGGAGTGCCATGAAATTAGGTGGGTTACAGTGAGAAGCATGATGTCAGGCTTTTGGTTAACAATGAATTCTAGGAGATAGTAACGTCGATGTAGAGTAACAATAGAGTCGACGTTGATCGAGATGAGACGAAGCCTTTCCATGGGAATGTAACTGGATGACAAGTTAGTTTGAGCCATTTGAAAGGCCTAGACGCTGAAAAACAAAGTTAATTTTTGAATTTTGTTTATTGTTTCCCTCCGATAAAGAATTTAAGTGCTTGTAAATTTTAAAAAGCAGTTCATTATTTCTACTTACATTTTTTACAATATTTGCAGCATTTTCTGCTGGTCATCCGGGCTTTACGAAGTTGGAAGGTATGACACAGCGGTGTACTTGTGTTTGCTTTAGAATAAATTTAACTTTTGCATCTTGATATCGGGAGCATCCTTGATATGATGCTGGACGGCCAAAAACGCCGCAGTTAACACAGTATAATTTTTCTTTAGGATGCGTCTGACCCAATTTGTACTTAACGGGAACATGAACGTTTTTGCATTTGACGCACCGATAGTGCATAGTGCAGTTAGCAGCCCGAATAACCTTATCTTTGACACCAGTAACACTGGTTGATTTCTCTTTTTTGGAGGCGTTCACCACTCTATAATTCAAGTACCTTATTTGTTGAAAGGCACTTGGACTGGTGTTGATCGAGATTTGTACCAGATAAAGTGGTAAATTCTTCCTTTATACGGTCCATCTTCTGGTCGCAACGTTTTTGACGGAAATAAATTTGACTTCTGGTGCAGCTTCCTGTAGCGCCTGGAGGAGATCGACCGTAGTCCAAACCCTGCAACAAAAAGTTCTGATTTTTTCACTTTTTAGGGTATACGTGAATGGTGGAACCTCCCCAAAAATTAGCGCATCTTCACCTGACTTGAACTTACTCATTGATTTTGTTTTGATAGTTAATTTTTCAGCATTAACTCTTTTGATTTCGAAATTGGTTAGTTTATTTTCGGCTGCCAATAGCGGAACCATATCTTTTCCGCTTTGTCCGAACACATTGGTTGGCGGAACTTTTTCTGCCTTTTTGGTGGCTTTTTCAGAGGAACAAGCAGAACTGCGAGCTGGTTTCTTCTCCTTATTTTTATTTTTTAAATACTGTATAAAATTTACATCATTATCTTGATTAGAATTACATTCGATACTTCGGCTTCGGCGCTGCAAAATAGATTTGATTCTCGTTGGTGCCACCAACACTTTGGACTTCTTCCGTAATTGCCCTTGTTTCCTGTTGCACTTGATTTTGCGGTTGTGACTTTTGAGGCTTCATCCCTTTCTTGAATAGATATTTGAGGGACTGTATCTCAAGCCTTGGCTCATCATTTTCTTTTTGAAATTTGATTATTTGTTGATTCTCCTCATTATTTGTAGCTTGCATCCGCCGTCTGTGAAGTTTTCTTCATTATGTTTTCTTTTGTTGACTATCACCAGTTTCGTATTCGTCATTTCCACAAGTTGCCCCAACGGTGGGAAGCTGTCGGGCTCCTCCATACCAGGGGTCTTGAAGTTTTCTAGGGTTATTCGCTTTTCTTTACTAATCGAACTAAAATAATATTCGATAGAAATTTCCTGAGTCGATTGCTTCAACAATATTAGCTTTTTCTGCTTAAAAATTAACTTTTGACTAACGTTTTAAAAAATTAATTTAATTTTTTAAAACTTTTGACAGGAGTGATTTAAGGCACGTCTGTACGCAACGAGTACTAGACGTTTTTTTCCTAAGTTGAGCTGTATCCAGCCATTTTTGGACCCACCTCAGGCCAATTTGCAAACTAGGCCAGATGAAAGTCACCTGATTTGCATTATTTGCATTTTCATCGTAAACTGGGGCCCTGTCTAGGTCCTTTTTGGGTCTTATACAACATCTTTATTTTATTTCAATTTTGCCTTGTTTGTTCTCTGTTTTGGCCATGAATATAATAAATAAGATTTTTTCATTAGGGCTGAAATGTGCTAGATAAAAATTTGTAGAATATCAAACTTATCGGTTTGAAGGAGCAAAAAATGTTTTAAAAGTAGTTTAATTTCTTGAAAACAAAACTAGAATCTCGACTAGTATTTTCATTCTTTTGTTTTGTGTTTTATATGTTTTTGTGAATTTTTAGTATATTGTTAGTATAGGAAATAATAAATTAGTCTTAAAATAAACCAAACGATAAGAAAAAAATTAAACTTCACTTCTCTTGAACTTTCTTCATTAAATATTCTTAATTTATAACAAAAATCGCACTTTCTAAAACGTTTACGAAGCAGGTTTTGTTTCCCACATTTTTTTGAGGAACTCTACAAGTATTTGTAATCCTTCATTATTTGCTTTTTCGTAGTATGGCAGTTGACTCATACGATCAAACCATGCAGCAAGTTTTGGAAACTGTATTTTCTCGATCGGTACAAAAGCGTTTATCGTAGATAAAGATGCCAGTACCGAAAAGTCTGCAACTGTCATGGTATTCCTAACTAAATATTGATTGTTATCGAGAAATTTTTCGAGAAAGCCATATGCCTCTTCCAAACTTTGTTTAGCTTTTTCAACTTGTTCGGGATCATCCGACCGCTGAACTCTCTGCAATAAAAACAAAGGACCAATCAATATTTTTGCAAAAATTTTCATGGCTTAGAATTTATATGATTTTTAACTGTCATTCATGCATGAATATGAAAAATCCCCGTTGGCACCACCAGCCGAAAAGGCAAATTTCTCGTAGATGCCCTTACTTTTAAAAGCAGATAATGATTTGATTTGCCATGATTTTGAAAGTCAACCGCTGTGTAAGGAAAATGCTTTGCTATATAAATACTTCCAATGTAAGCCACTTTAAAAGATACCATCAATATATTGCATATTCAACAATTGTGTTGCCACTTAAACAACGATAAATACTTTCTGACCTTTAGCGTTCCGCAATTTTGGATTAAAGCATTTGATTTTGGATTATTTTAAAAGATATTTGTCTCAGAGTCTCATCAACTACTGTGCCAAATCGTGTTCAAATCCGAATCTTACTCTGAACAGAACAAAAATATACAATTTTTATTGAAAATGCTATTATGTTTTCGACTTTTTTTATTTACCATCTGATTTTCATAGGTTTGACAGAATCAATGAACCTGTTACAAAAATTCCCAATTTCAAGTTTCATCTAAATCCGTATGAAAAAAATGTCCGCTAGAGGGCCAAGAAAACCTAGAAACATGGCGCGCCCAAGAAGATCTCAACGATTGTAAGACTGCAGAGGCTGCAATGGGCTGGCCACATGAATCGTATGGACGGACAACGGATACCCAAAAAGGTATTCATTGGGAGGAATGAAGAGTGATGGGTGGGGAAACAGACACTGGTCTGACTCGTTGAAAAAGACAGTTCATCGTGGCTTGGATTTCGAAATTGGAGGATGTGGTCAAAAGACCGAGACAGTTGGAGGCGCTTTTTATAGAAAGTGAAGGCCTGTGGGGGGCTACAGTGCTATGAAGAAGAAGAAATAATAAATCAATTAAGAAACATAGCAAGGAAATTAGGGGATTTGTTACGAAATTTGATTTGAATAATATGTAAAAATAATCTGCAATAGAGCCATATACCAAGATAAGGGCTTTATCTCATTTCCATTAATGTCATCTTGGTTGCAACATTGCGCCGGCGTATGAATCTCCTTGATTTTGTAGTCAGGCAACAGCCTGATATTCCTCACTTGCTGAAATGCACTTTACTTTTGGGCACTCAATGGCATTTAAATATTTTGAGTGTGGTAGAAAAGATAGGGAAAATTCTGAAGGGAGAAGTGGGACGTATATATTAGTTAGAAAATTCTACTTATTCCAAACAGTTAACGAAATCGAATTCAAAAACTTTGAATGCCTTGAATTCTCCGTTATCAAAACTCCACTGGGGATAACATCTTCGTTATTGTTGCTTATGTTGATAGCAATAATAACATCAAATGCCAGGAGCACTTTGGTTCTTAATTTAAAGTATACAAACTAAATAGGCTGTGTAATTGTTACATAATCTCAGGATCTCAGTGCACGGTACACATCATCGCTAAACGCCACAATTAATTCAAGAGGTGTATTCCTGAAATTGTGGACAACACAGAACTAAATTAAATATAAAAGATATTATATTAGTTGGAGTTCTCAACATATCCAAGGATATATTCATATTTGGATTTGTACATATGTACCTGGTGCTCAGCGGGAATTCAAATTTGATAACTCCTTACGGAAACTGCAGGTTCTTTCCTGTGGTAGTGATCACGACGCTATTATCATGACTATCAATCATCATCAAGATGATGTCTTTCAGTTTTAGTTCGCAATGAAAATCACCGATTGAATTTCAAAGCGACAGATTAGAAAATTTTTCTAAGAAAGTTTATTCAAAACTTGTAGTAATTGAGCAGTCACCTTGGCAAACTGCCCGAAAGACCTTTGTGGAGAAAACACCCTTTGTATGAACATAACAACGCAATAAGCGCGGAACAATCCGATACGCCACTTATTAATATTGTTATTTTCTAGCCCGCACTAAACTCCGCCACTACCATTGCTACCATTACCAGAAAAATGTTTCCTAAAGAAACAATTGAAAAATTAAATAAACTACAAAAAAAAAAAAATTGATGACGGCGAAGCAATTTAGTGAAGCAATTGCAGTTTATCTCGACCTCCTTTACCGCCATGAAGAGGCTCGTCTAGATAAGAGGGACACGCATTTGGAACGACGAGCGGGATAGCCGTCGTGTGAGGTGGTTGAGTTCGAACCGTCGCAAAGTGGGGAGTCGAGTAAAACTCCGTGAATAGAAAAGAAGTCAATCTACAACTGGCTGTGTTTGGTCTGTCGTCGCGAGTTTATTTTTCTTTCGTGTGTTGAAAACCGACAGGGAAATGTTCCACTTGTGAAACAAAAATTACTAGTTTACCGCTTATTCCGCGTGCATATTTCTCAATATTACCGGTCTACATCTGAAAATCGTGTTCCCAACCATTTGATTCCTTCGAGCCGTCGAGAGAAAATTTATTCCAAGTGGGTTGATTCACGTCAAAGTGAAGGCAATGAAGTTTCGCGAATAAGTTCAATTGAGTTTTTCACCAGACGAGAAGAAAGACATAAAAAAAGGATTTGTGTGGGCCGTCCTTGTGCGAGTGTGAAAATTTAGTTTTTGAAAACCTGTTGCAAAATAATAAAATTAAGAAGAAAGAAATAAAGAAAGTTAAAATGTGTGACTTGTTTTGAATTGGATCCTATCAGCGGCGGCGAGAGAGCAATGTGATAAATATTCTGGTCGCGTTATTCGAAATGATTTATGGGGGAAACGTGCGGAAGGAGATTAAAAATTGATATGAAATATCGCGCGGATCACTTGAGTCTTGAGTTGTGTACTCTATAACATTAATATTTGTTGAATAAAAAGTTTAACAATCATGAGTGCGGTTCGTTAGACGAAATTAAGCAAATTAAATGTCTGGCGAATGTTTTGAAAATATTTACATCGGGAGTCCGCTGGCCGATTGGCAGAATTTTGCACAAGAAGATTGACCGTGGTGAAACTTTTACACGGGGGCTTCCTATTTCTGTGTCACTCAACGTCGCCTTGATGAAGACATTTCGTAATCTGAACGGCGTCAACTATAGAGAAATAGTGGCCAAAATCTAGAAAAGCATTGTTTGGTGCGCGATGAGTGCCAGTGAAGTGAAGATAATAGGCGCAAATTACGCGATGGGCGTTGTGCACTTCATTGAAAACGTTTCACGTTATCAAAATGTCAACTGCACCTGTAACATTTTAACATTCATTAAATAATTCGAGTCGCTAGCCGTAGATTAGTGAACTTTTAATCGCTTATGAACGAAATCTAAATTTAAATACGTTTTACGCAAATGAATGTTCGTGGATCGTTTTATTGGAGTGATATTTTCAAAGTGAATATAGCATCCATCCAGCTGTGTTGGTTTAAAATCTATGGAGATTTAAAGTAAAGAAATTAAAAAAAAAAAATATTGATTTGAAAATTTGATTTAGAGTGAAATTTTTAGAGAAAATTTTAACGCTTACAGGCCTTACCCGCTCGTCGAGGGAAGACTGGGTAAGTACCCTTTTTTTGGATAAATTACAATTGTTTAACAGATCGAGCTGTTTGCACCATTTTCTTTACGCAATATTAGGTCGCATAAAACGCGGTCCTCGACTATTATTGTGTCCTATTGAAAATTTACCAATAAAAATTTTAAAAGAATAATATGAAGTATTCATCATTTTGGAGGGCTTACGGTAAAATTTGTATATAATTTGTTTAATCTATTTTTTCAGAACCTAAATTAATTTAATTAAACTTTTAAACAAAAATTTATGTAACTTATTTGAAATTTAAAAGATTTAACTTTCTATATTTTGTAAATATGAAGAAAAAATTGAAAAGATAAATTAAAGAGAAGCTCGGTCTTTTCATTCACAAGAAGCCCTGACCAGCTATGGGACCCGCTACGTTGGCTGGCCCCTCAACTCATGGGCTAGCTATTGGGTGAGTTCACCTCTTCTCTGTGTGTGGCAAGGTCTCTCGCACTTCAGAGTGGTCTTTCGGCTGAATTTCCTTTTTATGTTAAAGCGTTATGTGTTTCCATCATATAACCCTGTATGCCCCACTCTTATTTGTGGGTCACCAGTATTGATAGTAAGGACGAGATCCTCTCAAGTCTCACCCACGTTCGCCAGGCCCAGTCTGCCATTTTGCTTTGGCAATGTATCCCGTCAGTAGGTTACCTGGGCCTCGACATCGTTGAACCGAGTCCTACAACTACTCGTGAATACGAAATTTTTTTGTAGTGGACCACCAGCTAGCCTGCCAGCGTATTCATGCATCCTCAGACAAGGCCAATTCCAGCGAGCACCAACCTCTTCGCTCCCCAAGCAGCGGACCATCGCTGCAGTCCTGAACGGACATTGATATCCATCCAATTCACAACAAACTACCAGAAGCAATGTTCAATGTTCTCATGATGGGAATTCTTTCTCAATCATGGACTCAATATGAAGATATTGATATTTGGATGTATTTAGGGTTGAGGATAGTTTTTAAAATTGGCCAGGAACACTCTCTTTTCAGCAGACCACCATTCGCTGTCATTTCCCTATGGAGGAGTTGGCGCTGCTGGGAAGGAAAGAGTTCAAGAAATAAATCTTTTTTTTTGATAGATTACTTAGCTCACCACTATCGGCAACTTAAACACATAAATTATGTTTTTTTGTAGTTAGGAGCAGTTTTTTTTAAAATGATTTCTATTACCATTACGGAACCAAAGATGACAACGAAGCGGACTCCTGAAAAACGCTGGAACCGTTCCATATTGCAAGAGCCGTACGACAGGATCGGACACATGGAGAGAGTTTTCCAAGACCTCAGGAGCAGCCAGCACCCCAGCCACGCAAGTACTCCACCTGGCTGGGAACCAAATTCAAGTGCGGCTCTGCCCACCTCTAGACTGGTTGATGACTGGAATCTCCCCCGAGGGAGTTCAGGAATGGATCGCAGAGCCCCAGAGCATCGACCTCAGTACAGTACCACACCCCCGGTACCGAAAATGCACGACTCAGTTCCGCACGGCAGGCCTATCAATGAAGTGAATCGCCCGAATTTCGTGACGCAAGCCCGAGATCCAACACCACGCATAATGCAGGGTTGGCGACTCAGCTCCACTGGCTTTAATTCGGTGATACCAGTGGACAGGTTCCTGTCCCGGATTCACGCTTTAGTCACCAGTACACTGGAAGGCGACTTCTTGGCTTTTCTTCGACAGGCACAGCTCTTATTCTGCCGGAATTTTGCTGAATGGTACTGGAGTTTCAAAGAATCCGTGACACACCCCGATTGAAATTCCTTCTGTACAGCTTTTCGCAACCACTTTGATGACGGCCTCACTGAAAGAGAATTGCGTGAGCAACTACGGAAACGCAAACAAGGCTCCCATGAATCATTTGACCAGTATTATACCATTATACTACGTCTAAACACTTGACTACGAAAACCCATCCCCGAGGACGAACTGGCGAAAATCATCAGGGAGAACATGCGTTGCGAGCTTCAGAACAGCTTCCTTCTTGTGCCAATATACACCGTACAGGGCTTACGCTTCCATGCCCGTAGACAGGAATGGCTATGTGAATGGTGAGGAACCTTTCGTCCACAACCGCGCATGACGGAACCTAGACAACGAAGAAACCATACTGCCGAATTAGTAGCAGCTGGTCGCGTAGACATGGAGCCAACACATATCCCGAGGAGCGAGTCCAAACTAGCAACTGACCGACCTTTCGTCGAGGTAGTTGCAAGTCCGATGGTCTGTTGGAACAACCGGAACACTGGTTCTCTGCATGTCCAGTGGAACCGACGGTCTTCTGTTACCGTTTCGGAAAAGTGGGCATGTATGCCCCAGATTGTGCAGATTGTAAGTTGCGAAAAAACTTGCCAGCGAGTGCCGCAGCCACCCGTTCTCACTCCTAAAGCCTGAACGGACAGATACTGAGCCCATTGCTATGTGCAACCAAGCCCAAGATACGACCCCAACCTTGCTGATTTGCACCGCTAAACATAGTTCTCCTAAAGCTCTGCAGCTGACGTCATACGTTGCCGAGCTGGACGTTCAGAGGAATGGTGTTGAGACGAAGGTCCCCTGGCATGTTAAACCCTTTCAAGTTAGACTGCGTGACTACCTACCTACTTGTCAGTGCGGAGCTTCTGGAGAAGGATGAGGCAGTTGAGGAAGACGTTGTGGGTGAACCCCTTAGATGAATTATTGAAGGACGACGCTCAGCCATACGCGTCAGTACACATACTGCAAAAGCGAGTGGTAGGCTTGATAGAGACTGGGGCCAGTGTTAACTACATAGCAGCTGAGTTCGCAGGAGAGGTCCTGACGACTCACGCAGACCAAACCAGCCGTGCTTAACCAGGTAGAAAATCTGCTTAAGCACGGTGGATGGAACTTGATACTTGGTAGTGGGGAAACTAACGACGGATGTTATCTTCAAAGATTGTTCAAGTCCCTGGAATTCTACATTATACCCCAACTAACACAGAACCTTTACCTAGGGGTGGACTTCGTCCAAAAATTTAATTTGGATCCGACATTATTTTCCAGCACGATACTTAACTCTGTCGCCACTGTCCTTGACGCGACCCCAACTTCTCATTCAGTTCGACATGCACTGGATGCCAATCAACAACTGCGACTTGACTCGGCTATATCGGCTTTTCCATCGCATGAGAAGGAAGGTCTCGGCAGGATAACCTTGGTGTCTCACACAATAGATGTGGGGGATGCTAAACCCCGCAAGCAGAGACATTTTGCCATATCTCCGGCGAAGGAAAAGTCGTTATATACCGAAGTTGATCGGATGCTGGCACTAAGCGTGATCGAAGAATCGCAGAGCACATGGGCTTCACCAGTCACCTTAGTTGTTATGCCGAACAAGTTCCGGCTATGCTTAGATGCCCGAAGTTTAAATGCCATCACTGTCAAGGACGCATATCCCCTACCTTTGATTGAGGGTATCCTAAGTCGATTACCTAAAGCCCATTTCATTACGAGTTTGGACCTCAAAGATGCTTTCTGGCAAATCCCTTTAGATCCTGGCTCAAAAGAGAAGACAGCCTCCACGGTCCCAGGAGGACGACAGCCTCCTATTGATCAAGCTGGACCATCCCACCTTGAAGTCAATAGGTTACACCCAGCTGATGCATACTGCTAGAACTGCGGGTGATGGAGGGATTTATATACAAGCGGACGGGACACGTATCCGGAGACCCCATACAAGAAAAGGAACAGTGGAAGTTATGGGTGCCCGAAGAATTGACTATCGATCTTATTAGACGTGCTCATGACCACCCGCTGAGTGCGCACGGTGGAAACAGTCGTACGCTGCGGTGGCTGAGAATAAAAGCGTATGTGACCGCCTGTGAGTTGTGTAAGTGCACCCAAGTGCCCAATATTGTCCTTCGGCCTCCAATGGATAAGTTTGAACTATCGGAGCGTGTGCTCCAGCGCTTGTATATCAATCTTATCGGTCCTTATCCTCGTTCGACTTCTGGTCACATAGGAGCTGTCATGGTCCTGGACCAATTGTCAAAATTCCCAATCATTGAGCCGATTCGTAGCATGCACACCGGCCCGGTAGTCAGCTTCTTGGAGAAACGCGTCTTCCATGTATTTGGAGTACCGGAAAATGTCTCCAACAACGAACTCCAGTTCACCTCGGGTAGATTCCGGGACTTGATGGACAAGTATGGTATTACTCACCAGCGGACCGCAGTCTACTCTCCCTAAGCAAATGCGTCCAAGCAGCTAAATTGTACACTCCTAGCTGTTATTCGTGCCCATGTACATCCGGATTAGAAGGATTGGGACCGCAGGATTTCCGCCATTATATGTGCTCTGCGCTCTTCACACCAAATCGCTACAGGGATCTCACCTTACTTTCCCGTGTTCGGCCAGTACATGATTTGCCACGGTAGCTCGTACCGGTTTTTGTGGCAGTTAAAATGTTTGGAAGACCCAATAGTGGCTCTGGAGCCACCCGCGAAACTCCGAATTCTGTGAGACCAACTCCAAGAGAAGATTGAAGATCGCAGGCATGTAGGGAAGGAGCGCTACAACCTGCGATCTCTCCTTTCTGGTTTCAAGGCAGGCGACGAGATCTATCGACGGAACTCTAGGCAGAGAGAAGTGGCCCGACACTACAATGCTGAATTGGACAAGAAATTCGTGAAGTGTCGGGTCATGCAGGTGTTAAAGTCCACACGATATCTAATTTCTGACATGTCCGTAAAAGAACTGGGAGTCTACCATGCCAAGGACTTACAACGGTGAAGCACGCCATTCCCAACAAGTTCCTCCTGGGCTTGTAAATCGCACACAGCGACCTTTTCTTCTAGAACTTACCTTGGGAATGTTAGCCATCCATCCGACATACGCCCCCAGATGTATGGACTTAGCTTAGGGCTTGACATCTTGTCCTTCAGTCTCCCCAACCCGGGTTGTCATCGTGGACACTGTCCTGTAATAACTTAGCCCTACGCCACTGACGACGATCAGCCAATCCATGTATCCTACGCTATTGATGTTGACGGTTCGGGAGCCAAGATTTGACAGCTGTCAAAAAGAAGAAGGGATGACGTCCGGTTCGCGCGGGATTGTGTGAGTTCCACGTTGCAAAATCTCAGCGGTGCTGGTACCGGCCAAACAAAAAAGAAAGGAAAAAATGTGAGTGTCAGTGGTAGCAACCTCAAGTAGTTAATGTTTCCCGGACATCATCCTGGGTTGCGGATGACTGCGCCTCCACCTACACCATCTGCAGTTTCCCATGACAAGCGAGCCCTTTTTAACGTTGCAAGTAAGTTCTATCGCAGATTTTTTTTATACAGCTCGTCTAACTATTTCCAAACCCAGCATCAGTGGCGTGGAGCTCCCACCAACGGCGGCTCCCCAACGAAAAGGAAGCGCAGTGGCTGCAGCTGGCATTGTACTGCCAGGACGAACCTAACCTTATCTGTCATCGGCAAGTGGAGTCGTGTTCACGGAATCGGCTGTGCGAAGTCAAAACATTACATACTACTATTTTCTACGAGTCTCATATACGCGTTGGTGTCACTAGGTATTGAGTCATTTCCAGTATTTTTCTACGTGTTGCTGCTATTTTTTACGAGTCCTGTTGCAACCACGGAAGTCACCGCAGTTGCAGACATTAAGTTTTGGCAGAGGGGTGTGTAGCCCGGGGTGGCATACTGAGGCAGGCTAGCGCTCAGTCATGTCGTGAGACTTCCGGGACACCCTCTGCTCGTGCTGAACCACCTTACATATAAATACTAACACGGCGGGAAAAGGGGCAGGTTATCATGAGAAATGAAAATATAATATTACTAGTGTTTCATGGCCGTTTTATTATTTACAAATTTTAATCGTGCTTTAACAATATCACCTCAATAATAAAAAAAATAATTATTAATGAACACACAATAACCTTTTTTGTCTTTTTTTAATTAATTCAAACCCCCTCTTCGGTGAAACTAATTTAGAAAAATTTAGTTAAAAACCAATTAAAAAAAAAAAATAGTCAAAAGAGAAGACAACATACAATTTTTTAAATGAAAATAAAATTACTCACCCTTTCGTTTGATGCTGCGGAGCGCTCTGCAACTGGAACGGGGGACTGATAAAAAAATTATGAAAAAAACAAACTACTTTTTCTTTTGCACAACTAATGAAACATCAAATAAAAAAAAGAACAATCGGCCATTAATCCGCGTGTCAGCTTCTTGATTTGTAGTATAATCCAAGGTTACTAGTTTTTTGGTCTTAAAATACATTACTGTCACTTTCAATAATAATTCACAACCAAAAGAAACGGTTCGTCTGATCACTAATAAAAGCAAAGAATGAAGTTCTTTAGCATGACCACAAATCACACTTTTTTTTTTCTTTTCACTTCAATTGTCTTAAACCGTCTCACACTATTCCCTTCTCCACTTTATTCGTTTGGATTTCAATTTATTTATATTTCGCTTTTTCACTATCTTTAATCGTCTTTTACACTTTTCTACAACTCCTCTACGTTACCCACCGCTTCCCTCACAGCGAAAAATTGACCGGAAACTCAGAAAACTCCTATCTCAAACTCCAAAATCAAAACTTCTATATTCTGAATTGGAAATTTACTTCCTGAATCTTAAAATCAAGATTTTTTTAGCACCGATTTCACTTCAAAACTTTCCTCGAGGACTCAAACTAATTTTATTCTCCTTCACAAGCCAAAATCTGCTTTTTATCTCCCAAAGTCCACTATTGGCTCCAGTCAAATCACAACTGCTTAATCCCGTATCCAATCCGATTCCGTAATCTCTTTTTCATTTTCAATTACCGCTGTTGCCTTTGGGTAACGTAATCGAAGTTCATTACACTTCGATTCCGCTAACCACACATCTTTTTCCCGTATTGACAATCACAATAGTATCAATTGATTTGCATATATGGCAATTTACATCATCCAAGAATCGCTTGATTGAATGCAAAGTGTCACATATACATTACGAAAACTATTGATTTTGCCGATACCCCAAAAAGAGTGCTTCCGTGCGCCCGGGGGAACTTGACCCCAGGGTTCCGGCAGACTCCCGATCGAGAACTCGCGACGCAGCTAATGGTGCCGTGGATTGTCGATCTCCCATTCATCTCATAAGCAACTTCAACGATGCATTTGGGTATGAGATTGAATTTTGTTAGTAGGTACGTACGCAGGAAGGCCCGGCCAAGGCAGTCATGTCCAGCGAGATTCCCTTCAAACGCATCAGGGGAGTTAAGCGAGTCCTGGCCAGACAAAAGCTAGGGTGCCTCCGCCGGCTGGCACGCTTAGCGGTGACCGAGAACGAGCGCAGCTGTTTCAGGGAAGAGGCCCGCGTAATCGAACGGCAGTTCATGTGGGAGGTCAACGTGAAGGCTCTCCGAAGGCACTGGAAAAGAACAAGGCTGCTGACATTGACAATAAACGAGTAGAAAAATAATTGTGAAATCTTTTAATACCTTGTGAAATACGTTGTAAAATCGTTGCGTACAATTGGTGTTTCATTCCGAAAGGTGGAGGTTAAAGGACTTGGTTGTGTGGGGTAAAGTAGAGACCAGGGTACCACTGGAAGAGGCCAGGGGTACACCGGGAACAAGTTATAACATTGCGAGCAGAAGGTTTTTTCACTGTAAAAATTATTATAAATGGAGGAGCAAACGTGCAATTTTTCATTTATTATAACTTATGATTGTGTATTGAAACTAATAGTATCTATGTAAATATTCCAATCATTTAATAACCGGTCAGTCAATTTATTTATTCATTTAAAAACATGTGACAAATTTTTCATAGAAGAAAGTCATAGTTAATATGCCAAACTTAATTCAAGACGTATCCTGTCTCTCACAATTTTACATAAGCAATTCATTTGTACACAAAGGAGAATATTTACTCTGTTGTTGTTTTGGTGGAGTATTCTTTTTAATTTTGGCTGCCATTGAATGTTGATGGGAAAAGAGTGTCATATTTTGAGACATTAAATTTTCTGGCAGGTGCAAAAGAGCCCATGCGTAAAAAAATCGTAGAAGAGAGGACATGAATTGACTCTCGATTTGTTGGTTGTTAAATACATGCTCATCTGGGAATTTGTTTGCAAAGAGACCACAAAAATGTTCATCATAACAAGACATATCAACATTCTTAAACGAGTGAAATAAGGAACAATTCGTAACCGGACGGAATAAGGAGTAATTGGATATAAATCAGCAAGAGGAAGCATAAGAAAAATCCCCGTTGGCAGCACCAGCCGGAAAGGTAAATTTCTCGTATGTAGCGTAAAGTTTTGAAAAAGAATTTGGCTTGCCTACTACTAAACTTCTTTCTGCAATTTTCGTAGTACCACATGGGTATTTATTAACATAAAAAAAATCTGGTCACGTTCGTTTTTAGAGACCTTTTATCGAGGCGCAAATATTTTGCTAATTAAATTGAGTTGCACGCGTATGGATTACATATTGAAAATCGGCGGATCATAAATTGTTGTAAACATATAAATACCGGTTTCGCCCTTCTCGCATCTGCTGTTTACACAGTTCACAGTGGTAACCACACAAAGGTTTAAATAGCTCGAATAGTTAATTTCAAAAGATTTCCATAAAAGTTTAATCAGCACTTGCGTTGCACTTAATATATACATTTTCAATTTTTTTCTGAACTGTGAGGGCCGTCATTTCGATTTTTATTGAAATCGGCTGCTAAAAATATTAAGCTGTAAATTTTGGACTGTTTTATTTGTCATTCGATTTGCATAATTAAATTAAATTAACTTGCCTTAATAACTTATAATTTCAAGTTTCAACGGAATCTATTGAGAATCTTGGCTGCTAGAGGGCTACAGAAATAAAAAAAATTGTATGCCACCCCCTCGTATGGGGAGACCCGCCTGTATGGGGAGACCCCCCTTAAATCCCTAAAAATATTTTCTTGCACTGCAAATTTCAAGAGGCACCACTTTTGACCTACGTAGAAAATTTCCTCATTCTGGCTCATGTGGTTTGCGAGAAAACTTGTTATGACGCACGAACAAACGGGCGGACGGAGGGACAGACAGAGAAGTCACGATTTTATAATTTTTTAGGGTATTGTTAAAAATGTTATACAATATCTTAAAAATGATCTGGCTTATAAGTTTTTTCAAGTAAAGTCATTTAAAGCGTTTCCATGAAAAATATTCATTATTTCAGTTGGTACTAAAATAGCGAATTGCGCTTGCCCTCAGACCTTTGGGGGCCGCCATTTTGAATGCATGCATTTGATTTTGGATTATTTTAAATCTTTGTATGCTAGGACCTCATCAATCAATGTACTATCTCTAGACAGGGCAAAATAATTCAATTTTTAAAGAAAATGGCAGCTAAAAATATTAGGCTTTAAATTTTCGACTTTTTTATTTTTCATTCAATTTTAATAATTTCCTGCAAAATACAAGAACATAGTACAGAGATTCATAATCTTAAGTTTCATCAAAATCCGTTGGAAAATGTGACCGCTAGAGGGCCACAAAAACATGAAAAAAATGCACATTTAAACGGCCGCTATTTTGCAATTTGCAAATGCATGATCACCAAAATATCAAACACTGTAGGCCCAAGTAATATCTATCTTGAAACCAAGTTTCATATATGTCGGAAAATTGCGACTTTTAAAAGCCTTTGAAATTTTGACCTTCAACTGGCCGCCATTTTGTTTTTTGCAACCTGACCTCCAGTTTTTTTACGTAATTCTTTAGATAGTTATAATTTCTATCAAATTACCGAATTTCATGAAAATCTGTTGAAAGCTTTGACCACTATTACAACAACAAAATTTTGCACGTTTTTCGACGTTTGAGCGGCCGCCGTACCGACTTTGGATTTTTTATTGTGAGATTCATCACATACATCAATGAACCTTTGTACCAAATTTCATCCAAATCGGAGCTATACTTTGGTCAGAACAGAAATCACGATTTTTCGTCTAAAATGGCCGCCATTTTGTTTTTGCATGGCCGATATAGCTGGTTCACGAACTTAACCGAGATAATTACTCAATACACCTTTCCTGAAAATTTGGTGAAAATCGAAGCAAAATTGCAACCTCTAGCGTGGTCACAAATTCCGTTATATCCCATATATATATATATATATATATATATATATATATATATATATATATATATATATATATATATATATATATATATATATATATATATATATATATATATATATATATATATATATATATATATATATATATATATATATGATGCTCTCCGCAATAGGTAAATTTCTCTCGAGAAATTTACCTAAAAGTGCATGATGATTAAAAGGAACTACAATTCACGAACGGTGATGTGTTACACGTTGAGCATTCAGAAATGAAGGAGAAATCACGAAATTATCTTAAAAAGAAATCACTTTGTGGGAACTAGGAATACTTGTATTTTAATTGATATTGAAGGGCTATTACCTGATAGTAACCAATTATTAATAGTTCTACCGTTGATTCTAAAAGTGCTATCTCCCCAAATAGGATGTTTAGCATTAATCTCTCCTCCCCAAATGAAATAATCAAATTCGTTGGAAAAATTTAATAATTGGTCAAAAACAGAGAAAAGTGATTGGTCGAGATCATAAAGAACATATGTAGGATAGAATGTATTTTGATACAAGTGTAACAAATTAAGAATTCAAGCGTAAATACATATCAAAGAAAACACATCCTCTTCGGGTAATCGCTTACGATAGACTAGCTGCGAAGTGGTCGCCGGCTCTCTTCGAAGAATCTTCCGTTTCATTTCCACACGGCCATTCCTGCATCCCATATGACCTCTGATGGCCACTTTTTCAACAGGTCTTCAGATGCCATCGTTTACCCAACTATTTTACCATCGATGTCAAAACGAGCTAGGGCATATCGGTCCTTGCCCAATTTGCTGGTGATTTTCATTGGCCCCGTGTATTTCGGTTTCACCTTCTGTCCAACGCATAATTGAGTTTTCTTAAGAGTCACTAAGTCACCCACTCGAAATCCTTGTACCATTCGTCTTCGCAAGTTATACTATTCTTCGTTCTCTTGTTGAACTTTTTCGATTTGATTTCGTGCCTCTTCTCAATGTTCCTCTTTCGAAATTCACCTCATATTGTCATCTTCAGTGTTCCTCATGTCCACATCTATCATAGGGTTGAAGGGAGTGGTATCGTCACTGCGATGATATGTGCTGTTAAGAAAACGCTGTAGTCTACCAACATGTTTCCACCACTCTTCAGGAGACGTACATGAGGGTTTCGTTAGCGCTGGAACAATCACCCCATACACTCGTTCCACCTGCCCATTTCCACGTGGCACACCTGTCGTAATAAGATGTAACTCTATCTTTCGGTAACTGCAGTATTTAGCAAACGACTCCGATACGAATGCGCCACCTATATCTGCGGTTACTCGGCGAGGATTTCCAAAAATGGCTTCAACCATTTCCAGTTTTCGTAGAACTTCCTCAACTGAAGTCGTTTTCACTGGAAAAATCTAAGTAAATTTTGAAAAAGCATCAGTAATTGTCAGTATATAGTTATATGCTTTTCTCGTCGACGGCATCGGTCCAAGCTTGTCAATATGGAAGGCGTCTAAAGATATATCTCCCTTGGGTATCGGATGGAGTTTGCCTTCCGATTTTCTTGCCTTGTGATTGGACAAAATGCAAGCGACGCAATTCTCAATTGTCCGACAATTCTTCGCCATATGATTAATATTGCCGCATCTAAAACATTTAGGTCTCTTTAGTTTTTCTGGACAAGATTTCGATTGATGTCCTATTCCGCCACAAGTGAAGCAACGTTCTTTGTATCTAATCTACTGATCTGTCGCTGGTTTCGTTTCTGTCCTCTTTTGTTTCGAACGAATCTTTTCATACACTTCCAATTGTCACTTAAGCTCTGTTATCATCTCAGCTCTATAAAGAAATGCTTTGTTCATGGCATCATCGGGAATTCCATCGCACACATATTCGCAGATTGTCGCTTCGTCAAGATTCGTCATTTTTGCTATTCGCTGCATCTCATACTTCGCTCTTCTCTCTTCATGTCAACTTTTTTGCGTGCTGGGCTTGATGTTCGAACCGGTTCTTTGTCGATGATCGTCTCGTCTTCTTCTTTTTCGGTGTCAAACTCCACGATTCGCTTGGAAAACTCTTCCTCTGTGCCACTCGTGATGAGCTGTTGTTTCTCGCACTCGTCTACTAGACCAGGCTTTGTGGACTTTTTCAACAATTCATCACACGCCATCGTCGTCGTCATACTGAAGATCGCGTCTTTTTCACCAAATCGTCTTGACAATAATAATAGGATGGTTAATGTAGCTCGAATCACTTATTCTGTTAACATTTGTCTGCATCCTACTTCTGACACCATGTTGGATAGAATGTATTTTGATGCAAATGTAACAAATTAAGAATTCAAGCGTAAATACATTACAAAGAAAACACCTTCTCTTCGGGTAACCGCTTACGATAGACAAACTGCAAAGTGGTCACCGGCTCTCTTGGAAGAATCTTCCTTTTCATTTCCACATACATAGAGAATTTTAAAATAATTTACCATCATCAGGAACATGTATCAGATTTCACATTAAATTTGGATAACAGTATGCTTGCAATGAACAAGGATGGCTGTACTTCTACTAATATCGTTGCGAAACATTAAATAGTTTTGAAATTGTGCTTTGTGCCTTATATTTCGTCGAGTTTGGTTTTAAGAGAAAAACAATGTCAGGCACAAACTCATTAAGCATATTTTGGAGAGCAAAACGTTTATCATGGGTTTCTCAAGGAATTAATATTCATTGTAATAATTTTTTAATTATTTTTGGCCCGCAATGTTAACAAAGAAATTAAATAAGGCTTCAGGTTGTTCTTCCGGAGACAAATGACAGTATGAAACAACAATTTCTTTAGATTTATTAATGAGGGTAACTGAAGTGGCGGAGAGATGCATTTAATTTGAAAAGGCAGTTTTCTCATCCGGCACTTGATCTTAAGACGTTAGAATAAAGCAAAGTGTTTTAAGCTGGGGTAAAAGAGGCACGTAACTCCGCTGCAGACGGCCCCAAGCCCGCTTGAGAAAGGAGGAGAGATCCCCTTGTTGCCCCAACCCTCATCTTCCACGGTTCCTCATCTTAAACCCCACGACCAAATCGTAGTATATGGTCTCGGGGTCGCACTTTGAGTTTACTGGTTCCCAAACGATGTGACATTAAATGCCGAGAAATGCCAATAAATGTAAATACACCTACAGCTCTGCGACTAAACCCTACTTACACCTCCTTTGCGGGGATGAAAGAGGGTGAAGGCGAGTCTTCTGCGCCTAACAACGGAATCGAAAGTGATAACCATGCCGCCAGAATGGAGGTTGGGCGATGGGCTAACTCCCCATCCCTGGAATGCACTACATTGTCTCGAAACCCCCAGAAGATCGTAACGTACTGTATCAAATGATGCTTTGGTTTGGTACCTCAGCTAAATTAGTTCGTCTTACTAAAATGACAAAGACACCGACAACCTCCCAAGTCCGCCATTAATAACCAACTCACTGCCGCATTATGCATATATCGGACTAAAACAGGGAGTTGGGCTGGCCCCATTGCTATTCAATTTGGCTCTAGAATATGTCACAAGAAAGCTACATGTTGATACAAGAGTCACGTTATGATACAAGTCAAGCCGAGTGATAGCCTATGCGGACAACATCAACATTTTGTCATGGTCGTTAACAACCACCAAATAACTTTCCCTGAAACTTGACAGCGAAGCAAAACTAGTAGGGCTACAAATCAATGAGAGTAAAACCACGCTCATTACATAGTCGAGGAAAATACTTCAAATAAAGAACTTCTACTTCAACCTAATTCTTTACAGTATAAGGTTGTTTTTCTTGAAAAGCCGGCGGGCCTTCCTTCTCAAACTCAAAGGAGTCGAAACGCGCCCGCTCACACGATGAAGGTCTGCGGATATCAAATAAACAAAATAATGAACTATAAAGCTATTCTCTCATTGTGTGTAAACATTTTTTTGTACGATAATCTTTCAGTGTTTTGATAAATTAATCGTGTAGATACTGTTCAAAGTGACATGACTACGTACGTAATCATAAGCTTCAAATTATGTAATGTCGGTTGCCCAAATATCTAAACACTCATGATAATCGTGCACTTCATATTGTGGCTGTACTCGTACTCACACATTGTACCATAATTATTATGTTATCTCATTGCTTTATCGCTGAATCAAATCAGCACACTTATAACTTTTAAAGTGCACTCCCTATTTTTACATACATTTTAAGCTTACCATAAATCCAAACATGCGTGTGCTCAAGACACTACTTTCAAAATGCAATCTCTGATCCACAACAGCACGGGTGAACAAATCCTTTGGATATAACGAATCATCCTTTCCATATTTATTCACTAAGTAAGTGATAATCGCATGACTGTCCCAAATATGTTTTCCGCCATCATCCAATGTTGGAATAGTATGTTGGGGATTCATTTTCAAATATTCTTCTGTTTTATTCTCACTTTTCTGGGGATTAACTATTTGAAATTCGTAGTCTAAATCCATTGCAGCAGCAGTTAAGAGGACAGCACGAACTGCAGGACTTGGTGGTACCCCGAATATAATTGGTTTACCCATGTCAAGGCTTAGCGAATACTTTGAATGCGTTTCTTAATTTCGAAGAGAACACCAACGAGACTGATCCAAGAAACTTTGTCGTTAAGTATAAATACAATTTCATCGAAATAACGATGAGTCAATTATAAAAGCTTTGTACATGCAAGTCATTTCAACTCTTAAGGTGACTTGCGTTATTCTACTGTTATTACAATTGAATGGTGGTCTTGTAATTTCATAAATTGATTTTTCGGACATGTAATGAATGTCAAGGATAGAATTTACCTCTTATAACATAGGTGATGAAGGGATGGGCATATTATGAATGAATCATAAAAATTTCAATAATAGTCGCATATCGACAGAATCATGAAATGTGAAAGCCTTGATGAAAATAAAGTAGATACGCATTTACATATATGTGCATAACGTTTTTTTGGTACTACGCAAACGCGTAATTTGTTGTTTAGATTTATGGTAAGCTGGAATTATAAGAAAGCAATAACAACATTCTACTTGTTCGGATTAGTGAAACAGACTACTATCTAATAGATTCATGATTTATGTATATTATTCTTTTTTCCTTTAACAATATTTCCAATTCAGAAATAACTTAGCCTGACAGTATTCACATGCGTTGTATCTTATGGTTTTTCCCGGAGTTCATTAGTTCCTCCGCAGGGGGAATGCTGGCCGACAGGAATACTCTTGGAGGCTAGCATTCTTTGGGGAGTGCCGCCTCCACGCCCCTGAAGAAATTCTCGCAGGGCGAGTGCCGGTCGACAGGAGCACTCTTGCAGGCTAGCATTCTTGTGGGAGCGCCACCCGCACGGACCCGATGATATGCGGGGCGCTAAGAGGTTCCTTCTTGGGATGACTGGTAACGACCCTGACTGAATCTGGACTACGCTTTGGACAACGAACTTTGGGCTGGTGGATATGATGGTTTGGACCTAGTTGATTTGCACGGTAGCACCGAGGTGACACTCCCGCGTGAATGGCTTCAATTTAACTATAGGGTTTTCCAATAAGAGGTGTTATTTTGAATGGATCTTGTGATTTAACACCTTGCCTCTTCTTCCTTTGGGGCCACGTGAAAGAGAAGGTCTACGCCAGCAGCCTAGCGTCGATTCAAGACCTCAAAGATGGAATTCGTGAGGCTATCGAGGACATAGGGCAGCCACTTTGCGATTTGGTTATAGAAAATTTCATGAAAAGGATATGGTCCTGTAAGCGTGCCGTGGTGGTCATTTGCCTGATGTTATTTTTCATTATTAAGGACATACCTTTTCCTTTATAATAAAATAAACATCCGGTAATTTGTATTAAAAAATGGTATTTTATTTTTAATATCAAAATAACACTTCTTATTGGATTTGGTCATGGAAAATTTCAATTAAAGGATATGGTCCTGTAAGTGTGGTCATGGTGGTCGTTTGCCTGATGTAATTTTTTGCTACTAACGGCATACCTTTTTCGTCATAATGAAATAAACATCCGATCATTTATATTAAAAAATGGTATTTTTCTTTTAATATTAAAATAAAACCTCTTATTGGAAAGCCCTATATCATACCGTCTCCGTCACGGTAAAACCTTAGCAGGCCTTGGAGTACGTTCGAAATTTGCACCATTGGGTTGGTGGAGTAGGTTCAGTTAAGACGGACTCGCGGTTAGCGCTGGTCTGGCTCTGAGCACTTGTCTCCATAAGGGCTTGTGCCGACCCTCGCATGGCCTTCCAGCTCTGCAAAGATAACAATGGGACCAAAAAGACGACTATACACACGAGCGGAGATAGCGGCTTCGATGAGGGACCCAATGAAACTGGAGCAACTAAAAACCTAAAAAAAAAATCTAAAAAAATATACAAAAACAGAATGCAAAATAACAACAATGACATTGCAATCAGCGGCGGCCGCTACGATGTTAACAATACAATGGCAGCGGTATAACGATGACAAAAACGACAATGAATACAATGACTGTGAAGACGGACGAAAAATGGAGATTAACAGACAGTCTTGTCCAGGCTGAGATTCCTGCAGCATTTGGGAGCAACAAAAAAATGATGTGAATGCCATAGCGTCCTAAAAAGGAAGAGTGGGAAACTCTGCAGGATGTGCCAGATGTTCGAGCAGAGGGGGTAAATATAAAGAATAAAGAGGATTCGATGGTTACTGCTGCGATCGTTGCCGAAGCGACCAAAGCAAGGGTCGTAGATGCCAAAATAATAACGAACAATCCTCAAGTCCACAAAGAGATTACTGCAAGAAAAGAAAGCCACTGACCAGACAAATAAAGCGTCGTTGTGCGATTTCATCGCCACCGTCGAAAATGTGCCGGAAGTGCTGTACTTGGAAATGGAAGCCGATAACCTCTCCCAAGAAAAGTGGTCGACACGTAAAATTGCGACCCAGTGACATGAAGAAAAAGCCTATCCCGAAAAATCGGAGATGTTCTAAAAAGAATACAATCAGCATGCGACTCCCCAAAAATCAGCAAAGCAGTAACAATGGGGCTCCTTGAACTAGAGGAGCTCCTAGACAGCATAGGGCATTATCGAAGAAGCTGGTTCAAGGACGAAGAGGACTAGAGGGCCGAAGAAGAGTAGAAGGCTAAAGAAGCACTGAGGGCTGAGTCTAAAGAGCACGCACAGATAGCTGTACCATCAAATATCAATTAAAGAATGGCGTCTAGTTCAACCAAAGGAGATCTGGATAAAAGAAGGAAGGAAAAGGCACTTGATGGGCGTGGAATGCCAGATCACGGGTTACAGACAGTGCTGACAAAAGGAGCGAAGAAAGCCGCAAAGAAACTCTTTCAAAAAGTAAAAAAAAACATAAAGTTCGCACGGACACCCTACAAGAAAAAATTCCCGTTGGCAGCACCAGTCAGTAAGGTAAATTTCTCGTATGTAGCGTAAGGTTTCGAAAAAGAATTTGGCTTGCCTACTACTGGACTTCTTACTGCAATTTTTGTAGCACTACGTGGGTATTTAATAACAAAAAGAATCTGCCACCGTTCGTATTTGGAGACCCTTCATAGAGGCGCAAATATTTTGCTAATTAAATTGAGTTGCACACGTATGGATCACATATTGAAAATCGGCGGGTAATAAATTGTTATAAACATATTCATACTGGTTTCGCCCTTCTCACATTTGCTGTTTATACATTTCACAGTGGTTACCACACAAAGGTGATAACTTTTTGGCTTAAATAGCTCAAATAGTTAATTTCAAAAGATTTCCATAAAAGTTTAATCAGCACTTGCATTGCGATTAAAATATACATTTTCGATTCTGTTCTGAACCATCAGGGGCCATCATTTTGAACTTTTATTGAAAATATTGAGCTGTAAATTTTCGAATTTTTTATTGGTCATCCGATTTGCATAATTAAATTAAATTAACTTGCCTCAATAACTTATAATTTCAAGTTTTATCGGAATCTGTTGAGAAACTTGGCTGCTAGGGGGCTACAGAAATAAAAAAAAAATGTTTATGTCACCCCCCTGTATGGGGACACCCCCTTAAACATTTTAAAATATTTTCTTATACTGCAAATTTCAAGAGGCACCACTTTTGACCTACGTAGAACATTTCCTCATTCTAGCTCATGTGGTTGGCGAGAAAACTTGCTGTGACGCATGAACAAATGGACGGACGGACAGGCAGACAAGTCGCGATTTTATAATTTTTTAAGGGGATTGTTAAAAATATTTTACAATATTTAAAAAATAGTCTGATTTGTAAATACTTTAAAGATAAGTCATTTTAAACGTTTCCATGAAAAAAAATCATTATTTCAGTTGCTGCTAAAATACTGAATTGCGCTTTGGGGGCCGCTATTTTGAATGCATGCATTTGATCTTGGACTATTTCAAATCTTTGTGGGCTAGGACCTCATCAATCAATGTGCCGAATCTCGTTCAAATGGGAGTTTCACTCTAGACAGGGCAAAATAATTCAATTTTGAGTGAAAATGGCAGCTAAAAAAAAATGGGTTTTAAATTTTTGACTTTTTTATTTTTCATTCAATTTTAATAATAATAATAAAAATAATACAAGAACATAGTACAGAGACCCATAATCTGAAGTTTCATCAAAATCCGCTGGAAAATGTGACCGCTAGAGCGCCACAAAAACCCGAAAAAACGCATATTTAAACCGCCGCCATTTTGAAATTTGCACATGCATGATCACCAAAGTATCGAAGTCTGTAGATCTAAGTAATGCCTACCTTGAAACCAAGTTTCATATATGTCGGATCAAAATTGTGACATTTAGTAGCCTTTGAAGTTTTGAGTTTCAAATGGCCGCCATTTTGTTTTTTGTAGCCTGACCTCCAGTTTTTTCACGTGATTCTTTAGATACTTATAAATTCTATCGAACTGCCGAATTTCATCAAAATCTATTGAAAGCTTCGACCACTATTACAACAACAAAATTTTGTACGTTTTCCGACCTTTGAGCGGCCGCCATTTTGTTTCTGCCGTACCAACTTTGGATTTTTTATTGTGAGATTCATCACATACATCAGTAAACCTTTATACCTAATTTCATCCAAATGGGAGCAACACTTTGGTCAGAACAGAAATCACGATTTTTCGTCTAAAATGGCCGCCATTTTGTTTTTGCTCAGCCGATATAGCTGGTTCATTTACCCAACACACCTTTCTTGAAAATTTGGTGAAAATCAGAGCAAAATTGCAACCTCAAGCGTGGTCACAAATTTCGTTATATCCCATATATATATATATATATATATATATATATATATATATATATATATATATATATATATATATATATATATATATATATATATATGTATATTCACCTAAAAGACCTGATGTAAAACAGGACGAAAATAAACCCCGGCAACAGGCACTGCTCCTAAAACCCCAAGATGGGCGATCCTACGCAAAAGCGCTGCGGGATATCAAGGGAAATGTAAAGCCCGAAGACACAAACACTACTATTAAAGTAGTACGGCCAACATGGGCGGGCCACATACTGTTCGAATTCGGAGCATAGGCTGACAATAAAGAGCCATATTGTGACGCAGTATAGAAAATCCTCAGCAAAAGCGCAACTATAGCCTCACTCGAGCCGATTGCAATGACCAAAAAAAAGAGACATTGTCTACGCCGTGGACCTGAACGAGATAGAAGAGCCCATCCAAAGGGAGTTCCCTAGCGTGGGCAGGATCAAAGCGAGCTTGACACCAGAAAACTATAGTGGGCAACGCATGGCCATAACTGACTTGATCGAAAGGGACACCGAACAATTTCTTAAGGGCAAAGTAAGAATGGATTAGGTTGTCTGCAGGATACAGCAATGTTTCAAATGCCTTGGCTATGGACACAAGTATGCAAAAAGTCCGATAGGTGCTCCCTATGTTACAAGTGCGGTGAAATGGGACACAAAAGATCCAAGACCAGATCTTTGGCACGTCTTGGGATCAGGGAAATGCTGGATTTTTCAGAAAGCTCTAGCCAAGTCAAAATCAGAATTTCGATGACCCTTATCCTGCAGCTAAACCTATACTGCAGTTCAACTGCCCAAAACCTGCTTGAACAGTTTGCTGCTGAGTAAGCAACACCACGATAAAAGTTCTGCATCATGGTATCCTGATGAAACTGGAACTGTGACCATCTTTGTTCGGATCAACGATTTCTAGGCGGAGAATTCTGGATGGGGGTATGGTTTCGTATGGATTCGGTGCTCAGAGATCACCTTCTTTAGTGTGTACCTAACGCCGAACAAAGCGATATCATCTTTCCAAGCCAAGCTTAACGCTTTGTAGGACGCTGGCTGAAACGCAGAGGGCAACGTGCTCGTTGGGGGAGACTTCAGCGCTAAAGCAATGAAATGGGGCATACCTCAAACTGATCTGCGGGGAAAATGAATACTAGAAATGTTGGGCAGGACGTTGCTTATTGTGCTAATTAGCGGAAATACGCTGACTTCCCGCCATATTGGCTGTGAAGGAACCATACCGGACGTGACACTCGCCTCGGAGTCCTTAGTGTGGAGGATACACAAATGGAGAGTATTAGAGGACTACTCAGCCAGTGATCATCCGTACATTTTGTTTGAGATCAGTGATGTTGTCTTCCGACGACCGTGCTCTTGAATTTCTACAGTTGGGTGGAACATTGGAGGGATGGACGTCGGGAAGTTTGTCGAGGTGCTCTGCTGCAGGGAGATTTGCAGGGGATGGAAGAATTGGCAGTTTAAGATGTGCTGACCTTAACTATGAGCATCATCACGACTGCTTGCAATGCTTCTATGCCCAGTCGAAACCCCAACACGGCAAACTCTCAGTGTACTGGTGGTTGACTGAAATCACTGAAAAGCAAAGGGAGTGTCACAAGCTTTGGCGTGAGGCTCAACGGACATGGAACCGTGATGAGTCATGCAACCGGGTAGCAGCATATAGGACGACCAAAAATGCCTTCAAAAATTGATTAGCAACATCAACGGTTGCTGCTGGCAAGATTTAGTGAACAATGTGAACAAGAATCCGTGGGGCCTTAGCTGCCCTACGGAAACCTTGTATACATGATGCGGAAAAGATGGACGAGATAGTGCAGGCACCCTTCCCTGCCCATACCGACAATACACGCTGCCCATGGTGAAACAACAGTCGAGTGGCCACACTTTACATAACCGGAAGTGGAAGAGGCAGTCCTTTCACTGAAAGTGAGGAAGGCTTCAGGTCCAGATGGTTTCTAGCTGAAGTGGTGCAACTTGTCTATCACCATTGTCCTGTATTGCTGGTCAGCACATTTAACGTTTGCCTACGGGTAGGGGAATCCCAGATCCCCGTCTGCATACCGCCCGTTATGCATGCAAGACACGGCTAGGAAAGTGTTAGAGAAACTTATCAAGGGAAATCTCACTGTCGCGATTCGTGCTGCTGGGAACCTATCTCTTTGCCAGAACGGCTTTAGAGCAGGACTCTCCACCGTTGATGCGACTGCAGACCCAAGCCTGCTTTGTAACACGACACAGAGCCTACGAAGAATGGATGTTACATCGGGTATTGCCCAGCTATCTACCTTTGGTCCAGACCTGTGGAACATATCTCACGATGAGCTATTGAGACTGGAGACGCTAGATGAGACGCGCTTGTTGCAGCTCTAGTCACTGGACGCATCGTTAAACAAGCGTAACTTATGCTAGGTATGCTGATGCGTCGAGTGAGACAATAAATAACTGCTCGCGTGTTCAGTTTAGCACTGCAGAAAACCAAAGTGGTCATCTTGACAAAAAAGAGAATCCCTTGAGTAAGGGTGGTTAGTATTGTAGACATACTAATCGAATCGAAGCCAGCGGTGTGTTTCTCTGATGGCAACGGCCTGGGAAGGCTACTTCGGGAGTATTGGCTTTGAGTTGGCTTATGACCAACATAAGGGGACCCAGTCCATCAAGAAAACGCCTCTTGATGAGTGCAGTCGGGTCGGTGTTACCCTGCGGAGTAAAAACATGGGGCGACGCTCTCAGTAAGGAAGTATACTGAAATCGCTTGCTAGAGAGCGCCAGGAGAGAAAGACAATGCCTGTCACACATTATGGGACCTCTACAGGGAGACGGGAGAGCTCACCCCTGATAGTATGGTCGAGGTGATGCTCGAATCAGTTGACAAATGGAACTAGGTGGCATATTATGCTCGGGAAGTCCTTAAAGATAAAAGGGACTCACAGCAGTCAGGGGCGTTGGGGCTAGGGAATCGCTTATCTGGCAATTCTTTTTTCCCTCTCTCCTTCCACTAGAAGAGGTATCCCCTGCTTGAAGGCGCCTTACGGCGTAACAAAATGAGGCCTAGCCCGGAGTAATGCGTCAAACGGTTCCAGGCTGGGTTCTCGCGTTGACAAGGGAGGTGGTTAGCGGGTAGTCCTGTCACTTGCGAGCATAAGAGTCCCACTTTTAGTGCATAAATGGCATTTACTCTCAACCACAAAAAAAAAATAGACATTTACTTTATTTAACAATATTAGTCATTGCATCGAAACCGAAACTTTAAAATGTTAATACCCAAAAATTTATCGACCATTAATTAATAAAAAAATGGTGTTAAGTTAATTTGTTTCAAAGAATTGAATGTCTAAAAATAAACAAATTAATCCAATGGACGAGTATCCATCGCTACCCTATCTACTTCGGCCATGTGCTCCGCTGATTTTGCCAGTGCTGATGCGATTATCTTCTCGGTATATAGCTTGGTCCACCGCTTCCTCCCGGTAAAGCGCCTCATTGGTGTAGGACCGCCCGTCTTCTCTTTTCGTATAGGCCTGTGCAAGCTCGAAGAATTTTTCACTCCACTACTCCTTTCTTTTCTCACTTCGTTTTTGAAGCTCCTTGGCCAGATGATCGGCGCATGTGTGATGTTTAGGCGGAAGAGAGTTTTGTAGGTCAGGACCATGCCTGTTAAGCTATATACGAGTACATCATTCACTTCATTAGGAAGCATTCATTATAAGCCCACATTTTATTGCTAGTTTACTTCTCAACAAAAAATTTATTGGCGTCCCCCTTCCCCCGGAGGAACGGGTTATATGATTTAAGACTGAAGCTACATAAGCCAACCCCGTATCTCAAGAACCAATGCAGATTGAGACTTTTTCGTGGTAGCATATATTATTGCCAATTTATTGCTGGTGATCAATGTAACAAACCAGTTCCCGAAATTACCCCTTCAACTCATATTTCTCCAAACAACACTACTGCCACCATATTTAATGAGCTCCACTAGAATCTCATGCTTATTTATTACGCACCAAAAAAGGTATTGCCCCACCCATTCTCCGGGAAACCATTCGATCAACCCCTACCGCGTATTTCACCTCTAGGAAATTATCAAGAGCTAAAAATTTGTTTGCATAATAAAGTCAGGAGGGAGTTATTGCTGACATTTTACGCAGAGTTCAATCTGATTGCAGGTAATGTATTGTATCTTGAGATTTAAGCTAAGTCAGTAACCCCCGTACCCAAGACTCAATGCAAACGGAGACTTTTTTGACGTGGCATATATTATCGCTTATTTATTGCTGCCTATCTAAGCAACAGGTAAGTTTGTGAAACCATTTCTTTCACCTTTACCTATTAAGTTACATCATCCACTTTATAAGGGAGCATTCATTTTAGGTCTATGTTTTATTGCTAATTTATTACATTAATATGCAGGAAGGGTGAGATACACGGAAGGAGTTGGAGGAATAATTTCGGGAACTTGTTCATTACTTAGATTGCCAGCAATAAATTAGCAATAAATTATGCCACCTTGTGAGAGTCTTTATCTGCAATGGTTCTTGAGATAAGGGGTTGCTTATTTAGCTTAGGTCTTATGTATGTTAGACCACACTATCCGCTTTTCTGGGGAGTAATTATAGCATTAGCAATAAATTGGTAATAAAATATAGACTTATGATGAATATTCCTTAATAGGATGGATGATGTAGCATAATAGGTATGCCAGGATCTTGCATCGCTGGCTTGGTGTAAATTGAAGGTGGTATGCATAAGTAACTTTTTTCAAAACATTGTCAACGTGAGTACTGAAAGCAGATTTTCTATCGAAAACTTCGTTTCCCTGGAACAATCCTCTATCTGCCCGTTCAACTTAATTATGGAGTTGCAGATACCTCTGGCATGACAGCATGATGGATATATGTATGATCACAATTTTTTTGTATTTACACTGACTTCCCATTTTCAGTAATATGCAGTAAAAGATACTAAGTTTTTTGGAGCCTTGTCTTAGCGAAGTATAAATTATGATCAGGTGACTACACTATCAAGTTTTTAACGAAGAGATTCACCTGGATTCCAGGTTTATATCTATCTCTTATGCCCGGGAAGTCAGAGCTGAATACATTGAAATATAGAGCTTTGTGAAACGAGGCAATATGAAATGGATCTGAACTAGATGCAGTAGGTACCATAAATGCAGTTCTTCACCTCATGGAACTGCCAATGATTTTGACCATATGAGCCAAAATTGATAATTTTGTAGAGAAACCAATTGATCCATACAGAAAACCAATTGATCCATACAGAGGCCTTTTCCACATTCTTCAGGAAAGCTACAACAAACTTATTGTTGTACCAACTTTTCATTATATTGGCTTGAGCCACGGCCAGAGCGTCTACCATGGAGTTATAGTATTACTTTTTCAAGCATTTGGTCACTATTACGAAGCAGTGAAATTGGATGAGTATTAACTACCTCAGCACTGCCCGACTTTTTAGGTATTGCAAATATTTTTGTGCACTTCACTTGCTAAGGGAAGTAGCATCTGTTGACGCAATTATCCAGAAAGAACGCGAGGAGAACAAAGTAAAGATAGGGCGACTTTTTAAGCGTATAAATGTGGATTCTATTAGCCTCTGCTGGTTTTTTGGAATTTTGCTCCGGTGTCAATAAAGTCAGCCTCTCAGTACTGACAAGCACACCATGGCCAGTAAGTCCATCAGAGGAATTCAAATTAAAGATATTGGTCAAGCACGACTGCTCCTAGTCCTTGTCGGAATTTGCTGTCGTACTGATAACCAACGAAGTAATGGAAGGTTCTCACTTGCTTTCTCTCCTTTAGAAACTTTCACGAAATGTTTTACAATCCAGTCAGCAATAGATTTGTCATCCATGGGTATGGAACGATTATAACAAAGGACTCCTGGCGGCCTTTTTCTGTCAGATATCTTATTCATTTAGTACTCACTTCGTAACCCGAAGGTCCTTGGTTCGAGTCTCGTTGGCGGCAGCGAGTTTAAGTTCGCATGATTCTTCGGACGAACTATAAGTTCGTTCAGTTATGATACGTTCTGGCTTAAAGTCAGAATGTATCGCAGCTGGGTGGACGGATACATGGCCAAAGCGTGGAACTGACCGTATCACCTTCCCAAGTGCCAATACATTCGATCAAGATAATGAGATACTGTAACTATCTCTAAACAAAGGCCCAAAAGGGGCTGTAGGGCTAAAACAAAAAATCATATTGATTCAAGAAAACATACACGTACCTGGTTCGATACTTTCTAGAATCCACTCAAATCTCTCGCTAACAAAAACCGTAGTTCTAATCAAAATTATTCGCTTGTGACACATAATGATGAGGTGAATACATTCACGCTTTCAGTTGACTATATTTAAATTGCGGTGATATATCCTTGCGAGTAGCTTTCTAAGCCGACTCCATCTACGATGAAGCTCCAGGATGCCTTCTGGTATATTTTTGTAAAGGTAATTTGTCTAAGATTTCTTGATGGAATTCTTCGAGATGACCGTATTAAGGGTTGAGTTTATTTTAGCACTTCAGCACATTTCGGGTCTTTGCTTCGGGACAGTTACAGTATCATATTATCTTCATAGTATGTTCTGGCACTCAAGAAGGTGATATGATTAGTATCATGCTTTTGTCGTATGTCCGTTTACCCATCTGCAATGCATTTTGATTTTAAATCAGTACGTATCGCAACTGAATTGGCAACAACAAACCGCATTATCATCAACTCTAACCCTTACTCTACGTGGACTAATAGGGTTGAATTAAAACTAGTGATTTTTCGATCTTTTGATCAAAATTTCCTTCGATTTTCCAACGAGGTCTGCACTAACTGCTGACCATTAGATTTTTTTGGGTAGTATAAAAAGTCGAGAGTCTGCAACCTTAAGATTAGCTTAACTAAAAGATTGTCAGACTCGGCATCACGAGCTCCACCGTCCGAATTCCTCCAACTGTCGAAGAGTTGGCCAGATTGGCAGACACGATAATAGAAGAGCTTCAGTGGAAGGTGGGGTCTTTCGGGGGCCATTAATATGAACTGCATATTTGACTGAACATAGTTGAGACGAGCGGCACTCTTGCAAGTAAATACAATATTTCCTCATGAGGGGTGTTTCGCATTAAAATTACACCCTATGCCGTAGAAACTGAACTTTTTGCACAGAAGAAGTACCATTTCTAAGCCCTCAATAAGTTTCCTCACCGGATATCCATGTTGAATATAGAACAAAAGCAAAGGTATACCCTCTCAGTATAGAGCTTGTTATATGTACTTCAATGCATTTCAGACTTGAAAGATCGAGCCTTTGAACTTTCAGGTAACCTTCGTAAGCCATAGCAACTCCAAGAACCCTTCTGGATTATCGTGCTTGGTGATCTTTTATTCCTTCAGATGCACTCTGTGCTTTTCTTAGAATTTTATTTCCATTGAAAACACGAAGTTTGGTCGACGTGCATCCAAGTATTCTTTATCTGAATCTCATTTATTGCGTAAAGCTAGTGAACATATGTTGACGATGGAGAGATCAATGAGACTTATCATGACTACGTGACATGCAGCTTTTTTCTCTCTAGGAATAGCCGAGTTTTTCACAGTGAAGACTGAAGGGGTACCTTTTTCGAATGTGTGTGAATAAGCCACAAATAAAAAATTGTTGGCAGTCAGTGCTCAAAACCATATTTTGATCGTATTGCGACTGCTACAGTGGCTGTTGTTTGGGCTATCGTACAGACCGCGATGTACGCTAATTCTTTGCGCCTTGCATAAAATCAAACTATAAATCCTTCCTTGTGCTGTATTTTTGATACATGTGATGATTAACTCCCTCCTTTCCTCCATTTTCTTTTAGAGACTCTTCCTCGTCTCTTCATCTTCTCTAGTTTTAGGACATCCTTTGACATTTACAGGGTTTCTCTTGGCAGTGCAGTTTATGCAGAATATCTCCTCTTTTTTTGTTCTTCAAGAAATTCAACATTGTTTCGCCAAATTCAAATTAATACAAAATTCGAAATTTATTTTCCGCTAGCAAGTCATTCATTTGCTAAGCTCGTTTTGCCACAACAACAGACGACCAAGCATGTCTGGGCACCTCCGCTCACGAAAAAGCTCATTTGGGTACCATCATACTCAATTAGATACATCTGGCCTTCAAAACTACACCAACTAGCTGCACTCAGTAGATCTTCCTCCTGGAGTCCTCGCCACATAAGTCGACCTAGTACGTCTGGATGTTTGACTTTCAACAACCTTTCCACCTGACACTTCAGCCGTTCTCGATTACTCAACTTTGCTCGCTCTGATAAATCGTTATCAATTGCTTGCGTATAGAGATGTTACGAAAGGAATTTCTCTAATGATAAGAAAACATAATTAATCCACTACAACATAACTTTTCGAATATAACAGAAAATAGTACCGTGAAAACAACAAAGTAGATTTCATAGGAAACAAAACAGTTGATACAACAGCCTAGGTTTCATAGAAAACAGAATATTTGATACAATAACCTAGATTTCATAGAAAATAGAACAGTTCATACAACAACCTAGTTTTCATAGAAAATATAACAGTTGATACAACAAACTAGTTTTCATAGAAAATATAACAGAGAAGACAACAACCTCATACCACTGTTTCAATGCAATAACCTTATTTAGAAACTTTGATCCTAATGATACCCAAGACAGCGGCAACGGCAGTGAGGTACAAATTAATTCTTTCCTACGATTTAGGGAAAGACAATTTTGCTGAGCAAGCACAACTAACATATACATATAAACAGCGAAGCAGGCTGGGAAAATTCAAGTGACTATCAGTAGTTGCTTCCAGTGGTTGGCTTCGCCTACTCATAAACTAAGAACCCCAGTTGGCCTTACGCCTAGTCCTGTCTAGTTGGCCTTGTGCCTAGGCAACTTTCCTTAAAATCTTTCTGTTGGTTGGCTTTGCTTAACAGATTGGTTAAAAACCAGTTGGCCTTGCGCCCGGTTTTGGTCTGGTTGGCTAAGTGCATAGACCCGTCTCCCCATATCCAGATGCTCTGGTTGGCTATTTGCCTAGAGCCCTAGATGCCGCCAGGACCAAGTTTGGCAGAGGCTATTGCAGCGGAGCCCCAAGCTGGCCCCAAACCAATCAGCGTCACTGAATACTGGGCCCGGCAGAAGAAGCCGCTCGATACCAATGTGGTAGAGGGCAAACCAACGGCATTGCGTGGAGGTTGGCAGGTGTAGTTACGACAACGCACTTGCGAAGCAAAGCAACTCGCTAAGGTTGCTACAACAGCAGTGGAGCGCGACAAGTTCCAGCGCATGTTCAGTGAGCTGCGGGAGTACTGGCGTCGCAAGCAAATGCAAATACAGACCGGGAAGGGCAAGGCAGCCCCACCACGATACGCCGCACAGGCTGCCCCCGACGAACGAGGCAACGTGCAAAGCAAAATGGAACGACAGCAGAACTCCAATAGTTATTGAGTTAACCTGTATAAACTGTAAATATAGAGCCTAAAAACATTTAAATAAAAAAAAATATGATTGCACTAAAAATACAATATTGTCGCGTGTTATTGGTTCGCGGCCAATAATTTTAATGTTCCGGGAAAGTGAAAACGCAATGTCTTTTAATTTAAGTTAAAAGAGTTTATTTAATTGCACAATGATCAATCTACACTTTCACTAATTTTAATTTTCACTTAATTTTTAAATCTAACACTTGTTCCATAAATTTCTTATCGCAATTGTCTTCTAAATCACTTCACTATTACAAAAATCACTTTTCTACTACTCGAATAATATCGCTTCCCACACACAAACGCAGTTCTTATCGCGGTCGAATGAATGATTCTCCCCATTCATTCAGCTCGCCTTTATATAGGGTCTCTACCTATTCACCCATTTCTCGCACATTGGCGAATGTTCTACCGTGAGGTACCTGGTATGTTCGAGCAAATTCATTCGTTGACGTTCTTGATGATGATGAAAACAATTGCGACAGTAGCTCGCAGAATTATTTGTACATGTAATTATTTGTACATGTAACACTGCCCCCACCTCAGTTCTTTTCGCCCCGAAAAGATGTGTCGCTATTTGTAGTCAATTCTCCCTGGGTGTAATATGGGGCAAGACGGTCCAGTTGCACGATTTTCATTTTAGCTCTCGGCTTACGATGTTCCTGTATTCGGTATACGACGTCGTTGATTCGCTTTGTAACTCGGTATGGTCCCTCCCAATTATGTTCCAACTTTGGAGACCTACCCTTTCGCCGTTGCGGGTTATAAAGCCACACCAAGTCATCTTGCTGGAAGCCAGTAGAATTAGCCTTTAGATCATACCTGGTCTTCATGCGGTCAGTAGCCGATTCGAGGTGTTTTCGCACTGTCCGATGTATCTGGTTCAACCGTTGTCTTAGATCACTTGCGTACTCCGAGACCGTTTGGGGTTTCTCAGGGGTTGTTCCGAACTTTATATCGGCTGGCAAACGAATAGTCTTTCCAAAAATGACTTTGGCTCTATACGCCATTAAAAATAGTGGGAAGGATGGTAGCACTCGCTTTTGTGTCGACTATAGGCAGCTTAACGACGTCACTAAGAAAGATAGTTACCCGCTCCCACGCATCGATGACATCATGGACACTTTAGCCGACGCAAAATGGTTTTCTACACTCGATCTCAAGAGTGGCTACTGGCAGGTAGAAATTGACAAGAAGGACCGAGAGAAGACCGCATTTTCAGTTGGGACCGGATTGTGGCAATTTGTGGTAATGCCGTTTGGGCTTTGCAATGCCCCAGCCACTTTCGAACGCTTGATGGAATACGTGCTACGTGGTCTAACCTGGAAAACCTGCTTGGTGTACCTAGATGACATCATCGTCATCGGGAGAACGTTCGAAGAGCATGTGCGGAACTTAGAAGAGGTTTTCTCCCGACTGCGACTGGCAAATTTGAAACTTAGTCCCGACAAGTGCACCCTTTTCGCAGCTGAAGTAAAATACCTGGGACATGTCGTATCAGCAGAAGGGGTCAAAACAGACCCTGAGAAAATTGAAGCCGTGAAAAGCTGGCCAACACCAAACAACAAGCGCCAACTACGAAGTTTCCTTGTCCTGGCAACCTACTATCGAAGATTCGTCAAAGACTTTGCCAAAATAGCTAAGTGTCTTCATCAGCTAACCGAGAAAAATCGTCCGTATGTCTGGAATGAACAATGCCAGACAGCCTTTGAGACCCTGAAGGAAAAGCTATGTGAATCACCCGTACTGGCGTATCCGAAACCCGGAAAAATGTTTGTGGTTGACACCGATGCAAGCAACGGCGGTATTGGAGCTGTACTCTCCCAGCAGATCGATGGCGAGGAAAGAGTCCTCTCGTATTACAGTCGAGTTCTTTCAAAAAGTGAGAGGAACTACTGTGTGACCAGGAAGGAGCTATTGGCTATAATAGAGGCCACCAAGCAGTTTCACAAGTACCTATATGGCCAGAAATTTGTTCTTCAAACGGACCATGCATCATTGAGATGGCTACTTAACTTCAAAAACCCCGAGGGACAAGTTGCGAGATGGATCGAAAGATTGCAGTCATACGACTATGAAATTGTTCATCGAAAGGGCGGAGTTCATGGAAATGCTGACGCCCTATCTCGTCGCCCATGTCCAGCTAACTGCAAGCATTGCCGATGGATTGAGGAAAAGGAACCGCCCGTTGATCTACGACTGATAACGGCCGAATTCGATGAAGGTTGGTCATCGGAGGCGATTCGAAATGCCCAGCTAGCCGATGAAGACATCGGACCATTGCTCGTATGGAAGGAGACGACTGGGCGACCGGAGTGGAAGGACGTTTCGATGCATGGCGCAACCCTGAAAAGCTATTGGGCACAATGGAACTCCCTACAGGTGGAGGGTGGCGTACTCAAGCGGAAATGGGAAACGGCGGACGGCAGCTCCTATAGGATGCAAACTATACTACCCAAAAGCCGAATCCACGATGTGGTAAAGGAAATGCATGAAGGATCCTCGGGAGGCCATCTTGGTGTTAACAAAACCTTAGCGAAATTGCGGGAAAGATTCTACTGGCTCCACGCACGAGAAGACGTAGAGGACTGGTGCCGCAGATGCACAATTTGCGCTTCCGTCAAAGGCCCAAAGCGACGACTGAGAGGACAAATGCAAACCTATAACGTAGGCGTGCCATTCGAAAGGATTGCTGTTGACATCGCTGGACCCTTTCCTGAATCTGAATGGGGAAATCGATACACGCTGGTTGTAGCTGATTATTTCAGCAAGTGGCCCGAGGTCTACCCCATTCCCAACCAGGAAGCAACTACTGTAGCCGAACAGCTAGTGTTAAATTGGGTCAGCAGGTACGGCGTGCCTTGTGAACTACATTCGGATCAAGGCCGAAACTTTGAGTCACTAGTTTTTAGCGAAATGTGCGAGCAGCTGGGAATACGGAAAACGAGGACAACACCGCTGCATCCCCAATCCGATGGAATGGTCGAACGTTTCAACGGCACGCTCAATAAACACTTGGCCAAAATGGTTGACGAGAACCAAAGGGACTGGGACCGACATATCCCACTTCTGACACCACTGTCGCGTGTTATTGGTTCGCGGCCAATAATTTTAATGTTCCGGGAAAGTGAAAACGCAATGTCTTTTAATTTAAGTTAAAAGAGTTTATTTAATTGCACAATGATCAATCTACACTTTCACTAATTTTAATTTTCACTTAATTTTTAAATCTAACACTTGTCCATAAATTTCTTATCGCAATTGTCTTCTAAATCACTTCACTATTACAAAAATCACTTTTCTACTACTCGAATAATATCGCTTCCCACACACAAACGCAGTTCTTATCGCGGTCGAATGAATGATTCTCCCCATTCATTCAGCTCGCCTTTATATAGGGTCTCTACCTATTCACCCATTTCTCGCACATTGGCGAATGTTCTACCGAGAGGTACCTGGTAGGTTCGAGCAAATTCATTCGTTGACGTTCTTAATGATGATGAAAACAATTGCGACAGTAGCTCGCAGAATTATTTGTACATGTAATTATTTGTACATGTAACAATATCTTCCACTGGAGTACAATGAAAGAGTCTGAGTAGGTTGAAGATAAAGGTAGGTGTGTTGGAGTGAAACAATAAGGTTTTATGGCTATAAAAAATATAACACGAATACGGTATTGAGTAGAAAGTATCGATATTGTACTCATGAGTAATATCGGGTTAAAAGTATCATACTCGTAAAAGTATCGCGACAAAAGTATCCATATTTCAAAATACCGAGTACTTTTCTTAGGATCTAATGTAAGCTCGTCAATATCTGTCAGTGGTATCGTTTAGCATCAGAAGAATTAACACGTGAAAAAAAATGCTACATTATATAATACAATAATAAAAATAAATATCTGTAAATTCACAAAACAAAAAATTTATTTCTGTAAAATATTTATTTTTTGCACGAGGCACACAGTATTTCCTGTCTTAGAAAGTAATCATTCTGAGGGGACTGAGGTCTCAGGAATGGTTAGATATTCTCGTGCCAACTTGTATAATTTTGGGAAAACAACTTTCATGCCTTCCCATTGTTTTAGACCCACAGCCCTTCAAAATATCAAATGGTCTTTTATCGACGCAAATAGCTGCAAATAATCCCTTCCTCCGTCAGAATAAGAATACTTTCTTTCCATTGATTGTACAACTGAAAGTTGCTTTTTTTTGGAAGTGGTGAATTTGTCACTTTAAGCTCACTGTCAGAGGTTGGATCACTCTCCTCATCAAATGTCGAAGAAGTAGCTAGAAATGTATCCAATTCAGGTACCTTCGAAGTGGATGGTTATAGTTCATGACTCGGTAGATTCGACAGTTCTGACTTATTATTCATCGTAGTTAGTTTCTTTTCATCTCCTTCATGCCACTGACTAGTTTTTTGATGTAAGAAGGTTTTAATTAAGTCGAATAGTAGTATTGTTATAAGAACGTTCTGTCCTAGTGGTTTAAGTGTGAAGAAGTAACAGACAGCCAGACAAATGTAGTTATTTGACATTATTATATATATATATATATATATATATATATATATATATATATATATATATAAGTTTCAAATTTGGGAAACTTAGGATTTGTGTGAGAGTCTGAATTGAATAAATCGACTCGAGTTGTTGCAGTAAAATAACTGTAATTAAATATTATTTAAGGTTATATATTAACACTATTTACATTATTGATAGCATATCGATTAACACAATACCTGAAACAACAACAAGTTGGATTTAACTGAGTGTTTGATTAACAATAGTAATTGTGAAGCAAAAGTAATAACAATTTATGATCACGAAAAATGTGGCTGCCTAGCGACGTCTGTCTCACGACGTCTGTCTCCCTGACCACAACCGATGCGAAGTTTGTCATGAGCGTCACTCAACCGTCTGGCCGAAGGTAACTTGACCGAACGGACAGGCGGCAAAGTTTGAAAAGAAGTTTCAAACTTACATATATATATATATATATATATATATATATATATATATATATATATATATATATATATATATATATATATATATATATATATATATATATATATATATATACGAGTATATGAAATAATTTTATCCGTTGTTTCCTCTATCTGCAAATTTAATTCAAATCCATTCAGCCATTTAGTCGTGATTTACGGACAAACATCCAAACATCTTAATAAATATGCATACAAAGATATTCGTTTCATTTATAATATGATTAGGTTCATTTTAGGTTACGTTTACAAGGAAGCATAACATTATTAATAAATTATTTTGACGCGTTAGGTGTAAGGTGTCTCTTTAGATGTTTATTCATATTTGATGGATTCCCTGATGTTTTTATGGGTTTGAAACAAGTCTTGAATTTCACTTCGTTGTTGTTGATCTTAATAAAATACTGTCAAAATTCACTCTTAGTAGGCGGCAGTTTTCTAACAATGATTTCTAATCTTGTTCCACAGCGCAGAGCAATAGTTCTAGATTGTACTTGAGTCAGTCAAAGAATATTATTATCAAACACAACAACATGCAACCGCAAAGCGATAATAAAGCCAAAAACTCGAAGATTTGGATAGATCGAACAACGACAAACGAATGACTAATGATTGATTTTGACTGATTAAAGAAAGGAAAGCGAACTGTCCGTGCAAGATTCGAATGTAAAGGTGCGTAGCTACGGATGTTTCGACATGATTGAACTAGATGGTGGCGTTGCTATAAACATGAGCTTTAAAGCCAAGATATGACTACCTACTTAGGTAGTTTCTTAGAATTATTCGAGACGATAAGGTGCCTTTCAAAAAGTACTCAGTGAGTAAAAGTATTGAATACAAAGTATCGAGTGTACAAGCATCAGTATTGAAAGAAAAAGTACTTGATGCAACAAAGAGTCAATACTTTCGTGTGCCTCCATGCGTATCGCCTAAACGTCCATCTTTATTAAATGTACCTGCAAGATTCATACTATCTAGAAAATCTAATTTTTTTATTTGATTGTACCAAGATTTTAACACAGCAAATAAATAGACAATGCATGCTAAAATATCTCCCATATGTATCGATGTATACTCGATTTCTCATCGATATGATATGATAGAATATGGTCATACCGTGCTTAGACGTGTATCCGTCCATCCAGCTGTGATTCGTTCTGATTTTACACCAGTAAGCATCAGAATTGAACGGGGGTATAGCTCATCTGAAGAATCACTGAATACTAATCTCGTCATCGCCAACGGGATTGAACCAGTGTCCTTCAGCTCATGGAGTTACAGACACTCTTATCACTATACTACGAAAACAACGAATTCACTTAACTTTCTTGTTGAATTTTCGTTTAGGATTGCAAGAAACTATGTACCTCAAGGCCTCCAACGTATTTCTGCTATTTTTTTGGAAAAGCTATCGGGCATTACTTCGTTGAGTGAGTAGACCCGTTTCGGTTTCTTTCAGTCATCTTCAGTATCTAAAGGATACTCGTATGTGTCAAATAAAAAAAAATCCAAACGCGACTGCTTTCAAGAAAAAAGAGAATTGTTTTGCGGTCATCAAATAAACAAAAAAATTGACCATTTGTCTTAATATATTCGGAACTGCTATTGCATATTCATTTATATCAATACTCTGCATTTCAGATCATATTTGTACTCCTGATCGCAACAATCAGTTCTGAACTGAATTTTAATGAAAATAAATCATAATTACAGGCAATTCATAAAGTACATTATATCCTTTTTTCTTGAAAAGTTGTCGGGCCTTGCCTTTTTAAGTGAGAAGACCCATTTCGACCCATTTTCAGCGTCAGTTTCTTCAGTGTAGATAACTAAAAGGGGTTGAAACACGTAACTTAAAATAACTAAATGCATAAAATAACGCCCTGAAATTTACAGCGTCATAAAGTGAATTTATTGAAATACGTGCATAAGCAAAAACTATTGTACAAAACGAGATTCATGTATAACACTTTTATTTAAAAAATCAGAATTAACAATAAACAAATTACGAATAATACAAAATTTTTAAGATTGTTGAGATGCACCGCCTTCACGCATTTTCTTGAAAAACTCTACAAGCTGTTGTAATCCTTCATTATTTGCCTTCTCGTAGTATGGGAGTTGAGTCATACGATTCAACCAACCAACCAGCTTTGGATATTGATCCTTATCAACGGGAACGTACAAATTAACCGTGGATAATGATGCCAGCATTGAGAAATCGGCAACGGTCAATGAGTTGCCAACTAAATACAGATTGTTGTTAAGGAACTTCTCCAGAAAATCATATGCTTCCTTTATGCTTTGGGTGCTTTTCTCGACCTGTTCAGTATCATTACTTTGTAGAGCTTTCTGAAAATATGGAAAAAGTTGCTCTTTAATCAAAATAATTAAATGATTATTCCAAATAAACGGTTTAATAAAGCAATTATATTATGACCAAATTAATTTTAATTTATATTGATATCAACTAATAACACACCCTCATACTAGTTCAACCTTTTCAGAGGGTTTTTGTCTTTATGTTTTCTAAAAGAAGGTCTAGCTGAACGTATGCTCCAAAAGTAAAGGAGAGTGTCTATTTGTGTTAATCTATACCAGAGTTGCGTGAAATTTGACCACCAAGGAGCCAAAGCTTAGAAACCTTAATTAAAGTTAACAGGAATGTATCTCTATTCAACATCATCTACGGGGTGACAGCCCAGGTCTTGGCCTCAAGGATTCATCTCCCCCAATCATCACGGTTCTGTGATCTCGTTCCCCAATCGATCACTCCTAGAAAGGATCTGCTGTCAGCTTCTATCGAGTTTTGCCATCGAGTCCTCGGTCTTCCCGCTGGACATCTCAATTCAAAAGCTACGTACAAGAAAATTTTCATATGTATTGTAATTTGTAGCTATTGGAGCTATCCAAAATCTATGCGCCCGTGCGTTGCTCTTAAAGCTAAAAAATAAACGTATAGATTTACATTGCATTGATGTAAAAAGGGTCGAGTGATCAATAAAAAAGCTTAGCAGGGACTAGTGACTTAGAGGAGAAAATTAGCCTGAAGATAATTCGTAGTTGCAAAAGCATATTGGATTTGCATAGGTGGAATGAATTGGAATGACTTTCTCACCTCTAGGTGTGGTGGTTGCCAGCACTCATGTTCGTCTGCAGTGTGATGGCCTGAAGAGAATTTATAGTACACACGTCGAAAACAACTTCATCTAACATTTTTCTTCTTAAGTAACTTTTCAGGAGATATCAATGCAACTCAATCAGAAAACTACGTAGAAAAAAATATTGTTCATAAGTAACCATTTATTGTCTGTGGAAATTTTGAAAGCAGCTTCCCAAACAGAATTCAGGTGAAAGTGATCATTTTTCGCGGACATCTGTCGTTAGTTTCTGTTCATTGTTATTAACAAATCAAACATCTTTTCCGCATGAGCTTACTAGTGTCCTGATGTCAGTACCGAGATGGTAAATTTTGCTCAGGGATTTTATTACTACTTGCTGAATTTGATGGAAAGACTTTGGTTGATAGTAACCGCTGAATAACCAATAATTGATAGTCGTAGAAGGTTTTTTTTCCACTTTACTTCTGGAAAAGAATACGGCTGAAGTTATTTTGCAAACGTGATACCATTGTAAAAGTTATCCATATATATGGATTGCCCTTCGCCTGACTCTCCTTACATAAGTGCCAAGATGGCATTAGCAGCATATCCTTTTCCACCTAAATTGCCTGGTGCTTCAGCTTATAATAAGCCACATGAAACTACTTGGTTTGATTAGCGCATATAATTTCAAACCATATTTACTTCTTTTTTAAATGTTCTACCAGAAGTGTAGTCTCCCGAGCCACATCACCATTGATTCATCTATGGCCAATTCCTTGCATAGATAATATTTTCTTCTTCTTCGTAGCACAACAGCCCCCTCGGGCCCTCGCCTCCTGCAAATAGCGCCTCCAACTGTCTCGGTCCATTGACCGCGTCGTCCAATGTTGAAATCCGAACAGCAATGAGCTACCGTCGTCAACCGACTCAGACCAGCGTTTCCTCGGTTTCCCCACTCGTCTCCAGCCTTCAGTTCTCCAAACGGATACCTTTTTGGGCATACGTTGCTCGTTCATACGAATCATGTTGCCAGCCCATTGCAGCTTCCATAGTCTTACAATCGTTGAGACCTCTGGCTCGTCAAAGATTTCATACAGCTCACTGTAGTGAAAGTAGGTATATAAAATGTCCGTGAAGGGCTGCAGCGAGGGTCTGCTGCCTCAGCGGAAGAAGATGTTGGGACCCGCTGAGATTGGCCTTGTCTGGGGACACGTGAATGCACTGGCAGGCTAGCGTTGCGGTGTTTTAGGGCAGGTTCTTCCCCCCAGCACAAGGACCCACTACAAAAGAATTTCGCATCTATGAATCCCTGGGATCAATCAACTAAGGGTCAGAAATTGCTGACTCAAAGGACACACTGGACCTGGGGAAGACAGATGGACTTAATGGGACTTCGTCGTTACCCGACGATTCTTATGACCCACAAATAAGAGTGGGGCATCCAAATGGAGGTGGTGCCCCCTCCCAACTGGATCAAGATCCAATCTCAGCGGATCCCAACATCCTCTTTCGCTGAGGCAGCAGACCATCGCTGCAGTCCATCACGGGCATTTGATATACCTGCTTTCACTACAAAATGGCGCCCAATGTGGGGCCCGAAAAGCCCGGCTGTATCATCAGTCGTGAGCACGAGATTCCAATTTAAACTTAAATTTTATTTTCTTTTACTCGGTTTATCATCTTTATTTATCTGAAAATGTTTTTGTAAAAATTTATATTACCGTCGTTCGATAAATGGCAACATACGATGATAATACCAACTTCCCTCAGGCACTTCGTCTATCGTCAAACACGAGTACTTATTGAACCGCCTAAAACAAGAGCAGTTTTTGTCTATCTGATTGAAATTAAGCTCATTGTCTTGCATTCTTTTCAAGTGCCCTCTCTTTCTACTATTTCTCCATTAAAGCGTTTGTGAACTTGTATACATACTCAAATGGGTTTTCAATGTTGAACACCATTCCATTGGAAATTTGTTCTAAGCGAACTCGCTTGCAATGGCTTCTCACGAGCGAAGCCTCTGTATGATCATATGTTACAAGCGCAGCGAACGGGCTAGTACCATTTGACAAGCGCTGTTGTAGATCATTCGGGAAACGGGAAGTGAAATGCGAATGTATATTAACCCCAATAGTCAGGCTTTACTTATGGTTTTAGGTAATTTATCCAATAATACAAATCAGAATGATTGTATGCTTAAGCTATGTTGTGTATGTGTATAGTTGGAAATCTTAAAATGCTACAACTGACCAAGGTCGTTGTGGTATTGAATTATTAATGATTTGGCTCTCTACATCAGTTGGACCGAACCATTGGTATCTCAATGACCGTCATTTATTAATGTAATACTCACAAGCAGCTTTTGAAAACATAATTTGTAATTGTGCGTGTAGGAAAACTCAAAATTTTATGATTTCAGTTAATGTATGTAAGGAATGAGGAATAGTAAGCAACAACACAAACAAACATACTAAGCAGCGAAAAGCCTGAAACGTTATTATCAGCCCAAGACCACACTCTTCCGTGATGATATTAGCAACATCATCGCTGATGAAGACTGGATTGAGAAAATATGGGCATCATATTTTAGGAACCTCCTTAATCCCCCAATCAGCTTCAGAATAGCCTATAGATATTCCCGGAGAACTTTCATTGGCCTCGCAAATTATGGATGAAGTTTGTTCTACGATCAAAATTCAAAAGGAAAATGAAATGTCTGGTATCGATGAGATTCCAATGGAGCTTTTCTCGCGGGCAACCATCTCCGCAACATCATCCACATAGCCGATCAAGCTTGACTCATATGGCACCTCCAGTCTCAGTAGCCCATTGTAAGACACGTTCCACAGATCTGGACCAAGGATAGATCCCTGGGCAACACCTGATGTAACTTCCATCCTTCGTTGGCCCTGTGTCGTGTTGTAAAGCAGGCTTTGGTCCTTCAGGTAGTACACCAAATTAGATATTCTGGAACTTGAAAAGGGTTTTCCAGCGTATCCGGAATATCCACCTACCTAGTGGAGTTGAACGCGTTCCTAATGTTGACTGTCACCAACTGGACGACCCATCGCTTTTGGACCGTACTCACCACCTCTGCAATCGCATCAATGGTAGAACGTCCTGCTCTAAAGCCGTTCTGCTAAGGAGGTAGGTAGCCCGCAGCACGAATAGCGTCTTTCCATGATGAGTTTCTCGAAGACCTTCCCAGCCGTGTCTAGCATACATAACGGGCGATATGCAGATGGCAATCCGGGATGTTCCTTCCCCTTGCTGATCAGCACTAGCCTCGCCACCTTGTATCTTACCGGGAAAACCCCGTCCCGTAGGCAGGCGTTGCATGTGCTGAGCAGCAAGCCAGGACAATCATGATAGACAAGTTGCAACACCTCAGCCGGAACACCATCTGGACTTGGAGCCTTCCTCGCTTTCAGTGAAAGGACTGCCTCTTTCAGTTCTGATTGTGTGAGGAGTGGATACTTGGATACTGTTTCACCATGAACAGCGTCAACACGGATGGGATTGGCGGGGAGAGTGCCTGCACTATCTCGTCCACTCTTTCAGCATCATGTATGCAAGTTTTTTGTAGGGCACCACGCTTCCACATAACTAGCTTGTAGCCAAAGCCCCACAGATTCTTGTTCACATTGTCCAATTGATCTTACCAGCAGCGAGCCTCACTGGTGTTAATCAATTTGCCAAGGCATATCTCGGCCGACTTATAAGGTGCTACCTGGTTGCTTGCCTCATCACGGTTCCACGCCCGAAGCTTGTGACACTCCCTTCGCTTTTCAGCGATTACAGTCAACCACTAGTACATAGGGGGCTTTCTGTGCCGGGGTCTCCGGTGGGTATAGAAGCGTTCAAGCAAACCTGATGATACTCATAGTTAAGTTCACCACGTCTTGATCACTGATCACTTCCTTAACCAGTGGCTAACTTCCTTACTAGCGAAGCGCTCTTCTACTTGTTCTAATGTTAACTTCTTGCTGCAGTTTGCAGATTCCTCATCTTTCAATGCATAATACAGTCAATCAAAAATGACGTGCGTTGAGTATCGGACCCAGCTTCAGCAATGCCGACAAGAAGTAAACTGCAAGTAAAATCATCCAATGTCTCCTTTCAAGGAGAATTACCCACCTGGTCTTTCAGCGACAGCTTAAACGTGAATGATCAACATGACATGCAGTATCAACCAGTGTTCATACTGCAGCTGGATTGCCACAATTCTGCAGAAATAATAAAATCTGGTCTTTAATATTTACTAAGAATAAGTCTTTGGTGAAGCCACTTTCTTTCAACCAACAACCAGCCATTTTGAAAGCTGACAATTTAAATGTGCCTGAGACTTTACTAAATGCTCAACAAGATATGCAGCTATAACCAGTGTTCGTACTAAAGCCGGATTGCTGCAATTATGTAGAAACAGTTGAACCTGGTCAATCAATGGTCACTAGGCTCGCTGTCGTAGTGGCGTTCTATTAATTAACAATTAGCGGTCTCATAATCTGATTTACTTATCATCAGCCCGCCTGGTTCTTCAACTTCTGTTGAAGATTTATATTATTATGTCACCAAAAATTCTGATCATCCGTTAAAGTTTTTAGTTTTCATAAATTGACTAAGGAAAATTTAACGAAAAAAGAAGTTGCGTCATTTAAATTGGTGATTTTTGCAAATAATAATATTGTCCTGAGTTCGGACTACTGGCATGCTGGTGTACTTATGAAGCCATTTGCAAGGTCAGACAATAAGTGAAATCCCAAAGCTTTAGTTGCATCTAGTCTTAATGAATATTCTTATAATCATAATGTTTATCGCACGGTATCTTCTTGAAACCTCAATGAATCTCTTTCAAACCTTAATACTGTTCAACTTAACTTCTCTTCTCCTAATAAAATGTGTATCTTTATTATTTACCAAAATGTACGAGGGTTGAGGATCAAGCTTGAAGAACTCTTTATCTTTTACCAGCTTTGTAAAGATTCTTTTATTTGCTTCTCCGAGACATGGCTGAATGTAAAAATTTGAGTTGTGAAATATTTCCTGATCATATTGTATAAAGATGTGACCGCGACCTAATTGCTACTAATAAGGCTGATGGTGATGGAGTTCTGGTTGAAGTGGGCAAACTCGATCTAGTTCGCTTTGTTATGATTTCTGTTTTTTTCCATACTTTAGAATGTGTTATTGTCAAACTTTCCCTCTGTCATGATACATATTTCTTGATTTCATTTATTCATCTACCGCCTGTAATGTTTTTTGATGATCTACCCTCTTATTTAGTTTTGTAGTATCCTCATGGCAAAACATAGGTTTGCGGAGATTTTACCTTACTATCCATAGAGTGGAGGAATAATCCTACTCCTTCCATCTCCTCAGTTAACCCTTTTTCTATAAACATATCATGTTTCTACCTCATCACTCTTTTTTTATCAATTTAAACATATCCGCAATCCTAATGGTCGTCTCCTTGACCTTATTCTATCAAATGTTCCAGTTAGCTGTTTATTTGTATCTTAAGCCTTACATCCGTATGTTCCTCCTGATTGGCATCATTCTCCGTTATCTATCGATCTTCGTCAATGAAATTAAATATTAGAAAACCTAAGTTGCTCCAAAATTTAATTTTTTTTAAAGCTAACTATAAAGCTTTTAATACAGAACTGCTTTTAGTCAACTGGCTGGATTTCTTTCGAGGCCGCCCGCTGATTTACACTTCTTCAGACGTCCGATAAAGTAAATCAAAAACCTTGCTTTTACGAGCAAAAGATAAAGCACATCGTGTCTTCAAAACACTCGGCCTTAATGAAGCTAGATTTAATTTTAACAGGCTGTGTGGCATTGCCAAGAAAGAGATCAAATATGCTCTGAAGGCTTAGTAGTCTGGATATTTATCTTGTGGCTAATAAAACAAAGCCTGTTTGGTCTTCTATAGGGTCGCTGAAATCCTCTTCTTCCAGTCCTAGTAACGTCCATTGGAATGGTGCAGAAGTTTCTTCTCTTTAAAAAATATCTGCCTCATTCGCCCAATTTTTCTCTTCAATTTTACTCTTTCTGTTGCAACTGTGCATCCTGTTGTGTTACATAACTTCTTTCCTTTCCTAACATCCTATATTTATTTAGATGTATCTGAAGTCGAATCTTTGGTTAATGGTCTGGATACTAATATCACCACTAGACTGGATGGTTTGCCGTACATCAAGTTTGAAAGTTAATGTGTGCGTTCGGATGGGACAGGACCGTTGCGATTTTCGCGATTCACGCCAAGTTGAAGGGCCCCGCAAAACTCTAGCTGGACTCAAACAGTGACGTGTTTGTAAACTTCGAACAGTTTACAACTGAATTCTTGCGAACGTTCCCGGAGAAAGACGACGAGTAAGACGTTTATTTACGTATGGCCGTTGACGTAAGAAAAATCAGTGAACCCGTATTGGACTATCACTTCCGAATAAGTGCCGAGGATAAAAGGAGCAGATCGTCGGAACAATCCATCGCATGTTATATTTGCCACAGACTAAATTATCCGACACTACAAAACTCCATAGCCTCCTTAAATTTTCAGGACACAAACGAACTAGATATGTCCATTTCATGATTCCTCGCGAACGTTAATAAAACGCCCGAATTTAAACTAAAGAAACAAATGGTCGAAGGACAAAAACGTATAACCCCGACAAAGGGATTGTGTTATAATTGTATTAAACCGGGGCACATATCAATTAATTGACCAAACCCGCAGCGTCACGCCCGTTGTTCGAAGTATCGAAAGTTGGATATTCCGTTGCTAATTGTCCTACGCGCCGTGATGGATAAATCAACAAAGTAGATGCTGTGCCGAGTTTGCATCAATCCGATCGTTTTGTTAAGAAGGTGGTTTTGAGCAATAAATATATCGATGCACTGATCGATCCGGAAGGTAGCCGTTTGTTGATCCGTGAAAGCAACTCTTCCGGTGTAATCGAATGCGCTCGAAGATTTTGGAGGAGGTATTTATACGTGCATGCGGAAAATGCGAACACGACTAAAGGTGGATAGTTGCACACTACCAGCCGAATTACTTGTTGTCGAGAATGAGTTAATTTCCTCGTCGATATTATTGGGAATCGAATGCTCATTCACGATTTGAGGCGAGTCATCTTGTGATCTGGAATGTGTTTGATCGAGGATATACGTTAGCCGCTCGTTACCGTAAAGTCCGAGCTCATGGAATCCGAGTCATTCGAATTTGGACAGCTGTTGTCCAAATTTCCATCGTCTTTTGCAGACAAAACATCCGAGATGGGACGAATTGAGTCATCGGTGATGACTATTCAGCTAACATCTGAGAAGCCGATTCAGAGCCACCCATACTGGATTCCATTTACCAAACGAGCTGCCGTAGATTCAGTAATCGACTAACTACTGACACTCAATATCATCCGGCCTAGCGAATCTACATATTCGTCTCCGATTGTGCTTGTGAAGAGGCAAAATGGAGAGGATCGACTATGTGTAGATTTCCAAGCCATCAACGCAGTCACGCCAAAGACTCCGTTCCCGATGCAGATAATCGACGAGATACTCTCGCAAATAGTTGGGACCAAGTTTTATATGAACCTGGACTTGTTCTCAGGCTATTACCAAATACCGTTGGACGAAAACCCGATGCGATGCATAGCCTTTGTGACACACAGTGCTCACTACAAGTACACCGTCATGCCGTTTGGGTTAGTGAACGCGCCGATGGTGTTTCAGCTGATGATAAAGACGATCATCCGTAAGCTTCGTTCAAAAAAAAAGATCGTCAGCTTTACAAACGCAGTGATTGTTTTGAGCGATACCATTGCCGAAGTAATCGAGCTGTTCACGGAATTCCTCACAGTACTCGAATAGAAAGGATTGACTTTGCAAACATCAAAGTGTATTTTTTTGCAACCGAGGTGTTTTCTTGGGACACAAAATCTCGTGTTCTGAAATTAAAATAGGAAATGTCAAAGTCAATGATATCGTCAATTTCGTGACACCAACGAACGCACGAGAAGTCAAAGGATTCTTGGGATTATTTGGCTTCTTTCAAAAGTTCATCCGGAAGTACGCCATCATCGCCTGGTCTTTAACTGTGCTGTTAAAAACGAAAAATCAACCGAAATTTGACTAGACACTGGATTGCGATAGAGCCTTTGAAAAATTGAATACTCTGATTAGTGCTGAACCAATTTTAGCGCTATACGATCCATCGTAATTTCACCAAGTCCACACCGACGCCAGCGTTGTTGGATATGTGGCCGTGCTATTTCAATCACCAGACTACGTGATGTGGAAACCCATCTTTTACTACAGCTGCCAATGTAACGAAGAAGAACGTAGTCACGAATTGGAAGTCTTGGCAATAGTCGAGGCACTTGAACGGTTTAAGTTTTACTTGATGCGAGGAAAATCGCTGTGACACACGGACGGATAGACAGACAGACAGGACGCGATTTAAGTAGGGTTTTGTAAAATTATTTTACAAACCCCTAAAAAGACTAAGTAATAACGGGAGGGTGACTCATGCGAAATCGTGAGGACGATCTGAAGTTCGTTGTACCTGCTGCTATACGATGGAGGATTGTTCGAAGTTGTCAAGATGGATCAGGACATCCAGGTTTCGAGGGTACAATCCAACGGATCCAGAAACTTTTATGGTTTTCCCGAAAACGTCGCTACGTTAAGTCTTGCGTCAGCGCATGCATCAACTGTTCTCTCAACAAAATACCAGCCGGTAAGCCAGAGGCGCGAATTTTCATCGAGAAAGCCGTCTCTATATCTTTTTGTGTCTTACACGTAGATCATTTGGGTCCTTTCTCGAGCAGCAAACGTGGAAATGTTCATAAAGTAGCACTGGTTGATCAATTAACCAAATACACGATATTCCGAGCTGTTCGAGATACGAGCGCCAAACACGTAATCGCAATACTACGAGACGTAAAACTTACTTTGGGTTGCCGACGCGTATTATGTCCGACAGAGGATCGGCTTACACATCGAAAGAGTTTTCCAAATTCTGCAGTCTTTATGACATTCAGCATGTCCAAGTATCCATACGCACTCCACGTGCTAATGGTCAGGTGGAGCGTATTAACCACACTGCACTCACGAAATTACGCTGCTCGACGATCGACCGTAAGGATTGGGACCAATATCTAGTGATGTGGACTCTGAATTCCAAATAGCATTCCACCACGGGATTTACGCCGAATCAGTTGCTGTTCGACTTTCAACTACGTGATGTAACAGCCAATCGAGTGGTGTTAGTTCTGAATGTCGACGATGAGACTCATTCAACATCCGAAATTTGACAAATCGCACCCGACCATATCCTTCACGCGGAACAGCGTTGGAAACAACGTTTCGACTAAAAATAAAAGCGACCGCACCCGTACCAAGAAGGAGACCTCGTCGTAGTCGACAATGGTCCTACCGCTTGTGGCGATTCGCTGAAACTCGAGCCGAAGTATAAAGGACCATTTCAAATTACGAAGGTTCTTCCCCATGATAGGTACGTAGTGGAAGATCTGCCCAATATGCGAAAACGAGGACGAAAATACAGCGGAGTATATATCGCCGACCGATCAAGCCGTGGAGTCACCTCAACCCGGAAATCGACTGTTTTATTGTCGAGGACGATAGCGATCATCGGGACGATTATAGGTCAGAAGTGGCCGAGCTGTCAACTTCAACACTGAATTCGCCGAAGAGTGTGGAGCAACTCAAGGTTTCAAGGACTGAGTAACAAGCTGCCATCGCGAGTGGTCGTATTATATCTTGCTTTGCATAAGTTGCTAATAAATATAAGTACATAACATTATATATCGTGCTACAATTACCCGTCTACCATTTCAGCCATCTTTGACAAAATTTAATAGCAGCTCTTCTTCTATCTGCCTACTTGTTTGTCTTCTTTGCCCTTTGATGGAATACTGTTCTGTTCTGTTTGGTCCCCCGATATTCCTATCTCTTGTCTTCTTTAGAAACTGCCCAAAGAAAGTTTATGCGTTTTCTTTTCTTTATGTTTAATTTGTCTTATCAGCCCTATGAAAGTCGTTTGTCTATCCTATCCCTAATAATCAGTCGAACTTATTTAAATCAATGTTTTTTGTATAAACTGTGCTGCCATCATGTCCCGTCTAATATTTTTTCTGAGCTGCGCTTCCGACAAACATCTCGTTTATCTCGGATAATTTCTTATTTTACTCGTACTATCCCTTATGCTAGAATTGACTTATATTTCCATTCACCGATTTCAAGAATCGGAAGAAATCATAATAATCTCGAGCTTGGCCCTTTTCCCTCTTCTAACATAGTACTTTAGAAAAAACTAAGAGATTTACTACTACTTTAATCTACAGTTATCGTCAATTTATTGATTTTCGTTTGATATTGCTGTATATATTATTTACATTGCATTTTATTATTGGCCTTTATTCAGTATGTTAGATGGAATAAATAAATAAACATAAAAAAAGCTGAGCCAGACGGTAGCCTATGCAGATGATCCTAACATTTTGTCGCGGTCGTTAACAAATACCAAAAAATTATTCCTGAATCTTGATAGCAAAACTGGTAGGGCTTTTAATCAATGAGAATAAAACAAAGCTCATGGTCAAGGAAAAATACTTCAAATACCCAAAATATCAGATTTGTGTAATACAATACAATATCAAAAATGTGGTCGAATTTGTACATTTAGCAGCCAAAATAACTAGAACCGCTAATGAAAAAGCCGAAGAATACAGCTCGCAAATAAAATATTTTATTCAGTTTTGACGATCTTGAAGACCACCTGTATATACAGGAAAATAAAGCTCCAAGTATACAAATCTGTGATAAAACTTACGCTATGCTATGGGTGTGAAACATGGGCCCTAACCGAAACATCCGCAAACATATTGAACGCTTTAGAAAGATGGAAACCAATGGCGAATTCGATACGACTATGAGCTGTATGAAATTTCGACAAGCCGGAGGTCTCAACGATTTTAAGACTGCGGAAGCTGCAATGTGCTGATAGTGAGTCGTACGGAAGAACAACGGATGCCCAAAAAGATATTCTTGGGGCATCTGCAGGGTGGAGGCCAGTGAGGAAACTGAGGAAACGCTGGTCTGATTCTGCCAACGAAGACAGTACATCGCTGTTAGGATTAGTAAATTGGAGGACGCGGTCAATGACCTGAATGAGTTGGAGGCTTTTGTTGCAGGAAGCGGAGGTCCGAGAGGAGTTGTAGAGCTACGAAGAAGAGAAGAAGATTTAAAGAATAAAATGAAGTCTGTCCATGTATTTAAAAATTTTACAACACCCTATAAATCTGTTCGTGTATCAGAGCAAGTTTTCCCAGAAACTATTGCAGGAAGAATCATCAAACTTCTTGGGTAGAACAAAAGTGGTAGTCGATTAACGTGTAACTTTTTTTTGGCGGAATTTATGGCAGGTTTCTTCGCATTAGGATGCGATCACTCAAAAAATTTACGCTTTCAAGTTCAATAGGTCGAAAAATACTTGAAAAGTAGAATTCACCTAATTTTGTTAGTTATTATAGGATGCGTGAGTTTTAGGCATTCGGAAATTGTATGAATACCTTTAAATTCAATAAAATTTAGCAATTCAGCCATACATGTGTGTAATATCCTGCAATAATATTTGATAAAGTTACAGCTATTTGAGTTTTCAACCCTTATTGAATTTCTTTTTCGTTAGGATCATCCTTATAGCACCAGCTTTCTCGTAATCATCGGAACTACAACATTAGCCACTAAGAAGAGTCGTCAAGTTAAGTTGGAAAGAGCTTTCTTGATAAAAAGAAATCCTTATCATTCATACCAAATATGGTTGGGGTGCACTATTCTGTTTGAATTTATAATATTGTATTTGCACCGATCACCTTTTTTAGATTTGATAAATTAGGTAACTTATCTTCTGATAAGCTCACAATTAGATAGCGGCGACGCTATGAATAAGCAATGCTCACTGTAACACTTATTGTGTGATCATATTACATCATAAGCATCAGTAGTTAGATATTTCTTATCTAGGATTTATTGATTTTAAAATTTTATGTTTATACTTAAATACTTTACTTACTCCCCATGCAAACATGCGCGGACTTAACACTCCACTTTCGAAATGCAATCTCTGATCAACAACGGCACGAGTGAACAAATCTTTTGGGTATAAAGAATCATCCTTGCCATATTTCCTCACTAAATACGTAATAATTGCATGACTATCCCAAATATATTTGCCACCGTCATCCAAGGTAGGAATGGTGTGCTGAGGATTCATCTTCAGAAATTCTTCTGATTTGTGTTCATTTTGTTGAGTATTAACTATTTTAAATTCGTAGTCTAAGTCCATAGCAGCAGCAGTTAAGAGGACAGCACGCACAGCGGGACTTGCTGCTACTCCGTATAGAATTGGTTTGACCATTTTGAAATCACACACAACACAGCACTGATCACTTTTTACGTTTCTTAAATGTCGATGAAGACTTCCGCGATACTGACCCGTACTAAAGATGTCTTTAAATATAAATACGCATTTTATCTGAATAACGATGAGTAGATAATAAAAGCTTTGCAAATGCAAGTCATGCTCTTCTCATATCTCCATTTAATAATCGAAAGTTGTTCTAACTAAATAATGACGTAGCCGAATAAGTTCATGTACTCGGATTAAATTCCTCAAATATGGAATGAATGTCGTGGACGATTTGAATTGCTTAAATATTCAATGAAGGCGATCAACGTAATATGAATGAATCATTGCTTACAAAATATTTGAATGTTCAAAGTATCAACAGAAATACTGCTTCTATGGGTAACGGAATATTAGATTGTTTCTACGCAGAATTTTTAAAATTAACAAAGCGCAAGATGGTGGGCCCTAAACGACTAAAGCACATAATATAATCAACGTTAGCTAGCTTTTATTTCACTTATAAGAGCTTTTGATTCTACTCGTAATAACACAAATCAACAACAAAAAAATTTCGTAAAAAGTATGTGGCTTATTTCTAGGCATACTCCTACCTATTATCCCAAAAATATTAGTTTCCCTGCATCACATCCAAAACTTGCAGATTATTTGATTTTTGAACAAATCGTATGTTTTAAAATAATTTAGGGTAAATATAAATATTGAATCTAAACTCTTGTTGCATCAATATGAAGAGAGACATACGAGTACCTGCAAATTATTTTGCGATACTTCGGCATTTCAAATGTTTATCATAATGCTAAATTATGGAGGCAGTATGGGCATGAAACGATTATCTTGAAGTTATCATCCTTTTATTCATCCAGTAACCATAGATGATTATGGTTTCCCAATTGAAGGTTGATTCGTTTTGGCATCACGAAAAGAATGAGAGAAATTGACTAAATTATTGAAAGTTTGACTGGGATCTTCAAGTAGGTAAATAGATGAAAGTTATATAACGACGGACTTCAGACTATGTGGTCCATGAGGGAAATTTTCATCAATTCCAGGAAACGAATCATAATAGGGGCAACAGTATTTTAACTTCACAATTCATGGCACTCAAGTTATTATTATTTATTGATCACGATCCTCACACAACCGATAAACTGAATAACCAGATTCTTTGGTAGTATCAACGAGAAGATACAATTTAGGCAACACGTTTGTTTATATTTTTGCCACTTCGGAATACGTTTGCAACACTATTGATCACAATTTTTGCGATGGGTTTTCTTTTGAACTGAATCACTTGTAATAAATTTGAGTATCCTCACAGCAGCTTAGAATCCCTCATTCTTCTCATGGGCGTTGCCAGGAATTTTTTTAGGTCTTTTTTCGAGGACAATTTCTCAAAAATCAATGAAAAAACAAGGACATTTTTTTGAAAAAAAAGTAGTACATATTTATTGACAAGAATATTGAGAGATACTTTAAAAGTATCATTTTTTGGTTTGTCAAAATAGAGAAACATCGTTAGTACATGAAATGAATCAAATTGATTTTATAAATTTTTACCATTGATTTCGCGTTTTATAAAACCAATTTTCTGGGATTTTCAGCAAATTTCCTGAGGACTTCATCTTCTATTTCGGATTTTCTTTCCTTTACCATTTTCCGATGCAAACTGAGCATGCATAGTCCTGAAAAAAATACAAACATCGTTATCATATGAAATGAATCAAATTAATTTTCTAAAACTTTACCATTTAGTCGATATTCGCCCATGGTTGATCTTAGCCAGGTTTTAACACACCGCAAAGTGCTGAACGACCTTTCTACGGTGCAAGTTGTGCAAGGTAGTGCCAATAATATTGCCAATGCATGTAATACAGTAGGAAAAAAGGTGTCCGCTTCCGTGATTACGTCGCACACTTGCAAATTTTTCATCGCTTCTTCAGTAAGCTGTTTGTCTTTCCAAGTGTTATACCATAATTCAATTTCTGCACTTAGATCCAATTCATAAAATTCTGAAAATGGCTTGATGTCTTCTTTCAAATCGCCAATACTTTTTTTCAACATAATGTATGGATGCAATGTGAGTAGTGAAAATGCAGGCAAATTGAATGGCGCGAATCAATTTGCAAGCGATGATATCAACGAATCCAAATACGGAATTAGCAACGATATTTTCCAATAATCATTTGGATTCGATGCAAGTTGATTTGAACGATGCTGCTGTCGTTGGGTTAGTCTGGGCATATTCAATTCAATATCAATCGAGTTCGCTATTTCTTTTGCCTCGTCTAGAATTTCATCAATCACGGTATCTACAGCGGTTCGATGGCTAGAGATAACAGTTGATATTCTATCAAGATGGTCTTTGCATTTGAGCAGGTCAAGACTTTTAGATTGAAGACCATTCACGACACGCTCAAGAATATCCGAATATTTGGCAATTATTGAAGTGCATATGATAAATACAGGTTTCGTTGCTGCAGAGTGTAGCTGAAATGCAGCTGATCGCGTTTTTGCATTGCCTTCGGTGGATAAAGTCAGTAATGCGTTCACGATCTCAACGAATTTGGCTTTAAAAACAGCAATGCTCTTGTGTTTTTGAGACCAACGAGTTTCACAAAGGGCGGGTATGTTCGGAGCACACTTTCGCCGTAGCACTGATTCTCGGAAATATAGTGTTTCGTATTTCCGGGACCGTGTTCAAATCATTTACAACAAGGTTCAATCTGTGGCTTGCGCAGTGGAAAAACAATGCTTGAACGCCTCCTTCTTTTCCGGCCATAGCACTGCAGCCATCGTACCCTTGCCCAACGTATTTGTTCAGTTCAAGTTCACGGCTCACGACTGCGCGATCAATTTCATCTGCAATTGTTGGAGCGTCCATCGCATTTAGTTCAGAGGAACCCATGAATTCTTCTCGTATTTTTGCTTGGCTTTTGTCGTAAAATCGAATACCCAATGACAGTTGCTCTTTTCCTGATATATCTGCAGTTTCATCAGCCAAAATGCTGTATGCTGATGCCTTTTTAGCGTCAGCAATTATCATATCTTTCACTACCTCGCCACATTATGCAATTATCTCGTTTGTTATTTCTGGTGAGGTTTTTTTTCGCATTTTTTGGTCCTTCTTCAAAGTGTTTTTTAAGAGATTCGTCTCCGGCCTCAATTCTCAAGCGAATAAGATCCATGAACATTCCTAAAAATATTATAAAATTTTATCAAAAGACGAAAATATGATAAATTTCAATCTGAAATATTTTACCGGAATCGGCATCTTTTCCTCTTATTGGTGAATCGGTTGTTCCACAGAAAATTATGTTTGATATGATCGAACGGATTATTTTCTTGTTTTCTTCAATTAACTTCTGATGTCCTGTTACCATCTGTAGGTCCACTGGTTTGGCAGTTGTAAATTCAATAGCAGCTTTCATTGAAGTTTGATGCCATTTGCTTCTTGCGTGATTTCTGCTCAATTCGTGCATATCTTTGTATTTGGTGCTTGGCTTAACAACGAATGCGCCTAAAAAGCCTTGCACTGTAGTTTTATGAAATAGAACGCAATGTAAGCAAAGAGCGCCCTTTTCTTTCTTTGAATAAACAAGCCAAGGTTTATAAACTTGTAACCAATTGTGAAGAAATTTTCGTTTTGAATCATCGGAGTCTGCTGCAAAATCGTAGTCTTGTGGTGGTACCCAACATCTTTTTAATAACAGAGATCATTGCTCTGATGACAATGGCTTGTTCATAAATAGACCCAAGTCGAATTCGGAAATGACTTCAGTTGTGTCAATGGTTGAATCATCCATTGGAATTGAATCTTCTTCGTGGGTTTCGCTTGTTTTGCTAGTTGTTTCGTGCATTTCAGTGAAATCGGTATGCTCATCGTAATTTTTCGTTTCCATTGCATCAGTAAGTGCATTTATCTGCATTACACTCGCACTTAGATTTGACACTTCAGCTTCACTTTGACTTGACGTGACAGCATCACTTTGGCTTGACGTGCCAGCTTCACTTTGTCTTGACGTGCCAGCTTCACTTTGTCTTGACGTGCCAGCTTCACTTTGGCTCGACAGTGGAGGAGCAACCGGTTCTATATAAATATACGCACATTTCAAAAGTATAAATCGCAAAACACTTTGAACTAATTCATCAACAAAAACTGATTCCTCGGAGCCAAGTATGCAAGAGTTGAAATCAATGATAAACCAAATTACAATAGTCCAATATATATTTCGGCTTAAATGAAGCCCTCTTCAGAATCTACATAAACTATCATTCTCAGTAAAAATATGAAAATAATAAAAAGAAAAAACAAAAATACACAATTAAGAAAAACTCACAGATATTAAGAAATTCATATTTTCCACATGAAGGTCGTTCATGATAAAACGCAGTATAGCGCGTGTCAAATATATTCGTCACAAAAACAACACGTCAAAGGCCATGATTCACCTTCAGAATCTTCCTGACTTTCACCAAAAAAGGAAAAATATGAATTTATACAATTCTTTGAAAAAAGGCGTAAAATTTAGAAAGACGATAAATACGTCATCATTCAAAGAGCTTTGTAACGGAACTAACATTTATCACTGCCCACAATTACTATCGTAACCTTATCATGTAAACAAACCAAAAAATCAACAACCTCAAAATAAAAAGAAAATAATGGATCTAAAACATTCCCAAATATTTATCGTAAATTGAATTCAAATTCTTGGTATCATCCTGTTTATTAATCGTATTTATTGGTCCTCTTAATAAAAATCATTTCAGAAATACTTCTTTTAAAATATCTATCTTCTTTATCTAAAACTTTAACATTACGCCAATCAAAATCATGTCCTTTGTCAAGAAATATATATTGGACTATTGTAATTTGGTTTATCATTGATTTCAACTCTTTCATACTTGGCTCCGAGGGATCAGTTTTTTGTTGATGTATTTGAAATTTATGGAACGGAGCAATTAAGAGATTTATTACTATACTTTGAACTAATTTTGGAAAAACAAAATATAATAAACAGAAACTTACTAAAAAATGATTGCACTCCTCCTGCACGTAGTTTATGATATTTGCCTTTAGCATGTTCTGTAGTAGCTCCGTCTCCTTTGTTGTCGGTTCGGAAAGTAGTTTTGCAATATGTGCAATACGCCAAATGCTCACTTGCCTTTTTAACCCATGGATATTTTTTTGTCCACAATTTAACCCATGAGGTTTTCTTTTTTTCTTTATCCATTAAAAAAAAAACCAAAAATTGATGTTCACAAAGCGAAGAAAAAATTGATGTCACAATCAGAGTTGCCAGAATGAACTATCAGCACGCTCGGGAAAAAAAGCTGCCCCCTCCTTTCGGCTCGAAAGAGGACGGAGGGAGCCTAGGAGAAATAGAAGAATTTGTTTTCGAGTCGGTTTTCCTGTTTTCTTATCTGACCCCTTTGTGTTTTCGGTCATTAGTTACGTTATTTATTTCAGAATTATACGAAAGAATAATACTTTGGGGACTGGCCTGAAAAGTGAAAATCTTCGAATGACCGAAAACACAAAGGGGTCAGATAAGAAAACAGGAAAACCGACTCGAAAACAAATTCTTCTATTTCTCCTATAGGCTCCCTCCGTCCTCCTTCGAGCCGAAAGGCGCAGAGAAAACGTTTGGATTTGTGTGAGCATAATCGAGATTAATATACATTATCGCTTCTCAGAAACAATAAAAAACACACCAGTATAAACAATTTCGATACTGTCCAAATTTTTGTTTGATTTCAATTAGGTGCTGTGTTTACATTTTTGTTTATCGATACGAGGAATCAACGATAGCAGAATCAACAGTGCACATAAAATTCAGTATTTACATTAAAATACGTTCGTCAACAGAAATCAAATTCAAACCTTGTGACAACTTGCTCGCATTATTTTGCGCTTGTGTATATACAAGCATTTGTTAAAATCAATCTCAGGATTGACTGGAGAATTTTTTGATTCGAAAATTATAAATATAAATGCCCAAATATGCTCGTGTAATATTTCTAGATGTTAGAGAAATCTCATTGAAAAGTCCTTGTTTTTCTGCAGTTTTGCGAAGTGTCCTCATTTTTTATAATAATTTTCATTGATACTCCTTTTTTCCGCTTTTTTCCCAAATCGTCCTCGTTTTTTACGAGAATACTCTTTGAAAAGTCCTTGTTGTTTCAGCATTATCTCCAAATGTCCTCGAGGACAAAGATTAATTTTTTCTTAAAAAACGCAGAATTTTTCGAGGACATTTGGCTTAGGTTGAGGCATTTGCCCCTACCTGGCTACGCCCATGATTCTCCTTAATTAAGAACACGTCATTTCAAATCTGTCAATTGAGGTTCCCAATTTACATTTTTCATATTTTCGTCAGATGATTTCAATCAATTTGTTTACATTTCAAACAATCTATCCATGCATGCACGGTCAGTTAGCACTAATTAATTTTCATGGAATATTTCAGGGTTTCGTCGTTCTCGTTTCGCGGCGGATCATAAGCGCAGAAACAATGTTTTCGCGCAAATTGAGTTGACTTTCGTTTTCTTTCGCAGATCTCTTTTCTTGCATCACGACGACGTTCACGATAGCGGCAACCATCCTAGGCTACCGACCAACACTCCCTCGCTGGTTATTTTTACGTCAAACCAAGCGTCCGCGTCTTTTTCTCCTATTCTCTTTCGTATACTCATTCCTTCGCCCTTTTGTTGTATGACGAAATTTACTGCTTTCGTTCGAAATTCTTCAGTCCAGCCACGATCATTTGAAAACAGGAGCAATCAAAATGGTTTCTATGATAAAAGGGATTCAAATGGCTAAGAAAAAAATTCAAGATGCAAGTATAATTAGTTCATGTAACACTAACAAACCTGCTGTTATTATCCATATGGAATTTATGCTCATTATTCAAACATTGGTACTTCGCTCAAATTCGTTATGATACTCAAACTTATTGTTGTGAAATTTCAATTCCAATAAGTTCAAAACGTGATCACAAAATTCAAAAAAAAAAACTAAATATCAGTTTGCTTAAAATGTTTGAATAATGAGCATAAATTCCATATGGGTAATAACAGCGGGTTTGTTAGTGTTACACGAACTAATTATACTTGCATCTTGAATTTTTTTCCCTTTTACTATAGAAACGATATTGATTGCTCCCGTAAATTTCGTCGTACAACAAAAGGGCGAAGGAATGAATATACGAAAGAGAATAGGAGAATAGGACAACAAGAAATAAATATCAATTTATTTCTTTGAATTTTGCTTTCACTTTTTCAAATTATTGCATTGAAATATTCACAATAAGAAATTTGAGTATCATAACGACTTTGAGCGAAGTACCAATGTTCATTTGGTGGTAAATTAAAGTGTGGGTAAGTGAGCAACATTCGTTTGTTTCACGAATCTAATTATAATTATTATTATTTTTCTTACCTAAGCAATTATTTCATAGTAAAAATACAAATACAATGCAAGATCGAGACAATATTTAGTCAAACATTATGAACGTGAGCTCTTAATAACTATATTCATCAGGCTTACGGAGCTACGGCCTCACTTGCCTCCTTCATTTTCTGGAAAAACTCCACAATCTGCCGCAATCCTTCCTGATTGGTCTTTTCGTAGAAGGGTAGTTGAGTCATACGCTCCAACCATGTAGCAAGTTTCGGGAATTGATTACTATCAACTGGGATGAATAAATTGACTGTAGATAAAGTACCCAATATTGAAAAATCTGCAACTGTGATCGAATTGCCAACAAAGTATTCATTGTCGCTGTTTAGATTTCTCGAGTTGTTCAGTATTGTTGTTTTTTTGTGCAACCTAGAATAAAAAAAAATTTATCAGGGACATGAAATTTTTGAACCAACTACGTTGAAAACATGGGAAAATTGAAATCATTCAGTTAAGTGCTTGCTTGCTTATTCATAGTCTTTTAAAGAATAAAAAAAGAAAAAAATTACAGAAAAATAAAAAACCGCCTTCAAACTGCCCTAAAAACGAAGAAATCAGTTTTACGTTTATGTTTCTTTTGCGATGGACGCATTGTCTACAAACGACACAAAAATAATTATATCTATCTCATCGGAGAACGAGTGGAGGATATAGCCTCCATGGTGAAACAAATGATAACACCCAGCGCCTGCTTGACTTTGCTTATAGCAGAAATCTAGTCATTCGTTCGACTTGCTTCCCACTACAACGCATACATAAAATTACCTAGGTATTACCGGATGCCAATTTACATAACCGAATCAACCATGTTCTGATCCAACAAAGATGTGCCTCGAGTATACGTGACGTCCGTACATACCGGCGAGCCAATTGTGACTCGGATAATTACTGGATCAAACAAACCTATCGCTATCATATATCAATGGCGTATTCGGCGAAGACCAACTCTGTAGAATATTTTGACATCAAAAGGCTCTAAATGGCGTATGGGTGAAAAACGGAAACCATCGACAACCTTCCAACCTACCAGACACATCGCTGAGAACAAGCAACGAGCTATGGGTGCAAGTGAAAGTGGCAATTCAGAACGTGGCAGAACAGATGATTGGACATCAAGCCCGGCGCAAAAGAAATGATTGGTTCGATGAGGGGTGCCAGAATGCGTTAGACAAATAGAATCAGGCGTACAAGCATATTTAGGTAGGAAAACCAGGACGAAGAGAGAATACTATGAAAATCTCAGAAGAATAGCGAATAAGATAATTCGAGTTCTGATTGTCTTGATTTCTCTTGTTCGCGTTCTTTGGAATGTGTTATTGTTAAAATTAGCCTTTCTCATAATACTTTCTTATGAGTATCTACTATATACACCTTGTAAATCCTCCCTAGTTACTTATAAAACTTTTTTTGATGATTTCTCTTCTTCCATTTTGACAATTCGCCCAAATTCTGATATTTTACTTTGTGGTGATTTTAATTTTGAGATTATAGAATTGATTGCTAATGATAACTTGACTTTCTCATCAACTAATAATTTTTCCATGTCGGCATCTTCCTTTATGTCTCATTGTTCTTTTATAGTATAACTTCATCTGGAACCAACCCGGTTGACTGCTTGACCTGGTATTTTCCAATATACTAGCCAGTTGCATGTTTATATCATCCGCCTGTACCGATTATGTACCGATAGACCTGCATTATCCACCATTGTCAATTGATGCTCGCATCAAAGCTATTAAATTTGAGAGAAATAATCCATCTACTAAGCTGAACTTCGTCAAAACTGGCTTTGACGCTATGTTTGCGTACCTTCAATCGATTAATTTATTTTCTTTTTTCGAAGAGGATACTATAAAGAAACCTTAACTCACTCAGCGAGTTCTAATAGCCTGAAAAGAGAAAGACATAGGACTCCGCGAGTTTAAATCTACTCACATTCAAGAAGCTCGATTGAAGTTTGCTCAGGTAAGGGCTACTATGGAAAAAGAAATAAAATTGGCACTAAAAATATGCTTTTATAACCTGAATTGCTCCTTGCTTGCCAACAACGTAAAGCCTTTCTGGTCTTATATTAGATCTTTCAAATCTTCGCATGGCACTCCTCATACCATTCATTGGGGTCATGTTGTAGCTTCAACTCCTTAAGTGGTTTTGGACTTGTTTGCATGATTCTTTTTTATTATCTTTTCTGCGTTTATGTCTACTAACCCCTCCAAGAACAAATCTACAAATCATCCACCATTTTTTTATTCATTTTCTCCGGATTATATAGAAGTTCAATCCTTAATCCTAATATAAGCCCTGGATGGACTAGTCAATATATTTGTTAAATCCTCTTTAAGTGTTCCCCTATCTAATCTCTTTATGTTAATCTTAGTCTTTGTTCTCGTTAACCTTTCCCATCTGGATCCAAAAAAGCAAACATTGTCCCAATTTTCAAAAGTGGTGATCCTTCATGTGTGACTAATTATCGTCCTATAAGCTTACTGTCTTGCTTTCCAAAGTTGCTGGAGCACCTGGTTTACAACTGACTGTCTGATCTAATGAGTCGTCTTAAAACTGGCTCCTTGCCATTCTTCCCTTCATTTGGTATTTCGCAAGGCTCCATCCTTGGCCCCTTTCTGTTTTTGTTGTTTATCATAACCTAACCTCTGTAATTAGTTCACCTTGTCCTTTTCCCTACAGGACTGCTTCTATCTCCAACAAGACCTTACTGCCTCAACATTACCAAATACCATGAAATGACCTTTGCACTTAAGTCATCTCCCGTTGTGTCTAATTACACTTTGAGTGATGCATCCTGCCTAGCAATGAGTATGTTTAAAGACTCAGATGTCACGTTTGATCCGTTACTCACATTTGATACGCATATTTTGAAGGTGGTATCGAGGGCATTAAGATTTTCAGAATTCGTGCTCAGACATGTACATAAATTTAGCAACATTTGTGTCGCTGCCCACATGATTGTTTATTTCGTTCGTCCACTTATTGAATATTGTTCGTTGTTTCTAACTTTATCCATCCTTGTAGTCTTTGCAGCAAACGTTCACTGCGTCTTTATTCTACATATTTAATTTATCCTACCAATCCTATCAGCATTGTTTAACCTTCCTCAGTCTTCCTACCCTGAAGGCTCGTAGAGTTTTTTTAGACCAGTGTGTTTTATGTCAACTCTGCCACCGTCACTATGCTTTAAATTTACATACGGAACACAACGAAGGTTATCCGTTTATGTCGTATATTTTCTTTGTTGTTGCTTATTTGATGTAAGTTCACGCATAACTTTTGAACGAAGATGGATAGAAGAGCCCTGTTTTTGGCAAATTATACGTCTTTTTCTGTTGGCTCCCATCCAATGGACAAGAAAATCAAATAACGCTAAGGACTTTTACCGTTAAAACTAAAAAATTTCTGCCTTTCACTTTAATATCTCAATATAACTGATTGACGCATGTAAGGAATTTGATTGTAGAGGTTTCCAATCAAGGACAACATTCACCTTCTTCGTAGGACCCCTGCCTCTTTTGGGCCGTTGCTTCCTGCAAATAGCGCCTCCAACTATCTTGGTCCAAGCAGCGATGAACTGTCTTCGGCGACCGAGTCATACCAGCGTTTCTAGTGAAACGGTGTTCAGAAAGCTATCCACAAAGTCATTCAGCATATTTGGCAACAAAAACATATGCCAAACAAGTGGAGCCAATCAATCATATTCCCTATCCACAAGAAGGGTGACAAGCAAAAAAGGCGAAAATTGAGGCGTATCACTACTTTATACGGCGTACAAAATGTTTTCAATGATCTTAGAAAATTAAAGCAGATTATATGCCGACAGTATTATTGGGGAGTATCAAGGTGGCTTTAGAGCAGGTAAATCGATGATAGACCAGTTGTTCGCAGTCAAGCAGGTACTTGAGAAATGCTGGGAGCTCAACATAGGCTTACACCAAATTTTCGTTTACTTCAAGCAAGCATACGACAGTTACTATACAACTTGCGCTAAGGGTAGCCTATGCGGGTGTCATCAATATTATATCACGGTTGTTAACAACCGATAGCAGCATCAAAAGCTCAAACTCGATACCGCGACCGAGATTTAAACTTGGGAGCTTGCTCCACCAGCAGATTGTGCCCTAACTCACAGTTCCATACAGGCTACTGCACTTGGCGAATACAATATAGAAAATGTGGGCAAAGTTGTGTATTTACGCGGCAAGACAAGGAGACAATATATGCCAAAGAATACAGCTCGCAAATAAAGTATTTTATTCTGTTTTGGCAATCGTATAGACCAGCTGCATAAGCAGGAAAATAATGCTCCATGTATACAAATCTATGATAAGACTTGTGTGTGTATGAGTGTGAAACATGAAGCCTAGCCCAAGCATCCGAAAACATATTTAATACTTTCGAAAGACAGGCCCTCAGAGATTAGTCTTATGGGAGAAGTTGAGTCCTCAACATCTCCTGCTGATTAATGCTAGATTTTTAAAGTTGCAAGTATAGTGAGTAGATAGTGCATAGAAGAGAGAAGAGGATAAGTTGGAAAAGAAAGAGACAGCTAGAGAAGGAAGAGATAGAAAATAGGAAGAGACGGAGATAGAAAGAGAGCCCAGCTCGACAACATAACGTTGAAATTAGATCAAGTGCTTATAAGACTTTTGTAAACGCAAAAAACACTTACAAAAACTAATGCCGAGCTGGTTTACCAGCGAAACAAAAATGAATTGCTAGCTGCAAAAATAAAAAATAAAACTGACTAAGCTGTTATTGAAAAATAAGCCTAAGTCTACCGGTAAATCTTAAAAAGAAAGCCCTGAGATGAAAAAACGAAATGTGACGACGGAAAATGTTATGCCTTTTCTGAAGATTCGGAAAATGGGATGGAAGTTGACTCCATGAGTAGCAGTAAAGATAAATAGGATGAGATTTTCCTTGCCCTTCCACCACTTCAACCAGCTACGATATTTACAGACACGACCATTAAACCGAAACTAAAATCAACACTGCCAAGAACTACAAATACACAACATGCACCACAAACACAGTACCAATCATTCTTAGAGAGCCCTCACAAAGGTCCCAAACACTTGGTATTATGAAAACACGAAACATCTCATACTCATCCGCGAAAAGGGTCTATCTTGGCATACAAATTATACCAACAACTCTTACATATCACAGACGACTGACAAAAGCGTTAAACTGACAATGATATAAAATACCACACTACATACTTTCGGAAGATAGACTGTAGAATGTTATCATTAGGGGTCTGTATGGCCTATCGGATGATGAAATTAAGGAAGACTTACAGTCTCATGACCTCAACCCAATTTAAGTTCATTAAATCAAAATTAGAGAAGGTCCTTCTAGGGTAGTCAAGATTCTCCTCCCTAAATCTGAGACAAGCATCTTCAATACTAAATCTTTTACCCACCTTATGTGCAGTGTGGAGGCACAGCGTTCTCGTTCGGGGGGCAGGGTATATGCCAGTATTGCCAACAATTTGAAAGTTCTTCCAAAAACTGTCATGCGTACTCTGACCCAGGCACTTCCGCGCACACAAAATAACTTCATAACATGAACTAATCTTTGCCAAAATACAGAAACAATTTCAAAACATGATGCAAGAGATGATGGCAAACATGATTCAAACCATGTTTACTGCATCTCAACATGTCATCGACACTTAACACGAATGTGTTTAATGAACCACGTTTCGATGCTGATATAGAATGCAAATTTCTTGCTTCAGCATTCCGGTGAACTAAAACAATCTATATTTGATTATTAATTTGACATTATAATGATCCAAGAAGCCTTTCTAAAGCCTGGAAGATGATTCCGCATCCCTAACTACATTATGTACTGAAATGAAAGAATGATGGGTAGAGGAAGCGGAATGGCCATTCTCATGAGATGAATCGTGAGCTACTATCTCATTAATACACCCATCCTTCAAAAACGAGAGGCCATTGTAATTTTTGCTTACAATCCTCCAAGAAATATTAGTTTCTTAAATGATCTCAGAGCACTACCACCCACTGCCTATGGGGAGCTGTGAGAAGCAATAAAGCTGGAACTGAGCCCAATGCATTCATAACTGCCAATTATTTCAGTCTGCATATCCCCAATGAGCCAATACATTATGGATCAAGAAACGGCTTTACACTAGACATTGAAATATCACGAGATTTCACACAAAATATTCGATTAAATGTCCTCGAGGAACCACAAATCAGTCCTTTTTCCTCATAGAAAACGTCTCCATTGATGTTGTTATACAGGAAAAGAAAACTACCCCTGGAAAGCGTTTAAAGTCGCCTTAGCCAATAAAATTAGTTTTCAATCACCTGGAATGCCTGATGTCGATGTCATCATTGAGAACATGAGTCAAAAAATCTTACAGGCAAACGAGGACCATGCAGTCATAACTCTGAGAAGGGAAACAAGTCCCTATGAACTCCTTCGGAATAACAAACAACTGATAAGGAGAAGGAATCAAGTTCGGAGGAAAGCTAGGTAAATAGGCGACCCTACGCTACGTACAAATACAGGGTGGGCCATATCAGTGTGTTATTGCAACATGATAACAGACTTTTTGGTGCCAGCTTTGCAAGAACTTCAAGGCAATACCTCGAGGATGTGGTTTCAACAGGATGGGGCCACATGTCATACGGCTAGGGTATCCATAGAGCTGCTGAAAAATGTTTTTCCCGGAAAACTCATCTCGAAAACGGGGGATATTGAATGGCCCCCACGTAGCCCCGATCTCTCTCCATGCGATTATTTTCTATGGGGCTACCTCAAATCGGTAGTTTACGAGAATAATCCGACCAATTTAGAGCAGCTGAAGAGGAATATTATTCGGGAAAGTAACAAAATACCGAGAACAACTTTTCAACGAGTTTTCCAAAATTTGCGACTTCGGTTCCAAGAGTGCCAAGCCGAGGGAAGCCATTTGGACAACATTATTTTTAAGTCTTAAAAATTCCTATGCTTCTACTTTTTAACAATACAAATATATTTGTGTTATGTTTCGTAGTTTTTTTTAAATCGAATATTTAAACCGCCAACACCCTTATGGCCCACCCTGTACTACTCAGATGACTAATAAAGTCCATAATAAGGTAAGGGTATTCCAAAAAGAGCAGTGGGAGAGCTTTTTGCAGAGTCTCGAGCCTGAGTGTGGTAGTTTCTGGATAATGTCCAAATACTTTAGAGTAAACAGTAAAATTGTGGTACTACCTATTCATGGCCCAAATTGGATGCAATTCTATGATGCGGGTAAGGCTGAAGCATTTGCAGATTCTTTGGAGATGCGATTCCGGGAAAACTCTTCAGACTTGGAGGCCTTTTAAACTGAGCATAGAATTGACTCTTCTGTCAGCAGACTCCTGAGAGATAACATTCAACATAAAAACAGGATTGAAACAACGGACTTAGGTGAAAGCAAGAACATTACCGTGACGCTCAATAAACATAAAGCACCTGGACATGAGACCATTACAAACACAATAATCTCTTGGCTACCAAATAATATTTTACAAATACTTACTGACATTATGAATGCAATATTCCGTTTGTGAAAGTATCCCAAAATACGGAAATCCTACCAGTCTCCTGTCATCGCTGTCTAAAATTGCGGAAAGGGTGATTCTGCATCGGCTCAATGAGATTGCATCAGGTAAAGATATTATACTGGAAGAACAAAATGGCTTCAAGCTAAACAGTCTCCTGAAATCCAGTTATTTAAAATGGTCGAACCCATCAGAACAGGATTAAATTAAAGGAATTCAATATTTCTCGTTATGTAGCACATAGCTAAGGCCTTTGAAAAAGCCTGGCATGCAGGATCAAGCTTAGAAATACATCAATTCAGTATGCTACTGCAGCTCACTCAAATTATTGGCTCCTTCTTGGAAGGGAGAACATTTTTTATCAAAATTGACAAACAACTCTCAAGCCTGAGACCAATTGATGCTGAAGTTCCACAAGGCTCGTCCATCTCACCGGTCCTATACAATACACTTACTACAAACCTTCCCACTCTGCTTCCAAAAGTGAAATAATCACTATACGCTGATTATATTTGTGTATTTAATACAGCACGACAAGCCAGAGTCATCACCCAAGATTAATCCTGGTAAAACACAGGCACTATTCATCACGAGGAAAACATGGCAAACTTCACAGAGACTTATCGTTGACAATGAAACAATAGACTAAACACTGGCCGCTAAATACCTTGGACTTACATTTGGCAAAAAACTCGCATGGAGACACCATATACAAAACAAACGAAAACAATGCATTTTACTTCTCCTCTCTTTATTAAACTCAAAATATGTTCATATACAAACAGATTACATGACCAATGCTGCTATACGGTAGTACTGCTTTCTATCAGATGACAAAGACTAACAAAAAAGCACTCCAGTCCTTCCAAAATAGAATTGTTAGAAAGATCTTATGAATTCCATGGTATATTAGAAACACTGACATATACAAGTATCTAAGAATTAAAACAGTTGAAATATACGTAAGTGACAAAGCACTAAAACTCTTTGACACAATTGACAACCTTACTAATAGCACCCTGGCATTCCTTTGAATTTTACAAAACAGGGATGAGCTCAGTTTTGCAACCATCCGCCAAATAGAATTGTCAAAATTACGATTTAAATCATATAATAACTGAAACTGACTTAGAAAGGTAGATGGGTATTGAAGTGCTCACAGATATGAAGAAGTTCATGGGCCCTGAGGCGAATAGTTGGAGCGAAGCTAGATAGGTACCAATTGCGAATACGATACAACTATGAGCCGTATCAAATATTTGACGAGCCGAACGTCTTAATGATTGCAAGACTGTGGAAGCTGCAATGAGCTGGCTAATGTATCGTATGGACGAGCAACAGGTATCCAAAAAGGTATTTGTTGGGAGAACTGCATGCTGGAGACCAGTGGGGAAAACGAGGAAATGCTGATCTGACAGTCATCGTTGCTGGGGTTCCGAAATCGGCGGATGCGTTCAACGGACCAAGACAATTTGGGGCGCTGGTTGTAGAAGCGAAGGCCCGAGAGGGGCTGTAGTGCTCCGAGGAAGAAGAATTGTGCATATAGCAAAGCTCAAGTTTTTTTAAAAATTTTACAACACATCATTAAAATAGGTCTGTTTGACCGCCCACCTATCTGTCTGTGCATCAGAGCAACTTCTCTCAGAAATAATAGCAGGAAGAATCATTACACTTCTTGGAAAGCTTACAAATGGTAGTCTATTAGTGTATGGCTTGTAGTTGAACATAAGTCTTGACGATTTGAAATCAATGAATGGAAAAAAATCATAGGGGTAGGTTTTTATGTTTAATATGTCGAAAAATACCTGTGAAGTAAAAATTCACCACACTTTGTTAGTAATAATAGGATTATTCAATTTTACGCGTTCCCAAATAAAATTGAATAAATAGTTATCCTGCAATAATATTTGATGCAGTTACAGCCATTTGAATTTGGGGGGCTTATTGAATAATAATCGAAGCTATTATCCACTAGGAGGAGTCGTCAAGTTAAAGTGAAAAGAGTTTTTAGATAAAAAGATATCCTTATCATTCATACCAAATATGCTACCATTTGGGCCATGAAGTGTTCTTATTATTATTGTTTGGAATTTGGTTTATATTCTTTTAAAATTTATAACGATTAGTATTGAAAAAAGCGCTTTTGACTTTACCAAATATGCTAGGGGCACACCACAATTCTTGAATTTATAATGTTTGCAGCGATCACCTATTTTAGATTTGATAAATCAGGTAACTTATCTTCTGATAGGCTACAACTAGATAGCGGCAACCCCATGTATAAGCATTGCTCATTGTAACACTTTATGATGTGATCATATTAATCACAACCATTAGTAGTTTGATATTATTTATCTAGGATTTAATGTTTTTTTAAATTTTATGTTTATACTTAAATACTGTACTTACTCCCCATGCAAACATGCGCGGAGTCAGCACTCCACTTTCAAAATGCAATCTCTGATCAACGGCACGAGTGAACAAATCTTTTGGGTATAAAGAATCATCCTTGCCATATTTCCTCACTAAATACGTAATAATGGCATGACTATCCCAAATATATTTGCAGTTACGTCTGAATATCAGACGACCACAATTCCAAAGAAATGGTTAACAAACATATGATAAGAGTCCATATGACTCATTTACAATTTTAATCTAAGTAAGACTAATCACCTTATGACGGCCATAGAATATATTTTCGTAAGATAGATTTGTACAAGATAGATTTTTATAATGACCTTTTGACCTAATGACCAATTTCAAAATGTAAGAATGCACATGGCGCATCAACATAAGAGTTACGATAAGATTTGTACAAGATAAATAAATAGTACTAATGACCTGGTAATTTAGAAGATAAGATTTTCTCTATATATATTTAAGGAAAAACTTTAGTTAAGTCAGTCTTGTAAGCAACTTCATGTAATAAAATACTGTCTCCTGGTATTTCTATTTTTTCTCTATTTAACATTTCTTCAGTGGACAAATTAGTTCACGTAACTGGCGCAGTCGGACTTCGAACTAGAAAAACACTCTGGAGGAAATAATCAGGAAATTTAAACAGTTAAATTTTGCTAGCCATCAGGACTCACAAGGAGGAGCTGCAGTATTGCTATCAAAAATGGACTTCAAGTAATTATCAGCATATATCCATTCCCTCCCGCCTTTTGACGGAAGTCAAATTGATCTATTTCCATTCATCGATGCGATAGATGCCGTGAATCAAATGATAATTTCAAACCAATTTAAAACAATCTTACATCATCAGGTTCTTACAAAGATTGTAGGAAAAGCACGCGAGCTGATACACAGTCACATCACTACAAATTGGCAAGAGATCAAAGCGCTGCTCATCATTCATTTTGACACCCCGGAGAACGAGACCCAGCTGATGGAGAGGTTATTGGCAGCCCGTTTTACAACCCCAGGACAACTATATGAGTACATGTGTAAGTGTTTATTTAAATTAAACCATAAAATTAGTTATAGTAAAGAATATACAAATAGTCAGAAAAGTGAACTAATTAAACTTAAAAACCAAATCGCAAAAACAACCTTTATAAGCAAGTGTCCTGAACCAATTCGTGCGATTATTCACGCATATAAGCCAGAAACGCTCGACGACGCGTATAAAGTTCTAGTAAATACGGGTTACCTAAATTATGGATCAAAGAGGCGTGATCCAGTTCCCTTTCGACAAAACCAGGCTAGTGGTCAAAATGCAAACGTGTTCCCCTCTAATTTTAATTCGGAGCAGAGGTTTAACGCCAGTGGTTACCCTGAAAATAGTAACCCTCAGGGGCCTAGAGCCAGAGTGAATTCCATTAATAACAGAGCAAGTTTTAACCAAAATAATTTAACTCTAACTTCTGATGTGTCTATGAACACAGCCTCTTCCCGTTCAACATCTCTTCACATTGATACGGATTTTCAGTTGCTAGCCTCGGACGAAAACACTTCTTGCCCATTGTTTTATTAACTATCGAGGACAAAAAAGTTCGTTGCCTCATAGATACAGGTTGTTCAACGTCTTTAATGAACAAGAAACTTGTTGCGCATCACAAGCAGCACACCTTGGCAAATCCTCTGCACATCTCTTCAATTAACGGAAACTCTTCTGTGACTAATGGATTCTGCTCTGAGTTTCCACGAGAATTTTCTATTCAAGCTAAAATTGAGTGGAAACTTGTGGACCTACATAATAAAAACTTCGATTGTATTATCGGCCAAAATATACTTGCCCCCACAAATGCAATCATAAATTTCAAAGACAATACGTTAGGGATAAATGGAATAACCATCCCTCTTAACTCAAATGAGACTGAAGTCTACCATGCGATTTCAAAACCATTCTATGAAGCCGAGATAGATAGCAATAAAATTGAAATTTATTCTGATGAAGAATGCTCCTTAATAGAGCGAATTAAAAACGAATTTAAAGAGCTAGAGTATAAAAAGGATGATCCTTTAACTTTTACTCACGAAGTTAAACATGAGCTTAAACTCAGAGTAGATACCCCGATTTACCAGAAAAACTATAGGTATCCATATTCCTTGAGAGATTTCGTAAAGAAACAAATTGAAGAAGATCTCAGACAAGGAATAATTCAACGGTCAAATTCTCCGTATAATTCGCCAATTTGGGTTGTTCCAAAAAAAACCCCAGGAGAACATCGACTTGTTATTGATTTTCGAAAGATCAATAATATTACGATCGAGGACAAATACCCCATCCCTCAGATCGATGATATTCTTGGAAAATTAGGAAATGCGAATTATTTCACTACGGTGGATTTAGCAAAGGGGTTCCATCAAATTGAAATTAAACCCGAAGATCGCCACAAAACCGCCTTTTCAACAGATGAAGGGCATTTTGAGTTTAATAGAATGCCGTTTGGGTTGAAAAATGCACCGGCAACTTTGCAGCGGCTCATGGATTCCGTTTTAAAGAAATATATTGGAACGAATTGCATTGTTTATATGGACGACATCCTCATTTTCAGTCCCTCTATTGAAGAGCATGAGGTTGCTCTGCGGAAAATTCTTCAAACACTGCGTCAGGCACAACTTAAAATTCAATTTTCTAAAACCTCCTTTCTTAAGAAAAACACTGAATTTCTTGGTCATGTTATCACCCCCCAGGGCATAAAACCAAACCCTGAGAAACTTAAAGCTATCCAAAAGTTCCCTATCCCTACCACACAAAAGCAATTAAAATCATTTTTAGGACTCACGGGGTTTTATCGGAAGTTCATTAAAGATTACGCCAAAATAGCTAAACCTTTAACTATGACATTGAAAAAAAATAGCAAAGTCGATGTGTCTGATAAAAGCTACATAGACGCATTCGAAAAACTAAAACTATATATTCTAAATGATCCTATATTGGCACACCCAGACTTCGAGAAACAGTTTACTTTGACCACAGATGCCAGCAACTTTGCCATAGGTGCAGTATTAAGTCAAAATAATAGACCTATTAGCTTTGCATCCAGAACCCTAAACGAGCACGAAACAAGGTATGCAGCAATCGAAAAAGAGCTGCTTGCTATAGTCTGGGCCATGAAGCATTTTAGGCCATTTTTGTATGGCAGAAAATTTCTCTTACAAACTGACCACAAACCGTTAGTTTATTTAGAAAATTTAAAAGAGCAAAACGCTAAGTTACAAAGATGGAAAATGAGGCTAATGGAGTACGACTTCATCACCCAATATATCAAAGGAAAAGAGAACTATGTTGCTGACGCACTTTCTAGAGTTGAAATCCATGCAATAAACAACAGCGATACAAATTCGCTAGCTACACAGCACACGGCTCAAGAAGATAACACAAACTACATAGCTATCTCTGAAAAACCTTTGAATATATACAAAAAGCAGCTCGTTTTCAAGTTAGGCAAAACAAACAGTACTAAAAAGCAATCTTTTAATGGTAAAACGCGCATAATTTTCACATTCAAAGAATTTGACAATAAAAATATAAATTACATACTCCAAAATCATGTACCTCAATCTGGAACCACAGGAGTCAAATTCCCTAACAAGGAAGTTCTCCTACAATTTCAAAAATATTATAACACATGGAAGTGTAATAATCCTAAAGCTTGTATAGTTCAAGCTAATAAACTTTTTTGGGATTGCAACAGCGTCGAGATCAAGGAGCTTATTGCCAAAGAACATAGAAGCAATAATCATCCTGGGATAAGCAAAACCTATGATATAATATCAAAGAAATATTATTTTCCTTACCTGAAGGAAGAAATCTCAAATTTTATTAACAACTGTTCCATATGTGCTCAATCAAAGTACGAACGAAACCCCCCAAAACTGAAATTTCAATTAAGTCAAACTGCGAAGAACATACGAGACATTTATCATATCGATTTTTGGTTTAAGGATAAGAATTCTCCTTATCTCACATGTTTAGATAAATTTTCGAAATTTTTTACAATCATACCGATTAAAAACAGACAATGGGACACTATCATGCACGCTCTACGTGCAATCTTCAACAAGATAGGTAAACCTAAACTTATTGTTTCTGATAACGAAGGTGCTCTAGACTCAGAAAAGACAAAGAGCTGGTTGGAAAAAGAAAATATTGAATACCACTTTTGTTCACCACATCACAAGACCGGCAATTCAGACATTGAAGTAGCCCATCGTTCACTAAATGAAAATTTACGAACGTTCCTTCTAAGATGCAAGCAAGAAGACAAATCTCTGCAGGAACTTAACCCGATTGAAGAATGCATATCCTTTTATAACAATCTCGTTCATTCTAGTCATCAAGAAAAACCTGCGGATATATTCTTTAACGAGTGTAGTACACCCAATGCTGACATATTCGCAAGGCTACAACATTATAAAGAACATACAATTAAAAAACGAAATGAAGACAGACAAAATGTCGATCTAGATGATTCACTAGTCAAACATCCCAACCCAATAAAACTATCCCCCGTTATATAAAAAAATCCAAAAACTCAAAAATACATTCACAAAGACTGAAACGGAAACGTAAATTTTTCCATTCCAGGGATGATTCTAATAATCTCATTTCTAATGCTCCCCGGAACGATCAGTGTATCCATGTCTCCACTTACTCAACAGAACGGATATGTGGCTATCGAAGTAGCAGCCCAATACACGGTTACGAGCAAAGCAATAGTTGGGTACCCTGTTCACCAAAAGGATCTCGAGCAGCTTACTTCCTACCTCAAACGAGGGCTGTTAAATCTAAAAAATCAGAGAACAATCATAGACCTGACAGCATCTGAGCAAATTATTGACCACTTGCATTCTGAAATCTCTGCTCTATTTTCGAGTTCACAAAGGTACAAGCGAGGGCTATTGAATCCAATCGGAACTATCCGAAAATGGTTAGAAGGGACCATGGATAACGAAGACCGACAGATTATACAGCAAAATTTTTACAAAATAGAAAATAACGAGAAAACCTTACAAATTAATGAGGAAAAACTTTTAAAATGTAATAACGACGTGCAAGCCAGCATACGAAACATTACTCGACAACTGGAAACAAACAATCATTAGATCGAAACCCATTCAGTCCAAATTGTTTCAACAATAAATAATCACACGGAAATTCTAAGCGCAATGCAAAACTTCTTACACTTCCAACAAATTTTGAACCTAGCCGTCGAAAAAGTCGAACAGATATACGAAATATTTTTGAACAACAAAGCACACCTCCTTCACAGAAATATTTTGACAGATCGCGACATAATCACATATGAAATAACGCCTTTAAAATTACAGTACATACAATCCGACGTGCTTATTGATAGAGAAAAATTAATAATTTTTATTGAAATCCCATTAATTTTGGAACCAATCTCAATAATTAACATTTTTCCGCTACCTAATAAACTCAACTTGCAACTTTATACTCCAGAAACTAGATATTTTGTTCAAAACGGCATCGCCAGAAATATAGATACAAATCAACCAATTCAAGACACTTGTGTTCGATCTATTCATAAGTTAAAACCAGTAGATTGTGAATTAATCGAGGATAATATGAACCATGCCTACGAAATTAACCAGAACACTGTCCTTTTTACAAATATACTTGCCAAACATGTCTATTATTCTTGCAATAACTCCAATGAGCATCAATTAATGGTAGAATTTAAGAACTTCATTATAAATTTCGAATTTTGCAAAATTAGGGTTGGAAAATATGTTTTTTCAAATACTATTAAGGAAGAATTTACTCCAAAAATTTTAGCTCAAGCCAATCCCATAGCAAATTATTCAGTATTACAGCCACTTAAATTTGAACATTATATAGACATAAAAAATAAAACTATTGAGCTGGGGCGAATCCAAGAATTACTAAAATTAAATACGACCCATAACCTACTAAAGTTCACAATACCGACTGGTATAATAGCAACATTATCACTGGCACTTATCTTAGCATATATGTTCAAACAAAAGTATTGCAATGACAAATTGAAAATAAACATCACCAACAAATCTGAGGACAGATTTCCAACAAGGTCCCAAGGAGTTACGTCTGAGTATCAGACGACCACAATTCCAAAGAAATGGTTAACAAACATATGATAAGAGTCCATATCATTTACAATTTTAATCTAAGTAAGACTAATCACCTTATGACGGCCATAGAATATATTTTCGTAAGATAGATTTGTACAAGATAGATTTTTATAATGACCTTTTGACCTAATGACCAATTCCAAAATGTAAGAATGCACATGGCGCACCAACATAAGAGTTACGATAAGATTTGTACAAGATAAATAAATAGTACTAATGACCTGGTAATTTAGAAGATAAGATTTTCTCTATGTATATTTAAGGAAAAACTTTAGTTAAGTCAGTCTTGTAAGCAACTTCATGTAATAAAATACTGTCTCCTGGTATTTCTATTTTTTCTCTATTTAACATTTCTTCAGTGGACAAATTAGTTCACGTAACTTTGCCACCGTCATCCAAGGTAGGAATAGTGTGCTGAGGATTCATCTTCAGAAATTCTTCTGTTTTATGTTCATTTTCGTGAGTATTAACTATTTTAAACTCAAAGCAGAGCATATATACTAACAAGCAACTGCACCAGCTGTTTTTCCGATTAGAAAGGGACGTAAAATAACATAAGAGAAATTATTTTGCATTTCTTTCTTTCCTTTCTAACAATTTGAGAGGAAAATAAATTTTACTCAATACATACACAAATCGATCTCTAATTTTACGCAATACATACACAAATCGGTTTTTACGTTAACTACCGTTAGACGCGAAATTTGTTCTATGTGAATTTGCTTGTTAGTAGATATGCTCTGCTCAAAGTCTATGGCACTTGCGGTTAAGGGTTCGGCCACATTGCGATTTTACTGTCGTAGCCAGCGATTTTTAGACGCAAATACGAACACACTGCGACAAGATCTCCGAAGGAACTTCAGGCATGCGCAGAACTAAAATGCTCATTTGAAGGTATGTCTTTGCCAGGAACACATGCGCTAACTCATTTCTGCGCTTTGCAAGAAACTTCCATGCACGTCAGCGTCAAATGTCCAAATGATGTGCGGCTGCGCGAGTATCATAGAAACTACCTGCTAAACTGGTTTTAGGAAAAATCGCAAATTCCTGCGACTGCCGACCTGGACAAAATTGTCGAAAATCGCAGTGTACGGGCTTCCATTTAACCATGTGTAACTTGCGACAGAAGTGCGGCTAAAAAGTCGTAGTCTGATGCATCCCTAAAAAAACAGCACGCACAAAAGGACTTGCCGCTACTCCGTATAGAATTGGTTTGACCATTTTGAAACGACGCACAACTCAGCACTGATCACATTTCATATTTCTCAAATTTTGGTAGACTTCCCTGACACTGAACCGTACTAATGATGCCTTTAAATGTACCAGTAAATATGTACATATGTACACATTTCATCTAACTAACGATGCGTTAATTGTAACATTGCAAATTATGCCCTTATCAGATAATCATTTGATAATAGAAAGTTATTCTAACTGAATAATGACCTAGTCAAATTAGTTTATGTATAATTTTTTTCAAATATCTAATGAATGCTGTGGACTAGCTTAATTGCTCAAATATTCAATGACGACCGCTTTTACCGGCGGTCTCGACTTTGGTGGCATGGTACAATCAGATCATATCACTCAAACTGTTCATACAAAAAATATTGCATCGATGTTTTTTTCGATGTCTTGCGATACATCGAATAAAAGCATGGACTTAAATGAATGATACGAGTACATAAGGTTTGAATTGTATTAGTCGACTTATAATAAAATAAAGTAAATTGTACAGGGATTTTGGAACTTTTATTTTTTGTGGAAATGGCGCAGATTTTGTTTCACACGTTTTCTTAAAAAATCGAGAGTCCCATCTATTTCAATCGTAACTCGCTTAGTATTAATGCTAGAGACTTCATCTGGAACTCTATTGAAAGTTTTTCTTAAGTGCTTTGAAAGGATTTCTGGAAATATTTTCCGAAAAATGTATCGGTTTCTCGCTATTTAGACTGTAATACTTGGATTCGAGTATTCACAAAAACGGTCCCTTTAAACCTTAGGTGGTATCGATATTTTAAATTGCATTCTTGGTATCGAGGGCCCAAGTGGACCACAATAGAAAAAATTTAAATAAAACGTGTTCTATAAATTAATGAAGGTTAACGTTTCTACATATTCAAAGAACACACTTTTTCAAATATAAAAATCAACTTTTATTAATTCTATGATAAATCTTATCACTTATAATGATACAGCCTTTGACTTAAGGTAATTATTTTCAGTCTGTACTTAAAACATTAAAAAAAAGAAAATATAAAAAATGTAAAAAATTCTTTTTTATGCTTTATCATACTCGAAACTTAACAAAAACAGGAACTTCTTCTGAGATCAATAATACATGAAAAAAAAATGAGGGGCATTATGTAACTTAAAAATATTAGTGAAAAAAAAACCGTTTTGTAGTGATATGAGTATGTATACAAGTCCGTGAAGGACTGCAGCGATGGTCTGCTGCCTCGGCGGAGGAAGATGTTGATATCCGCCGAGAATGCCCTTGTCTGGGGACGCGTGAATGCACTGGCAGGCTAGCATTGCGGTATCGTGGGGCGGGTTCATTCCCCCAGCACAAGGACCCACTACAAAAGAATTTCGCATTCACGAATTTTTGGGTCTCAAACGAAAGGCGACCGAAGTCGAAAAATTGTAGGTAACTACAAAGAGGGGAAGTGACTTGTTTAGAGAACAAGTGGAACAAGTAAATATGGACGGGCTGAGGGTAACCTCGTCGTTACCCGACGATGCTCATGGCCCACAAATAAGAGTGGGACAAGCACGTGGTGATGGTGCCCCCTCGCACCCGCCCAACCGGATCAAGATCCATATATGTTGTAGTGGCCAAGTACTTCCCTTCTGAGTGGAAAACTCATACAACATAACTTCTATGAGCCTTCCCATCAGAGGAGAAGTACCCCGGTGACCAATTTATGTCATAGAGTTATGCAATCGGATCACATAACCCTATGTCATAAAAAGGCACCTTGTTCAGGCCACTCAACCCGCAAGAGTTCCTGTAACAAAAAGGTTATTATGTGCCCGATGGCTGGCTCATGTCTGGTGGTGAGAGCCCTCCACCGTACCGGGTCCTATACATGGTCTGACAAAACAAAATGGAAAGACCAAAGGGTAAGTTTAGTAATTCATTGTATTTTCGACAATCATTTTAACAAACGTAAATCTTTTAGAAGTTTCATAGAAGCACAAGAAATCGTTTACTTAAGTATGTCTTCAAAACCTTTATCAAAACTTTTTCAAATTTATTAGCACGCCAATTGTAAATTATTCTTCGATTCTTTCCTTTTTAAGATCAATGCCATTAAGACAAATCAAAGAGGAGTTTCTAGGTTTTCGACATGTGATCTAACCGGACATTAAATTATGTTATAGTGAAAGGATTATGTACAATATTGATATTATTTTTCCTTTTTTCAAAAGATTGAATTGACGTTGTTCTTATGTTCGCGGCAGGGTTGAAAAAAAATGTAAATTTGTAAATTCGAAAATGCTACGTATACTTTTTGGCCAAAAAAGAAAAACGTATGATTACTTGTTCGTCAGAAGTATTCAGTATATGAATTATCCCGGTGAGAACAACTGACAATTTTACAGAGGGCGGCGCATACATGCAATGCAAATTTAATAGGTCAATCAAAGGAATCAGTTCTTCTACAAATACGCTATAAGACATTAAGACCATTTAATTTATTAAATGAAAATTTATCCAACATTCGCGGTTTTTAGCTTAGAGCTCGTCTTTCGAGTCTTGATTCACAAAGGATGAGTAGGAACTTAAGTCCCTATGGAAGCTTGAGCAAGAATTTTCACACGGCAAATGAAATTCAAACGTATAATTGCGATTCGCTGCCCGAGAGTTAACCTTTGCCAATATGAAATATAAATGTTCACAAGTTGTAGTTTTAACGCCCGAAGTTTCATAAAAAAAAATAAATCTATTCGGGCAACGTCACCTAGCGCTCATAGTCAATTGTCATGAAGCAAACAATCAAAAACCTTGCGATACCTGAATGCGATATGAGCCTTTGACCTGGCCCGCGCAAACAATTTGCCACATGCGCTATCAAAAACACTAAAGCCACAGGCGGCTGTTGTTCAGCCTCAACTGGATTCCGAAAGCAATGGGACTTGCTTGTAAATGTCACTGGCCTCCAAGCACAGTGCGGAGTATTCCACATAATAGTTCAAGTTCAGGAAGGAGGCACTTGCAATTAATCTTTACTGGAAATTTTAACTTTTAATGTCACTGGGCACTTTTGGGCGCGATACACATTTCAAGACACGACGGGACACTGTTTTCCTGTGGATGCGTGGGAAAATATTTTCCACCATTAAATTCACAAAACTTCGATCAAATCACGGCCTCGGTTTCGAGCACTAACCAAGAGGTCCAACACTTGTGAAATATGAATTGGAAATAATTGCTGGTGAAATTTCGGCGGAACTAAACTCTGAACACGTTTTCTTGTGGTGGAAATTCTCTGACTCGTAATTTTTTGTGGAGCAAAAGCAACTTCGTCAGAGGTCCTCGATTTACTTCAAATTGCTACAGAAAGTCAAAATCGATTGACTTCTACAAGTCGCAAAAAAATGAAAATTTGTTTGACTGTTCTTTGTCGTTAGTTCAAAAAAGATTCGCAAAGGTATCAACTGTACTCAGTAAGCGGAAGGTAATCCAATCACAAATACGAAATGAAGTCTTTGGAGCACTGATAGAGACATGCAATTAAGATTCTACAAGTAATAGTAACTTAACCACTTTCCAAGGATATCCTACAGCACAGCAAAATCGAATTAACAGCGATCACACACCACTCATCGTTGAAAGCGCGACTGTGACTACGATGCATTCCTTCGTGTCTCCATTTACGTCAAGGCACCCCGAATTTGAAGAGCTTGAAGTGCTGCCTACTCGATCGCTTCTACTTCGATATTCCTCCCTTAATCGCAGCAACCACAGTACAGCACTCCTAATGAGCAGAGTCCATCATCACATTACGTCCAGAACGATCCTAGAAAAAAGCCGTCAAATGTCGGACATTAGTGACATTTTAAATTTTTAGCACTGACTAAATACCTTTAGTTCACAGCGCCATTTCCTATAATTACTTGAGAATATTTTTCACAAGCCCCGACTTACTTTCAATACACTATACAAACTCCATCGAAAGCACATTGGCTCATATTAGGAGCTCCTGTTTCAGCCTAGATTGCCTACGAACTGACCAATGTACTACGAATAGAATGGCACAAACGATGCTTTATATGTATGTGATATGATGATAATCCAGTCAAGAAGAAGTGTAGTTACTAACGAATAGAGTACGCACTGGACGCTTTTAAGAGCTGTACATGTTTTCAAGGCCATTTACAAATGGGATGATGATTACACCGTGAATACTATCGAATCTTTATGCACGATAAAACAAATCAATAACAACGATGTTTACAATCTTGAACCACTATGCATGGTATTGTTAACGAAAAAGTTTTACCTTTTATTGTTCAGTAGTAACTCCCATTGCATTTCTGTAGTAGTAGTAGTAACTCCCATTGCATTTCTGTCCCCGAATACTGTTACTATTTGTTCGATTTTAATCTCGATTCCCCGCTACACAGATTGGCCACAAACGTCTCTGATGATATTTACTCAAAACTGACGTTAGATAGGAAACAATATGGCAGCAGCGCTTACTACCACACACATGACCATTAGTAGGCCGACTTTGCTGGCTAACTTACATGGCGGTATATGAAGAATTATGGAGGTGCCAACGAAAGTTCGAAGTTTTGTACGGTTTTGAGGCGGATTTCTACAGTGAAATCCTGACGGCCCGCGGAGAACACGATAGCGCTCCTAGTGAAGTGAAAATTATTTCAGTTCTTTTACCCGTTTAGTTTTTATCGCCTTCCAAAGTGAAGCTATAGGATTTTGTTTACATCTCAACGCTGAGCTATCAGTCGAAGGTGCAAAACGTGTGCTTCATTTGCTCGTCTTGAAAAGTTTAGGAGTACAGTGGACAGTGCAAGGTGAATGTTGGGGGGAAAACCCAACCATTAATGTGTTTTATTCGGAAAATAGTATATATTACGAAATATAAGCATTTGCTAATGCCGCGGTTGGGTGACAGCTACCGGAAGCTTGTCCATAGTAGGCCGACTAATACATATGCAAATTGTTACCATATGGCTTCCTATCTAACGTCAGTTTTGTATTTACTCCTACCACTCCTATCTTGTCGATGCAGGCCTCGAATTAGTTTGCATATGATATTTTTTTATATGTGTGGGTGCGTATAATTAATGAGTATAAATGATGATTATGGACGAATAAACAGAATTGCTTCTTGGTGGTTGTTTGTGTTTTTAACTAATGTTAGTATCATACAGTTTTATTGATAAATTTGAATTCATTTTCAACGTAAAGGAACAATAATGAATAATGCGTAATAATATATCGCAGTTTTTCTTTATTATCACGTTGATTTGAAACAAAATTGGTATCCAAGGTGTTTGTTAGTTCTTGATTATTTTAAAGAAGACATTAGATATTTAGAAAATATTTCTAAACTGAATAACCATTAATGTTTACTTGTCGCCGCCTATAGCAATATGCGTTTAATTGAACTGTCTTCACTTTTTCTAGTAAGAATTTCAATTTTCTTGATCACCATGCTGTAGGGGTGAAGGAGATAGGAAAGTTTTAGAGCAGTTTGATAGGGTAACTGCTCTATTACTACAATTTGCTTTGAAAAACTCACCGACTACTTATGTTTGGCATTTGGTATACATTACAGTCTTTACTGAATGACTTTTACAAATATATTCGTTACATTTGATACACTTTAGGCATTTTTTTCGGTCATATTTTCGGTCACATAAATAGCATTGTCCCCTTATGCGCCCAGATATTTCAGCGTTGACTACAATTGGATGATACCTTTTTGATTGGCCTTCTGTAGAGGTTGCTGCATTATCAATGTGCTCTAGGAAATTTTCTATTCTTTTTTTCAAGTCAATAGAAAATTTAGGATATTCATCCTTCCTTTCTTGAACAAATGGTGTTAACAAATCTATGCCAATTTTCTTGATATAATCATTGCGTTTCATTCTTTTCCTAGATTCGAAGCTTTCCACAAAACGAACCATTAGCCGTGGAAATATTCATAATGGCAGAAAATATAGCGAACGGCCATCGCTGTGTTCTTCTTGAAATGGAATAATTGCCACATTTTGATCTAAGGAATCAACAACTTATTTTTCACTTTTAACGGCATACCTTGCTCTTCATAATGAAATAAATATTAGATCATTTATATTGGAAAATGGCATTTTTCTTTTAATATCAAAATGACACCTCTTATTGGAAAACCCTGTATATTTTTCGGTAGAAAATAGAAAGGAATTCCGAGGTAATATCCGCTTGGGACTAGGAAGATTTGTAACGAATTTGCAATGAATTCAGGAGGAATGGCTTGCTGGGAAGCTGCTGCTAGTCCAGCGAAGTCCAAATGTTAGCTCGCTGAGGCGCTCAACATTACTGCTGTCCTTAAAAGACTTTGCACAAATTTATACTTACACACTTGTAGTGAAATGGGTGTATAAATATCCGTGAAGGACTGCATCGTTGGTCTGCTGCCTAGGCGAGAGAAGATGGTGGTGTTCGCCGAGATTGGCCTTTTATGGTGGGTAAGCCTGTTGTTAGAATCCAAATTAGAAAAATGGGAACTGCATCACGTAAATCCATGCCGTATGTTGAGTTTGTTAGCGTTATTCTTGTCGTTAGTTTTGAACTGTTTATAATTATCGTTAGATTATTTTTCCTAGTACCTTTGTTTTTTTTACACGAATTTTTAATTTCTGCAGTATGACTTGTCTCTCATGGTTTAATATTATTTCACTTAGCTTTTTTTTAAAAACAAAATTCAAATTGTGATTTTAAAGGTTATAACACAGATAATGAACAAAATTATTTTTTTCTTTTTAAGATTGATGTAAAAAAAAGTTTAAGGATGCACCACCCTACGCAAATCGACAAGAGTACTTTCGAGGATTGGACGACACCGGGTTGTTGAGAATTTGATCACGTTGTATTCCACCATTTGTTTTGACCGAGGATACTTAGTCGAAGAAGCATGGGATATTCGATTTATTTTTAGAATTGTTAAATATATGGAATATACACATGCTAGAGATCAATTATTGGAGTTGTCAATCGTTCCAGTAAACTAATCTATTTGTCGATGAATGGAGGGATGTATGGCAAGATAGACACGAAAGGCCCTGCCAGTGTTTTCTGAGAACACAAATTGTTGCTAATTACGTTGTCACCTTTTAAGCGTCAAACAGTGTGGACGATTGATAACAATCTCAACGAGTCTTCAATGCTCTCGTAAATATTAGAAGAATTTTATACACATTGAATATATAAATTTAATTCTGACTTAATATAAGAGATAGTTGTATACATTTATTAAACTGAAAATCTCTATGTCTACAAGCGCTCGAGAGTTAGGCAAGGCTGAAACCAATCATGCAATATAAGTACTATTATACATCGTTCGTTACGACGGCACATAGTACCATCTTTTTAAGTTATGGAACAACGCCTTCATTCTACATCGAACATAATAGCTTGAACCTCGAAACTGATACTTGGGCCAATAGTTTGCTAATGTCCTACTAAACTGATCACTGCGTGCCCTTAAAACGTAAATTTCACATACACAGTCTTAACTTAGACCCAATTTTATGCCCAAGGCTCACGTCAGCACGTATAAATATTACATCACTTCGATTAAATCGTCTTAAATGTGCCATCTCCTATTTCCACAAGACCTAGCATAATTATAAGCTCACGATTAACAGCGCCCCAACTGTTATCTTCTTCCTCGTCAAATGTTTAGTCTAACAAGAAGTCGCATTGACGGTACGATACAAAACTATCAATCCCTTTAGTCACTTACAGTTAACAAAACACACAATATTTCGAGTGTAAGTGTCTGATATATGCAAAAATCCAATTAAACTGATTGCCACTTCAAGCCATGCTCACACTCCTGACCCTCGAAATTTTCATTTTTCAAAAGCTTGTGCAATATTATCTTTAGTCATTCTACTAGCTGTTTCATAGTATGATTGCCTTTCTTTGTATTTTGCTTCATAAATGCGCTGAAAAATACTCTTTACTACACTTTCGTAGCTCTTTTCCAATTTAAGCTATTTTAATTCTACTGCTAGCAACTCTCCGAAAGTCTCTTCTTTTGGTTTTTGATAGCTATTTATTTGTAGGGATCTTTTTGGTATCTGGCCATGTTTTGGCATATCACTGCGATATTTTCGAGCAACATTGAAACTAATTTTTCTGCACTTGCAAAATTTATGCGCAGTAAAAACTTCAGGTCACGACGTGCACTGTTCCCGCATGTTAATAAAGTGGGTTCCTGCCACCATCGTTTGCTGGCACAAAACTCTTACCCAACCTTCCGTTATGAAAACTCGCACAATTACAGTGTTGATCACAATGTGCTTTCTACAGTGCAGACTTCGATTAACTATACAGTGTTGACTCAGAAACTACAAAATTTATACATTTCATGTAAATTCTTAAAAATCCGAATTTTCATGCACGCGATGAAAAGAATCGGCTGGAGCGCTTCTCGCGGCGTGTGCTCTGTGTGGCGATCCGTAACAGATTCCCGGATCCGCCCAAGCAGATCTGCTCACTTGTTGCGAACAGCCACCGTACGGCATATGCCGCAACTGCGTTTCACGAGCCCACTCATCCATCCAATGGAGATTGCGTTGCGGCAATGCAATTCGTGGATAAGCTGCGTTATAAAAGGGTTGTCGTGTCCAAATTTTAATTGTAAAGTTAAACAGCTATTTTTTAAATTTACAATTGAAATTGGATCAGCATTATAATGGTTTTCAAGCAGTTTGCTTAGGTGACTGCTCGATTACTACACATTACATACCAAATACTACACAGTTGATACTGTCCAAATTTTCTTTAGGCTTCGTCTGAGCCAATTTACGCCACTGGGGGCATTTTACGCATCGATAGTGCATGGGGCAGTTGGCAGTCGAATAATCAAATCGTTGACACCGGCAAAACTTATTTAATTCTCTTTTCTTAAGACGTACCCACCCCACTACTCTGAAATTCAAGTACCTTATTTGTTTAAGGGTGCTTGGACTACTTTTATTAAAAATTTGTACCAGATAAAGCGGTAAGTTCTTCTTTTCGATGGTTGACCGACATTTTGGAAAGGTTTTAACAGAAACGATCTCAAATTCTGGTGCAGTTTCTCTGAGTACTTCAAGGAAATCGACCGTGTCCTCTTCGCAGTCCAGACCTTTCAAGAGAAAATTCTGATTTTTTTCATTTTTTGGAGAATTTGTGGTATGGAACCTCCCAGGAACTCAAGGCATCTCTAGCTGGATTGAAGTCAACCAGTGATTACATTTTAAGAGTTAATTTTTCGGCGTTTACTTAAAAAAATGCTTAAATTATTTTCGGCTACCAATAGCTGAAACCTGTATCTCCCGCTTTGTCCCAACACATTTATTAGCTAAACTTTTTGTATCTTGTTGCTGGCTTTTTCTGAGGAACTAGTAGAACTGCATGTTGGTTTCTTCTACTTGTTCTTATTTTTTAAATATTGAATAAAATTTACATTACTAACATTATCAGAGTAACCTGCGACATCTTCAATTTTCATTTCTTATGCCAGTCTTTAAAACACTGCAAAATAGTTTTGTCGGTCATTAGTGCCAGCAGCACTTACAATTTGTTCGGAAATCGTGTGTTTCACTCTTTTCGCCTTCGTTGCCTGTTGGACTTGGTTTTTATTGCTGGAGTTTATTCATTTTTTCATTATTCGCCATTATCAAAGTCAAAGTCAAAGTCAAAAGCGCTTTATTTAATACTAATCGTTATAAATTTTAAAAGAATATAAAGCAAATTCCAAACAATAACAATCAAAAAAAAACTAAATGGCCCAAATGGCTCTCTAAATTTGTACGTTATCATTAACTCATTTCATCAAAAAAACTATAGCAAATTCAATTAATTACGATTATTAAGAGAAAAAACCAACCAACGCTATCCTAAAATTATTTATAATTAAAACACAACAGTGAAACTTTGATCCTACACCTAATATGTTGTAACTTATTTCTAATAAAATACAATCAAAAAACTTTATCTTATACTAAAAAATTCTGTAACAATGTTCCTAACCTAAGTGTTTTACCTTATCTCTAACGGAATATAGTAAACATTACATATACCTAACCTATACCTAATTTTTAACAAAAATATATAACAACACTAAATGTAGCAATAATGAGCTGAAACTCAAAAACTAAATAACGAAAAAACACCAAAACTAAAAATAAACACGAATAATTTAGACATTGTCATTCAGCCACCAATACCTGGATTGCGCCGTCTCAACTCGATCAGCTTCAACGAATCTAGCAAATGAGTATCTCCATTGAAATCGTTGGTCTCGTGAACTCAAATTCGGAGGATATTTTATCTTCTTATCGGTGGCCCGTCGATATATGTGATATATGACTGGGACGCCGTCAGAATCAAAAACATATCGATTCATGTCCAAATACACGAATGCTTCTGGAGGAATGAAGCCAGTAGCGAGGCAAGTCGCTATATACCCGTCTGTAGGGTGGAACGGCTGTGAAATCCAAGGGTTTTCACTCACAGTCACCACAGTCACAGATCTTGCGATATGATTCCGAAGAAGTTTCAATATGAAGATATCGACTCTAGTCACTTCAGCAGTTTGAAAAATTCTTCTATTCGATATATAATGTTTCCAATCCGACTCAGGCTTTCTGTACAAACCAGTACATGCACGAAGACATTTCCTTCCGAAAACTCTTAATTTTTCCATAGTACTAGCACTCTGGTTGTACCAGATCTGACATCCATATGTCAAAACTGGTCCAACTAGGGTCTTGTAACAGATAATTCTGACCTTTTGATCAATGTATCTGGAATGAAAGAGCTTTCGAAGGGCCATAACTACTTTAAGTGCCTTACTGAGCATGATTTTCACATGTTCAGTATAGTACAGATACTGATCGAGATAAACACCGAGGTATCGAACACAGGATTTATGTGGAACCCGTTCAAGACTACCCTCACCAGCCATGATATGGAAATCTTTCCAATTAAGTTTCAGGTCTTGACTGACCCCATGCAGCGTTGTCCGAAACAAGATTGTTTCACACTGTGTACAGCTGTACATCATTGAACATTTCTTGGAGATCGCTCTGAACTTTTGTAGCTTTTCGGTCTGCCGTATAGATGATCAGATCATCAGCAACGCTACCAATGATCGCGTTGGCGAGACGTTAAAATCAAAGCCGTTCAATAGCTTGCGAATGAAGATTGAGAAGAGCAGAGGTGCAGTAACTGTTCCCTGCTGTAGACCATTCAAGACCTTGAATTCGCGCATTGTTGTCAGATTTCCATCAGTTACAACAAACGATTTCCCGTATACCATATTACACATCATGGCGACAAGGTGTCTGGGGAACTTGTCCTGAAGGAGTTTAAAAATTAGTCCATCTGACCATACCGTATCAAAGGCTTTCTCCATATCAATGAGACATGCTCCAACACATTGTCTATCATTTAGTTTCCAGCAGATGTCGGAGGTTACTTTCGTTATTGCATGTGTGGTCGAATGCCTGGCACGAAAACCAAATTGGCAATTTGGCATCAACTCATTTTCCTCAATGTGGGCGTTTAATGCTCTGTTGAGTATCACTTCAAACACCTTGCTGATATAAGGCAGCAAGCTGATTGGGCAATAGATTTTGGGGCATGAAGATTCTTTTCCTTGCTTCAAGATCGGAAATACCTTAGCTTTTTTCCACTCATTTGGGAAATATGAATTGCTCAACATGTTGTTGAACAATATGCAATAGTTCCTAATAGCAACCTCAGGCAAATGTCGGAGAACTACATTTGGAATACCATCAGTACCACATGATTTCTTGTTGTTTATCTTGCGAAATATGAAACACAAGTCTTCATAGCTGACAAAATAATCAATAAGATTCAAGCTCGGCATGAGGTCAGATGTTAATGTTTCATTGAAATGAAGAATTGATTGGCCGTTCAGGCTTGATTTGAAGTCGGAAACTTTTGCTTCAACGACCTCTGAAAAAATTTCGTTCCCTCTCTCAGGGTTTGGTAGATGAACCAATTCAAAATGTGTTCCAATCAGGGCAAGTTTATCCAATCCTTCACAAATAATCCTGTCTCCATTTCTATCCGGAGTCGTACTATCAATTTCGATACCAGCCCTATCGAGAAGATTTATCTCATCACTAGTGACTTCAAGATTCGATACCTTCACTCGAGACTTCTTGCGGAATATGCTGTTCACTTTCGCGAACACGCCGTCTGGGTCCTGTGGGCTAATACCCCTCAATTTTTCCGCCCATTGATTGCTAACCTCACTCCTGAAGTAAGACCAGATTAAGTTCCTGACATTCTTCAGATGTAATTTCAACAAAGACAACGAGGGATGGTTGTAGTCCAAAAATCGTCGATAAATATTGTTGACGCGTGTGAGAAGGAGGCTTTTCAATCTTTTCAACCTTGCGATGGTTGGTGTTTCATATCCTTCCATATTGTTTCGATGTTTAATCTTGGGAACTACTTTCTCAATCGTTTCCAACGTCAGCTTCTCTAACTTCGACAAATAGACATCTATTTCATCGTTAGTTAGATTCCTGTCATTAGGAACCATTGACCAAGAGTTGCCACCATCAGAAGGGGGACATTGCTTCTGATACTCCCGATCAAACTTCTTTTGAAACTTTCCCCAGTCTGTTTTTTTTTAAATTCAACCGATGATTTTCATGTTGAACTGGAATGAGGAAGAAATCATCCCTGTGATGATTGATTTCCATTACGATTGCGTTATGGTCGCTATCATAAGGAAGCACTTGCAGTTTCCGTTGAGGACTATCAAAGCTGAGTTCAAGTCTTGCGTCAGCAATGCAGAGGTCCAAATATGAATTTGTCCTAGGGTATGTTGGGAGCTCCGACCCATATAGATTGCACCTGTATTCAATTTGGTTCTCTGTTATCCACGATTTCAGGAATACACCTCTTGGGTTATTGGTGGCGTTCAGCCATGATGTATGCTTGGCGTTCAGGTCACCAGCAAGAATATAATAGTTATGCAGCCTGTTCAATTCGAGTATTTCGAACAAGGAATTGAGCTCCTCCTTGAGCTTGAGAACAGTTCCACCAGTTGCATAGGCAGAGATAACGAAGAGGTTATCCCCACCTGGCAGTGAGATTTTGATAACGGATACTTCAAGAGATTCAAAGCTTTTGAATTCGACTTTTTCAATATTTTGGAAACGATAGGGTCTTCGAACCAATATCCCAGTGCCACCTCCCCCATCACCTGTTACCCTATCGTTTCTTGCGAACTCAAAATCCTTGAATCTCATAGAGTGCCATGAACTGAGGTGGGTTTCGGTGAGAAACACGATGTCAGGCTTTTGTCTGGCAATAAATTCAAGGAGATAATCACGCCGATGTAAAGTAACAATGGAGTTGACGTTGATCGAGATGAGACGAATCCTATCCGTGGGAATGTAGCTGGATGACAACTTATTTTGAGGCATTTGAAAGTCCCAAACGCTGAAAAACAATGTTAATTTTCGAATCTTGTTTATCGATTCGCTCCGATAAGGAATTTAGTTGCTGATAAATTTTAAGGAGCAGCTCATTATTGCTACTTACATTATTTATTTTATTTACATTGTCTGCTGGTCCTCTCGCAGCAAGTGCAAATGACACCCCGGGCTTGACGAAGTTGGTAGGTATCACACTGCGGTGTGCTTGACTTTGTTTTGGAGTGACTTTAGCCTTTGCATCTTGATACCGGGGGCATCCTCGATATGATGCTAAATGACCAAAAGCACCGCAGTTCACACAATATAGTTTTTCTTCTGGCTCCGCCTGAGCCAATTTGCACTCGCCGGGAGCATGAATATCTTTGCATTTCACACACCTATATTTCATGGCGCAATTGGCAGCCAAATGCCGGAATCTTTGACACCTGTAGCACTGGTTGACCTCACTTTTCTGGAGGCGTTCCCACCTCACCACGCGGAAGTTCAAGTAACGTATTTTCGGCAGGGCACTCGAACTACTTTTGCTGGAAATCTGGACTAAGTAGTGAGGCAAGTTTTTGCGCTCCACAATCGATATTCTCGTTGCAAAGTTTTTGACTGTAATGAATTGTATTTCTGGTGCAACTTCTTGGAGCACCTGAAGGAGATCGACTGTGTCCTCACCACAGTCCAGACCCTTCAATAAAAAGGTTTGGTTCTTTTCGCTTTTCGGGGTGTACGTGAAATGCGGAACATCTCCAGAATTTAAGGCACTTTTTGTTGCCTGGAAATCAACCAGCGACTTAGTCCTTATTGTCAACTTATCGGCATTGACTCTTTTTATCTGAAAATCTTTTAGTTTATTTTCGGCTGCCAAAAGCCGAGCCATATTTTTGCCCGTTTGCCCAAACACATTGATTGGTGGGACTTTTTCTTTTTTTTCATTAATGTTAACGGACGGACCAGCAGACGGACTAGCAGACAAACCTTTTGGTTTTTTCTCCCGATTTTTAATTTTAAGATATTCGATGAAATCATTATCTAATTTTGACGTTTTACCTGTATCCTCTTCAACGTTCATCGTTTCTTCAAGACCAGCTAGCGCTGCATAATAATTTCTGCTGTCGTTTGCGCCTCCTGCGCTGAAAACATCCTCTTGATTAGCTTCTTCCTGTGGCTTTTTAATTTTCTTGTCTTCGGTTTTTGGGTTTGCTTGTCGGCCTTTCTTGCTTTCTTTATCCTTGTTGAACGTTAACGTTCCAACAAGTGCTTCTAACGATTTAACTCGAAGCTTGAGTTCTTCATTTTCTTTTTCAGCTTTCTCTTTTTCTTGGATAAGCTGTTCGATTTCCATAACCGATAGGATTGTCGGTTTTTCTGCTTTATTCTCGTGACTTCTTTTTAGTTTTTTTTCGTCCGTCATCATTGGCGATGGGCATGATCCTGATTGATGGCTGAAGCCATCGGGCTCCTCCATCTCGTCGCTTTCGCAGCGAGACTAGAGGGAATGTTCTCAGACCGGGACTTCCCTTGAACGTATTTCCACTTTTGATATTTCTTCAGGAAATGAATTTCAGGTATTCGATAAATGCTCGAATAATTCGACGGTGATGGTTTTCCCAATAAAATCAAAATTTGCTTTTGACTGGCTCGTAAAAAAATATTGCAATTGTTTGAAACTGACTTTTGCGAAAAATTAATTAATTTTTAAAATTAATGACAGGAGCGATTAAAAATACGTCTACACGCAACGAGTGCCAGACGTAGACTTATTTGCCATTATCTGTAATTTACATCTGCCATCCACGGAGTTTATTTGATCATGTTTTCTTTTGTTAATTATTGTCGCCAGCTTCATATTTAACGTTGTCCTAGGTTCTCCAACGGTGGGAAGTCGCCTTGAAATTCTTCACTTTTATTTATGCATCGATCTAAAATTATGATATTCGATATAAATTGTAACAACCACGGAAGTCACCGCAGTTGCAGACATTAAATATTGGCAGAGGGGTGTGTAGCCCGGGGTGGCATACTGAGGCCGGCTAGCGCTCAGTCGTGCCGTGGGTCTTCCGGGACACCCTCTGCTCGTGCTGAGCCACCTTACATAAAAACTAGCACAAAGGGAAAAGGATGGGAAAGGGAGAGGTCATTTTGAGAAATGAAAATAAGGTTTTTTTAATATGACATGGCCGTTTATTTAATTCAAACAAGAACAAAAGAAAAAAATTCTAAAAAGTGAAACTTACAAATTTTACCTCCCCGTTTTAAAATTTATGCAAGCATAATACAATTTATATACAATTTATTGACAAGAAAAAAAAACAAAAAAAAGGAAAATTATTTATTTGAGACAAAAACTAACAGTATTTTTATACAAAAAAAAATTCAAATAGTTACTTACACTTTCCTTGTTGAACTCCGAGCGCTCGGCGAAGAACAAAAGAAAGAAATTCGGGGCACCTGAAACTCAAACTTCAATTTACTAATTAATGTGAACAAAGTTCAGAAATTAAAGCACTGAACGGCCACTTTTCGCAAGACGCTGATTCCACTTTCTTCACCAATTCACTACCCTTCATCCAATAGGATACTTTTGAATCCGACAAATTGTATGTTTTTTTACAAAGTGCTTCACGGAAACTTTACTCTTTGTTTTTTTTCGTTTTTCTTCTCGTTTTTTCATTAAATCAAATTAAGACACTTTTATACTTTACTTTTAGATGTCCAAACACTCTATTATTTTTTTCTTTGATATTATTTTCTACAGAATTTCGGATTTGAGTCGTTTTGGACCATTTTATTCCCGATTCACTCCACAACTTAAGTTATTATTTCCTCTGAAATTCACACTTAGCTCCACTCGCATACGCCACAAGCAAAATTTATTAGTTTTTATCTTGAATTTCTCACGTTTATAATTGAATTCAAATTCAAAATCACACGTCGCCAAACACAAATCCTTTTATCTACTAGTCAGAGACTAACTCCTTTTTTCCACACTCCTAACACCTCCAAAAATCACCTTCACCGCGCACCGGAAACACCTTTCCTTCTCCAAATCAAAAATCTGACTCCCTAATTCCAACCACTTAATTTTCACCTTCCACCTTCATGCCATTCGATCCCGCAATCCCTTTCATTTTCCAATTACCGCTGCCACATCTGGGTAACGTAATCGAAGTTCATTACACTTCGATTCCGCTACCCACACATCTTTTGGTCCGTATCGACAATCACAGTAGTTTCCATTGACTTGCATATATGGCAATTTACATCCCCAAGAATCGCTTGATTGAATGTAAAGTGTCACATATACGAGTACATTACGAAAACTATTGATTTTGCCGATACCCCAAAAAAAGAGTGCTTCCGTGCGCCCGGGGAAACTTGAACCCAGGGTTCCAGCAGACCCAAGATCGAGGACTCACGACGCAGCCAATGGTGCCGTGGATGGTCGATCTCCCATTCATCTCATAAGCAACTTCAATGATTCATTTGGGCATGGGATTGAATTTTGTTAGTCAATTCATTTTTGTTAGTATAAAAATATAAAATTTGTTAGTGGGAATGGAATTAGTTAGTGTTAAGGAAGGAATTAGGTTTTGTTAGGGAAAATGAATAGAATGAAATTTTGTTAGTGGGAATTAATAAATGGAACGTTATTAGTGGGAAAATTGAATTTATTAGTAGGTATTATTTTTTGTAGTTGTTAATAAGGAAAAAGGGTAGTATTGTGATGATGGGGGAGTAAAAATTAAAGGGAAAAAAATAAATAAATTTATGGAGGAAAAGGTAGGAATGCCCAAAGGAAAGGGACAATGTTACGGCGGCAATTTGAAGTTGCGAATGGGAGGAAGTTGGTACGCCGGAATTCGCAACAATCGTGGGGACGACCCAGACCCTGAGTGTCTCATTCAGCCGGGCAAACAAAGAATGTCGGCAGGGGTAACTATGAATCGGATCGGATGTCTTTAGCGTGAAAGGTCCCAAGCAGCTTACCGGATTCATCCTCAAGTTCATAAGTAACTTGCCCAGTACGGCGGCGAACCACTGCAGGAACAAATCGAGGAGCGAATTTAGCCGCAAAACGATCGGCTGCATTGCTCACGGCGAAATTCCGCACGAAAACTTTCTGACCTTGAAGTAGCTCACGGGGGCGAGCCCGAAGGTTGTAACTTTGAGCTCCCTTCCGGTAGGCTTCAGTCAGCTTAGCTCGGACACGGTCTTGTACAGCTCGCAGACGATCACTGTTTGAACTTAGCTGTACTTCTCCATCCTCAAAAGCGTTCAAGCTTCTAAGGAGGACGTACTCAGTGCCATGCTGGATAGGGTGGTATCCGAACATGAGGAAGTAGGGCGAAAATCCTGTGGATTCATGAATCACCTTGCGGAAGGCAAAACACGATTCCGGAAGATTCTCGTCCCACCCGCTATGATCGGACCCTATGTAGGCTCTGATGGCGTTCAATGTCGACTGGTTTGACCTCTCCGAGGCATTCGCTTGCGGGGAATGGTATGGAGTGAAGCAGTGCTGCACCCCATAGTCACTCATAAGCTTAGCGAATACCTTGGAGACGAACTGCACACCATTGTCCGAGTGAAGCCATTCGGGGACTCCGAAGGTCAAAAAGATTTCGCGCTCCAAGTATCGCACGACTGATTCCGCAGTGGCTTTAGCCATGGGTTTGAGCCATATGAACTTGCTATAATGGTCCAGGACCACAAACAATTGAGTGTTCCCGGATTTTGAACGAGGGTATGGACCCATGAAGTCCACAAACAGGCGCTGCATAGGTCTCGTCGAGTCTCGTGATGCGCCCATAGGAGGTCTCAAAGCGGAATTCGAAGGCTTGACCTGTTTGCATGTTGAACAGCCCTGGATGTGCTGAATAACATCTTGACGCAAACGAGGCCAATAATAATATCTTTGTAAGACTTCCGTGGTCTTACGAATTCCACAATGAGAGCCCCGGGGATCATCATGAGCTCGCACTATAAGAGCCTGTTGGTAGCCCTCAGGAACCCATAATTTTGTTCGGGGGATATCTGTAGCCAGCGTTACAGGGGAACCAGAACCGATGTACACTCGGCCATCAGCAAGGTGCAAATTCTGAAACTTATCAGGTTGCTTCAGGATTTGCTCCTTGAGATGTTCGTATTCGGGCTCCTGAAACGCAGACTGAGGTATCAAACCATCAATATGTGTGTGCTCCGGGAGGCAAGCAATGAGCGAGGCCACCCGCTCGTCCTGCGAGCAAGAGCTCGATAACGCATCCGGTACAACGTTAAGAGCACCTTTCCGGTGTTCAATCTGGAAATTGAACCCTTGTAATTTCAGACTCCAGCGAGCCAATCGACCAGAAAGGTCCGACTGCTGCATCAGCCATTTAAGACTGGCATGGTCGGTTATGATGGTGAAGGGCAACCCTTCGATATATGCCCTGAATCGCTTTACACTCTGCACCGCAGCTAAGCATTCCAACTCAGTAATGCTATAGTTACGTTGCGCAGCGTTGAGCTTCATCGACATATATGCAATTGGATGTTCTCCACCTTCATCGTCCTTCTGGAACAAAACACTTCCAATACCCACTGTACTTGCGTCACACTGGATATAGAAGTGCTTCGTAAAGTCAGGGTTGGCCAGCACTGGAGCAGAAATCAGCAATTGCTTCACTTTATTGAAGGCACTATTGGCGGAAGCAGACCACTTGAAGGCACGTTTGCCCTTTAGCAAATCCGTTAGAGGGGCCGTAACCGAGGCGAAGTTTGGAATAAAACGCCTGTACCATCCTGCCATGCCCATGAACCGTCTCACGTCTTTGGCCGTTCGGGGTTCAGGATAGGAGACTATACCTGAAACCTTCTCCGGGTCGGTGCGCAGGATACCATCACTCACTACGAAGCCAAGATATTTGATCTCCTTCTTGACAAACTTGCTTTTTTCAACATTGATGGTCAAGTTGGCGTCCCTGAGCAGTTTTGCAACAGTACTCAGGAGCTCCAAGTGCTCATCAAATGTTGAACTTGTAACAAGCAGGTCATCTAGGTAAACAAATACCTTGTCCTGCAGCTCATGCGGTATTACTTTATGCATCAACCGACACATCGTTTGGGGAGCATTACACAAGCCGAACGGCATGACCTTGAAATGGTACAAGGGCCTGCCAGGGACAGTAAAGGCCGTTTTCTCCTTACTTGCCTCATCCAATGGTATTTGCCAAAAGGCATCCTTCAGGTCCAAGCTGGTAATGAACCTGGTACTCTGCAACCGTGCCAAAAGACCTTCAATCAGTGGCAACGGATAGGCGTCCTTAACAGTCACCTCGTTGAGGCGTCGAGCGTCAAGACACAAACGCACCTTGCCGGGTTTTCTGACAAGGGTCACAGGCGAACTCCACGAACTCTGACTTTCCTCTATTACCCCCAAAGACAACATACGATCGAGTTCGTCATACAACAGTTTCTGTATAACAGGCGAGACAGCATAATGCCGCTGCTTGATGGGTCGAGCAGAACCAGTGTCGATGTGATGAGACACGAGACTGGTCCTACCCAAGCCTTTCTCATTATACGACGGAAACTGTTGTTTGACGAAGTCCAGTCGTTGCTGATCTTTTGGGGACAGTAGATGAAATTCAGGACTCTGAGGTTCCGAGGCGGCTTCGATAGCGTTGACCTGAATTGGTGCTATTTTGAAGAGATCCCAGAAGTCAATTCCAAGATACACTGCATGTGTCAAGGAAGGAACAACCAGGAATCTCATTAATTTAGTGGTTTTATTAAATTGAACCAATGTGGTGACGTATCCCAGAACTGGATCCTTGTGCCCTGATGCAGTCTGGACATGAGCATGCATGGTATGCATATGCAAACCCAAATCCGACAGCAGGTCCAAGGCTCCGGCTCCGAGGATACTAACACTGGCTCCGCTATCAAGCAAGCCCGTCAATTTGCGACCCTTGACGGAAATCTCTGCGTAGGGCCTATTGTCGCCAGGAGTTGCAACAATTGACTCCACGCAGGCACGCTTCAAGAGACGCCTGGCGAAGAAATATCTCCAGGATCTCCGAAAGCGATCCCGAAAAGGTCGTGCTCTAAAACTAGTGGGTGACTCATGATCATCGCCCGCCTTTCCATTACTTCCGACATAGTCCGGTGATCTGCTTGAGATATTAGCACAGCTAAATGGTACTGGGGATTCATGATGATGCATGTCGGTATTATTGTGACAAAAATCTCTCGTTCCACTAGGATGGAGGTTCATTGGCACACAAGATTCCAAACCAGCCGGTAACCGATCAGGTGGTCTCATAGAATTAAGCTCATAAGGCTGAACAGGAGGTCGACCATACTTGATCTCCAGCTCACGCCAAGTGTCCTCAATTCGACGACACCTCCAGACAAGCTCACGGGTGGTCGAGAACTCATGTCCAGCTAAGTGATCCTGCAACCTGAAACTCATATTTTTGAAAACTAGGTCTCGCAGATCCGTGTCCCTAATCGGAGTCCTGAGTTGAAGAGTCATAGCTTCAAGGGATTCATAAAATTCGATGAATGGTTCATTGGATTCTTGCCTGCGGGCGAACATATTTTCCCAAATATGAGCGTCATCAAGCCGAGATCCAAATCGTTCCATGAACTCCACTTTTAGCTGCCCCCAACTCAAGTTTCTATGCAGGTCACGTATCTGCCAGTACCAGTTTTCGGCATATCCCTGCAGCAGAACATGAAAGTCTCGAACGAGTTCACGCTCTGTGAGACCATAATCTCTAGCCATAATGCTAGCACGAAACAAAAATTGACGTGCATCCAAACCATTGGAGCCACCATCGAACTTAAAACCCCATTTGGTGATTGGGATAATCGTTTGATGAATCTCAACTGCCTGACCACCATCCTGGAACGAGAGCTCCGACTGAGGATTTGGCAAATCTTGGGAAGAGCGTAATGAACAGCGAGTGAAATTATCGGGTTCATGTCGTATGTGCGGAAACATGATGACTATCAACAACAATAAAAATCTACAGACCATCTAAATAATTTAAGTACATATATTAAAATCAATGACCAGACGGACAACACCGACAATTTGAATAAAAGAAATAATTTAATAAATTACAGACAGACAAACAAACGATTCTTTAAAAACAAATTAAAATTTGAATGCCAGACAGACAAACGGACAAGTAAATAAATATATAAAATTTTAAAAATTTTAAAATCTTACTAGCTAAAATAAATACTGAAATTCTCTATAATATACAATACTTGAATCTTAACCCTAACCAAAACCTAACTGATAAACATAAACTAAACTCAATAATCAAACCCAACCTAAAATCACTCAAATCCAAAATAAACTAAAACAAACTCAATCATTAAAATTAAAAGAAATTATTCTAAACTAACAACCGTAAAATCAATAATCTAAATCATAAACCCTAATTAAACTCAATAATCTATAACTAAACTACCTAAATCCAATGACTTTAAAACTAAACAAGCAACCTAACGGTAATTACTACACAATCAATAATGCGATGGCGAAATAAAAGAAAATATATGATTAGAAGTGAAATTAGTGCAGGCGAGTGTAAATGAACTAAATATAACAATTTACTTGCGCTATCATTTCTCAAAATGAATCTCCCCATTGATGGAAAGGGAAAAGAAAAGGTAATTGAACGGGATAGTGATTAAAATTTAGACATAACACGAAGCAGACAAACCACAACAGTGCCTGGTATAACAATGGAATTTGTAGGCGGACTCCGCTCAAACTGTCGCCACAAAGGGCCGACTACGAGACCATTATGAAACGCTACGGAATTCATGATGGCTCGGACAAGAGCCGCACATATCCCAAAGCTACCACCAGATAGATGATGGAAGGGCCGAAAGCGTTGGCTAATTCCAAGAGATGGATCTAAGTCCAACTATCCCGTGCAGGGAGATATAGCCAACGACTCAAAATTCGGTTGATCCCAACCAACATCCACACTGCTAAAGCATGCCCACTATCATAGCCGGTGGAGACTATCAAACACAAAACAGCACGGTAGGCGCCACTGCAACTGCGGCGAACCCCGTGATCAAAAATCTATAAATTAATAACAAAATCGAAACTAAAACTTTTCAACTATTACTCGATCACTTTTCATCGTTCAAACAAGTCATCAGAAATTTCTAACAAACAAAAAAAAAAATAACTTCCCTGGAATGCTCAGACCACTATTCAAGTCAGACACTCCAGGTACTCAAGCCCATACAAATCTGAAATTGAAAAATTTAAGTTATAATTAAAAACTGATAAAATCAACTAAAACCAATTTGGGCGCCATATGTAACAACCACGGAAGTCACCGCAGTTGCAGACATTAAATATTGGCAGAGGGGTGTGTAGCCCGGGGTGGCATACTGAGGCCGGCTAGCGCTCAGTCGTGCCGTGGGTCTTCCGGGACACCCTCTGCTCGTGCTGAGCCACCTTACATAAAAACTAGCACAAAGGGAAAAGGATGGGAAAGGGAGAGGTCATTTTGAGAAATGAAAATAAGGTTTTTTTAATATGACATGGCCGTTTATTTAATTCAAACAAGAACAAAAGAAAAAAATTCTAAAAAGTGAAACTTACAAATTTTACCTCCCCGTTTTAAAATTTATGCAAGCATAATACAATTTATATACAATTTATTGACAAGAAAAAAAAACAAAAAAAAGGAAAATTATTTATTTGAGACAAAAACTAACAGTATTTTTATACAAAAAAAAATTCAAATAGTTACTTACACTTTCCTTGTTGAACTCCGAGCGCTCGGCGAAGAACAAAAGAAAGAAATTCGGGGCACCTGAAACTCAAACTTCAATTTACTAATTAATGTGAACAAAGTCCAGAAATTAAAGCACTGAACGGCCACTTTTCGCAAGACGCTGATTCCACTTTCTTCACCAATTCACTACCCTTCATCCAATAGGATACTTTTGAATCCGACAAATTGTATGTTTTTTTACAAAGTGCTTCACGGAAACTTTACTCTTTGTTTTTTTTTCGTTTTTCTTCTCGTTTTTTCATTAAATCAAATTAAGACACTTTTATACTTTACTTTTAGATGTCCAAACACTCTATTATTTTTTTCTTTGATATTATTTTCTACAGAATTTCGGATTTGAGTCGTTTTGGACCATTTTATTCCCGATTCACTCCACAACTTAAGTTATTATTTCCTCTGAAATTCACACTTAGCTCCACTCGCATACGCCACAAGCAAAATTTATTAGTTTTTATCTTGAATTTCTCACGTTTATAATTGAATTCAAATTCAAAATCACACGTCGCCAAACACAAATCCTTTTATCTACTAGTCAGAGACTAACTCCTTTTTTCCACACTCCTAACACCTCCAAAAATCACCTTCACCGCGCACCGGAAACACCTTTCCTTCTCCAAATCAAAAATCTGACTCCCTAATTCCAACCACTTAATTTTCACCTTCCACCTTCATGCCATTCGATCCCGCAATCCCTTTCATTTTCCAATTACCGCTGCCACATCTGGGTAACGTAATCGAAGTTCATTACACTTCGATTCCGCTACCCACACATCTTTTGGTCCGTATCGACAATCACAGTAGTTTCCATTGACTTGCATATATGGCAATTTACATCCCCAAGAATCGCTTGATTGAATGTAAAGTGTCACATATACGAGTACATTACGAAAACTATTGATTTTGCCGATACCCCAAAAAAAGAGTGCTTCCGTGCGCCCGGGGAAACTTGAACCCAGGGTTCCAGCAGACCCAAGATCGAGGACTCACGACGCAGCCAATGGTGCCGTGGATGGTCGATCTCCCATTCATCTCATAAGCAACTTCAATGATTCATTTGGGCATGGGATTGAATTTTGTTAGTCAATTCATTTTTGTTAGTATAAAAATATAAAATTTGTTAGTGAGAATGGAATTAGTTAGTGTTAAGGAAGGAATTAGGTTTTGTTAGGGAAAATGAATAGAATGAAATTTTGTTAGTGGGAATTAATAAATGGAACGTTATTAGTGGGAAAATTGAATTTATTAGTAGGTATTATTTTTTGTAGTTGTTAATAAGGAAAAAGGGTAGTATTGTGATGATGGGGGAGTAAAAATTAAAGGGAAAAAAATAAATAAATTTATGGAGGAAAAGGTAGGAATGCCCAAAGGAAAGGGACAATGTTACGGCGGCAATTTGAAGTTGCGAATGGGAGGAAGTTGGTACGCCGGAATTCGCAACAAAATTATAAGCTTTTACCAATAAAAATTAATTTTCAATTGAAGTTTTGAAAATTAATTTATTTCCGAAAACTAGTGATAGGAGCGATTAAAAACACATCTGTATACAATGAATGGTAGACGTAGGAATTGTATATGCTCGTGATCAGACTGATATAGTTTAACCAAAAAAAATTATAATAATAGCATAAACATATTTTTTTTCATATGGAAGGGACTAAAGTAGCTACAGAAAAATAGTTCGAAGTGTCATAAGTGTAATTATAGTAGTTTATACAACACTACCAAACCTGGTATTTTTATCCATATGGAATTTTCACTCATTATTCAAACGTTTTAAACAAACGACATTTAGCTTTTTTTTTTTACTTTTATTTTCACTTTTTGAATTGAAATATTCACAACAAGAAGTTTGAGCATCAAAACGAATTTGAGCGAAGTACCAATGTTCATTTGGAGATACTCGTAAATTGAAGCGTGAGTAAGTGTGCATTGTTTGTTTCACGAATCTAATTACAATGTATTCCGAGTATTATTATAACATAAGCAATTGGTTCATAACACAAATGTAAATATAATGCAAGATCAGATACTGAAACCTTATGAACGTGAGACTAATTGCTATATTGACCGTGAGCTTAATTACTATTGTATATTGACCAGGTTTACGAAGCTGCGGCCTTCTTTGCCTCTTTTATTTTCTCGAAAAAATGCACAAGTTGCTGCAATCCTTCCTGATTGGCCTTTTCGTAGTAGGGCAGTTGAGTCATACGCTCCAACCATGCAGCAAGTTTCGGGAATTGATCACTATCAAGTGGGAAGAATAAATTGACTGAAGATAAAGTACCCAATATTGAAAGATCTGCAACTGTGATAGAATCGCCAACAAAGTATTCATTGTCGCCAAGAAATTTTTCCAAGAAATCATATGCTTCTAGCAAATTTTGTTTGGCTTTCTCGATTTGTTCAGCATTGTTGTCTATTTGTGCGTTCTAGAATAAAAACAAAAAACATTTATCAGAAACATGAAATCCTTGAACCAACTAGTTAAGAAGAGAACTAAATACAGTTTTTGGGTTTTCAATTTTTTCTCATTTCAAAGTTTACGTCAAAAAACCGGTAACATTAAAATCAATTCGGTTAGATGCTTGATAATATTGAGATAAAAAGTCTTTTAAAGAATAAAAAAAAGTTATTATAAGTCGATAACTTTGCCAAATGTCTCTAAATCGAATGTAACTCTTACCACGACGGGCATATCTTCTAAACCACAATGGAAATACGAAAATTTTATCCGTGGCGAAATCCAGACGCCCTCTTCTTCAGGCTCGATACACCTTCCACAGTCTTCTGTCCCCAGAGATAACAATAAACCCTTTCTAGATTCGCTATGCCCATCATCCATAAAAGACACGATCAACTCTGGGGCGGATTTAGAAAATATGTAGATATCTTTTATCGAGATTCAGAGACCATAAAATCTATGAATGGGCTCGACTCTTTTTAGCATACATGCATAAGGCGCCAGATACGACATGTACCGATGGAAACCCCAATACTAGCCGCAAAGTTATAATACAAAGAGAAGGTCTTCCTATGGATTATGAATCTTTTCGGGGTATGTATCTTCGCTTTCATAATGAACCAGGAATCACTTCAGTTCAAGCAAAAAAATATCTTGAATCGTATGCGTCACATGTAAGCTCAAAATACATTTCGTCGCTTCAAAGGCCTAGAGATCAACACAACAAATTTTTTCGTCTCCAATAAGATGCCTGTAGTAATCGAACAGTTGCCTAAGCAAACTGCTCGAAAACCGGCAAGACACAGATCCGAATTTTAATTGCAGATTTGATAAATTTAATTGTTCCAATTTTTAGTCTTATAAATTATAAAATATTTTGACGTCTAGCAAATGGACAATTGACAACCAAAGAGAAGTCTGTTATTGATCGTCACCGCGAACACGACACGAGAACGGCGCCAGCAGCAGTAGGAGCAATCGGACCAGCTTCAGCAGCGACCGTAGCGGTAGTATCTTCTTGCTCGTACTCGTACTTAAGTTTCGAGGTGTAACTGAAAAATTTCGATACTGGTAGGAAGCTTTTAGCGGATCGTGGACCTCGAATCACGTACGCTCTAGAGCTACCGACTTTCCTACTACTTTTTGAAACCACTACCGGGATCGAGGTGTTCTATTTTATTGTTTTTGCCGTGCGCCTTGCATAGTCAGCGATCGCACATTCCACTTAAAGGCGTACCGTAGGGGTTGGCTGATGGTGGCCGTGGTGATCAGAATTGGTGATATGTCTAAAAATAACAAAAAATTAAACGTCTATGAAGAGGTGACATCCTTTGCCTCGAATTGTCAATACGCTGCCCAACCGATCATTACGGTTTGAGAATGCCCAGATTGTTAATTAGTGATAACAATGCGACCAATGTAAATGATGCAGAGAATTCCTGTCAGTGATCCTCGGCCCAGCGAATACTCGTAATGAGGCAAAAATACCAATCCAATGTGATATGAAAATTTCAAGAATGTACTCTAGAGACTTACTCAAGAAAACCATCTTGAAAGCGGATTTGCATAGAAACGGTAAAAATTAAATGGGGTGTACTTGTATGTGTGTGAAGTACGAAATTTTGATCACTTGAATTCACTCTAGATGAAAATAAATTTCCCGAGCAATCAGCGACCAACGTTCATTTATTTAATGCTGACGCATTTCTACTTAATTTGTTTGAGACTCGTTACATGAAGGTTTGCATGAATAAACGAGCGCGCCAACCAACCACCAGTGATAAAGGTCGTTGCAGAAACATGTTGCTTACGATGTTGAGATTTTTCAGACATTTTTTCGTGACATATCTCTTCCTGGTACTTACGTATCATTATCTTTTTGCATTCGATTCAATTTCCTTGGATTGAATTTGTGGGATTGTGTCTTGGTGGGCTAATGGACCGATCGGCGTTCGATTCTCGAACTATTTTGGGCAGTTGTGTGCGGCTTCAGATGGTGAATTAGCTTTTGATGCAAGAAACTTTGCTTGAACATTAATTTACTTTCTCTAGGCGAAGTAGATACAAATCACGGCTAAACTAGTTATTTCTTCAACCTGTTTTAAGATTTTTCAAACTTTTGGTAGTATAGAAACTAGTGACAGTAACTGGTGGTTTCCGGTGCTAATCACATGATATAACTTCCGGAATAGAAGCTTAATGGGGCCAGATTCCTGACTGTCGAGGGATATTTATTGAAAATTTTAAACTATAGTTGATATGAGTTGTATTCGAATAGTAGTTAAAACGGAATTCGAGGCTTCAGCAATGTTGAACCAACCACATTCGTCAGCGGGCGCCCGGCGAGGATGTAGGGTGAGTACCCGTTTATTTTCCTTTTATTTGAAATGTATTTATTTGATTGATTTATATATATTATACCATTTTCACTACAATAGGCAACAATATATAGAAAACAAAAAAAAAGCATTTTAATTGTTAAATAAATTATATAAATGTAAAAATACTGCCGTGATATCTTTGAATTCTAAATCTCGACAAAATTTTAACAACGATTACTGTCTAAGAAAATTGACTCGCTCATTACTATTTTAAAAACAATTCAGGTCAAAAATAGTTTAAAATGTGATTCGGTAAAACTGGTGAACTTTTTGTGGGAGATTTTGAAAAAGATACGTATATATTGAATTACCAGAATTACATTGTTGAGACAAACACAAATGCTTCAGAACTACTTTAATAAACAAAAGAGTATAAAAATAAAAATGTGTAGTAATTAAAGAGTTACATTCGGTCTTTCCTTTCGCTGGGAACCTGACCGGGTATGGGACCCGCCAAGTTGGCCGGCCCCTCCACTATAATGAGCTAGCCATAGCGTGAGCTCACCCCTTTTCATGCGTTTCAGGCGCTTTTGCCCGGGTAAGGTGGCCTTCTGCTCGCGCGCCTATTTATGGCATAGTGTTATGTGATTCCCTCACATAACACTTTGACATAGATTTGCCACGTTTATATTTTTCATTTAAAGGGTAAATTCATTCAAATTATGTTTGTATGAGTTTTTCACTTAAATGGAAAATATGGCCACGCTTACATTTAAATCTTGATCGGATTGGGAGGGTGCAAGCGGGTACCGCTTTCACCTGAATGCCCCACTCTTATTTGGGAACCATAAGTTTCGTCGATAACGACAAAACCCTCTTACGTCCGTCTGTTTTCGCCAGACCGGTTTGTTCTTTGAATCAGCAATTCTTGACCCTTAGTAGGTTACCTCATTCTCAACTTCGATCGACATTCGTTTAAATCCTTTCAATTCATGAATATGATGATGAATATGAATTTTTTTGTAGTGGGTCCTTGTGCTGGGGAAAAGAACCCGCCCCACGACACCGCAATACTAGCCTGCCAGCGCATTCACGCATCCTCAGACAAGGCCAACCTTGGCGGATCCCAACATACTCTTTCGCCACGGCAGCAGACGATCGCTGCAGTTTAATCCATCCATTTCACTACATGCCTTTTCAACAGAGCCTAAAATTGTTTTAGCACAATTGCAGTGGTATCCGATCTTAATGAAGTCAATTATTCCTTAACGTAAAATCTTGCCATTTCCAAAATCCAAAGGTGTTAGGTCGCAGGATCTTGCGGCCCGCAAGACATCATTTGACAACACTCAATCTCGAAATTACGCGCCCTGGAAATTTCTCTTGCAAAAGTGCTCGATTAGCCTGTGTTGTGGGGCTTGTGGCTCCATACTGTTGGAACCACATATTCTCCAGACCATAAACTTCAATTTTTCTCCAAAAATAATCGGTTAACATCCGTCCATAGCAGTCAGAATTGACTGTAATGGCTCTTCCTTGATCGTTTTCAAAAATATACGGGCCAATAACACCACCAGACCATAATGCACCCCAAACGGTCACTTTTTCCGGATGCAGAGGCCTTTCTGCGATCACCTGAGGATTTGGAGAGCCCCATATGTGGCAACTTTGTTTGGACTCTAACCCAAGCATCCGCAAATTCATTGAACGTCTTTGAGCGATGGGTCCTGAGGCAAATAATCGGAGCGAAGCTTGACGGGGACGAATGGCGAATTCGGTGCAACCAATAGCTGTATGAAATTTTTGACGAGCCGGCTGGGACACATGAATCGTATGGACGAACAACGGATGCCCAAGAAGGTATTCGTAGGGAGAACTGAAGGCCGGAGGCCAGTGAGGAATCGCTGGTCTGACTCGGTCGACGAAGACAGTTCATCGCTGCTCGGATTTCGGAATTGGAAGACGCGGTCAACGGACCGAGACAGTTGAAGACGCTGTTTGCAGGAAACGAAGGCCCGAGAGGGGCAGTAGGGGTAAGAAGAAGAAGAATAAGTTTTTTTAAAAATTACCTACGAATTGACGTTTTAAAAATTCTTATTGACAGGAGCGATTAAAAATACATCGATGTTATACGCAACGATTACTTGATTTGTTTTTATTTTATTGACATCTGACCTTTTACTCTTTTAAAAAGCCTTGCAGCTGAATCAAAAAAAAGTGAAATCGGAAAACAAGGATATGTTCTACTTTTATTAGATAATGCGCTAGCCTTTCCTTCACCTGAACTGGTAGAGAGAACATGGCACGTGGAGGTCTTCGCTCCCTAATTTGACATCTTTGATTCAGTCAATGAATCAAAGTGTTATTTAAACATTATAACGACTTTATAGGGCACAATTTTTACGTAGATTGTTTACAGTTGATGAAGAAAACGTTGAAATCATTTTGACATTCATAAGGCAAATGAATTTTAAGGAGTGTTGTTATATGGTTGACGATGCATAGGATTTGATTGAAGGAAAGATTTTGAAGAGAGCTTGAAACAGAGTACTCAAACGGAAGAATGGTAACTCAATAAATTATATAGAAGGTTCTTCATTTGAGGATATAAATGAGCTGATGGCAAATATACAAATATTCCAGGAATATGAAGCTGATGACATAAAAAAAAGGTTCACTTGAGACAGGAATGATTAAGGTTTTCAAGTCATGTCAAACGAGGATATTGTTGAAAACATATTGTAAGCAAACGAATTGCAAGATATGGAAAAAAAATGAAATATTAGCGAACCTAGATGTAGATAACGATACATTATTCTCATAGAGAAGCATTTAATGCCCTGAAAACAATAATTCAAATGATTTGAAAAACAATTAGAATATGATTTAGCAGCAATGAAGAGAAAAACTGTTTATATCAAATGACAATTACAAAATATTTCAAACAAAATTGAATTCCAGTGACTGCGCTCTATAAGTTTTATTATAAGTGAAGTTATTTCATGATTTAAGTTTCAGAATTTAAGAACATACGTATCTCTTATCTGTTAATAAACATGAGTGTTTTTGTTTTTGAAAGTCTTTAGCTTTATATTTTAACCTTTATTATCGCCATCACATACAAACGTACCTAAACCTAATGATGGTGTTATTGTTCTAGAGCACTGTGATAATCTCGATCTCACGGATTGATTCTCTGCCGAGATCTGGCACCCCTATATTCAAACGTACTAACCAGCTGATAAGGTTGTGTGACAGATTTCTGCACCCTACACCACTTAAGTCGACGAATGTTGCGCGAACTAAAAAGAAAAACTGACGTGGATGAGAAGAAAAATAGTGGTCGCATGCTTGTCTATTGTCGCGGTGTGTGAAGTACTTGAGACGATTTTCCGAAACTTTTGCCATTTAAACTTTTATAGTACTTATATAAATACGAGACAAAGCAGCCGCCATACTGTACAGTTATTATTTCAAGGCAAATAGTTAGTGCGGGACGAGTGCAAAGGTGAACAAATTGATTGATTTGCAAAGTATTTGTGCTGCGGAAAGTGCGTTTCGTGCAGAAGGCGATGAATTGTGGTGAAAGTAGTTTTCCCAAGGGAGTCCGGACACGGGGTGCTACGATGCTAAATTTTGTTGCATGCATCTTCATCTTGCATGCTAGCTTCCCTGTTGCTGGAGGGACATCAGTCGCCAAACTCTTACGTTCGCACGCATCATCAAGGAAAATTTCGATAGTCACAGCGACTCAAATGGTTATCATAACACATGTTGCGATAAAATAATCGTAAAAATTGCGATTATAAAGGGTAATGGCGGCCTCCGCTCAAGGAGAATTTTGAGTGGATTTCGGCCACCAGGTAAAAAAGCGAAACATCCCGATTATAATCCAATTTCAAGCTTTCCCGTTGATAAAGAACCTTTTGATGTATTTACATGCAGCCCGATCGTTGGTAGCATTTCAAGGAATGTGTGATGTTGGTCTTGAAGATGGTTGTTTAGCAGCTAGTAGAGACGACACGACAATAAATGCTCGTGATGTGCTACATTATTCTGGCTACGACCCTCGTAAAATATTGCAAGCGTTAGTAGAGTGCCCTGTGACAAAAGAGACGAAGAAATTTATAAAAGGATTAGCATTATCCTAATTTCTTCCGTATACCTGAAGGGCATTCCACGTTGTGGAGCAACCAGATTAGTAAGTGTCGCAGAAACGCGAAAAAAATCTATGATTTTCGAATTTTCAATTCTGCAGGTGTCTGGCGCACTGACAGTGGAGGAACCTTTGGGGCCGAGTGGATGAGAATCCCACAGTGTTATGGCATTCACGATGCTTGTCATATAAAAATATCTGCAAATCGTTCCTGCTCACAAGAGTGTCCAAACTGTGAAAGATGGTATTCTGTGATACTGTTAGCGACAGTCGACCATAAAGGATTGTTCACCTCACTGGGTGCATGCTTAAATAGAAGCATCAGTGATTCACTGGAGTACGGAAAAAGTGGGTTGCAATAAGATCTCGAAACAAATGAGCTACTGATAACAAAATCAAAAGTCATCGGAGAAACTCAGGCTCTGATTTAAGCACAAGGTTTAAGCACCAGTTCACGGTTTACAAGTATGCTATCCTTTCAATTTAATATTAAATCTAAACTACGTTTAAAAACAATTTTATCTATAATTAGAAGAAAATCATTATTTATACAATATGAATTCAAGTCCAAATTGTGTTGAAGGTTAATTTTGCCACTAAAAGACATGAAATAAAAAATATTTAGAAAAAATATAAAACATATTTCAAAATGGGAATGGGGAAAAATAAAGATTATGAATCAGAGCTAAATCAATTTCCCCATTTGGAAAGAGTGAGTGGATATTGCTTATCAACTAATCGTTACTAAAATGGGGGGGAACAGAATGACCATCAAATTTACAAACATGATAGCCCTATTTTGAAATGGGTTTTCCTTTTTTTCTAAAAGTCTATAAATAACTTCGTAGTAAATTATATACTAAACGCGAAAAATCACTCTATACTTGGAATTTGTGTTTCATGTACGTTATATTATATTAAAGAAACAAATCGTAAAAATCAAAGGATCATATTTATGTCTTCATAATTTATTATTAAATAATCTTCAAATCAAGGTTTCGTTATACTTTTTATAGGAGACTTCAACGGTAGCTGATCGTTAATAAAAAGATTATCTTACTAATAGATAAAAACTCATTTTCGTCGATAACATTTTAGAACCTTGTTGAATTGTAATATTTATTAATTTTTAGGAGCCCAAGAAAAGCGATACCTATTTGGTACTGTTAGTACTCGTAGATACCAACTTGAGCACAGAAAATAGAAAATAATAAAAAAGTACAATGTTCACTTCGCATACAAGAAATATCATATCTATATTATCTCATAATATTTCAGCTTTGATATGAAACTTTTTTAGTTTAGTGTTAGATTAAATATTCAAGTTTAAGCTTTGAATATTGAACTTACCCCGTATGCAAACATTCGAGCACTTAACACACCACTATCAAAATGTAATCTTTGATCAACAATAGCACGAGTGAAAAGGTCCTTGGGATACAACGAATCGTCCTTTCCGTATTTCCTCACTAAATATGTAATAATTGCATGACTGTCCCAAATATATTTTCCATCATCTTCCAAAGTTGGAACGGTGTGCTGAGGATTCATTTTCAGGAATTCTTCTGTTTTGTGTTCATTCTTATGAGTATCGACCACTTTAAATTCAAAATCTAAATCCATCGCATGAGCGGTCAGCAGAACTGAACGTACTGGAGGACTTCCTAAAATACCGTATAAAATTGGTTTGCCCATTTTAAACAACGTTTACCACTTTTGCGCGTTTCTTAAATTTTGAAAGAGGCAAGAACTAAACTGACCCGAAAAAACGATGCCGCTTATATATAAATATTTGTCCATCCAAAAAACGATGAGTCGATAATAAAAGCTTTCTAACTGCAAGTCATGTCCAGATCTTCAAATGACTTGCGTTAATCTAATGTTTATCTAATTGAACAATGACGTGGTCATTCAAAATCATGTTTATGTAATGGATGAGTAAATATTGTATTTGATGGCTTGAATATTTTATAAATTTGTTCGACAAATTCTTTATGCCTCATTGCCGCAGCAGCAGAAGTATTGTTTTTCTTTAGATAAGGATAATTTTAAGCTCCGATAGTCGGAAAAGTATTTTTAAGGTTTTGTACTACTTACAAAATCCTATTGAAATCGGTTTTGTTGGTCCGTCCATCCGTCGGTGCGTCAAAACAGTTTTTCTCCGAATCTATAGCAGCCGGAGACACCAATCTTCGTAAGAGGATTAGAAATGAACACCCCTTAACAGTTTGGGTGTCGATAAATTTTTTACCAGTTTTTGAGTAGGGGCCCCCATATCGCAAGGATGCCGCAAATATTTTTTTGCCGAAGGCGGTCATGTGGGGTGTCAAATGAAAGGTCTTGATGAGATTTTTCCAAAACAGTTTTACTAGCTCCGTGGAGTTTAGGAGGAGGGGAAATATATGAAAAATTGGTCTTTATCGGTACAACAATGACAAATGCCTCAGAAGTCGAAATTTACTCAACCTTCTTACTAATAGCATTGTATGATAATCGAATTTCACATTTTTCCCAAAAAAAGGACACCTTTAAACTAAACGAAATTCAATATTTCAGTAGTCTTACAAAAGGCCCTAGTAGTCTTAAGTTTGAAGGAAAGGGAATCATATTCATAAAAGTTATAGCGATTTGAAATTTCTGCAATTCCAACAAACATCAGTTCTGTATTCTACAGAATCGAATCAGACACTGCTTGGTTTAATCTTCTTAAAATTTCTAGGTAAAATAAATAATAGCCTTCGTTTCCTGCAAATAGCGTTTCCAACTGTCTCGGTCCATAGCATGACGCAGGTCTTTTCACAGATTTGTATACAAGGAACTTTGTTTTCCTGTGTATACAGCTGGTCTTCAAGATTGTCGAGACTGAATAAAATATCATAACTGATTCTCGTTATTTTGGCGCCTAAGTAGGAAAATTTGCTCACATTTTCGATACTGTATTCGCCAAGTGTGATTTTTTGTATATCTGAGGTATTTTTCCTCGCCTGCGTCATGAGGTTTGTTTTATTTTCATTGATTTGTAGCCCTACTAGTTTTGCTTCGCTTTGTCGAGATTCAGAAAGAATTCTTTGGCAGTTGATAGTGACCGTGACAAAGTGTTGATGTCGTCCCATAGGCTGCTATTTGGCTCGACTTGTATAGTAACTCCAGAGCCAAATTGAATAGCAATGGGGTCAGCCCATCTCCCTGCTTTAGTACGATTTGATGCCTCATCAGTGAGTTCGTTATTGACCTCCCAATCGTCGACGGCATTGTCATTTTGGTAAGATGGGCTAATTTGGTCGGGATGCCAAAGCAAAGCATTATTTGGTACAGTACGTTACGGTCAATACTGTCGTTTGCTTGCTTAAAGTCAATGAAAATTTGGTATGCGTCTATGTTGAACTCCCAGCATTTTTCAAGTACCTGTTTGATAGTGAACAATTGTCTATTGCCAATATACCTGCTCTAAAGCCACCTTGATACTCCTCAATAATATAATTTTTAATTTTATTTCTAAGATCTTTGAAAATATTTTGTACGCCGTACAAAGTAGTGAAATGCCTCTATAATCCTCGTACTGTAGCTTGTCACATTTTTTGTGGCTAGGGAATATAATTGATTGGCTCCACTCGTTTGGCATATGTTCTTATTACCAAATGTGCTGGATTACTTTGTGAATAGCTTTATCAGCACTGCTACCACCATATTTTTACTGGTATCATTCGGGAGCAAATCCACTTTGGGCGGATGTTTGTCGATGTGCGCTTAAATTGTTTTGAGGCGTGCGCATTCAATAAGTCGTCTTCCCTTCATGTCGATGAGGAAGCCATAGTCTTCAATGAAGTTGGCCCCGATGATTGGAGAACTTACATCGGCTATTGTGAAGGTCCACATGAACGGTGTTGAAAATTCCAACTTCAGTTTTACTGACCTTTTGCCCAATGTTCGACTCCGTGAACCATTGGATGCCACCAATTTTTAGGAGGCGTCGTTGGAACTAAGGTCTGGGGTTGTTGGTGGTATTACTGAGACACCTGTGCCGGTGTCAATAAGAAAAGCGCTTTTGTTTATGTTGTCGTGGGTCTTCAAATGCTCGATTGTGCGGTGGGGGGTCGCTACGTGTGGAAGTTCCGTGCACAGTTTTGTGAATGGAAGCAGGGTTGTCGGCAATTTTTTGCGCTCCGTCCATAATGCTGATGGTACCAACAAAGCTGATCATCTGATTCTCTGATGCGGCATGTTGGTGATGCTTGCTGCTGCGTAGACCACGTGCGATGTGTTTCGTGTCGCAAAGTTGATCGCTATTGGTTTCTCCGAGCTGGAAATGCGTCCTCGAGCTTCGTCATCAGGTGGCTAAGGATGCGCACTAAGGAGGTGAAATTGCATAGCTTACTTGTGATTCGCAGTGTTGGTGGGATGATGTGCCGCGACTGACTGTCGGGTGACCTCGTGCACGCGATCAGTGATCGTTGCGAGATCAGAAAGTTGGGTGTCGTTAGCCGATATGATGCTCCTATATGTGACGTCGAGGCGGTTGAGCCACATCTGTTGGAGCAGAGTATCGGGCACATTTCCGTTGGCGAGCGTGCGCATCTGGTTGAGGAGCTATGATGGGCGCTAGTATCCTAGCTCGATATCGGACTGTAACTTTTGAATACGCTGTTGGGCCAAGTCAGCGTGGACGGCAAATAGGGCCTTTTTCAGGGCTTTGTACTTGTTGTCGGATGGGGGGTTCGGTACTTTGCTACGAACCTGTTGCATCGTCTTCGAATCGAGTTCTCCACAATTTAGTGGTGTCGTAGGTTGCTCGGCTAGTGGTGAAGTTTGCGTCTACCTGGGTGAACCAAAGCTTCACGTCCGCCCACCATAAGGGTGGAACTCTGAACGCAACACGTGCCATCCCTTCCGTGTCGTGGGCCTCTTCCTTCGATACATCATAGTGTAAATATTGGATACGCGCGGATGTGTGTCGTCGGCGGTATCCGGGCACAACATAGTTATGCGTGTTTGCTTCGGCGACAAAGTTACGTGTCCCCACGATATCATGAATATGGATCATGCATGCAAACTGTGCATGGCCCGAGGCGCATAAGCATGTATGTTGGATAGATGGTTGGCCCGCCACAAGCCCAAAACAATACTCTGCCACGAAGACATTCGCAAGATTATCGCTGATGAAAACGGGATTAGGGAAATATGGGCATCATGTTTCAAGAACCTCCTTAATCCTCTTCACAGCTCTAGAACATTGGAGCCTATAGATATCCCCGAAGAGTTTCCATTGGCTCCATCAACTCTAGCTGGTTTGTTTCATCATCAAAGCCCATCAAAATAATAAAGCGTCGAGCATAGATGAAATTCCAGTAGAGCTCATTAAATATGGTGGCAGTGGTGCTCAAATTGCGATCATAAAGTCATCCAGCATATTTGGCAACAAGAACTCATGCTGAACAAGTGGCGCTAATCAATTATAAAAAAAGTAAGTAGTAAGAGTGCGAACGCTATAGAGTCATATCACTACTTTGTACGGCGTACAAAATATTTTCAAGGATTATAGAAAATAAAGTTAGATCATACACTAAGAGCAATATTGGGGAGTATCAAGGTGGTTTTAGAGCAGAGAGACCAATTGTTTATAGTCGTGTATATACTTGAAAAATGCTGCGAGTCCAACATAGACGTATACCAAATTTTCATTGACTCTAAGCAAGTATACTGCCAAAATAACGAGAACTAGCAATGAAAGAGATGAAATACGCTGAAAAACACCGCTCGGAAATAAAATATTTTACTGAGTTTTGAGGATTTTAAAGACCAGCTGCAACCACAGGAAAACAAATCTCCAATTATATAAATCTTTGATAAAACCTGTGCTATGCTATGGGTGTCAAACATGAACCCTAACCCAATCGTTTGGGAGACGGCTCCTGAGGCAATTAATTGGGACAGAGGCCACGTGAATCGTATGGACGAACAACGGATACCCAAAAAGGTATTTGTTGGTAGAACTGTGGGCCGGAGACCAGTAGGGAAACTGAGGAATCACTGGTCTAACTCAGTCGACGAAGACAGTACATAGCTGCTCGGATTATGGAATCGGAGGACGCGGTCGATGGACTGAGACAATTAGAGGCACTATTGGCAGGAAGTGAAGACCCTAGAAAGGATGTAGTGCTATGAAGAAGAAGAGGACGAAGCAAGCATACAGCAGTAGTAATTGTACTGTTCCAAATAATGTTTATGAAGTCCGCGTGAAGTAGTGGTTACTTTTTTTATTTATTTATTTATTCAGGTAAATAACAGTCATTTACAAATATATATATACAAATTTACAGCACAAATAGACCTAGTATTACCATAACTATATAAAAATTCTTTATCAAAAAATTCAAAAGTGACGAAAGTTACAGACATTATCGAATTAACAGAAGAAAAGGAAAAAGCTACAAAATTAACAATGTGAATATTCAATCATTACCGTTATTTCATTAACGGAGCAAGCTACGCTAGTTTATCAATTCCACACTTTCTTCTTATACATATTTAAATTACATGAAAAAATACCGACTTCATTTAGTTTGTCATTATAAAAAGTACATTAACGCCTGAGGAAGGTATTCTTAGCATAATTGGTGCGACAGAAAGGCAAGTAAAAAGTGTCATTGGAACGTGATGAAACAGATCGCGGAATTTTGATCTGAATTGAATTTAACAAATCAGAGCAGTTTATGTGATAATTAATAATTTTATATAAGAACACGGAATCCAAATAATTACGTCTAGAGGATAAGAGCTGTAGATTGTGCCTAGATACACTCTCTTCGTAATTTGTGCATGCATATCCCATGCGATAATCAAGAGATTTCAGAAACTGTTTTTGCACTTTCTCAATTTTTTGAATATGAGTACCATATTGCGGTGACCAAATAACACCTCCTCAAGGATGCTACGAACATATGTATTATAAAGAATTTTCAATGTGTCGGCTCTTGAAAAGGGCTTACTTAATCGAAGAATCAGTCCTAGACGTTTAAAGGCCTTAGATACCATGTTGTCTAAATGCAGATTGAAGAAGAGCCTTGAATCTAAAATCAGACCTAGATCTCTAACCTCATTAATCCGGTTAATCGGCACTTCCGAGATTGTATATACATAAGTTATGATATGACGCTTTCTTGAGAAAGTTATTACACTGCACTTTCCTGCATTTAAAAACAGTTGATTCGCATTGCAGTATTGTTCACACTGCCTGAGATCATGTTGCAATGTCTCAAAATCGTCAAATGTCTTGTGCCATCCGCATACAGTAAATGATAAGAGTTGGAAAAACAAGTACCAATATCATTAACGTATAAGTTGAACAAAATTGGACCAAGGTGTGATCCTCGAGGAATTCCTGAGGGTACCTCCAAGAAGTTTGAACAATAACCTCTTAATGCAACCGCTTGGCTTCGATTAATTATGTACGAACAGGTCCATCTTAACAGATCACCATGTATACCAATTTTCGAGAGCTTCTTCATAAGAATAGCACGGTTAATTTTATCGTACCCAGAATCTAGAGCATTAAGTAAGAAGTCGGTGTACAGCGTTAAACTAGTATTGACACTTCGGCCGATTAAAAATGCATGTTGTTGTGAAGCAATAATATGACCCATTTGTGAGTTAAGATTATTAACAACGATTTTCTCTTATATTTTGCCGAAAATGTTTAGCTTAGAAATAGGTCTGTATTGTTTGATATCTTGCTTATCGTTCCCTTTTGGACTCAGAGTTATGATTGCTTTTTTCCAAATGCTAGGAAAAGAACCTATAGATAGAGACTTATGGTATATTATACTGAGGGGGATAGAAAGCTCTTTACTAAGTTTTTTTATTAGAGAAGGATGCACACCATCACAGCCAGCGCCCTTTTTTACATCTAATAGCTCAAATTGTTTCACAACTATGTCCTGCGTGATAACTATGGATGAAATATCTACTATGGGTAAATTATCTTCATGAGCTGTAAAGAGGTTCATCTCAGTATCTGACTGAGGAACGAAAACAGAGTTAAAATACTCAACAAACATAGTGCAAATAGTTGCTACGTCACTCGAAACAATGTTATCAAGTTTCATTTGTGCTGGCATATTATTATGATATGTCTTTGAATTGATGAAACTCCAAAAGTAATTAGGGGCGCCAGCGATGTTATTTTCGGAGAAATTAATATATTTTCTATAACACTCTCGTTCAAGGTAATTAACGCGGGATCACAAATCATAAAAGAGCTGATAATCTCGAGCATTTTGATATCTCTTCAGATTTCGAGAAAACCAAGGCGGATAGTGTGATTTCGATTTCACAAATCTCCGGGGAATATCATTGTTCATTAAATTGTTGAAGAACTGATAAAAGTGTGTTCCGCATCCCACGGTGTTACTTGGAACTCCCACGAAAAATGATCCACCAGCAAAACTTCGAACGTTTTTCACTTGCACAGGAATTTTCGACACCAGGTTCACTACCGCAAAAAACCCGAGTGCGCAAGTTCTAAAACTTTTATGCCTTTCACCCTAACGAGGGGCATATGGTGATTTACCGACAACTGATTTCTTCCATTCTCTACGAACGTTTCTTTTCCCTCCACATTTCCCCAAATTGCAATACTGGTTGGTCCAAAACCAGATGGTCAGCAACATTCAACATTTTCGTAACAAGTCGATCAGCAACAATGTATTCCCTAATATTTTGCAACAAAGTTGCACACAACATTGATCATAAATTGGTTCAGATTGTCAGTAGCACAAGATGGTAAGTAACAACTGCTAAAGATTGCTCAAAGATGGTCAAGTGCGTGTACTTCCTTTTCCGCTTGTCATGATCGAGACGTCATTTGTATGAATTTCCCATAGACCATGGGTTAGCGCGAGACTTATCTTTACTGTGTGTTTGGGTTCCTGTGTGTATTTTGCTTGTCTAACATATGCTTTTGTATAGCATGGATTATATTCTAGAGATCTAGAACAGTCAGCTTTTACTTGTTCCATAGGAATTCATAAGTGGCTGCACGATCTTGAAAGACTATTGTCAAATCCATTTTATTTGTGGATGGACATGTTTTATCACTTAATCCTGTAATCAGTGGCTTCATCGTCTTTTCTATTCCTGAAACAAATATTTCCTTCATTTTTGTACTGTTGAGCTTAAGCTAGAGGCGTGAGTCTCTTCTTTCCTGTTGTTTGTTTCTCATTACGTGGTGGATCTTTCTCGCTAGCTGATGGTGTCGAGTTTCTACCAATTGAGATTTATTTATCTTTTAAACTTTTGACGATTCTGTTTCTGTTTTTCTGTTGAGTCTATTGTGTCTTCGGGTGATGTTTTTGATTGTTTTCTGTAGATATAATAGCTCATTCCAACTGCTACGTGTGTGCTGATAAGAAGAGCCAGCTTCCAACTAGGAAATGGTTGTGAGGTTGTACTGCCGGTAATCATTACCGTAAGAAAAGTCGATACCAATCAGAGTTCCAAGCAGCTCCAGAATTCAATACAAGGAAAATCAATTGCACCAATCCTTCGTCCAGCGTCTTCATGGTGAATAAGAATCAGCCCAATTCAACAACGGAATTTGATTTATTAAGCTGTCATTATCGTACTTGGTCTTAGCCATAGCTACTCTTTTCTTCCAGTTGTGTCAACCGGTAGCTCCCATGATTACATTCGTCGTTGCAGCATTGTGTGCGCATGGTGCTTCGGTGGGTGTTGGAGCTTGGTTAAACTAACCCTACAGTGTAAACTAAATCGTTGCGTGTATAACATCTTGATTACGATAAATTTGATCGAGATTACAGTAGTTTATATTAACTTAGCCTAGAACGGATTGGAGCCCTTTTAACCTTACAAAATCTTAATGTTTTTGATGAAAGATTAATTTTAAATAACTCGAAGTGTGTGAAATGCAACATTCTTTTTTGCACTCCCTATATTTCTCAGGTGACAACTTTATATTTGGGCAGTCCTAATAGATAAAAGGGCTCACAGCAGCCAGGAATCTCAGGGCTAAGGCATTTCTTGTCTAGTAATTCACTTTCCTCCTACCCTTCCCGTTGAAGGAGGGATCCGGCAGCTTGAATGTGCCCCACGCTGAACAAAAAGAGATCTGGTCAAAAGTAAGGTGACAAATAGCTCCTGGCTAGGTTCTTAGGTTGACGGGGGAGGTTTTTAGTAGGTAGTCTAGTCACTGACGAGTAGAGGAGCCCCACACTCAGTGGCATTCACCTCTCATAGGTGTCTGACTCCAGCTCATAGTGTCTGACTCCAGCTGTATTAAAAAATGTTGGTACACGATGAAGTGTGTTTTCTCCTTTTTCATGTAAATTATGATATACATTATGCTATAAAAGCATTTTCGATTGTAGAAGAGATTTGAATTTCCAAGTCTTTTGCCGAAATGGGCCGAAAGCTCCCTGGAGCTAACTACTACAAATGCAAATTTTCAATGGAGAATTTGTATTTTAAAAAGCTTTGGTGTTGATTTGTTGAGAAGCTGATGTATTGTTGGTTTTCTTGAAGGCCTTTTTAATCTTAGATGTGAAGGCGTTGTGGTCTTTGCACTTCCACATGAAGGACTTGAGGTTTTCGGATGCGGTTTGTGAAGTAGAGTAGGAGTTGGGGTTTTTGTACTCGGGAGTATAGATGGATGAGAATGGGATTCTTCAGACTTGGTTCATGTGGTTGTGGCGAAACTGAAGTTTTTGGACTGATATGGGTGAAATAATCAGATACTATTAATCTTTGGGGAAGGCCGCCCCACGCAACGTCATGAACTACTGGTGTATTAGCAAAAAACCAGCCCAAAATAATTAGAATACTATAAAATAGAATACTACAGACAAATTTACCTTAAGAGTCCATAATAAAATTATTGTACTCTGCTTGTTATTATTTGATCAAAAACAATTTTTTTTGTAGTTGGGAGGATCAAACATTTATATTGATAATTAAGTAGGTGAGCATTTACGAATATTTAGTCGGTTGGCCAAGTTCGACAATCGATATATTTAGTTTTTTAATGGTTTTATATTATCATGCAGCACGTTTTTGGGTGTTTAGACCTGTCTGTCCGTCTGTCCGTTGATGCGTTACAGCAGTTTTAATCCATAACCATAGCAGCTATGAGCACAAAACTTGGTTAGTATACCAGAAACACTTACTATTAAATTTTTTACAAAGGTTTATAAAGGTGTTTGAGATGTACAGACGAAGAATAGAAGAAAAGATCAAAATCAAGCTCTTGGGATTCTACTTTGCACATTTTATAATATGCATATGCAACGTCGCCTCCGATGCAACAAACAGGAACAAAAGTAGTAAATGAAACATCAATTAGCCAATTTTTCGGCTTTATAAAGTAAGTTGAAGTTTATACACCGCCAACAGACGGATCGTTTTAATTAGTGCAATCGTTTAATAACTATAAAACACCTTCCATCAATAGACGGATTTATTCACTGTTCTACACAAATCTTTTATTTTAACTAAAATTTTAAGTCGTGAACTTTAACATTTTTGGACCGCCGAGCCGGATCTCCGGCAACAATCGTCCAATTTAAAATTTGAAAGTATCATGCAAATGGGCAACCGGGAATCAGTGTTGGGCGTTGTGTGTTACGAGTGTTCATAAAAAAGAACTTGAACAATAAATTAATCATCTTGGTTCAAAAACGGAAATGTAACAGCAAGTAAATGAATATTGACATTTTTGTGGTCCCAATCCTCCGGTCAAATGGAGAAATTATATAAGAAGCTACAGTTGTTAGTGGCTGAGGTCACTCGCTGTCAAGTTAATTTTCAAAAGCCAGGGTCAACCCGTCAAACGGAAACATACTATATATTAGCAAATTCGAAGAAAAGCTAAACAGGATGCATGAAGAATTTCTTGAAAAACATACAGAAATTAAAGATTTAGTGTCAGCAGAAGAAACAACTAAAATTCATAATTATTTCGTAAATGAGATGCTAAGCGAGTATGAAGAAGGATTGTTTCTATTTCAAGCGGGGCTAGAGGAGAAGAAAATGAAAACATTGGAGCCAGATGATTACCAAATCGACAGTCAGAGAAGGACAAAAGATAAATTAGAATTAAATCCACGGATCGAAATTCCCAAATTCTCAGGGAAATATGATGAGTGATTTCCTTTTCGGGAATTATTTGGCAGCTTAGTGCGTGAGAAAGTCTCTGTGAAAGGTGCAGACAATGCATTAATTAAAATGCAGTATGAGCATTGAGCCTCAACAATTGCTGAGACAATATACAGTAATGAAAGCTAATTATGATATAGCTTGGGAATGTCTTAAAGAGCGATACGACGATCCCAAAGTGCTATGGTCATACCAGTTTCGAAATATTTTTTCAAATTCCATCAAACGATTACTCGGTAGAACTTGTGATTGTGTACAAGTGTACAAGCCATCCAGCAAATACGAGTGTCAGACGTGTGAGATGCAGTTTTCATCTACTACTACCACACAGAGCCTCCCGCCAGCAAACAGACAACTCTGCGAACAAATACTAGTAATCAATTTGTCAATTTTTTGGCTTTATAAAGTTAGTTGAAGCTTATACACCACCAGCAGACGGATCGTTTTAATTAGTGTAATCGTTTAATAATTATAAAATGCATTCCGCCAAGAGACAGATTTATTCACTGTTTAACATAAGTATTTTATTTCGACTAAAATTTTAAGTTGTGAACTTAAACAAGGGGTCCCCGCTTATAGGTGGGCGAATCTTGAAAAATAAGTTTTTACCAGTATCAAGCGAAAGCTTTTGATTAGAATTTTCCAAAATAGGTCCTATAATAGTAGTATTTACGTCAGAATAGCGGGAGGGAGCGTATGATTTTCTGCCCCCTTGCGATTGGGCACCTGTGTTTCAAAAGCGATGAAAAAATCATGAGGCTAAGTCTTTATGAGTACACCAACAACAAATACCTTAGAAGTCGAAATTCGCTAACCTTTGTTAATAAAAGTATGATTGATAAATTTCATTAGTTTCTCAATTAAATCGCATAGGTACCCTTACATTCAATAAAATTCAGTATTAAGGTAGTCATTCTAGTATAAGATCCTTGTATTCTAAAAAGTGGAAATACGTTCAAGAGAAGTCCCGGTCTGAATTCTACGTCTAGCACTCGTTGCGTGTAGACGTGTTTTTAATTCGCTCCTGTCAAGAATTTTTAAATTAGAATAATTTTTAAAAAACGTCAATTACAAAGTAATTTTATAAAGAAACTTATTACATCGTCGAACTATTCGAACAATTTATCGAGTATCTTGACTTTACCTGCGAGAAAGTTTCAAGAAAGAAAAAAGTTTTTTTCACCGGGGGGATGGAGGAGCCCGACGGCTTCCCACCGCTGGGGGACCCAGAGCCAGGCATTTTGAAAATTACAAATGATAAAATAAACAAGCGGAAAAATGAACAAGACAATTGTGAGCATGAAAAGCGAATTACGATTTCAAGCGAAGATTATGAAAAAGTAACCATGGAGAATACAAGGGTTACGAAACAAAATGACGAATTAAAACTCCGGATACAGAGTTTAGAAGATATGGTCTGGACGTTGTCAAATGGGAACAAACAAAAAGCGAAGCCACAGAATACGTCCGGCCAAGAAGAGCCGATACTAACTAAGAAGAATGAAAAACAGGAAACAACAAGCAAGACCAACGGGAAAGGAGTACCAACATATAAAACGAAATCGCAAGATATGAGCGCAGGAGGAGCGAACGACAGTGCCAATTATTATGCGGTGCTGTCTGCAATGCACGAAGAAATGGACGTCGAGAGCAACGATAAGATAGGTAATATTGATAGCGATAATAATTTCATTAAATATTTAAAATTAAAAAATAAGCAAAAGGAGAAGAAGCCAACCGGTGTGTCTGCTGGTCCTCCTAATAAAATTAATGTGGTAAATGAAAAAGTTCCTCCAATAAACGTTTTTGGGCAGCGTGGAGGAGATATGGTTCGGTTATTGGCAGCCGAACATAAAATCAAAAACTTTGAAATTAAGAGAGTGACGGGTGATAAGCTCTCGATCAAGACAAAGACACTGGCTGACTTCAAACAGGCGAAAGATGCTCTTAATAGTGTCCAAGCTCCCCACTTTACATATACGCCAAAGGCGGAAAAAAATCAGACCTTCCTGTTGAAGGGCCTGGACTGTGGGGAGAATACAGTTGATCTCGTTGAGATGTTGCAGGAAGCAGCACCAGCTGTTAAGTTCATGTGTGTGAAAAATTTTGCTACAAGGAGATCAACTGTAGAAGGTAAAATATTACCATTTTATTTGGTCCAAATTTCCAACGACAGCAGTCCGAGTGCCCTCCAACAGATGAGGTACTTAAACTTTAGAGTTGTGAGGTGGAAACGCCTCCAAAAAACTGAGGTCAACCAGTGTTACAGGTGTCAACGATTCGGTCATTCGGCTGCCAATTGTGCAATGCACTATCGCTGTGTTAAGTGCAAAGATATCCACGCCCCCGGTGAATGCAAATTGGCTCAGGTGGAGCCAAAAGAAAAATTGTATTGTGTTAATTGCGGTACATTTGGTCATCCAGCATCATACCAAGGATGCCCTCGGTATCAAGATGCAAGAGCTAAATTTTCCCCAAAGCAAATCAAAGTAAATCACAATCTGTTACCTCCCAACTTCATCAAACCCGGGGTATCATTTGCACTTGCTGCCAGAGGACCAGCAGACAACAATATAAATAAAATAAATAATGTAAGTTGCAATAATGAGCTGCTTCTTAAAATCTACCAGCAACTTGAATCGCTTTCAGATAGAATTAATAAGCAAGACCAAAAAATCAATTTCGTTTTTCAAAGTTTAGGTCAACATGCTCCAAAATAGTTTGTCATCCAGTCACATTCCCATGGATAGGATTCGTCTCATCTCGATCAACGTCAACTCCATTGTTACTATACATCGGCGTGATTATCTCCTTGAATTCATTGTTAAGCAAAAGCCTGACATCATGCTTCTCACCGAAACCCACCTCAATTCATGGCACTCCATGACATTCAAGGATTTTGAATTCGTAAGAAACGATAGGGTAATAGGTGATGGGGGAGGTGGCACCGGGATATTGGTTCGAAGACCCTATCGTTTCCAAAATATTGAAAAAGTTGAATTCATAAGCTTTGAATCTCTTGAAGTGTCCGTTATCAAAATTTCACTGCCAGGTGGGGATAACCTGTTCGTTATCTCTGCCTATGCAACTGGTGGAACTGTTCTCAGGCTCAAGGAGTATCTCAATTCCTTGTTTGAAATACTCGAATTGAACAGGCTTCATAATTATTATATTCTTGCTGGTGACCTGAACGCCAAGCATACATCATGGCTGAACGCCACCAATAATCCAAGAGGTGTATTCCTGAAATCGTGGATAACAGAGAACCAAATTGAATACAGGTGCAATCTATATGGGTCGGAGTTCCCAACATACCCTAGGACAAATTCATATTTGGATCTCTGCATTGCTGACGCAAGACTCGAATTCAACTTTAATAGTCCTCAACGGAAACTGCAGGTGCTTCCTTATGATAGCGACCATAATGCAATCGTAATGGAAATCAAACATGAAAGGGATGATTTCTTCCTCATTCCAGTTCAACACGAAAATCATCGGTTGAACTTCAAAAAAACAGACTGGGGAAAGTTTCAAAAGAAGTTTAATCGGGAGTACCAGAAGCAATGCCCCCTTCTGATGGTGGCAACTCTTGCTCAATGGTTTCTAATGACAGGAATCTAACTAACGATGAAATAGATGTCTATTTGTCGAAGTTAGAGAAGCTGACTTTGGAAACGATTGAGAAAGTAGTTCCCAAGATTAAACATCGAAACAATATGGAAGGATATGAAACACCAACCATCGCAAGGTTGGAAAGATTGAAAAGCCTTCTTCTCACACGCGTCAACAATATTTATCGACGATTTTTGGATTACAATCATCCCTCGTTGGCTTTGTTGAAATTACATCTGAAGAATGTCCGGAACTTAATCCGGTCATACTTCAGGAGTGAGGTCAGCAATCAATGGGCGGAAAAATTGAGGGGTATTAGCCCACAGGACCCAGACGGCGTGTTCACGAAAGTGAATAGCATATTCCGCAAGAAGTCTCGAGTGAAGGTATCGAATCTTGAAGTCACTAGTGATGAGATAAATCTTCTCGATAGGGCTGGTATCGAAATTGATAGTACGACTCCGGATAGAAATGGAAACAGGATCATTTGTGAAGGATTAGATAAACTTGCCCTGATTGGAACACATTTTGAATTGGTTCATCTACCAAACCCTGAGAGAGGGAATGAAATAGTTTCAGAGATCGTTGAAGCAAAAGTTTCCGACTTCAAGTCAAGCCTGAACGGCCAATCAATTCTTCATTTCAATGAAACATTGACATCTGACCTCACACCGAACTTGAATCTTATTGATTATTTTGTGAGCTATGAAGACTTGTGTTTCATATTTCGCAGGATAAACAACAAGAAATCATGTGGTACTGATGGTATTCCAAATGTAGTTCTCCGACATTTGCCGGAGGTTGCTATTAGGAATTATTGCATATTGTTCAACAACATGTTGAGCAATTCATATTTCCCAAATGAGTGGAAAAAGGCTAAGGTATTTCCAATCTTGAAGAAAGGAAAAGAATCTTCATGCCCGAAAAGCTATCGCCCAATCAGCTTGCTGCCTAACATCAGCAAGGTGTTTGAAGTGATACTCAACAGAGCATTAAACGCCCACATTGAGGAAAATGAGTTGATGACGAATTGCCAATTTGGTTTTCGTGCTAGGCATTCGACCACACATGCAATAACGAAAGTAACCTCAGACATCTGTTGGAAACTAAATGATAGACAATGTGTTGGAGCATGTCTCATTGATATGGAGAAAGCCTTTGATACGGTATGGTTAGATGGACTAATTTTTAAACTCCTTCAGGACAAGTTCCCCAGACACCTTGTCGCCATGATGTGTAATATGTTATACGGGAAATCGTTTGTCGTAACTGATGGAAATCTGACAACAATGCGCGAGTTCAAGGTCTTGAATGGTCTACAGCAGGGAACAGTTACTGCACCTCTGCTCTTTTCAATCTTTATTCGCAAGCTATTGAACGGCTTTGATTTTAACGTCTCGCCAACGCGATCATTGGTAGCGTTTGCTGATGATCTGATCATCTTTACGGCAGACCGAAAAGCTACAATAGTTCAGAGCAATCTCCAAAAAATGTTCAATGATGTACAGCTGTACACTGACAATTGGCGAATGAAAATCAATGTGCAGAAGTGTGAAACAATCTTGTTTCGGACAACACTGCGGGGGGTCAGTCAAGACCTGAAACGTAATTGGAAAGATTTCCACATCATGGCTGGTGAGGGTAGTCTTGAACGGGTTCCACATAAATCCTATGTTCGATACCTCGGTGTTTATCTCGATCAGTATCTGTACTATACTGAACATGTGAAAATCATGCTCAGTAAGGCACTTAAAGTAGTCATGGCCCTTCGAAAACTCTTTCATTCCAGATACATTGATCAAAAGGTCAAAATTATCTGTTACAAGACACTGGTTAGACCAGTTTTGACATACGGATGTCAGATCTGGTACAACCAGAGCGCTAGTACTATGGAAAAATTAAGAGTTTTCGGAAGGAAATGTCTTCGTGCATGTACTGGTTTGTACAGAAAGCCTGAGACTGATTGGAAACATTATATATCGAATAGAAAAATTTATCAAACTGCTGAAGTGACTAGAGTCGATATCTTCATATTGAAACTTCTGCGGAATCATATCGCAAGATCTGTGACTGTGAGTGAAAACCCTTGGATTTCACAGCCGTTCCACCCTACAGACGGGTATATAGCGACTTGCCTCGCTACTGGCTTCATTCCTCCAGAAGCATTCGTGTATTTGGACATGAATCGATATGTTTTTGATTCTGACGGCGTCCCAGTCATATAGCACATATATCGACGGGCCACCGATAAGAAGATAAAATATCCTCCGAATTTGAGTTCACGAGACCAACAATTCCAATGGTGATACTCATTTGCTAGATTCGTTGAAGCTGATCGAGTTGAGACGGGGCAATCTAGGTATTGGTGGCTGAATGACAATGTCTAAATTATTCGTGTGTATTTTCAGTTTTGGTGTTTTTCGTTATTGAGTTTTTGAGTTTCAGCTCATTATTGCTACATTTAGTGTTGTTGTTTATTTTTGTTAAAAATTAGGTATAGGCTAGGTTTATATTATGTTTATTATATTAGGTTAGAGATAAGGTTAAACGCTTAGGTTACGAACATTGTTATAGATTTTTTTAAGTATAAGATAAAGTTTTTGATAGCATTTATTAGAATTAAGTTGAAACATATTAGGTGTAGGATCAAAGTTTACTGTAGTGTTAAGATTATAAATAATTTTAGAATAGTGTTGGTTGGTTTTTTCTCCTTTTTCCAATTGAATTGTAAAAATATGTAGTAATCCATTGATTTGAATTTGCTATAGCTTTTTTTTTTAAATGTGATGAATGATAACGTACAAATTTAGAGAGCCATTTGGGCCATTAAGTTTTTTATTGTTATTGTTTGGAATTTGCTTCATATTCTTTTAAAATTTATAACGATTAGTATTAAATAAAGCGCTTTTGACTTTGACTTTGACTTTGAGCGCAATTCTGGCTACCCAACTTTTTTAGCTTTTAAAGGCAGTAAGCTTTGCAAATTTTTTTGATATTCATTATATGTTTGCTCTTTTAACCTAAATATGACTCATATAAGATAAAAATCGAGATAATGTTATACTCTGTCTCTAATCGAAAGCTGTAGAGCTGAAGCAAAAAAAAAAATGAAATACAATTTTTCGAACCGTAAACAGACAAGGCACATTTCATAGCATAAAGTAATCGGCCTGCAACAGAACAAAATCAAATTATTTCATAATTTGTTGAAATAATCAGCCACAAGGGATACGTTCTTCTTCTGTCCTTTGCCTTTTCTAAAAAATATCGCATATACGAGCTATAGCAGCCCATCACATTGGCTACCACACTCAAAAGCTTATTTCAAATCAAAGTTAACTCGTAAATTTTCCCAGAATATTTCAAAAGTACCATGTATTCACCAGATACATAAAGTTACAGTATTAAATGAGCTTTATGAATTCTATCTGCTGCTTCAACGCAATAAAATTAGTTATGTTAACATGCTTCTAAATAAAGAAAGAAAACTAGTTTTCGGTGCCAATAGTGGTCTTTGCAAAGTTTAGTAGAGGTACTGTATTGCCGCTAAGAATCTTCTAAAAAGATAAGCCACTAATGAATAATTTGATTTTAACGTTTACCATCCCAGAAGTGGCTGGAATAGATGAATTCAATATACAATAGTATATAATGACAATTGGAAAACAAGTAAATTAACTAATACTCGTGTAAAATCTTTCATACAAAAATTAAACTTACCCTTAAATCAAACATGCGTGCCCCCAACATACTACTCTCAAAATGTAATCTTTGATTAACAACTGCACGAGTGTGAAGGTCCTGAGGATATAACGAATCATCCTCTGCATATTTCTCGACTAAATAGGTTATAATCGCGTGACTATCCCAAATGTATTTACCATCATCCTCCAAAGTTGGAATGGTGTGTTGTGGATTCATTTTTAGGTACTCTTCCGTCATGTGTTCTTTATTGAAAGGGTCAACTACTTTAAATTCGTAGTCCAAATCAATTGCGTGGGCGGTTAGAAGAACTGAACGTACATAGGGACTGAATTGTAGACCGTAAATAATTGGTTTTGCCATTTTTGGTTCACACACAAACTGAACACTTTTCCGCGATTCTTAGATTCGAAACAAAGCCGAGCGACTAACCAGAAACACGATAGTCTCAACTTTTAATACTAATTTTATGGGTCGATATTACAAGCTTTCTATGTGTTAGTATTTCAAAGATTTTTATGTCAGATTCAGTCTAATTGTGTTTTAATTGAGGAATGACGCTGCAATAGAAGTTATGCATTCATATATTACACTCGTATATGGACACCTATTATTCATATGCTATAAGTAATGATTTTAAGCGGCAAATTGTAATTTTGTATACATGTACAAGTAATATGGAAGTATTACAATAATTAGGTATTAAAGCACGCGAAAAGCTCGTTTATACTCGTAGCTTTTATTTGAGTTTTAAAATTGAGAACTTATTGATTGTAGCATTATATGTATTTAGCTTATTTATTCAACGAGATTAATAAACATTTAAATTTTTTTTTCAAAGTTAAGTAGGTAAATATTATGATTTCTATAGCTTTTAATTTACGGGCGGCGAGTTTTTCAAGCAAGAAAAATCACTACCCTTATGTGTCCGTCTCAGTATGTAGTCAGCATTCCACCATGCGTATATGAAAATACGAGTAGGTCAAAGTCAAAGTCAAAAGCGCTTTATTCAATACTAATCGGTATAAATTTTCAAAGAATATAAAGCAAATTCCAAACAATAAACATCCAAAAACTTAATCGCCCAAATGGCTCTCTAAATTTATACGTTATCATTAAACATATTTCTTCAAAAAAACTCTAGCAAATTCAATTAATTAAAATTATTTCCTATTTTGAAAATCAATTGGAAAAAGGAGAAAAAACCAACAAACACTGTCCTAAAATTATTTATAATTTTAACACAACAGTGAACTTTGATCCTACACTTAATATGTTTTAACTTAATTCTAATAAAATGCAATCAAAAACGTTATCTTATACTTAAAAAATTCTATAACAATGTTCCTAACCTAAGCGTTTAACCTTATCTCTAACCTAATATAATAAACACAACATATACCTAACCTATACCTAATTCTTAACACAAATAAACAACAATACTAAATGTAGCAATAATGAGCTGAAACTCAAAAACTAAATAACCAAAAACATAAAAAACTGGAAATCAACACGTATAATTTAGACATTGTCATTCAGCCACCAATACCTATATTGCACCGTCTCAATTCGATTAGCTTCAACGAATCTAGCAAATGAGTATCTCCATTGGAATAGTTGGTCTCGTGAACTCAAACTTGGAGGATATTTTATCTTCTTATCGGTGGCCCGTCGATATATGTGATATATGACTGGGACGCCGTCAAAATCAAAAACGTATCGATTCATGTCCAAATACACGAATGCTTCTGGAGGAACGAAGCCAGTAGCGAGGCAAGTCACAATATACCCGTCTGTAGGGTGGAACGGCTGTGAAATCCAAGGGTTTTCACTCACAGTTACAGATCTTGCGATATGATTCCGAAGAAGTTTCAGTATGAAGATATCGACCCTCGTCACTTCAGCAGTTTGATAAATTCTTCTATTCGATATATAATGTTTCCAATCCGTCTCAGGCTTTCTGTACAAACCAGTACATGCACGAAGACATTTCCTTTCGAAAACTCTTAATTTTTCCATAGTACTAGCACTCTGGTTGTGCCGGATCTGACATCCATATGTCAAAAGTGGTCTAACCAGGGTCTTGTAACAAATAATTTTGACCTTTTGATCAATGTATTTGGAATGAAAGAGCTTTCGTAGGGCCATGACTACTTTTAGTGCCTTACTGAGCATGATTTTCACATGTTCAGTATAGTACAGAAACTGATGGAGATGAACACCGAGGTATCGAATACAGGATTTATGTGAAACTCGTTCTGAACTACCCTCGCCAGCCATGATGTAAAAATCTTTCCAATTACGTTTCAGGTCTTGACTGACCCCATGCAGCGTTGTCCGAAACAAGATTGTTTCACACTTTTGCGCATTGATTTTCATTTGGAAATTGTCTGTGTACAGCTGCACATCATTGAACATTTTTTGGAGATTTCTCTGAACTTTTGTAGCTTTTCGGTCTGCCGTATAGATGATCAGATCATCAGCAAACGACATACGAGTAAGTGTATCATCTTGCATGCCGTAAAAGCCATCGATTGAACGAAATTTCTACCCGACTAGATAATAACATACCAGCTTTAAAAATTTTTGAATATTTAAAAAATTAAAATAACCAGAAGAAACCGACTTGCCAGTCTACCAGTCCCTCAGGCAAAGTATGCAACAAGGCAGGAAATGTTCCGCGAATAAATGTACTCGGGCAATGCGGTAGCAATATGGTTCGATAATTGGCAGCCGAAGACAAACTAACAATTTCAAAACTAGAAGAATAAACGCAGACAAAATAACAATAAGAATGAAATCACTGGTTGACTTCAATTCAGTCAAAAATGCATAGAATTCTGAGAAGGTTCCACACTTCACTTATACCTCAAATGGTGAAAAAGTCGGATCTTTCTGTTGAGCGGGCTGGGCTGTAGAGAGGATATGGTCGATGTCCTTCAGATACTTAAGCAAACCGCATCACCGGTCGGTTTTATTTCCGTTAAAAACATTACAACAAGGATATCGACCGTCGAAAAAAAAATTATATTTCTTTTAGTTCAAGTTTCTCATAAAGGCAGTCCAATTGCCCTTCAACGGATAAGATACTGAACCTCAGAATGGTGAAGTGGTAAAGCCCCTCAAAAAAGAAGTCAACTAGTCCTACCGATGTCAGTGATTTGGCTATTCAACTGCCTGTTATGCCATGCCCTACCGATGCGTTGAATGCAACAAATTTCATGCCTCCGGTGACTGTAAATTGTCCCAGACAGAGTCTAAATAAAAACTGTACTGCATCAACTGCGGTGTACTTGGTCATCCAGCATAATCTTGAGGATACCCCCAATATCAAGGTGCAAAATTTAATTTTATTCCAAATCAAACGCAAGTATAATACAGTGTGATACTTTCTAGCTTCATCAAGCCTGGGGTATCATTTTCACTCGCTAATAGAGGACCAGCAGACAATAGTGTAAAAAATGTAAACAGCAACAATGAGCTGGTTCTTAAAATCTACCAACTAATTAATTCCTTACCTGGAAAATTGACAAACAAGATTCAACATTAAATTTATTATTCAATGTTTAGATCTCTCAAATGCCTCAAAATAACTTGCCATTCAGCCAAATTCCCATGCATGAGCTTAATCCCATCTCGATCAACGTCAACTCCGTTCTAACTCTACGTCGACGTAACTACCTCCTTGAATTCATTGTTGAGAAAAAGCCTGGCATCATGTTTCTCACTGAAATCCACGTTAATTCACGGCACTCAATAGCGTTCAAGGATTTTGAATTCATAACAAACGACAAGGTAAACGGTGATGGGGGAGTGGTACCGGGATATTGGCTAGAAGACCCCAGTATTTCCAAAATATTGGTCTTGAAAATTTTTAATTTTTTTCACTATAAGGTGGGAATAAGCTGTTCGTAACCTGGGCCTATGCAACTCGATGAAACATTCTCAAATTCAAAGGAGTGTACAATTTCTTGTTTAAATTATGTAATGAGATAAGAGTGGTTAAAAGTCTGTGGAGAAGTGCAGCGATGGTTTCCTGCCTATGTGAAAGAGTCGGGTGGGATCCGCTGAGATTGGTCTCGCCTAATGACGCGTGAGTGCGCTGGCGGGCTAGGATTGCGGTGTCGTGGGGCGGCTTCTTTCCCCCCAGCGCAATGACCGACTACAAACAAATTTTCCACTCACGAATTGAAAGGGTTGGAACGAATATCGACCGAAGTCGAGAATGAGGTAACCTACTAACGGTCAAAAATTGCTGACTCAAAGGACAAACCGGGCGTGCAGAAAACTTGAACAGACTTCGCCGTCACCGACGATACTTATGGCCCTCAAATAAGAGTGGGGCATCCAGGTGAAAGCGGTGCCCCCTCGCACGCTCCCAACCGGATTAAGATACAAATGCAAGCGTGGCCATATCTTCCATTTAAGTGAAAAACTCATACAAACATAATTCGAATGAAATTTCCCCTTAAATAAAAAATTTGAACGTGGCAAATTTATGTCATAGTATTATGTGAGGCAATCACATAACACTATGCCATAAATAGGCACGCGGACGAAATGCCACCTCACCCTGCAAGAGCACCTCTAACGCTTCAAAAGGGGTGAGCTCGCCCGGTGGCTAGCTCATTATAGTGGAGGGGCCGGCCAACTTGGCGGGTCTTATACCCGGTCAGGATCTCAAAGTAGAATGGAAAGACCGGGTTTTTAGTTTAATTTTCCATTTTTTTATTCCATGTGATTTTTCCATTTATTTATTTACTTCGTTTGAAACAACACGCTCGAATTATGTGTAAGATCGTTTGAAACTATAACCTTTATTTACGAAAATATGCAATTTCATAAAACAGAGGTGAACAGCAAATACTAGAGCCGACCCGTAATTTTTCTAAATTCAACATGAGTTTGAATATAAAAAAATATTTAAGGTTATCACACCAATTTGTGTTCAAGGATTCCTTAACGCTATAAGTAATGAGACTTAATTAAAAATTTTAAGCAAATATAAAATTTGAATTCTTTTAATAATACCAAAAAGATACTTACCCGGCATGCTCGCCGGGCGCCCGCTGGTGATGTGGGTGAATTGCAATGATGCTATGTTCTAGCCTTATTCATAGAATGACATGCAGACTGAATAATAAAATTTTAAACTTGACTTTATGTGATAAATAGTTAGGTGCGTGAAAAGTTAGCGTTAAAAAAAATTAAAACTAAGCTTTATTTTCTCCTCTTCTTGCGCCTTCTAAATGAATGTGGGCCTTTCAGGAAAATTACACTTTTTCTTCTAATGTTTAATAGATTATGTTGTGTTCACATCTTTTCTTTTTTTTTTAAATTCATCATTTCCATTCAAACTGCAGCAATCAATATGGAGTCAAATTCATTACTTTTAGTTAAATCCCGCACAGTTTCCGAACTTTCTCTGAATTGCCAAATATCAAAAACGGAATTGCATTACAATTCACATCAACACGACGCAAAACCTGATTTATCTAATCGTATAGGGAAACCCCTTTTTCTTTACCGATTTATTAGCCCTTTTCAAGATTATTTCCGCACTTACTTTTTCTTTAGGTTTCAAGCAAGCAATCTAGCACGGAATTTAAACATGAGGTGTATTTTCACGCAACTCAAAATAAACACATCCACTTTTAAGCACTTAACCATTTTTTTCTCTTTCAAACTTGTGTTAGCCCGTTTCCTTATTACTCAGACCCGAAAGCGGAAACACTACGTCATGTCGCGAACTAACCTCTTCGAGTAGCCTCATCAGCGCCAGCTAGTGCTGTTTAAATCAAACAAATTTTCTAAAAAATTTTGACAGAACATATGACTGTATTTTAAAATTCTATCAGTACTATGTCAATGATTTATTTTAAATATGAGGCCTCGAAGACATTAGCGAGCAAATATATGTATTTCGTTCACATTGGTATCATTTCGGCTGAGATACTGGTTTCAAGTTTTTTGGACAGCTGTTTGTGGAAATTTAGGACTACTAAGCAGCTGTTTCCGGTACGGGAAGTGCCGTCAGGTACGTTAATTGATTTCCTTATGGGCCTCATAAGAAGGCAACGGTTAGCCCAAAACATACACTTGAATCAGTTGCGAACTTCGCGGAAAATATCAGAACCATTTCGGTACAATTTTAATTTTCTCTCACATGACTCAATTCTCACCAATTTAATTATATTCTCACTAAACTTCGTGAACTATTATCATTGTTGGCAATTACGTAGCAACGTTGTTTGTTGACCGAATCAAATATGCGATCACTTAACAACTTGCTGTTACAAAACTAATTCTTTCGTTCTTTTATAAATACACACAATCACCAAACAGATGGTGATCATTATCACTCTTTTTAAATAAACCTTCATCTGCCATTTTCATATAATTGATTTGGACATAAGTTGAGCTTATCACAAATCACTTCAATATTCGTCAAGATCAAGATCAATAACTACTTGTTATACTACTTGGACACTTTGGGAAAAGGAAGTAGCATGTGTAAACTTTTATCATTGTTAGTACAGTATTAATTCTTCCCCAAAATGGCAATTAAATTAACTGCACTTCACTGGTATCCTTTTGAATGAAAATTTTCCGCACAATATCTCATTTATCAGGGTTGCGCCTTGTCCCTTCAAAACGACCAAATAATTTCACATCACGGCCAATCGTTTTTCTCTTCCATACCGCGAGGATGGTATCTTTTATCGCAAAATCTATCCTAAAAATCACGCACGCAGCGGCTCGAACAACCCGTTCTTTCTTCTCGATCAATTCTTCACTTTCGTTCATACTAAGAAACGGAACAAATTGTGAAACCGTGAAGCAGCGATGCAATTCTTTCCAATCGTCCATAAAACAAGCAAAATACAAGATAGCGCCACCTGAACCAGATGTATGTAAAACCCGTACGCTTCGCTGCTCGTCCTCCGCTGGTACGGGATCACATCCTAATCGATTTCAAGTTTGCAACAGACTGCTCGACGAGCAACCGTCCATTCGGCTGCACAGCTGTGTAATGAATCAGCCCTACGCCATTGACAATGATCTGCAGGTCGTTATTGGCGTCGAAGGTTCGGGAGCGTCCCTTTAACCACTCGCTGGTAATGAACCGCGTTGTGACAGCTGAGAGGAAAGAGGAAGACTCCGGACAAGATGGCCGTCAATCCGAGTGTCGTGTATGACGTGTGCTTTTTAGTGTTCTTTGCTAGAAGTTCAGTGTATTAACCGAGCCCAGTTGTCAATCTGACTTTATTTTACTTGTGAAGGAGAGCTAGATAGGTGAAAATTATTATTATTATTATTATTTTTTTTTTTTTTTTGAAAAAAGTCAATGGCTACATACAGAATCCACGTAGAAAACCAGTCGACACAATATCGAGAATCAGAAACGCCACTATGACGAAATGGCGTTCTCGCGTGAATGGTGAATGGGGGAATTGCAAGGTACAGGTGCTCAAGAAGAAAAATTTTCTTTTCTTGTATACTTCCTCTTCACGGTAGATTTTTAGTGCGGAAACGAGTTCGGCTGTTGAGAGTTGCATGCTGCATGAAAGGCACTTTGACATTGTCGCATGAATATCCTGAGCCGGGGGAGCGACGACGCTAGCAAAACGGAAGACGGGCGGAGAGTGTGCGTCACCTGAATGTTATTGTCGATGTTTGTCCACTTCGTACATAATTTGAACAACAAATTGTAAGTGTTTTCTTGTAATTTTCGCGTGTCTAGAATCAGTGTTGTTTAAATCGTGCGATTAAGATTGAATGACATACCTTCTCCAGGTTCTGTCAGTGCAGATCAACTTATGTCGGTCATATTGAATCGGACAAGATTTAAGGACTGATAGTTTATCAGATCAAGGAAAGGCGTCATGGCCGGATAAATGTTGGCGAACTGCAAGGCGCCATTCATTTTAAAATAATGAAATATAAAAGGATTGCAATTTTATTGACTCGAGAGTAACCAGCGAAAACAACGTTATTGAAAGCAAAATTAGCTTAAGTGTTAATGATTATCCAGATGACGCAGGGCGAATCTTACAAATCGTTCTATCACTTGTTGAAAGAAGGAATTTGTTTTCAACCCTCTATAGAGGCCTGTACGTTAAATTTTTGTTTGGTTGAGCTTTTGAAAATCAATTGTAAATTAAATAGCACAAGTAACTAATTTAGGAGTATCACTTTAACTCATTGCTCCGTTTGAAGCCTCCAGTGAGTGATAATTCACATGGATTCATAGTTCCTATTCCATTTAATAGTGGTAGCTATGTTTTTGTGTCCTAAATTGGGAATCGTTTAGACCTACTGGATTCATTCAACGAATTCATAGTAGTGTTCTTGATAATATCTAATATTTGTCAAGCATTTTTTAATAAAGTGAATTACAATCAATACATAGTATTCGGGTGTAAGTTGAATCAAATGGGTAGTACTTACTTCGTAGATTTATTCTAACAACGAGAAGAACTTTTTCTATAATGAATTAATTGGGAATTACTGAATTCTTTTTTGAGCGCAGTTTTTACATTAAAAGATCCGTTTTAAGGACTATACATCCCAAAAATTTTTCAAACGAAGTATCATCCCAAATTTTAAATAAATTAAAAAGGAAAAAAAGGACAAAAAAACCTTTCGCATTAACGGAATCAGATTTTTTCCTTAAAGCAATTTATAACTATTTACCTGTAAATGGCTTCCACTAGTTACGTTTATAGCAAATTTGAATAATCATTCTATTTAACTTTATCTAAATGAATAAAGATCGGAAAAAAATGATTTTATCTAAAAATTTTATCACACATTAGCACTTATTTCACGGAAGTCTTGAAAAGATTAAGATTTGAAGCTAAACATTGAAAGCATATAACGTGCAAGCTTAAATGTAAGTTCGAGACAAAATAATTTAAAAATGTGCGAAAAAAAAATCAATAACAAGGATAATAAAAGTGCTTCACATTATAAATGTTATATTTAGAATTTAGAACAAAAAACATCATAAATTCAGATATCAGTTTTTTTATCACGAAATTGTTTTATGTGCCATTAGCAGTAAACAAACAGAAACTAAATAATCTCTCTCCCTTTCTTTAGTTAATCTATATTTCTGTGTTGATTACAGTATTAGGTTAGTTGAAATGTATTTCGAGTTATAGAGAACTAATAATAATAATAAAACAAGTTGAGTAAGCAGGAGAGTGCTCCTACCAGAAGGTCTTTGTAAACATCCTAGGGTTAGAAACAAGTTTTCTAATGGCGTGAATCGATAACTTGAATTATTCGTCCAATACTTAGATATGAAATTGTTCAAATTTATACAAAAGATGCACAGTTTCTTTCATAAGCACAGTTCAGCCGCCATTTTAATCTAGCTTAAATGATTTTTCTGAATGCTTGGCCGATTGAACATGTTCAAGTTAAACACTATTCCTTAAATTTTCATGAAAATTGAAAGAAAATAAAAGTGCCTGTCATTTTTAAATATATATAGGGTTTTCCAATAAGAGGTGTTATTTTGAATAGATCTTCTGCTTTAACACCTTGCGACTTCTTCCTTTGGAGCCACGTGATAGAGAAGGCCTATGCCATAAGCCCAGCGTCGATTCAAGATCTCAAAGATGAAATTCGTGAGGCTATCGAGGACAGAGGGCAACCACTTTGCGATTTGGTTATGGAAAATTTTATGAAGAGGATATGGTCCTGTAAGCGTGTCGTAGTGGTTATTTGCTCAATGTTAATTATTGCTATTAACGGCATATCTTCTTCTTTATAATGAAATAAGCATTCGATCATTTATTTTAAAAAATGGCATTTTTCTTTTAATATCAAAATAACACCTCTTAGAAGAAAACCCTATATCAACCATAAAGACGTGTTATTGTTGGTATAATTCCATATAATTGAAATGGCTATAACTCACTTGATTATAATTCGATCTCAATTAAATTTTGTGAACATATATATCGTATGTCAGTCTATATAATTGCAAAATTTCAAGAAGTTTAAAGGTACCGTTTTGATTTTATGGGCAAAAATGTAAAATCTACAAATCATACTATTATTAACAAAGTTGAGCGAATTTCGATGTCTAAGGTATTTGTTGCCCTTGTACTCATATAGGTTCACGTTCGTGATAATTTTCAGATTTTTCGGCTGAAAGGTGTCCAATCGCGAGGGGGGGGGACACAAATTTTGCGTACATTTTGCCTTCCCCTGGACCCCCTAATTCATAAAATGACTTTTTTATTTCAGATTCTAAAAGCTCTAATCAAGACCTTTCATTTGATACCCCACTCGACTACCTTTGATGAAACCTTAACTTTTGAGAAATCGTCACTTCTGACCTTTCCACAAAGTTTGAGCATTCTAGCTTCTATAGTTTCTGAGGAAATCAGCTGTGACGCACGGACAGACGGACAGACGGACAGACGGACAGACGGACAGACGGACAGACGGACGGACGGACAGACGGACAGACGGACGGACAGACGGACAGACGGACAGACAGGTCGCGAAACTAGTAGGTCTTTGTAAAAAAATTTTTTACAAAGACCTAAAAAATTATACGAATTGCTAAATGTAGCAACGTCTTTCCTTTCCAGCTAACCCTTCTTTTCCAGTAGGAGTATCAGCGAACGGCGAGTATGCCGTTACGAGGGTAGGGTTCTTGTAATCCGCGGATTGCCGGTTTAACGTCGCGTTCGGTACGTGCTATCATAAGTTGCTTTGCGGTTTTTTTTATTAGAGTAGGTTGTTTCGAAGTTGGCGTTAGAGTAGGATATTTTTCGGTACCGCATCGGTGATATTCGGAAACGCGGAATAAGATACAGTTTTTGTTGTTGGCTGAAGGAATACGGAATAAAGTAGAGATACGTTTCGTTTCCGTATGGTTGTATTTTCGACGCGTTAGTAAATCGAGCATGTGAACCGGTGGCTGAATTATTGCATTTCAGACTTAGTCTGCTCGCGTAAGACCCGCGGCCGAACTCCTCTCCGAACTAACCAGCTAGCCAGCAGCGACCTCGGAGTAGACTAAGAGTGTCCGGACTTGTTGACATAAAGGATACAGTCCGTTGTCACGTTCCAAGACTTCACGTCTCGAACCAATGAGATTTCCTTTGAGAAATCTCGACGTTCGAGTTGTTGTTTATTCGAAAATCACTACAGCTGGCCTTCGCCAATGCAATACGTGCATGTGCTGCGGAAAAAGGTGTTGCAATGTCCGAATTTTAATCGTAGATTTGAATTATTAAATCAATGAAAAATAATAATATATATAGAAAAATTTAAGCTTATGTAACAAAGGGGAAAAAATGATATAAAATTTATATTTATAAAAAAATATTTTATGATTTAATACTATAAATTGAAATAATTAAATTTTTGAATCTGCAATAAAAACTTCGGATGAGTGTTATGCCGGTTTTTGAGCAGTTTGTTAGGCGACTGCTCGATTACTACGAATACTCAAATTGAACAGGCTGTATAGTCATCATATACTTGCTGGTGATCTGAACGTAAAGCATATATCATGGCTGTCCGCCAACAATAGTTCAAGAGGTGTATTTTTGAGATCGTGGATAACAGAGAACCAAATTGAGTGCAGATGTAATTTATATGCGGCGAAGCTCTCAATATACCCAAGGACAAATTCATATTTGGACCTCTGCATTGCTGACGCAAGATTTGAATTCAGATTTAACAATACTCAACGGAAATTACAGGTGCTTCCTCATGATAACAATCATTACACAATCGCGATGGAAATTAATCATCAAACATATGATGTCTTCTTGTTCCAGTCCAAAATGAAAATCATCGTTAGAATTTAAAAATACAGGATTAAGGAAATTTTCTCATGAAGTTTGATCCAAATTACCAGAATTAATGTCGTCCGTCTGATAATGGAAACTCTTGCCCAAAAACTCCTTATAACAGGAATTAACTAACGATGAAAAATATATCTACTTGTCAAAGTTAGAAAAACGATTGGGAAAGTAGTTCTCAAGATTCAACATAGAAACAATATGAAAGGATACGAAAGACCAGCCATTACAAGATTGTAAAATTGGAAAGTCTTCTTCTAACACGCGTCAAGAATATTTATCAGCGATTTTTAGATTGTAATGATCCCTCATTGACCTTGTTTAAATTACACCTTAAAAATGTCTGGAGCTTTACCCTTTCATAGCTTCAGGAGCGAGGTCAAACTGAGAGTTACTAGGCCACAAAACCCAGATGGTGTTTTCATGAAAGTGAATGGCTTATTTCGTAAGGTCTCGAGTGAATGTCATGAATTTGAATGTCGCTAGTAATAAGATAAATCTTTTAGATAGGGCTGGTATCAAAATTAACAATATGACCACGGAGGCAGAAGTATTACAGAAGCTTGCCCTGATTGGAACTCATTTTGACAACTTATCAAACCCTGAGAGAGGGGCATGAATACTTTCAGAAGTCATTAAAGCAAAACAATTTTCTTTTTTTAAACAACGTCAAGGTAACGATATTGATATTTTCCCATTATATAATTTTTCTATGGCATTCAGGGCAGCAATTTATAACACTATATTGAAAAGCAAATAAGATTAAAAATAGAAGAGAATTCATTTTACTTACGTGTATTTACATTCTTTCACTTTTTATACATTATGTTTCTTACATGGATTTGTACGAAATTAATCATTATTTCCATTAAAAAACGATCCCATGCGACGATTGTCGTCCTATTCCATTTTCATTTTCTGAACTATCTGTTTGGATCTAAGATTTGTTTTATACTATTTCATATTAACAACTTGTATGGCTATATTTTAATACTTTCAAATACCATATAATAAATAATGAAAAAAAACCAAGGGAACTCACCCACTCCTCCGACGAGCGCTGGTTGCTGGGGGGAGAGCGGTGTTTCCTGCATGAGTTGCTTTCAGTTAATTCTTGTTTTGGCCAAAACATTTTGAATTACATAAAAAATAGTGGTATAATAAGGTACATCAAAAAGCGCTTTAAACAAGAACAAACTCGATATTAATAGTTTTCAGTCACAACATTGCCACAAAAATTACACAAATTTCTAGTCAAATCGATTCCGTTCTATGTCGGCTTCATCAAAATCAATTGCTCCTGAATCATAGAAGTCGTCTTTGTCGCCCACAATAACTGTTGGTTTTCCGTCTAACCACTTACTACATGAATTATTTTTAACTGCAAGCTGATGTCGAAAGAAAAATGTTATAAGGTAGATAACTACCGACAGTTTCACATTAATTAAACGTTGTAGGGAATTCAATCCCGATCCTTTTTTCCAATCCCCAGGTTTCGGGATTGTCTGTAGATAGTCCCGGGAAATTTAAAAAGGTAATAAAAGTATTGAGTGCTCTTCAAAAATTAACTTTTTAGGGTTTTGTAAAATAATTTTACAAAACCCTACTAGTTTCGCGACCAGTCTGTTCGTCCGTCCGTCCGTCCGTCCGTGTGTCACAGCAGTTTTTCTCGGAAACTACTTAAGCTAGAAACATCAAATTTTGTGTGTAGGTGTAAAGTGGTGATCTCTTTAAAGTTCAACTACAAAAAAATTTTATAAGGTATTTAAGGGGGGTCTCCCCATATGGGAGAGTGACACCCCGGAAAAAAAATTTCATTGAAGGTAGCCGATATGGGTATCATATGAATGAAAACTTTTCAAAACAGGTCTTAATTTGGCAAAATTTGCTTCGAGGGCGCACAGGGTGGGGAAATACACGAAAAATTTGTGTCCCCCCTCACGATTGGACACCTGTGATCCGAAAAATCTGAAAAAAATCAGGAATGTAGGCCTTGGTGAGTACAACAACAGCAAATACGTTAGGAGTCGCAATTCACTCAACTTTGTTAGTAATAGTATGATATATCGATTTTATGTTTTCTTGAATAAAATCTTAACGGTACCCTTAAATTCAATGAAATTCAGTACGTAGATGTTTATTTATAAAATTGATCTATCCTGAAAGTTCCATAAAGATTGATTTATATTTAGCGAAGTTATAGCGGTTTGAATTTTCCTGTATTACTATGGAACAATATGCGCTGCATTTATTATTATGGCAACATATGGCTATGGAACAACATGCTTTTTTTACCGACTCAGACACTACAGTTTTGCTAGGATTTGCATGAAAATTTCAGGAATGATAGGTGTCATGTATATCTTTGAGAATCGGTTCAGCTAGTGGTATCAGTAATCGTAAAACAAAATAGTGCCTGTTTTTAATGCGAAGATTGCATAATTTTGAGTTATTTTTTCCTAACTTCAACGTTTATGGTGCATGCTTTGAACACTTGATTCAATTTAATGAATGACTGAAGATGAGTACCTACAATTAATGCTCATAAGTGTCAAGTCAAGGAGGTGGGGGAGAACTCCTAGCAAAAGGGTTTTGTAACCATTCTAGGATACGAAAAAATAGGCCATGAATCGATAATAACCGTACAGGAGAGTGGCCCCTGAAAAAAATTCATCAAACGTAGCCGATATGCGTATGAAATGGAAGTTTACATGGAAGCTTTCCAAAACAGTTAAACTGTCAGTTATTGCTTCAGTGGGGGCACAGTGGGGGAAATACATGAAAAATGTGTTTCCTCCGTCGCGGATTGACATCTGAAATAATTATCAAGGGAGATTCTTATGAGTATAACAATACCAAAAACCTCAGAAATCGAAATCCGTTCAACTTTGTAATAGTATGATCTTCGTATTTCATATTTTCTCCAATAAAATCGTCTTTGACATGTTTCTTGATTTGATTCGATCTGGTGACTGCATTTTGTAAATTGAATACAAAACGCTTCTGACATGAGCGTAGGTCTGTTTACCCAACTTGTTTCATTATCTTATGTTTACACAATCATCACAAATGCAGGGAAATTCAATTCAAAACAAATTAACATAAATCTCTTACAGTAAAAGAACAGCTCATTTAAATAAAACCTTGAGGCTTGCAATAAAAAAACAACTCAACTAATCTTAGATGTCTTTAATAAATTCATTATTTTTCTACGTAGATGAACTGTTATCATTAAATAAAGTTATCAGATATAATACTTTGTCACTTAGTTTTACAAAATTCGGATTCAACATAAGTTAATCAATTACTTTTTCCCATAAACACATTAATATTTGACATTCTAAAATCAACTTATTAAATTTTCGTCTGTAATAAACAAAATATGTTCCAGATATCACGATTAATATTATTAAATTGACCCAGCTTTTGAGCGGGCACGGGTGTTTTCAGTCTTACCTGCACAAGATCGGCAAGTCACGGTCTCCCGATTGTCGGTTTTGCCCAGGAGAGAATGCCTGTCACACATTTTTTGCGTGTACCAAATGGGCCAGGCTGCGAAGGGAACTCTACAGGGAGACGGGAGAGCTCACGCTGGATAGTGTGGTTGCGGTGATGCTCGAATCGGTTGACAAATGGAACCAGGTGGCACATTATGCTCGGGCAGTCCTGAAATATAAAAGGGACTCACAGCAGCCGGAGGCACTGGGGCTGGGGGATCGCTCTTCTGGCAATTCCTCTTCCCCTCTCCCCTCCCGCTAGGAAAGGGACTCCCCAGCTTGAAGGCGCCCCACGGCGTAACAAAACGAGACCTGGCCCGAAGTAATGTGTCAAACGGTTCCAGGCTGGGTTCTCAGATTGACAGGGGAGGTGTTTAGTGGGTAGTCCAAAGGTATCCTCCATGGGAGTCCCACACTGCCAGACTCGGCGGGCATAAATGCCTTCACCTCCCTACCACAAAAAAAAAATATTATTAAATTAACGAGGTAAATTTAAGGTATTAACCTTTTATATCTTATTTACATTGCGGAAATAAAATCTTAGAAAGACTAACGCATCCAATGTTTCGTCCCCAAGCTTAGTTCTCAATTTGTTGCACAAATAAGCAGACGTTGAGAAAGCGTTGTAGACGTGTTTTTAATCGCTCCTGTCATTAATTTTAAAAATTAATTAATTTTTCACAAAAGTCAGCTTCAAAAATTTGAAATAATTTCTTACGAGCCAGTCAAAAGCAAGTTTTGATTTTATCGGGTAAGCATTTATCGTCCAACCATATCAATAAATCAAGAAAAGGCAACAAGCCAAAGACTTAACTTGGGACTGCTGTATGGAGGAGCCCGACGACTTCTCTCCGTTGGGGCGCCCCAGGGAGAGTGACAGTGTGAAATTGGCGGCAAGTGTCAACAAGCGGAGACACACGAGCACCCAGGATACCGCAGATGGCGGCCGTAAGACACAAGTGCTCGAGGATAGGCAGGAGATGAGTCGACTTCGAACTGAAATCGAAGAGTTAAAAGCAAGAATTAAAAAGTACGAAGATATGTTCGAGACAGCAAAAATAGTGCAAGATACTGAACCGGTACGGAAAATCGATACGCAAGCAAAGCAGAAAAAATCTGTCAAACCAATCCTCGCTGAAGAAGAATTAAGTGCAGGAGGCACTAACGACAGCCAGAATTACTTTGCAGCGCTGGACGGACTCGAAAAGGATATGGAGGTAGACGAAAATAATGGAGGTAATAAAGATAATGATAATTTTATACTTTATTTGAAAAATAAAAATAAAGAAAATAACAATAAGGAGAAGAAACCCGCCCGTAGCTCTGCTGGTTCTCCTTAAAAAATAGTGAAGAATACAGAGAAAGTTCCGCCAATTAATGTCTTCGGTCAAATCGGAAAGGACATGGTTCGGCTGTTGGCAGCCAAAAACCGAAAACAAATTAACAAATTTTGAAATTAAACAAATCAATTCAAAGAAGTTACCTATCAGAACTAAATCACTGGTTGATTTCAAATCAGCGAAAAATGCTTCAAATTCTAGGGAGGTTCCGTACTTCACATATACCCCCAAAAGCGAGAAGAACCAGACGTTCTTGTTGAAGGGCTTGGACTGCGGAGAAGATACCTTCGATCTTCTTCAGGTGCTCAAGGAAGCAGCACCACAAATCGAATTTATCTCCGTTAAAACATTCGCGACAAGAAGGTCGACGGTAGAAAAAAAAATTAACACTTTATTTAGTACAAATATCAAATAAGAGCAGTCCAAGCGCTCTTCAACAAATCAGATATTTAAATTTCCGAGTGGTGAGGTAGGTACGCTTCCAGAAACGAGAAATCAACCAGTGCTATCGCTGCCAACGATTTGGGCATTCGGCTGCCAACTGCGCCATGCATTACCGATGCGTCAAATGCAAGGACGTGCATGCTCCCGGTGAGTGCAAATTGGCTCAGACGGAGCCAAAAGAGAAATTATATTGTGTTGACTGCGGTGTTTTTGGTCACCCGGCATCATATCGAGGATGCTCCCGATATCAGGATGCGAGATTAAAATCTGTCCCAAAGCAAACACAACTACACCGCAATGTCTTAGCTCCGAACTTCGTCAAGCCCGGAGTATCATTTGCACAAGCCGCTAGAGGACCAGCAGAAAATGCGGTAAATAGTGTAAATAATGTAAGTGGCAATAATGAGCTGCTTCTCAAAATTTTAAAGCAATTAAATTCTCTATCGGAAAGAATCGATAAGCAAGATATAAAAATTAATCTTGTTTTTCATAGTTTAGAGGTTTCAAATGCCTCAAAATAATTTGTCATCCAGTCACATTTCCATGAATAGGATTCGTCTCATCTCGATCAACGGCAACTCCATTATTACTTTACATTGGCCTGATTATCTCCTTGAATTCATTGTTAAGCAAAAGCCTGACATCATGCTTCTCACTGAAACCCAGCTCGATTCATAGCACTCCATGACATTCAAGGATTTTGAGTTCGTAAGAAACGATAGGGTAATAGGTGATGGGGGAGGTGGCACTGATATATTGGTTCGAAGACCCTATTGTTTCCCAAATATTGAAAAAGTCAATTTCAAAAGCTTTGAATCTTTTGAAGTGTCCATTATCAAAATCTCACTGCCAGGTGGGGATAACCTCTTCGTTATCTCTGCCTATGCAACTAGTGGAACTGTTCTCAGGCCCAAGGAGGAGCTCGATTCCTTGTTCGAAATACTCGAGTTGAACAGGCTGCATAGTTATTATGTTATTGCTGGTGACCTGAACGCCAAGCATACATCATGGCTGAACGCCACCAATAATCCAAGAGGTGTATTCCTGAAATCGTGGATAACAGAGAACCAAATTGAATACAGGTGCAATCTATATGGATCGGAGTTCCCAACATTCCCTAGGACAAATTCATATTTGGACCTCTGCATTGCTGGCGCAAGACTTGAATTCAGCTTTAATTGTCCTCAACGGAAACTGCAGGTGCTTCCTTACGATAGCGACCATAACGCAATCGTAATGGAAAGCAATCATCACAAGGATGATTTCTTCCTCATTCCAGTTTAACATGAAAACCATCGGTTGAATTTCAAAAAAACAGACTGGGGAAAGTTTCAAAAGAAGTTTAATCGGGAGTACCAGAAGCAACGTCCCCCTTCTGATGGTGGCAACTCTTGCTCAATGGTTCCTAATGACAGGAATCTAACTAACGATGAAATAGATGTCTATTTGTCGAAGTTAGAGAAGCTGACGTTGGAAACGATTGAGAAAGTAGTTCCCAAGATTAAACATCGAAACAATATGGAAGGATATGAAACACTAACCATCGCAAGGTTGAAAAGATTGAAAAGCTTTCTTCTCACATGCGTCAACAATATTTATCGACGATTTTTGGACTACAGCCATCCCTCGTTGGCTTTGTTGAAATTACACCTGAAGAATGTCCGGAACTTAATCCGTTCATACTTCAGGAGTGAGGTCAGCAATCAATGGACGGAAAAATTGAGGGGTATTAGCCCACAGGACCCAGACGGCGTTTTCACGAAAGCAAATAGCATATTCCGCAAGAAGTCTCGAGTGAATGTATCGAATCTTGAAGTCACTAGTGATGAGGTAAATCTTCTCGATAGAGCTGGTATCGAAATTGATAGTACGACTCCGGATAGAAATGGAAACAGGATTATTTGTGAGGGACTAGATAAACTTGCCCTGATTGGAACACATTTTGAATTGGTTCATCTACCAAGCCCTGAGAGAGGGAATGAAATTTTTTCAGAGGTCATTGAAGCAAAAGTTTCCGACTTCAAAGCAAGCCTAAACGGCCAATCAATTCTTCATTTCAATGAAACATTAACATCTGACCTCATACCGAGCTCGAATCTTATTGATTATTTTGTCAGCTATGAAGACTTGTGTTTCATATTTCACATGATAAACAACTAGAAATCATGTGGTACTGATGGTATTCCTAATGTAGTTCTCCGACATTTGCCTGAGGTTGCTATTAAAAATTATTGCATATTGTTCAACAACATGTTTAGCAATTCATATTTCCCAAATGAGTGGAAAAAGGCTCAGGTATTTCCGATCTTGAAGAAAGGAAAAGAATCTTCATGCCCAAAAAGCTATCGCCCAATCAGCTTGCTGCCTTATATCAGCAAGGTGTTTGAAGTGATACTCAACAGAGCATTAAACGCCCACATTGAGGAAAATGAGTTGATGCCGAATTGCCAATTTGGTTTTCGTGCTAGGCATTTGACCACACATGCAATAACGAAAGTAACCTCAGACATCTGCTGGAAACTAAATGATAGACAATGTGTTGGAGCATGTCTCATTGATATGGAGAAAGCCTTTGATACGGTATGGTTAGATGGACTAATTTTTAAACTCCTTCAGGACAAGTTCCCCAGACACCTTGTCGCCATGATGTGTAATATGTTATACGGGAAATCGTTTGTTGTAACTGATGGAAATCTGATAACAATGCACGAATTTAAGGTCTTGAATGGTCTACAGCAGGGAACAGTTACTGCACCTCTGCTCTTTTCAATCTTCATCCGCAAGCCATTGAATGGCTTTGATTTTAACGTCTCGCCAACGCGATCATCGGTAGCGTTTGCTGATGATCTGACCATCTATACGGTAGACCAAAAAGCTACAATAGTTCAGAGCAATCTCCAAAAAATGTTCAATAATGTGCAGCTGTACACAGATAATTGGCGAATGAAAATCAATGTGCAGAAGTGTGAAACAATCTTGTTTCGGACAACGCTGCATGGGGTCAGTCAAGACCTGAAACTTAATTGGAAAGATTTTCACATCAGGAGGCGACAGAGACGCTACATTACTCCCTCCCGAGTGGCGTTGACACTTGTAGTTAATGTCACGATATTACTTGAAATGTGACGCACCGGCGATGTTTACATCTGAAGACCTAACCAGTGGATAGGACCCAGAGCAAGATCGTTAATAAATTCGCGGCGCCGCAACTGACTTACTGCTTTCTTGTAAAAGCAGGGAGAGTTTCTTACTTGGCGGGTACGTCCTTAATGATGTCGGCGGAGGATTGATCGGTGGAAGAATGCAGCGCCAAGTCGGTGCAGGAGTGTTGTGCGTACGGGGTGATACATTCCTTGTGGTTGCTGCGTGTGACCAACTTGGTGCGTGTGTTACTTGCGGTTGAGTGGAGGAATCGTGTGTGAAACTGGAACTTTCTTCATGGCCTGGCTTTCTTGAAGTGGTGTTGCGATTCTTGATTGGAGAAGACTGGGAAACTTCAAGAAACGCAGGCTTCAGGCTTTCTGTCGAGACATTGACTTTGCGACCGTTAACGTCGATGGAGTATACCCACTCTCAAACTCGTTGCAGTACCTTGTGGGGGCCCGAGTAGGGCTGTGTGAGTGGCTTCTTAACCGCATCGATTCTCAAAAATACGTGAGTGCAGTTAGGCAAGGCTTTGTTGTGAAATGTTACACTTGACCCGTGCCGCAATGGGATGGCAGGTTGCAGTTGACTCATTGTCTTGCGAAGATGGACGATAAACTCGTGAGGTTCAGCTCTGGTGTTGCTGGGAGCTATCAATTCTCCTGGGAATGAGATTGTTGTCCCGTAGAGCATTTCTGCGCATGAAACTGCCAAATCTTCTTTGACGGTGCCTCGCAACCCCAACAACACCGTTGGAAGGATGTCTGGCCAGCGATGGTTATTTTCGTGGCACATGATGGCAGCCTTGAGTGTACGGTGCCATCGCTCAATAAGTCCATTTGAAGCTGGGTGGTATGGTGACGATCTGTTTCTTTCGCAGCCGATGAACCCGGATAATGCTTTAAACAGAGACGATTCGAACTGGGTTCCTTGGTCAGTGGTTATGGTTCGCGGTACTCCAAATCGTGCCACCCAATTATTAAAGAATGCTCGTGCCACTGACTGCGCTGTCTGATCTGCCAAAGGGACAGCCTCTGGCCACCGTGAAAGCCGATCGATCATCGTTAGACAGTACTTGTATGCTTGTACTTGGATGAGTGGGCCGATGATATCCAGATGAACGTGTTGGAATCTCGCGTCGGGCACTTGAAAATCTTGAAGAATATTTCTTTGGTGGCGGCCAGTCTTTGAGCGCTGACAAGGCCCACACGAAGGTGCCCATGCACGGCAATCCTTCTTCATGTTAACCCATACGAATTTGTTGGCAATTGTTCTTGCAGTAATGCGACCGCTTGGGTGCGAGGGTTGGTGGAATGTATCGAAAATTCGTTGGCGCATGCACTCCGGTACAAAAACGCGTGAACGTGCTAAGGAAACATCCACTATTACCTCCAGGTTTCCGTCCAGCTTTACACGTTTCAGTTTGAGCGATGTGACGTTTTTATTAAGCAATTGTTTCAATTCGGTATCGCTTTTCTGTTTGCTCGCTAAATCCTTTAAATCGATAGTCGTGGGCATCGTGATCTCTTCGATTCGGGACAAGGCGTCCGCTACGTCTTTAGTGGACCCCGGAATATATCGAAGGTCTGTGCAAAACTGTGACACGAAGCTTAAGTGCCGCAGTTGACGAGGCGAGGCCTTAGCGGCTGGCTGTTGAAATGCAAACATCAGTGGCTTGTGATCGGTCAATACATGAAACTCTGCACCCTCCAAGAAATGACGGAAATGACGGATGCTATCGTACACTGCCAGGAGTTTGCGGTCGTATATACTGTATTTAGTTTCTGATGCGGAGAGCTTCCTTTGATGGAAAGCGAGAGGTCGCCATTGTCCTTGTTGCTTCTGCTCGAGCACCGCTCCAACCGCTAGGTTTGAAGCATCAGTTGCCAGTCTTAAAGGTTCGTTTGACCTAAAATGGATCAACATAGTGGCGTCCGCCAAGCTGTTTTTGCAATTAAAAAATGCCTCCTCTGCTTCTGGTGTCCAATCGATATGTGTCTTATCGTTTTTTTTTGCTTTAGCTAAATATTTAGTTAGCGGTGCTTGAAGCTGAGCCGCGTTTTTAATAAACCTACGGTAGAAATTGATCGTTCCTAAAAAACGGCGGAGTTCGTTTACAGTGGACGGCTTTTTGAAGTTTCGAATAGCGTTGACTCGAGACGGTGGCGGTGAGATTCCATGTTCGTTGATCAAGTGGCCCAAGTATTCGATTACCTTAACTCCGAAGAAACATTTTTCAGGGCTTATTTTCAAACCGAACTTCGCCAGTCTATCAAACACCTGTCAGAGGTGTTCCACGTGTTGTTCTTCTGACTCCGATGCGATTAATATGTCATCTATATAGCAGATGCAAAAATTGAGGCCTAGGAGCACTGTGTCCATAAATCGCTGGAACAACTGAGCCGCGTTGCGGAGGCCAAAAGTCATAACTGTGAACTCGTATAACCCAAACGGAGTCACAACCGCTGTTTTTGGTATGTCGTTTTCCTCTACCGGGATTTGGTGGAAAGCTTTGAATAGGTCGATTTTTGAAAAATATCGTTTTCCGGCTAGGTCTATAGTGACGTCCTGTATATGGCGCATCGGATATTTATCCGGGATTGTGGCTGCGTTAAGGCGCCGGTAATCTTCACAGGGTCACCACGAACCTTTTTATTTCTGGACGAGGTGAAGCGGACTTGCCCATGGGCTGCTCGAAGGGCGACAGAAACCCTGTTCCAACAAATACTTAAACTCTGCTTTGGCGATTGCGAGTTTGTCTTTGTTGAGCCTGCGTGGGCGTTCCGATACGGGTGGGCCAGTCATAGCTATAAAGTGACGAATATTATGTTCCGTTGGCTTTGTTCTAATGGTTGCGTCGGTCAATACTGGAAACTTCCTTAGAAGAGCGTGGTAGCGGCTGTTAGCATTTATCGCAGAAACGGTTTCGCAACGCGTGCGGTTAACTCGGCCTTGTGTAGAAGATTGCGAATGCGGATCAGAAAGGCGTTTATTTTGCATGTCCACTAGTGTAGTTTTTCCAAAGGTGTCGATTTGTGTACCGTTTGCAGCGAAAAGCTTCGGTGATGATGATTTGTTGTTACGGTTTAGTAATGAGGCGGGAATTACCGAAACGTCTGCGCCTGTGTCGACTAAAAATATTAGCTTACTTCTTGGGTCTGACACTAGTAGGTGATTAGAATTGCAACTGCTAGCTTTCGCCTGTGAGGCTAGCGGTTCGATACGTTTCCCGACGTCGCAAGTCGGAATTCACAAGGAGATTGGCATCGTCTTGCCCTCGCACCGAATCGTTTGTGGTAGCTACACCAATTATTCGTCGGTTTCTTTTGAATTGAGGAATTTTGTTGACCGGAACAGCGGCATGCGTTGCATCGTGCGTTGTTTGGATTGTGTGCGCTGGATTTAATTCGACCTATCTCCGAACGGAGTTCTGCGATTTTAAACTCCATGCCTTCGACGTCGGCGGTCTCCGTTGATTTACCCTCGGGACGACGTTGCGCATTGGCCAGCATTTCCGTTGCTTCATAGCTTGCGATCCGGTCCGCTGCGTTGGCCAACTTTTCCAAGGTTTGTTGCTCAGAGGCGGCCAAAATAGAGCGTATATTCCACGGGAGGCGCTGCAGCCACAGGTCTTTGATCATAACCACTGGCATGTCGATACCTGCAACTGCCTGCATCTTGCGCAATAGACGCGACGGACGTTGGTCGTCCAACTCCAAATTGTACAGCAGCTGTCTGAGTCTTTCGTGCTCTTTTAAACCGAATATTGACAACAACCGAGATTTTAATGCCGCGTATTTATTTACGGCTGGCGGCGACTTGATGATATCAGCCACCTGCGAAATCACAGAAACTTCCAGTTCTGCGATCACTCTGTCGAATCGGGCTTGATCGCTGGAGATTTTGCTGGTGCGGAATTGTGCTTCAATCCGCAAAAAACACAAATCCGGCTCGTCTTGCCAAAATGGAGGTAGCTTAATGGCGATGGCGCTGATTTCTTGACTGGGTACTGGGCTCATGGCCCCGCTGTCTGCGTCCTGAAACTCTTCCTCGGCCATTAAGACAATTTTAAAAAACTACCTTCTGGGGTCACCAATGTACGGATGTGTCTTCATACAGAACGTGTTGCCAATGAAGTGTAAGACCAGGTATGTTCAATTACTAAGTCCAATTCTATTGACAAAAAATATACAAAGTTTATGTGGAATTTTTATACTCGTCCGTGTTGCTCCGTGGATGGATGTCGAGCCAGAGAGAGTTCCAACACGGCGCGAAGCTCTGACCACCTTCAGCCCGATCGCCGCGACAACGAATTGATTAACGGCCACCACTGGAGGCGACAGAGACGCTACAAGTATCTGTACTATACTGAACATGTGAAAATCATGCTCAGTAAGGCACTTAAAGTAGTCATGGCCCTACGAAAGCTCTTTCATTGCAAATACATTGATCAAAAGGTCAAAATTATTTGTTACAAGACCCTGGTTAGACCAGTTTTCACATATGGATGTCAGATCTGGCACAACCAGAGTGCTAGTACTATGGAAAAATTAAGAGTTTTCGAAAGGAAATGTCTTCGTGCATGTACTGGTTTGTACAGAAAGCCTGAGATGGATTGGAAACATTATATATCCAATAGAAAAATTTATCAAACTGCTGAAGTGATGAGGGTCGATATCTTCATATTGAAACTTCTTCGGAATCATATCACAAGATCTGTGACTGTGAGTGATAACCCTTGGATTTCACAGCCGTTCTACCCTACAGACGGGTATATTGTGACTTGCCTCGCTACTGGCTTCGTTCCTCCAGAAGCATTCGTGTATTTGGACATGAATCGATATGTTTTTGATTCTGAAAACGCGTTCCGCCTCGATGGAAGTCGGAGGTATTGTCAACAAATATTTATAAATTTGTTCCAAATTATGACCTCGAGTTTTAGTTTCGTCGAAATGAGCCATTTCTTGCTTAATCAATTTTGAAAAATCTGTTTCATTGATACCCTCAGGAGTTAATGTTTCCAAACTGATTTCCAGCTGAAGCTTATCTTTTAATGTTAAAGTCGCCGTACTGCAAAATGTCGATTCCATTGGGTATTAGGATAATTTCCTTCACTACTTACACAAAAAGTGGTATCCAACCTTTCAAATAATGAAATTATATGTTTTTTAATTTGGACTTTGCTTGAGCATGAAAATAAATCTTTTATATCATCATCTAAACAACTACTCTCATTGTGAGGATTCTGTAAACAATTTAACATGCCACTTAATTCATTACGTCGGCGTTGTAGTAAGCGTTTTAACAAATGTGATTTCAATTTAGTTGCCATAATTGACTCATTGCCACTCAACTGTTTAAAAAGAAACTTTAAAGTTGCGTCAGCCATGCACAAATTTGCGTCAGCACGACAAAATGCTTCTACGGATAGCTTAACTGGCATCAAGACATTGATTATTTTATTTATGATATCTTAATCAGATTTATGGAAAATCTCTGGATTCTTCAGGTCTATAAGAGCTTTTTGAATGCTGTTCTTTATAAGAATAAAGCGTTCAAGCATTGTGAAGAGGCTGGTCCATCTCGTCTTACAGTCAAACAACAAGGTTAGCTCTAATCAAAAAATATGTAATAATCTTAATCAATTTAAATTTGCTAGTGTTTTTATTTTTCATTAAATGTGTTTCATTGATAACGTATAAATTTAGAGAGCCATTCGGGCCATTAAGTTTAATTGCTTGGAATTTGCTTTATGTTCGTCTGAAATTTATAATGATTGGTATCGAATGAAGCGCTTTTGACTTTGACTTTGACAAGGTTAGCTCTTTTCTATGTTCATGATGTACATATTTTTGAAGAATTGCATAATTCTTCATAGGTGATCTTTTGAACAGAACAGCTGTTCGACGAACTTTTTTAACCACGTTTTTAATATTGCGATCGATCGTCAAATCTTGAAAATGGCTTGATTCGATAATTAAACCTGATCTAAGATCTTCGTCATCATCATCTGAATCCAAGTTCAAAAATTGTCTCATAATTGAATCGTCTATATTTTTGTACAACAAATCGCAAACGGATAAATGAATCCCATGCCCAAGGCAAACTTGGTGCTCTGCTTGCACAAGCTTTCCAATCTTAAGCATGACGCTTGCACCAACAGTTATTATTGCAACAATATCAGAATTAAGAGAAATTTGTAGCCCAGAAAGGCGCTCCTTTAATATTCGCACCGATGCCTCAGCTGTTAATGATTCATTTATGCAAACCAGTCCTAAATTCCAGGTTGTATTACATGAATGAATGTTTATATTCATGTATTCCTTCTTCGAGCTCGAAGTTCATTCGTCAAAGCTGAACTGAACTGAACTGAATCTTTCTTCTTCATTTTTAAATGTAAATAATTCAGCTTTTATTTGCGCTTTAATTTCATGGCTGTAATTTACCATAAGATTGCGAATTGTTGCGGCAAATCTGAATATCCTTTTGATAGGATCAAAGTCCTTAAATCATTTGACGTCACGATTGCACTCATAGGAAAGCCGTCTAAAGCAGTCATCCAAGCTAATACATCGTCGAGACTATCAGTTTTACAAAAATAGTTCGTGATCGAATTGCTTTTTCGTTTCAAGGGTGGTTCTTCGACGTTATGAGCATTTGATGTAGACGATATTGTCGAGCTTAATATCAATGAATGCTTCGCTTGGAGTTGGGTGTGTAATCCTTTGGTAGATCCTCTAAGTAATTTCAAAACTGCTGGGCAATGCTTACATTGCGCTGTATTTCCCTCTTTGGCATTCAAAAAATGACCCCATATAGAGGAAGCATCGCTATCTTTTTTATGCTCAATATAGACACTTTTTGTGGACATGCTACTCCCTGTATGCTATCTAGAAACAAACAAATCTATCTCATTTGCGACTATAAAACTAAAAACCAATAGCTTTAAAGCAAAAAAAAGTCAACGTCTGTTTGTTTCATTCTATTTGAATGAAAGAATTTCCACCAACGATAGTGTTAATGTTTAAAACAAACTTACTTTTTGTAAAGCATGAATCAGTCCAATTATCACTGCATTCAAAAACTAATCAAATCGACTGGGAAAAGAAAGGGAAAATGCAAAAGAGCGGAGAAAATCGAATTTGAAAAGGATTCCTACCAACAACAATGTTAACGTTTAAAAGAAACTTCCTTTTTGCACTTTCCCACTTTTCTTTTTGTACTTTTCCACTTAATCTGCTCGATTGTCAGACAATACATAAACTAATCGAATCTGTTTGGACAGTGTGAATTTGCCTGATCGTCACCACGGCGAAAAACTAATCGAATTGACAGGGAAAAACTAAACAAGTTGAACAAACAAAAACAAAAGAGTGGAAAAATTGTAGGTGAAAGCGGAGGAGCTCATTTCAAGCAGCGTATTTATAAAAAGTTCAAAAAATGATTACTCAATCCCGTAAACCCAGGGATTAACTAAATAAAGTCCCGAAATTTCTAAGCCTGTCAAGAAAAGTCGGGATCCCGGAATGCCGGGATCCCAACTTTTTTTGTGTTTAGTGGGTAGTCCAGAAGCATTATTGGGAGTCCCACGCTCAGGGTGTAAGCTGCCTTCACCTCCCTACCAAAAAAAAGTGTCAATGTTCATACGAAAAGTGCTGATTTTTATCTTTCATTGTCTCCAAAGCTTAGATCTTACTGCGTTAACACCTGGAGCAAATCCGATTTTTTATACGAAAACCAAAACTGACGATAGATACAAGCCATATGGTAGCAATTTGCATATGTATTAGTCGGCCTACTATGGACAAGCTTCCGGTAGCTGTCACCCAACTGCGGCATTAGCAAATGCTTATATTTCGTCATATATACTATTTTCCGAATAAAAAACGTGCCGAACGCATTCTGTGCATGCTATAAATTCACCTTGTATAGCCCATTGTGCTCCTAAACTTTCCAAGACGAGCAAATGAAGCACACGATTTGCACCTTCGACTGATAGCTCAGCGTTGAGATGTAAACAAACTCCTATAAATTCACTTTGGAAGGCGATAACAACTAAACGGGTATAAGAACTGAAATAATTTTCACTTCACTAGGAGCGCTATTGTGTTCTCCGCGGATCATCTGGATTTCACTGTAGAAATCCGTCTCTAAACCGTACAAAACCTCGAATTTTTGTTGGCACCTCCACAATTCTTCATATAACGCCATGTAAGTTCGCCAGCAAAGTCGGCCTACTAATGGTCATGTGTGTGGTAGTAAGCGCTGCTGCCATATGGCTTGTATCTATCGTCAGTTTTGACGAAAACCCATCTCGAGAAAAAAAGGGAATTATAATTTGTGCTAAACAAAGCATTTAACGGATGAAAACATGTTAATAAAGCTCAAATTTTAGTATTATCAACATATGCTCATGTCCTTGAAAGAAGAACAAACTTTGTACAGTTTCCCGCGATGTCCTAGAGCTATAGCCAACTGACACGAAATGCGCATGTCTCTGCATTCCACTTCCTTAGAGAAGGACTTAGACATCAAAGCGGTTGCGAAGATGACATCCCAAAAATCTTCATGTCTTAAATTACGAAGCAAATTGATTTTAATTTATTTAATAGTTTTTGGATTTAAATCAAGTCAAACGGAAGATGTTGTCTTCAAGTTTCCAGAGTACGAGTATCAAGAAACCACGAAAAACGTATGTATGTGTGGTAATCGCTTCTTTCAACATGAAATATTTACTCATTGATATTTTTACCAGGAAAAGCTTTTTCACGATTTTGAGTCTTCTTGCGAGCAAAGTTTAATTTGTGAACACCTGGGCGGCGTTGAAAGGACTCGCTGTGCACGTCAATGTATATCTCCAGCGTGTTACCATGAGATTTATGAGTTTGATGAGGTATGCTTTGAAAAAGTTCATGTTTCAATGGTTTTGCCAAGGTTCATTTCAGCTTGAAGAGGGTGAAGTTGATGTTAGACTTAGTTCTTTCAAGGGATGCTTTGTTCAATTGTACCGTGCTCAAATGGAATCCACTTGATCAAATAGTCAAGATTAACCGTTCAGTTCAATAGTTAGAATATGTGAAAATAAAATGAAAGAATAAAATTTAAATTTAATTAGCCATCGTTTTTCTTCTTTTTATTATGTTTTTTCATATGCTGAGTCACATCATATTTTCGTCGAAATGATTTACTGCAAATTTCGCATGCAAAGGGCTTCGCATCTTGGTGCCGCAGTTGGTGTCGTTTCAAATTGCATTTACGAAAGAAACGCGTTCCACAAACTTCACATGTGAAAGGTTTTTCATCTGAATGAATTTCTTCGTGCTTCAAGAGATCACATCTTAACGCGAATTTTCTTCCGCAGCTACTGCACAAGTATTTTTTTTCAATCGCTGCATGGATCTGTATTAAATGGTATCTGAGTTGAGGTTGTCCTTTAAATTCCTTTAAACATATGTAGCAACTGAAAGGGTTTCCCCCCGTGTGCAACCGTTTGTGATGTGCCAACGCCGATGCCTGAGCAAATTTTTTTCCGCAAAACGGACAGACATAAGGTTTTTCGCCTGTGTGCGTGCGATTATGTATTCGCAAAGTGGCGGCTGAGGCTAATATTTTTCCGCATGTTTCGCATGCGAAGACTTTTGGCTCTTTTGGGGCATGACGGTTTTGCCTGTGCTTCATTAGTCGCAGTTTATTCGGAAACATTTTGCCGCATACAGTGCATGGAAGCTTGTTTGCGTTAGGTTCTGGGTCTGTTGAGCTTGTAGGATCATCAGGCACACAAGATGAATCGGGACTCGGCGGCAGGATATCCGCCTCTTCTTTAGCTTCACCATACTCCGCACACAAAATTTCAGTCATAGGTTGAACATTCTCTTCATCTTCAATAGATTCCTCCCAGCATTCAACTGATTCGAGGCATTCACGCAAACTTTCGTCACTTGACTGTATTTTCTGTATGAACTTACGACAAGTGCGTAATTTTTTAATACATGTCCTGCATATGCATTTCGGCAAAATATCGCACGCGGTAATCTAAAAAACGAATTCAAGAAAGACGTTACTTTCATAGGCACGTGAATTGTATGAGAAATACTCACTTGAACTTGAGCTATTTGTGTTATATGATCCTTAATAGGAACTCCATCAAGTTGCTCTAGGAGCGAAACAAGATTTGAATCGGCCAAACATATCCTGCAAATATCTGCTTCTAAGACAGCCATTGAATTAATTTTTGCTTATCATAATGTGTTAGCATAACACTTGTGGAGTTAAATTGTCACTTTGTGTGTTTGACAATTGTTTGTGTACAAAATTTATTTCCTAAAATAGAAGACCAGTGCCTCTCAAACTATTACTCGTAAGTTCAGTTTGTCCTCATTGTATCAACTGGTAGACTTTGCAACTTTCGTAGCGAGAGTTGAGTTTTGTTCTAAATTCAAATTTTTCGAGGACTTACTATCGTGGCAAATAGACATGTTTTATTCTGAAGTTAATTTTTATGAATTTTTGAATTTAATCATTCAAGATTTCTGTTTATCTCTTATTGTTTAGTTGTTCTTCCAATTATTCTGCGTTTATTGAAAAAATAAAATTCAGTCGGCGAAGGAGCTTGCAAGAAGGGAGACTCTCTTTGGAAACTCCATGACGAAGATTCAAGAAGGGTGGTCTAGAATCACCCTAGAAGAAAGGCCGTCCGATTGAAACGAGGAATTTTGCACTGAATTTTAAGAAAAAAGGAGGAAAGTTCAAGTTCCTGTTAGAGTCATCCTATAATCCGAACGTTCATTGTCACACTGTTATTTATCATTTATGTACTTCATAACATATTGTAAATAAAATGTCACTTCTATCATAGTCACCAAGCTGACCACAGGTATTTTCCTTCTTCACTGGTTATGGGCCCCGCGCGAAGGAATAGTTCTGAAAACGTTTCGGTTTTTTGTTGAATTTTCATAAAAGTTAAAATATGTTCAAGCCCGCAAGCAGTGCCAACAGCATTTCAATTGAAAGGCTGCTTGCTAGGGAAAACTACCCGACATGGAAGATTGCTGCGCAAGCGTTCTTAGATTTGGATAATCTTTGGATAACAACAATTGATTATGAGCTCGATAAAGAAGGAAATTCCAAAAGCACTGTCGATCCTGAGGAGGACTTGTTTAAATTGGACACGAAACCGTCAAAGAATATTGCATTTCCGTGTAATTCAAAATTCACTAAAGACCTTTGGCATCGTCAAATGGACCACCTGAACAACGAAGGTTCAGACAAACTATGCAGTGGACTGACAACTGAAATATATTTCACCAACAAAATTGACAAAGACTGCATGGTGGGCTCCATTGGCAAACAACAAAGTTTACCATTCACTAAGTGCGGTAGTATGGACCACCTGAACAACGAAGGTTCAGACAAACTATGCAGTGGACTGACAACAGAAATAATATTTCACCAACAAAATTGACAAAGACTGAATAGTGGGCTCCATTGGCAAACAACAAAGTTTGCCATTCACTAAGAGCGGTAGTAGAGCTAATAAGCTGTTTGAATTAGTGCACACTGACATATGTGGACTCATGGTACACAGTTCGCTTTTCGAAGTCGTCGAGGAAAATGTTTTTACACTTTCTAAAAACAAAAGTTGATTAGGAAGTACCGCCTTGTTTTGAAGACTCCATGACATTTGCCCAAAAGCAAAGTGGTCACAAGCTCAAAACTTTACGTTTTAATACCGCCAAGGAGTTTATGAACGAGAATTTCAAGCCACACTTCGGAAAAATGGGACCCATCATCAAACCACCAATGTGCACCCGCCAGAGCAAAACGGCTTGGCTGAACGCAACTATCGCTCAATCGTGAATAAGGCGAGATATACCCGTATGCTTGCTGACTCGAAAATGTCGAAAACACTTTGAGTAGAATCAGTTGCGTACTCTGTATACCTTCTGAACCGTTCGCCATCGAAAGGAGCTGGCACAACACCAGATCAAGCAGGGAGTCAGAAAGTACCTGACTTTGCATATATCAAAGTGTTTGAAACAACGGCCATGGCACATATCCTGAAAGCCAACAGAAAAAAGATCCAAAATCCAACGAACGTGCTTGTATTATGGTCGAACATGATTAAAACACCAGAGACTACTGCCTTTACAACCCAGCTAAAAATTGTATTTTTGGAAGTCGAGAAAATTGCATTTTAAAAGTCGAGGAACATTTAAGAAGTCAACAACAAGTAACAAAGTGGAACTCATCTACCAAGATGAAATGCAACCAGCTGAGATCAGCTACTAAAGTGAAGCTGAAAACAATCACCACAATCTGGTCAAAGATCTCGTTATTAGCAACGAACAAGGAGATGCAATATATGAAGACAGTTTTCAAGATGCAGTCACATCAATTGATTCAGATTCTTTGGCACTCCCTCAGCAATCCAACTCTAACCCACTGCAACACCAGGTGTTGAGGCGCAACGAAAGGGAGCGCAAAATTTTAGGCAAGTATACTGATTTTTCACTAGAAAAAGATAATTCTTCTTCTTTTTCCTTTCCTGAAGATGAAATGGAACCGTTTGAAGGTTTCTCAGCACCTGCATCGTACCAGAATTACTTTCAATATGACCCGGCGACGCCAGAAGAAGCATTATCCAGACTTGATGCAAACCAATGGAAGAGATGGAGTCACTACTCGCAAATGCTACATGGACACTTCAAGTGTTACCAAACAATCGAAAGGCAATAAAATCTAAATGGGCCAGGTTGAACGTAAAACTACCAGAATCGAGAAAACCCATCGATGGTATGTTATTTCAAAAAGCCTTAGATGGAATAAAGTAGTCCAGTAGGGTTAGAAATTAAGAGCTGGACAAAACACTAAAATCATTGGGATTAAAAATATTTAAGCATGATCCGTGCATTTATTTCAAAGCAAAAAAGCATGAATATATTTATCATGGCAGTATATGTTGATGATTTTTTGCCCTTCTCAAATAAAACCGACTGGCTTAAACATATTAGAGTGCAACTCTATCAACAATTAAAAATGAAAGACCTTGGAATAGCGAAACAAATCCTTGGAATGCGTATAACAATATCGGATTGTTCAATTGTAATTGATCAAGAGCAATAACAAATACTAAGAAAGTTGTACAAAGTTTGTGATGGAAAAGGCCAAACCCACCAACCAATTAATTCTAGTGACACGATATCAACTAATTCTAGTGAAATGATATCAACTAATGATCCTGCATCTGAAATAAAAGATATTGAATTCATGAAGAATGTTCTATGCTAAGAAGTAATTGGTTGTCTAATGTATTGAGTACAATGTGCAAGACCTGACATATGCTGTGCAGTAAGCCTTCTTAGTCGATTCAGTGCCAGTCCTAGATTACGCCATTGGAATGCTGTGAAGCATTTACTTCACTATCTGCGTGGCACATCTCCAATGAAACTAAAATTCAGTAAAAATGGTAACAACAGCATAACTGGTTGCACCGGTACTGATTGGGCAGTTAACAGTGATGATCGTAGGTCAGTCACTGGATTCGTCTTCATTACTCGCGAAGGAGCGATATCTTGGGGTTTCAAAAGACCGCATACAGTGGTGCTTTCGTTACGTGAAGCTGATTACATTGCACCCTCAGCTACTTTACAAGAGGCACTGTGGTGAGATGGACTTATCACTCAACTTGGTTAAAAGAAGTGGCCATTTCAAATCCTGTGTGACAACCAAAGCACAATTGCGATCGCCTCAAATGCAGGGTTCTATCTCAAAACCAAACATATTGAGGTACGTCATCACTTCATATAGGATGTTCTCAACTAAAAACAAATAAAAATCGATTCCATAAGCACCACTGAGCAAGTTGCAGATGTTCTTACAAAATTCCTGGACAAGACCAAACATGCACGATTCAGAGAAGCAATCGGAGTGCAACAAAAAGCATCGTCCTAAGGAGGAGTGTTATTTTTTCCCCTTCTCCCCTGTATAAAAACAGTAAGAAACTGTGAATGTTAATATGTTGTGGCCAATCGGAACTCATGACCAGCGTTTAGCGATCGTGTCCACTTATGGGACTAGTGTTGGTTAGTAAGCTTCAGTGACTCATGACTCATAGGTACTACTGTCCCTCCGGGGGTGGTTAGTAGAAATTGGTTGGGTAGGGAATTGTTAGTAAAAACAGTCAAAGGGGTTGTTGCAAGGTAGGTAACTCATGCCCCTCTTTGAGATTAGATGATTTACAAGAATCAATAAAATAATACTACTGGCCATCATATAGATGGGCCGGTTATATATCATATTTAAAATTATATTTTATTTTAAAAGAAAAAACAAATGCATGATAGATTATCAAAAAGTAAAATGCTTTCATCTCATAAAGGCTTAAAAAACGTAAAAGTAGCTTATGTCGTGAAAGAGTAACCTCTTTACATTAGTTATGGTGCAATTTAGTGGTTTTGGAGTTTTATTATTTTTCTCGTAGACAAGAGAAGCTGTAGTGATTTTTTGTCACTGCTCTAGACATGCTCGGTTGCGGTTCTTTCGTAGCCTTTTCTTGTCTTTGTTATTTTGTCTTAATAAGGTATTCGTTTAGTTTCACTAGAAGATTCATATCTATTTCCTGGAAGTCCTGAATTGCTAATGGCGTGAGGTTTTTCTGTAGTTCATGCACTATTTTCTCGATTTGGACATCTTATCCTTGCGGATGGGTGTGGCATGTCCTAACCTGCCACAGTTTCTGCATTGTCTGGATTGAAATTTAAAGTAATCCACTTGGCATTAAATTATGCAATTTTTAGAAAGTTCGGAAGACTGTTGCCTGAGACCGTTATCTTAACTGATTTGGTTGAGATGAAGTTTTCTGCTTTTTAAGGGGCTCTCCTGTTCAGCCTTGTGACGTTGATAAGTTTGATATTTTCTAGAAGCAGCCTCATCTTGTTGCAGGGTCCAGCAATTTCGATTAACTACATCAGGTCATTGTCCAATTCAACATCTCGAACTACCCCATACCTGCTAGTAAAACTGCCTGGAATAAATGCACTAATGTTTTTTCCTTCTGTACGATGTTATCCGCCGCATCCTTGGTTTATTAAGGTGTTTCAAAAAAAAAACTTTGAGCCTAAGTCCATTCTGCTTAGCATTTGTTACATTACATTTTGCATCCTTATTGATCATAAAGAACCTCAGAGCGGTTAATCTCACGGGTTAACCATTGATTCGCCAATCCATAATAACTGGAAAATTTTTTCATTAGAGTCCAATTCATATTTGAACAATTTGCTTTGTATTGGTGGGATTGACTTTTGCTTAGTCGTATTCGCCTCATTATCGATGATTACATTATTATTTTTTCCTAATGGCGTAGGCATGTGAATTGGAATGCTATCTCAGACATATTGGTTTTCAGTTTAAAATATTTTTTCTCTCCTTTGCTTGGGATACGTTGGTGTCCAGCATTTGTTCTTCTTCTTTTTTTTCGTTGGCAATTATTTCACTATCACTTTCATTTATGACGTTCATTGATCCCGGATCAGGGGGAGCGGGGTGATATTCTGCACCCTGCTCAATTTAGGCACATGTGTTTTTTGTTTTTCCACCAAAAAGATTTTTATACACTTAACTGCACCAAATTCACAAAATGGAAGAGGATACTCGCCTGTATCACTTCGTGCTTGATGGCAAGCACTTTGGAAGTACTGATGTTAATCCTGAAACACCGATGTCCTCGGATTTAGCTTGCTCGAAAATTACTCTACTAGTTTAAATAAATAAAATGACGGCATCTGAGACAGGAGTGGAGGAGTGTTAAAGTCACCATATAATCCGAATGTTCATTGTCACATTGTTATTTATCTTTTATGTACTTCATAACCTATTTTAAATAAAACGTCACTTCTGTCATAGTCACCAAGCCGACCACACGTATTTTCCTTCTTCACTGCTAATAGTTCAAGACACAAGACGGTAAATTCTGAAAACAGAGAGAACGAAAGTTTGCCAAAAGAATAAAGAGAAACATGAGAAGAGAAATAGTTATTTTCTAAATATTTCATCAGGTGCTGAAAAGATTAATTCAAGACAACGTCTGCTTACTCAGGCCAGAGAGGAACGCAATTAACGCATATGACGTCACAGTGGGAACTGTCAAAACTGTTCAATTGGTCTAAAAGCATAGGAAAAACTGACGTGAAATAGGAAGCCATATGGCTGCAGTGCTTACTACGATACACATGACCACCAGAAGGCCGACTTTGCTCGCTGCCTTTCATGGTGGGGTTATAGCACTCTTTTATCGAATGGTTTCCACTGCACCGATTGCGTTCAAATTTTGTATTCCGGAGCACTTTTTAATTCTCAAACCGATAAGGTGAGGAAAAATCCGATCCGAAACCTTTTTCAATATAATTTTATTAATTTTAATATCGAACTGACAGATGAGCACTACATTTATTCGTCAATTGACAACCTACACATTTATTCAATTGTGACCAAATGTTGTCATACAACACAATTGAAGAAAATAACTTCTAAAAACTAAAGAGGTGCCCTTGTCAAGAATAGAAGGATGCTCTTTCAAAGAATAGAAGGGTGCCCTTCCAAAGAATAGAAGGGTAACCTTCTAAAGAATAGAAGGGCACCCTTCTATTCTTAAGAGGAGCACTTTTCTGTTCTATAGAAGGGTACTCTTCAAATGAATAGAAGGGTATCATAAAGTATAGAAGGGTACCCCTCTATAGAGTAGAAGGAAGAGTACAAGGATGCTCCCCTAGAGAATAGAAGGATGCCCTTCTATAGAATACACACCTAAAGAATAGAACGTTGCTCCTCTAGAGAATAGAAGGGTGCCCTTATAATTTAATGCCTTAAATTCCACCAAAATGTTGTTGAAATACAATTCCCATCCCATTTTCTTCAATTGTGTTATATGACAACATCTGACCACAATTGAATAAATGTGTGGGTTGTCAATTGACGAATAAATGTAGTGCTGATCGGTCAGTTCATACTAAAATTGATAAAATTATATTGAAAAAGGTTTTGGATCAGATTTTTCCTCACCTTATCGATTTTAGAATTAAAATGTGTTTCGGAATACAAAATTTGAACGCAATCGGTGCAGCGGTAACCATTCGATAAAAGAGTGCTATAACCTCATGGTGATATATGAAGGAATGCGGAGGTACCAACGATAATTCGAGATTTGTTACGGTTTTTAGACGGATTTCTACAGTGAAATCCAGATGGCCCGTGAAGAACACAATAGCACTCCTAGTGAAGTGAAAATTATTTCAATTTTCATGCCGGTTTAATTTTTTACCACCGTCCAAAGTGAACTTTTAGGAGTTTGTTTGATTCTCAAAGCTTAGCTATCAGTATAAGGTGCAAAACTTGTGCTTCATTTGCTCGTCTTGGAAAGTGTAGGAGTGCAGTGGACGGTCCAATGTGAATTCATAGCATACACGAAATGCGTTTCGTACGATTTCATTCGGAAAATAGTATATATTACGCGATATAAGCATTTGCTAATGCCGCACTTGGCTGACAGCTCACGGAAGCTTGTCCAATAGTAGGCCGACTAATTCATATGCAAATTGCTACCATATGGCTTCCTGTTTTCCGTTAGTTTCGGTGAATACATAATTGGGTGATTTGGAAAAGTTAAAGTTTTAGTACCGCTGTATTTTACGTCATACGAAGCTGTCATTCATAAGAGAAAAAGTCGGTGATTGCTTATGGTATATTAAAAGTTTCATTATGAATTGACGATGAGCGCAAAGGAGTGTAGGATTTGTGGCAAAGTATCAAATCTTCTTTCAGTGTTCGGCCATGTAGATGGGGAAACCATGTGTGATAAAATCAAAATGATAGCCAAGGTTAAGGTAGTTAGTTTATAATAATTCCTCGCAGAAAAAGTTACCACTTAACTTGTATTGCTAGATCACAACACTAGACAACCTGCCTAAATTTATATGCATTGGCTGTATTGGCAGAGTAAACAATTGTATTGATTTCAAACGACAAATACAATTCAGTAATCGCATTTGTTACACTACATCAGTAAACGAAAATGGCCCTTCTGATGAAACACTTAGTGCTCGGGAGACAGAAAATAACTCGCATGAAGATACTCTGTCGGACCATAACGCGTCAGACCCAGAAGGGCAAGCAAATTCAGTTGGTCTAGAACGTATTCCTAGTCCAATTCCATGTGAGGAATGTAACATTGTCTCCCCGACAGTTGAAGAGTTTTTAGCTCACAAGCAAAGACACAGCAGGCCTTCATACCAATGTGATATTTGCGAGAAAGTACTGGCCAGTACCAAATCCTTCAAGCTTCATAAACTTAGGCATACTGGTGTAAAACCGTTTTCGTGCCAGACCTGCGGAAAAGCCTTTTATGCAATGAAGCTCCTGAAAGAACACATTCGCACACACACTGGAGATAAACGGTATTCCTGTCTAATATGTGACAGAAAATTCTGTCAGGCCACTGCAGTGAGGATGCATATGAGAGGTTTACATTCAACATATATAAATCAGCTTTTCATGCCTCAATGAAAAATGATAATCCCGAGCAAGTGGAACGATATTCAGGAACACGAGCAAATAAATGCACCATTTGCAGAATAATTCCTACGGCTACAGAAACTGCACAAATAGACCAATGAAACCAGACATGCTTTTGGATATGATATGGGGTGAATGTTCCTTCTTTAAAAGTTAGCGCATTTTGGGGCCCCTCTTTTGCAGTATAGAAAAGGATACGGACTTGCTCCAAGGCAAATATTTATGCGTAACCGATATCAATAATACAACTTGATTTTATCATATTGTGACTCTAAATATATCAAAGCGACTTCTAATGTGAATGAAAGTATATTTTGCGTTTTTCATTCTATGTATAATTTTTTATAGCTTCAAAACCAATCCGCCATTTAATCGCCTTTAGGATATTCAAATTTAACTATATCTCCTTTTACAAAGGAGATGACTAATCGACTATACAAACTTTATGTATTCGTGTTTTACTGACTAAGTTTTAAGATGTATTACTTGACCTCTTGCAAAAATTAATTTAAAAAGAATGAATGCATACTTCTAAGTTAAGAAGAAGTTATCGAAGCTAAATTTTAATTTATTTAACAGTAATGAGGAAAGTCTAAGCCACTGTTTAAGACATTTTTATATATAAAAAAACGAAAAGACTGAATTGTTGCGTTTATCTAATCATTTATTATTTTCATTAATTCCAATAATTTTTAGGTAAAGAAAATTATTAAAAATCTCGCTTTACAATTTTTTCGACTTTCCACTTAACATCTCGCAACTCAAGCCGTTTTGCAACAATTTGTAACCTTCAATTCTAGGTTGGATCTGTTTGTACTTAAACGTTATCAATTTTTTCCAATATTCAAATCTAGATTCAATAGTCAGGCGTGCTGCCATTGTTCATTAATTTTGTTACGTTTTTCGATATACTCCAAATCTCATGTTAATTAAATGTCACTATCAATTCTTACTGTTCTCGTGTATATATATATAAAAAAAATTATGGAAACATTATATAAATGGATGTCAAAGAAGAAACAAACGGGTACTCCTTAAACTCTCTCGACGCTCGTTATTGGGGGGGATAGAAGCATGCAAACTCATTCAAAATGGTTCCAAATTCGTTCGGAGACAGGCATTCAGAAATATTTCACTTTCGTTACATACCACAAACAACAAAACTAGGTTATGTAATGATTTTTCTACCTTCAGCTCGAACGCGGAACCGACCTCTCATCGGTTCTAGACGTTAAGTCTGAGTAGTGCCAACGGATGGTACCAACAGGTCAACCAATCCGTGCACCGTAATCCATTCACGCGGTGACTGCTTGTCGGCCAGCTAGTTCGGAGAGGATTTCGGTCGCGGGTCTCCGAATGGATTACGCTCAATCACAATATTTCAGTCACCTGAACTTGCCCGTTTTTCAAACGCGTCAACAATTACTCATCCAGAACGAGAAACCTACATTACGTTAGTTCTGGATGTGATCTATCCACAGATCTCAAATCAAAAACGCTACAAAATCCCATAGGCGCGTTACCGATTCACCGACGCGGTACCGAAAAATATACTACTCGAACTTAAACCGAAGAAAACTACTCTAAAGAAATGGCGAAACAAACAAAGGTACCGCGTACCGCGCGCGACGCGAAACCGACTTCAGCGGATTTGTCGAAACCCTACCCTCGCGACGGCATACTTACCCTACACTCTCTGTTCCCACTGAAAAAAAAAGGACGAGTCACTGAAAAGGAAAGTCGTTAGTTATCTTTTAGCAATTCATTTTTAATAATGTAAAAATTTTGAACAAAACATAATATTTGTATTGTTTCATTTCTTGTTCTTTTTTTTTTTTACGCTTAATTTAAAATACCATTTAGTCGATATTTAGCTTTGTAGCTTAACAATACCCATTTATTTATAGTTATTTCTTAATTCATGGATGTTCTATCTGTTTGATATATATTTGTTGTATCGCACCTTAGTTATTTTGAAAATCTACAAGTCATTTGGATCTTGGTTTAAGTAAAACTTAGAATGGTTTAGTGGACTTGTATTAGAAATACAATATTAATTATTATTGGAACTGTTTTTGGAAGGAACTACCAATTATTTAGGATTTTTTTAGAATAATCGTTCAAGTTACATTTGAAAGGAGCATTTATCGTGGATGATTTTGAAGGATGTTAAGGAAGCTTCAATGAGAAAAGAAACAGCGAGAAAGTTTAAATTTCGAAAAAGGGCCATCAATCGTTTAGTAAAAAGTAATCTCAACATGATTTAAACTTCTTTCTCGTGACAGAAAATAAAGATTGCATCAAATAAATTTTTTTCGAACAATAGCACATCTCATCGTTATTATTAATATTTATTTTGGTTCATCTACGTATCACATAGATAGTGCAACAAATCATTAACTTGAGTTTGACAAGCTATTAATTATCCTCCAATGGTACAAAACAAATATCTAGCAAATATATTAAAATTTTATAAATCTAATAATAAATATAAATAGAATTTTGTCAATCTTTTTCTTCTGTTGTTTAAATAAAATCCTTAAAAATATATTTATAGATCATCCAATTATTATTCTCATTTTCAATTCTCTACTTAGTTTATTACTTAGCTAGAAGAAACATTAGTAATCTAAAGTTAATTGCCTTAGCTGCCAATAACCGATTGCACTCTGAACTATCTGGCAAGGGTAGGAGATAATATTCACTTTCATTGCTCTCATCTGTGAATATGTGTTTGCAGATCTGAGTGTTTACTTTCATTTCCGAGAACGGTCCCCTTAAAGCAAAGAAGTGTATGTGCAATGGGGTACTTGTCTTACTTTTCAGTATGAGCTTTCAACAATTGAAATTAATCTAAATAAACAATTCCTAGCTCTCCACTTTGACCGTTCGAATTTTCAACGGTTTTGGAGGTTTTGGTTTGTGCGTATCACCCCGCTTGCGCAAATGATCGCGTCTGGTAAAGCCTTTTGAACAGGTTTCGCACACGTAAGCTTTTCTGCCTGTATGCGAATCGATATGTCTTCTCAGATCAGTTTTATGATGGAATTGTTTCGGACAAAATTGACATTGATGGGGTTTTTGTGCTGCACTGTGCTTCGCATAGTGCGTGTCGAAAGTGACTTCGTTGGGAAAACGTTTGCCACATCGATTACAACGGAATGGTTTCTCGCCCTTATGGAATGTTTTATAGTGTTGTGTTAAATAGCAAATCTTTGTAAATACCTTGTTACACTCGTCGCAACGAATTTCGCCAGTCGGTGTTTTTCGGCGCATCCCATTCATGGGGCGAGGAACTCTTTATTCCCAATCAAGAGCGGCCTTTACTTTTAGACACAACACTAACCTAGAGAGAGAGGTTAACTCTTAAACTTTTAATTGATGAAAAATTGCATCACTCACTTTCTTATGGCTGTTACTTAGCCAAACGATTAATCAATGTCCGTACAACAGCGGCAATTCCCGTGACCCGTTCTTTTCCTACACCTTCTCGGCTTTTACGTCCTACAAGAGGCGCCAAATTCACTGACATCTGTCCAAATGAAAGTATACTGACTGCCATCACTTCCATGTGGCTGTCAAATCCCTGGTTGTCACATCGGACAAAACATCTGTGCGTGGAATGGCACTTCATATGGCGGAAATGTGCTTCTCCAGATGTCGCCAGTGGCATAGTTTTCTCGATGGCCACGGTGGAGGGGCATTTCCAGATGGCTATGTCTCGAAATGTGCCGGGGTTGGATTAATTCTATATTTCGAATATTTATATCCACGGATCTAAATATTTGGACAGAAAAAAAAATATTTTCTGCACAACGATATCCGCACAACCGATGAAGTCCGCTGGCACTTCGAGGACATATCCATCTGGCAGGTTACAAGGGTTCGGGATCGGAATCACTTCGATTCCTGGGCGTAGGCGTCACATTACACATTCCCCCCCCCAAAATCGAAGTAATTACGATCCCGTCTCCTTTGTAAAAGGTCTTGGTTAGGGACGTGACGGGTCGAAGATCGGTTTCGAAGGATAGGCTACAACCCTGTTCGTGAAGACTCGACAGTGACTATATAGTAGGAAGTCAGGTGTTATTCGGAGGCCTTCGTCTAGGCAGAGATTTGGGATAAGCCAAGGTTTCTCGTGGGAATTAGTTGCACTTCATCGTCTAAGGTCTTTTGCGTGGTAAATTCCCAGGGTTTTACCAGTCATGTCCGCGATGAGGTATCGGGTGGGGCTTATTACTTGTATGACTCGACACTTCACGAATTTCTTGTCTAGTTTGGCATTGTAATGGCGGGTGGCATCGCTCTGTCGGAAGTTTCGACGATATATTTCGTCGCCGGCCTTAAAGCCAGAAGGATGAGATCGCAAGTTGTACCGCTCCTCTCCCATCCGTCTACTTTCTTCAATCTTCTCCCGCAGTTGATCTCGCAGAAGTTGGAGCTTTTCGTGCGGTTCTAGAACCACGATTGGGTCCTCTAGCGATTTCAGCTGCCGCAATAGCCGGTAAGCGCTCCCATGACCGATCATGTACTGGCCGAACACTGCAAAATACGGCGAAATGCCGGTCGTGGCGTGGTACGACGAGCGCAGCGCACTAGTGATGGCGGACAATTTGCGATCCCAGTCCCTCTGATTCGGGTGGACATAGGCGCGAATGGCCGCTATGAGCGTACGATTCAGTCGTTCGGATGCGTTGGCTTGTGGTGAATAGACGGCAGTTCGTTGGTGGATGATGCCGTATTTGGACATTAGGTCTCGGAACTTGCTGGAGGTGAACTGGACCCCATTGTCGGAGACAAGTTTCTCCGGAACTCCAAACATGTGAAAGACTCGGTTCTCCAAAAAGCTGATTATAGGTCCAGTGTGCATGTTACGTAGTGGTTCTATGATAGGGAATTTAGAGAGCTGGTCCAGGACCACGACAGCTCCCGTGTGACCAGAAGCAGATCGAGGGTAAGGACCGATAAGATCAATGTACAAGCGCTGGAACACGCGTTCGGGGACCTCAACCTTACCCATGGGTGGCCGAAGAATGGTGTTGGGCGCTTTAGTGCACTTGCATAGCTCACAAGAGGCTACGTACGCTTTTATCTGTTGTGCCATCTTAGGCCAAAAGAAACAGGTTTTCAACCGCCTAAGTGTACGACCGTATCCGCCGTGCGCACTTGATGGGTGGTCATGAGCCCGTCTGATAAGATCAGTGGTTAATTCTTCGGGCACCCACAACTTCCACTGTTCTTCTTCTTGTATGGGGTCTCCGGATGCGTGTCCCATCCGTTTGTAAATAAATCCATCCGTCAACCGCAGTTCAGGAAGCTGGGACAGTTGATTCTGGATAGTGTGAATCAGTTGGGTGTAGCTGGCTGACTTGAAGGCAGGATGGTCCAAATCGATCAATTGGGGGCTGTCGTCCTCTTGGACCAACTCGGCTCCTTCAGGGGCGAACATTCTGGATAGGGTGTCGGGGACTACATGCTGGCTTCCTTTTCGGTGGCGAATTGTGAAGTCAAATGCCTGTAGTTTCAGTGCCCACCTGGCCAATCTGCCGTTGAGATCAGTCTGGCTCATTAGCCATTTCAGAGAAGCGTGATCCGTAACGATTTCAAAGGTGTGTCCCTCCACATAGGCTCGGAAGCGTTTCACTGCCAACACCGCGGCTAAACATTCTTGCTCGGAGACCGTGTAATTTCGCTGGGCTGGGTTCAGCTTGTGAGACATGAAGGCTATAGGTCTCTCCTCGCCGTCTTGTGCAACCTGGACTAAGACTGCTCCCACCCCATGTTGACTCGCGTCACAATGGATTGAGAACGGTTTGTCAAAGTCCGGGCTGTGCAGTACGGGGGCTGTAGTCAGACTCTTCTTTAGCTCTTCAAAGGCTCGCAAGCTGGGCTCTTCCCAGACGAATTTACGTCCCTTACGCAGCATGTCGGTCAAAGGAGTGGTAATGGTGGCATAGTCACGTACAACACGCTGGTACCATCCGCATAAACCTAAGAATCGGCGTAACTGTTTGGTGGTCTTGGGTAATGGAAAAACGTCAATCGCTTGAGTCTTTTCCGGATCGGTCTTGATATGCCCATGCCCAATGATGTGACCTAAATACTTCACCTCCGTCATCACGAACTGGCTCTTCCTTATGTTGATGGTTAATCTTGCCCTCCGGATGTGTAGAGCCACCTCCTGAAGCAGGTCGATGTGTTCGTCAAAGGTCTCGGTTATAAGCAGCAGATCGTCCAAGTAAACGAAAACTTGGTGCCGCAAATGAGGTGGTATCACCTTATCCATAAGGCGCGTCATCGTTTGGGGGGCATTACACAATCCGAATGGCATGGTCACGAATTGATATAGGGGCCGACCTGGGACTGTGAAGGCTGTTTTCTCCTTTGAACCGGGGTCTAAAGGAATTTGCCAGAAGGCGTCCTTGAGGTCTAAGCTCGTGATGAAATGGGCTTTAGGCAATCGACTCAAAATGCCTTCGATCAACGGTAGAGGATATGCGTCCTTGACTGTGACGGCGTTCAAGCGTCTGGCATCTAAGCATAACCGGACCTTGTTCGGCTTGACAACTAAGGTGACTGGGGAAGCCCACGCGCTCTGTGATTCTTCGATTACGCCTAATGTTAACATTCGATCCACTTCGGCATATAACGATTTTTCCTTCGCCGGAGATATGGCGAAATGTCTCTGTTTTATGGGTTTAGCATCCCCCACATCTATAGTGTGGAACACCAGGGCAGTCCGCCCGAGACCTTCTTTTTCGTGCGATGGAAAAGCCGATATAGCCGAGTCAAGACGCAGTTGCTGAGTTACATCCAGTGTATGCCGTAATAAGTTAGTGGGTTGAGATTGGTCGGGAACGGTGGTGACGGACTCCAGGGTCGAACCGGAAAATAGTGCCGGGGCCAAGTTAAATTTTCGAACGAAATCCACTCCTAAATAAAGATTCTGGGTTAACTGAGGTATGATGAAAAATTCCATAGGTTTAGTTACCCCTTTAAAGGTGACATCCGTCATAATTTTTCCCACTACAGAGTGACGAGTTCCGTCCGCCGTGCTTAACCAGGAGGTGAAATGACGGATTTGGTCCGCGTGCTTTGCCAGTACCTCCCCTGCAAACTCGGCAGAGATGCAATTCACACTGGCTCCCGTATCGACTAAGCCTGATACTCGTTTTTGCAGGAGGTGTACTGACGCATATGGCCGAACATCATCCCTCAATAATTCGTCTAAGTATATGTCCTTCAACACTTTCCTCGACTGCCTGACTTTTCTCCAGAAGCTCCGCATCCGACGCGTGGCTCGCTTGCTTCGCGGTGGGACATTTGTGGCCAACTCCTCATGGAAGATGCGCTGTCGAGTAGCCAAGTAATTCCGCAGCCTGACATGAAAAGCCTTACATGCCAAGGAACTTTCGCCTCGCTATCATTCCCTTGCGCGTTGGCATCGGCGAAGGACGGCGTCGGTTGTGGAACTTCGGGAGAATTGTGGTTAGCGGTGCGAGTCAGCAGAATTGGAGTCATGTTGGAAGCTGGGTCCTGACTAGTGCTGGGGTCTGGATTGGTTCGTCCGGGGTTTAGGAGTGCCGACGGGTGGTCGCGGCACTCGGTGGCAAGTTTTTTCGCCCTTTGCAATTTGCACAGTCAGGTGCGTATGTGTCGGCCTTCCCGCATCGGTAGCAGAAAAGCGTTGGCTCCGCTGGACATGCATAGAACCGATGTCCCGGTTGTCGGCAGTTCCAACATACCGTCGGGCTTGTAATTGCTTCAAGGGAGGGTCGATCAATCAATGCTGGGTCCTCAAGCTCCGGTGGTGCTCCGCTCCTCGGTACTGGTACTGGATCAGCAAGCAGGTGGTCCGCTGCCATCAACTCCGCGGTGTGATGATTTCGGGGATTTGGTCCCGTTATGCGAGGTTGTGGACGGAAGGTACCACGCCGCTCATCCAAGTGTTCTTGTCTGCGGGCATGGAGGCGCAATCCCTGTATGGTGTTGATGGGAAAATGCAGAAGGCTGTTCTGGAGATCCCAGCGCATATTCTCTCTGATAATTTCTACCAATTCGTCCTCGGGCATGGTATTTCGCAGGCGAGTGCTCAATCTCACTATACTGGTGTAGTACTGGTCGAACGGTTCGTGAGCGCCTTGTTTCCGTTTCTTTATTTGCTCTCTTAGCTCTCTCTCAGTGAAGCCATCCTCAAATCGATTGCGGAAGGCTGCACTGAAAGAGTGCCAAGTGGGACGTGGCGTTGACTCTTTAAAGCTCCAGTACCAGTCGACAGCGTCGCCGCTGAACAAAAGATGTGCATGCCGGAGGAAGGCCGAGGAATCACCTCCCAGGGTGCTGGATACCAACGCCTGAATCCGGAAAAGGAACCGGTCCGCCGATATCATATCGTTGAACCCTGTAAAGTTCAGGCGCCAACTCTCCATGATACGAGGCGTCGGGTCTCGAAAAGGTGCCAATGCGTTCCCGGGGGGAATCACATCCTCGATTGACCTGTGGTACTGAACTGCCTCGGGGGCTGGAGGTACCAACGGAGGTCCGGTACTGTGTCGCGGTCTGTATTCGGGAGCTCTGGGATCCATTCCCGAGTTCCTTGGAGGTGGGACCCATTGCTCGGATTGTCGGGAGTGGGGCATAGCCACACTGGGATTGGGCTCCCAGCCAAGCGGAGTTCTCACGCGACTGGGTGGTTGGCTCATAGGGAGATTCTGGAGCTTTCCCTCCAGGTTTCCAATCCTCTCCGACATATCTCTCATCAACACCACGAGGGTGTCAATGGAGTGAGCGGAAGGCATGGGTGTCTCCTCGGACACGACACTTGCGGCCGGAACTTCACCGCCTACGGCTCCTTGCATACCAATCATCTTCACAAAATTAACGTTCCCTTCCATTTTAATCTTTGTAGTATTGATTCCAATTTATCATTCCTAACAATTATTTAAAAATATCGAGCTTAAATTAAATTTTTAAATCTTTAAATATGACTAAAACTTAAGACTAAATCAGTGGCCGAAAGTGGCGAGCTATTAATAGTGACTGGGAAAAAAAATTGTTTGACACACTTTCCTTTCCAGTGGTCGACCTCTTCAGCGGGAAATGAGAGTGCGTGGTAATCTGCCGAAGAAAGGGTGCTTCGGTCGATTCACGAAATTTAACCCCATACCCACATACATTACAAACCGTTTCTAATCTACGTTAAATGACTCGACGAGACAAGTGGTAGAGCTACCGTAACGACTTTGTACGCGGTCAAAATTCCCGACGCGTGGAAGCATTCCGGGCTTCGCAACTCCAGCATACGCCATCGAACGTTGAACCGATACCACTCGTCTAACACGCATACGAAATAGTTAGAATCCTTCCGCGACATAAAGGCAAGGTAGCCTTCTATTTTCTTGAGAGTCCATGCTGATAGGTAAACCCATCAGACTGGCAGTTCCATCAAGAAAATAGAAGGTCCTTACAGGGGTTAACCTGGGACAACACATCGGAAGGATTCTGTCGCGAAAGCAAAATCAAACAAAGGAGAGCGGAAGCTACAACTCACGTGAAGCGACCTCTAATGTGTATCACACAATTCCACTGCTCCTGATAGTGGGACTCGAGTACCAAAGTACCTTACATCCTCCGTAAAGGACCAACTCGTCAGAAGACGCGAAGTTCTTTCCCCCTTAGGATGTTTTTGGGCCCCACGTTGGGCGCCATTTGTAATGATTTTTCTACCTTCAGCTCGAACGCGGAACCGACCTCTCATCGGTTCTAGACGTTAAGTCTGAGTAGTGCCAACGGATGGTACCAACAGGTCAACCAATCCGTGCACCGTAATCCATTCACGCGGTGACTGCTTGTCGGCCAGCTAGTTCGGAGAGGATTTCGGTCGCGGGTCTCCGAATGGATTACGCTCAATCACAATATTTCAGTCACCTGAACTTGCCCGTTTTTCAAACGCGTCAACAATTACTCATCCAGAACGAGAAACCTACATTACGTTAGTTCTGGATGTGATCTATCCACAGATCTCAAATCAAAAACGCTACAAAATCCCATAGGCGCGTTACCGATTCACCGACGCGGTACCGAAAAATATACTACTCGAACTTAAACCGAAGAAAACTACTCTAAAGAAATGGCGAAACAAACAAAGGTACCGCGTACCGCGCGCGACGCGAAACCGACTTCAGCGGATTTGTCGAAACCCTACCCTCGCGACGGCATACTTACCCTACACTCTCTGTTCCCACTGAAAAAAAAAGGACGAGTCACTGAAAAGGAAAGTCGTTAGTTATCTTTTAGCAATTCATTTTTAATAATGTAAAAATTTTGAACAAAACATAATATTTGTATTGTTTCATTTCTTGTTCTTTTTTTTTTTTACGCTTAATTTAAAATACCATTTAGTCGATATTTAGCTTTGTAGCTTAACAATACCCATTTATTTATAGTTATTTCTTAATTCATGGATGTTCTATCTGTTTGATATATATTTGTTGTATCGCACCTTAGTTATTTTGAAAATCTACAAGTCATTTGGATCTTGGTTTAAGTAAAACTTAGAATGGTTTAGTGGACTTGTATTAGAAATACAATATTAATTATTATTGGAACTGTTTTTGGAAGGAACTACCAATTATTTAGGATTTTTTTAGAATAATCGTTCAAGTTACATTTGAAAGGAGCATTTATCGTGGATGATTTTGAAGGATGTTAAGGAAGCTTCAATGAGAAAAGAAACAGCGAGAAAGTTTAAATTTCGAAAAAGGGCCATCAATCGTTTAGTAAAAAGTAATCTCAACATGATTTAAACTTCTTTCTCGTGACAGAAAATAAAGATTGCATCAAATAAATTTTTTTCGAACAATAGCACATCTCATCGTTATTATTAATATTTATTTTGGTTCATCTACGTATCACATAGATAGTGCAACAAATCATTAACTTGAGTTTGACAAGCTATTAATTATCCTCCAATGGTACAAAACAAATATCTAGCAAATATATTAAAATTTTATAAATCTAATAATAAATATAAATAGAATTTTGTCAATCTTTTTCTTCTGTTGTTTAAATAAAATCCTTAAAAATATATTTATAGATCATCCAATTATTATTCTCATTTTCAATTCTCTACTTAGTTTATTACTTAGCTAGAAGAAACATTAGTAATCTAAAGTTAATTGCCTTAGCTGCCAATAACCGATTGCACTCTGAACTATCTGGCAAGGGTAGGAGATAATATTCACTTTCATTGCTCTCATCTGTGAATATGTGTTTGCAGATCTGAGTGTTTACTTTCATTTCCGAGAACGGTCCCCTTAAAGCAAAGAAGTGTATGTGCAATGGGGTACTTGTCTTACTTTTCAGTATGAGCTTTCAACAATTGAAATTAATCTAAATAAACAATTCCTAGCTCTCCACTTTGACCGTTCGAATTTTCAACGGTTTTGGAGGTTTTGGTTTGTGCGTATCACCCCGCTTGCGCAAATGATCGCGTCTGGTAAAGCCTTTTGAACAGGTTTCGCACACGTAAGCTTTTCTGCCTGTATGCGAATCGATATGTCTTCTCAGATCAGTTTTATGATGGAATTGTTTCGGACAAAATTGACATTGATGGGGTTTTTGTGCTGCACTGTGCTTCGCATAGTGCGTGTCGAAAGTGACTTCGTTGGGAAAACGTTTGCCACATCGATTACAACGGAATGGTTTCTCGCCCTTATGGAATGTTTTATAGTGTTGTGTTAAATAGCAAATCTTTGTAAATACCTTGTTACACTCGTCGCAACGAATTTCGCCAGTCGGTGTTTTTCGGCGCATCCCATTCATGGGGCGAGGAACTCTTTATTCCCAATCAAGAGCGGCCTTTACTTTTAGACACAACACTAACCTAGAGAGAGAGGTTAACTCTTAAACTTTTAATTGATGAAAAATTGCATCACTCACTTTCTTATGGCTGTTACTTAGCCAAACGATTAATCAATGTCCGTACAACAGCGGCAATTCCCGTGACCCGTTCTTTTCCTACACCTTCTCGGCTTTTACGTCCTACAAGAGGCGCCAAATTCACTGACATCTGTCCAAATGAAAGTATACTGACTGCCATCACTTCCATGTGGCTGTCAAATCCCTGGTTGTCACATCGGACAAAACATCTGTGCGTGGAATGGCACTTCATATGGCGGAAATGTGCTTCTCCAGATGTCGCCAGTGGCATAGTTTTCTCGATGGCCACGGTGGAGGGGCATTTCCAGATGGCTATGTCTCGAAATGTGCCGGGGTTGGATTAATTCTATATTTCGAATATTTATATCCACGGATCTAAATATTTGGACAGAAAAAAAAATATTTTCTGCACAACGATATCCGCACAACCGATGAAGTCCGCTGGCACTTCGAGGACATATCCATCTGGCAGGTTACAAGGGTTCGGGATCGGAATCACTTCGATTCCTGGGCGTAGGCGTCACATTACAGTTAAACCGCAGAAATCGATTTCTTATTCTTTAATTTTTATATTTAAATTTTGAAAACCACGAATAATTTATTTTAACACAAACAAGAATTTCAATAACCATCATCAGAAATTTCAATTTCATAGTTCTCTTGTTTTCGAGTGGTCAGCTTTTCTAAATCCCTGCAAGTAACCATAATTTTAATTTTGGTATTATCATGACGATGTTCAATTCGACCCCCGTCAAAACATTCGGTGTCCAATCCTGATGCTTCAACTATAGAATGTGCTTCGTCATATAGGTGGTCCAACCAGAACGCACGATGTTAATCGTAAATGAAACAAAAATTTTTCAGAGAATTGTGTTAATATTTTTTATTATAGTTGAAGGATCTATGACAATTATGTGCGAAACAAAATATCGCCCAAACGCTTGCCACGGCAACGGTGGCATACTTCTATCCGATGGTCCATATTTTCAATGACTCTGAAACATCATTGAGGTTCAATGTCGTTGATGTGCTGAATTATCTCATCCTTTAGCTCTAGAATTGTTCTTGGCTTATTGACGTACATTTTTTCTTCAAAATATCCACAGAGAAAAAAGTCCAACGGTGTCAAATCACATGATCGTGGCGGCCAGTTAACATCGCCACAACGTGAGATAACACGGCCATTGAATTTCTCGCGCAAAAGAGCCCTTGTTACGTTGGTTATGTGGCAAGTGGCACCATCTTGTGGGAACCACATACCGTCCAGGTCCATAACCTCAATTTCTGGCCACAAAAAGTCCGTTATTATCTCGCAATAGCGAACACCATTCACGGTAACTGCTTGGCCATCCTCATTTTCGAAGAAGTACGTTCCGATGACGCCGCCAGCCCATAAACCGCACTAAACAGTCACTCTTTGTGGATGCATCGGTTTTTCAACAATCACTCGTGGATTCTCATTTACCTAGATGCGGCAATTCTGCTTGTTAACGAATCCACTGAGGTGAAAGTGTGCTCCGTCGCTGAAGATGATTTTTTTTTGTATAGTCACCATTCGCTTCTGTCTGTTCAGCCAACCATTCGGCGTATTGCCGACGCTTGAAATGGTCAGTAGGCTTCGGCTCTTGCGTCAATTGAACCTTGATAGCGTGTAAATTCAAATCTTTATTCAAAATTCGCATCAGTGATGTTCGTGAGATGTTCAATTGCTGGGCACGACGGCGAATCGAGGTTGGCGGCTCTTCTGCCACACTGTCGCGAACAACAGCAATATTTTCCGCAGAACGAACTGGGCGAGCATGCACAGGTGATTTCACATTTTCCACAGACCCGGTTTGCTGAAATTTACCCACAATTCTCCCGATTGTGGACACATTTGGTCAATTCTGCTGACCAAAAAAAAATCACGAAGTGCACGAAATGCATTCTGATTTGAACGCCCATTTTCGTAAAAGGCTTCAACAACCGTAATACGCTGCTCAATTGTATACCTCTCCATGGTTGAATTTGTCAAACACTGAAACAAAGAGATGTCAAATTAAGTTGGGCGAAAAACTTGACGTTAGGGTGTGACTCACAATTACCATCGTGTATTATGGTTGAACCGCCCTTTATATCAGACTGCCACTGTGCACGACTAAAACTACGTGCGACAGATTACTCCTTTCCATACAAAACTAGCACTTTTAAAAAATTTTATAAGTTCATACTTAGGCTCGTTACACAAATGAGATCTTGATTAAAGTCCACCTCACAAGGTCCATATGTCACTAGTATGATCCCGCGAATATGTTCGTTTGTTTAAAAAGATATTGCATAATTCTTGTAGATTTCTTGTATTGAAAAAATCGAGCATTGTCCACTGGCGTAACTCTAACGTTTGCTATCCATTGTAATGTATCATAAAATGTATGGTTAAAGATAAATAATAATTTATAGATGCAAAAATGTTCGCAATAAACTATTTACTTTTTAAACGGTTTACTTGAATTACGGACGTCACCACTTCCCATTTTTGTACACGAATTCCAACCCTTCTACGTGGTTGACTACGGCATATCTTTAAGCGAGGTCACTATGCTCCTATTTTATACCTCTATAAAATGGGAATAGTCTCCATCCCACATTCCCTTTGCTATATCTTTATCATGCTACGATAGTTCCTAAGCTTATAAAAAGCATGGTTAATGATCACATATAGCTGGTAGTGGGTCCGTTAATTATAAATATAAATGGTTTCTCGCATTTTTGATTATTTTTTTTCTGACTGAATTATGCTTCCTTTGAAAATATTCGGAATGAGTCAGTGCAGTTGGCCGAGTGAGGGAAGGTTTCGACCATATACAAAAAACAATATTTTCTATTCAGGTGAATGCCACACTGGGTAAAATAAAGCGGGTTGTATGAGCGTTTTATTATTTTTTATAAAACATTATATCGCGCCGAACGTGTTCAATGAGTTTTATTCGAAAATGTATAAGCTATTGCAACGATATCACGTCTGGTTAGTTTTGTTTGTTCGTTTCTTCCCTTTTCTACTTCACAAAATTATTTTCACTTCAACACAGGGCTACCCTCCAGTAACTCAAATGCCAATATCTCCTAAATACAGTTAAATATCATCTATACCGCTCGTTCTTGAACGTTTTCTTATTTTCCAGATTACAGATTTTATCATCCATAATTTGCCCTGAACTCACTTACTTATTCAATTATTTAAAAAACCATTGGAGGTATCAAAAACAAACTAAAAGCTTGCAGACTTTATACCCGCACAAGTAATCTAATACGAAAGGTCTGACAATCGAATTTACACTTACAGGAATCACACGATATCACTCCTCCATAATTCAAATATCCGTAGGCTACAGGCAAAACTTACGACAGATACAAGCCATATGGCAGCAGCGCTTACTACCACACACATGACCATTAGTAGGCCGACTTTGCTGGCTAACTTACATGGCGTTATATGAAGAATTGTGGAGGTGCGAACAAAAATTCGAGGTTTTGTACGGTTTAGAGACGGATTTCTACAGTGAAATCCAGATGATCCGTGGAGAACACAATAGCGCTCCTAGTGAAGTGAAAATTATTTCAGTTCTTATACCCGTTTAGTTTTTATCGCCTTCCAAAGTGAATTTATAGGAGTTTGTTTACATCTCAACGCTGAGCTATCAGTCGAAGGTGCAAAACGTGTGCTTCATTTGCTCGTCTTGGAAAGTTTAGGAGCACAATGGGCTATACAAGGTGAATTTATAGCATGCACGGAATGCGTTCGGGACGTTTTTTATTCGGGAAATAGTATATATGACGAAATATAAGCATTTGCTAATTCCGCAGTTGGATGACAGCTACCGGAAGCTTGTCCATAGTAGGCCGACTAATACATATGCAAATTGCTACCATATGGCTTGTATCTGTCGTAAGTTTTGGCTACAGGTCTTAATCTCCAACTCGACTTCAGCTTTCTCGTCGTGGCAGTAGCGGTTGATGATGATACAGTGCACTATAGTAGATGGTTGTAGGTTGAATTGGAAAATCACAACAAATGCAAGACTTGAAACTTGTATGGGAAGATAATTAAGTGTGAAATTTTATCGACCGGAATGTTTTGAATTGCCTTCCTGAAGCTATTCACACCCGAAATAGGGTAGTAGGAAGAATATTTAAATTTTTTTCGTGACGGCTCCTCGAGTAGTTTGCTTAGGTGGACTGCTCGATTACTACAGGTACTTACCCACTCCTTCGACGAATGCTCATTGTTGAGGAAAAGAGTGCCTGAAACCTTGCAGGTAGTTCTATCACAATTAAATTCATTAATATTTGTAATCGAATTCATTTTCGCCTTCACAAAATACTCCAACTGAAAATAGAAAAAAGACAGCTTCCTTTTAATTTTGTGTATTATTTTTATTCTCGAAATCGATTTTCGACCGTAATCGTTCGGTCTTCTTCAGCGATTAATTTATTTTTACTCACATTCCTGCTTATATACTAGCTATGTTTAAGGAAATTTACTCTAGATCATTAAAAAGTAATTAGGGAAATTTGCTTAAGCTAATAAAAGGTAGGAAAGGTAATTTACAAAAGGGGTAGTTATAAAAATATTATTTTTACATGATTCAGAGAAGATATTATTATTTTATTAATTTAAATAGCCATGATCTGCAGTTTCCGTCATCCTGATTCATCAACTTTTTCCTTTCCCGGGTAATTGCCAGGCTTTCCATCACATCCAATTCACGTGTATCTCTAGCTTCCTTGATGACTACAGCGTCCTCCATTGTTATCTCGTGTCCCTTCGTGATAATATGTTCCGCTACCGCTGACTTGAAATTCGAAGTTCTTTCTTTCTTTCTTGCTGCTGCAGCTTTGCCTAGATGCTCCTTGATTCGCGTGCCGATGAGCCTCCTCGTTTGACCTATGTACACTTCTTCACAAGTGGGACATTTGCCACTAAGCAAGGAAGCTAAGGAAAAGGAGATGAGGTACATTGTTGAGACAGCTAAACTAAACGGGTTCAAGGGCTCGACGATTAGGAGAATGGCACAGAAGATCCAGATTAATAGACAGCGTCAGGGACGATCAACATTATCAAATGCGAATACCGAAAGAACGTACTGGAAGGCTCTAACTTATCACGAAGGCATCAGCAATCGGATCAAGCGGCGAATAAATCAGCTCAATTCTGTACGGTTAATCGAATCAAGCAGCAAGAACCAGCTCAAAAACGTTCTCGGATCAACGAAAGACAAGCGCGAACCACACGAGAAATCTGGTATCTATCGCATCGAATGTCCCACTTGTGAAGAAGTGTACATAGGTCAAACGAGGAGGCTCATCGGCACGCGAATCAAGGAGCATCTAGGCGAAGCTGCAGCAGCAAGAAAGAAAGAAAGAACTTCGAATTTCAAGTCAGCGGTAGCGGAACATATTATCACAAAGGGACACGAGATAACAATGGAGGACGCTGTAGTCATCAAGGAAGCTAGAGATACACGTGAATTGGATGTGATGGAAAGCCTGGCAATTACCCGGGAAAGGAAAAAGTTGATGAATCAGGATGACGGAAACTGCAGATTATGGCTATTTAAATTAATAAAATAATAATATCTTCTCTGAATCATGTAAAAATAATATTTTTATAACTACCCCTTTTGTAAATTACCTTTCCTACCTTTTATTAGCTTAAGCAAATTTCCCTAATTACTTTTTAATGATCTAGAGTAAATTTCCTTAAACATAGCTAGTATATAAGCAGGAATGTGAGTAAAAATAAATTAATCGCTGAAGAAGACCGAACGATTACGGTCGAAAATCGATTTCGAGAATAAAAATAATACACAAAATTAAAAGGAAGCTGTCTTTTTTCTAATTTCAGTCATTAATATTTGTTTCTTTTGCATTAAATTTCGCGCCGCTCACAATAATTAACGGGGGTTTCCTGGAATGATTTGACAACATACTAAAATCAGTCAGAATTTATTTTTAATTTCCTACTCAATTACGTTTAATAAACAAAAACCGAAAGGTAATAACATAAAAGGTTTTCCAATAAGAGGTGTTATTTTGATATTTAATGAAAAATGCCATTTTTTTAGTCCAATTATCGGATGCTTATTTCATTATAAAGAGAAAGGTATGCCGTTAATAATGAAAAATAACCACGCTTACAGGACCATATCCTTTTCATGAAATTTTCCATATCCAAATCGCAAAGCGGCTGCCCTATGTCCTCGATAGCCGCACGAATTCCATCTTTGAGGTCTTCAATTGATGCTGGGCTGTTGGCGTAGACCTTCTCTTTCAAGTGGTCCTAAAGGAAGAAGTCGCAAGGTGTTAAGTCACAAGACCTCGGTGGCCAATTGTGATCACCTCTTCGAGAGATAACACGGTCCGGACACTTTCCCCGTAAAAGATCAATGGTTTCGTTGCTTGTTTGGCACATAGTTCTGTCTTGTTGAAAGTAAACGTTGTCCAGATCAATACCATCCAATTCCGGCCATAAAAAATCATTAATCATCTCTCGATAGTGCAATGCATTCACCGTAACTGTTGCTCCAGCCTCATTTTCGAAAAAGTAAGGTCCAATGACTCCGCCGGACCATAAACCGCACCAATCAGTCACACGTTGAAGATAGAGAGGCTTTTCAACAATAACTCTTGGGTTTTCTGAACCCCAGATGCGACAATTTTGCTTGTTGACCTTCGTAGTCCACCGAGGTGGAAATGGGCCTCATCACTGATATGATTTTTCAATGGAATTCCGGATCATTTTCATGCATTTCAAGGACCCAATCAGCAAAGATACGACGTTGTTGATGATCGACCGGCTTGAGTTCTTGTGTTAACTGAACTTTATAAGCCTTAAGATCCAAATCTTTATGCACAATACGGTGTAATAACGACGAAGAATGCACAAACCTGGGTTTTCTTCCACACTTTTGGCTACAGCAGCAATATTCTCGGCTGTTCTTGAGTGACGTGCACGGGTTTTATTCTTCACATCACTAAGCTGTCCCAACAGCTCGAATTTCCGACAAGGTGCTTCACGGCGACCCAACAATGTTCGAGTTTAACGAACCGTCCCTGCCAAATTTTCACCCTTTTTATAGTAAATTTTAATAACTTCAGTGCGTTGTTGAAGCATATATCGTTCCATTTTTATTAATAACGTAGTTTCTACTGGTCAAATGTCAAAAAATCACAGCTTCAAAAGTGACATCTACCGAAATAGCGGGCTATCCAAAATAACACCTCTTATTGGAAAACCCTCTATTTCTGGTTTAAACCATTCGCATTTCGAAAAAAATTATAAATAACGTTTTTTCATATAAAAGACATCAGCAAGCACTTATCTACTTTAGGTGTAAGCGTGATTGCATTTATTAAAATTATTTGATGCTTCTGTGTCTGTTTATAATTCATTTCCTTCCTTAATTTGACGATATGAGCTTTTGTTAACAACAACGAATGTCTTTTTCAATTGATATTCTCCCACTAAAGCATCATTCATAGGTGAAACTTTCGATGATGCTTCATTCATCATCCAAAAAATTTTGTTTAAAAAGCTCAGCAAGATGAACGTTGAAATTTTGATTGGATTTAGTCATTGGTTATACACGCAAGTTCCTTGTTGTTTTCTTATGATGCTTGGCCAGTAGATTCGAGTAAACATTGAATGCTTCACTGATTCCGACCCTCCAGCTCCAAGTATGGCTATACAATGAGGAACTGAGTATCGATGCAAATAGCTAACACAGTAACTATTTCAGTATTAACGCTGCTGATATGTTTGAATATCCATGCAACAGCATTTTAACGATGTATGTGTGGTAAACCCGAACTGCTTCAATCAACATCTCTTAAAGCTCGTATTATGTGCAATTTTTCTTTACCTTGACTGCTCGATCTAACCGCTCTTAAAGCTCGGAGGATTCCTATCTTTCTTCTACACGGACTGTCGAGCTAAGCTTGGCCGCGCGGGATTGAACTGTAAAACCGGATTGGAGTTCATCGGGTTGGTTGCAGCAATCACGAATATTATATTTAGTTAAGTGTTATCAACAATTAATATTAAAAGACTGTAGTGAAAGCTTTTTGAAATAAAACAGAATTGTAAACCTCTTCTTTGAATACATCAACCTACGGTTTACGACAATATGTTCACTACAATTCACTAATTAGCAACGTTATCCCCAGTAACGCAAAAAAACAGAAAAAAATTATGTGGGCTAGATTCAAATATTAATCCATCTCAAAAAATGAATCAGAATGCACAATCCGTGCACTTGTACTACTCGTAGATAGCTGCACAACTAAAGCAATTCAGTACTCTTCGTAGATCTCAATTGCTCCCTCACTAACCTTCCACACAAAGAGGAAGAACAAATTTTCCTTCTACAATTCGAGTTAACTAAGAAATGCAAAGATTTACGTCTTTTTCGGGTAACAATACTCCAAAAACTTCTTCAAGTCGTACACCGCCTCGACCAAAAAAATTAACCCGTATCGTCTCCCGCTTTTTCTTCTTCTCCGTCCCTTCGACCTTCACGCGCTGACGTTTTCGATTCAATTCCCCGTTGTCAACATACGCACAACTACTCATCGTCGACGAGACCAACGTTTTTTTCTTATTTTGGCACATTCCTTCTAGTGACTCTGTCGCGTTATTATCAGGGTCTTCCCCCGAGTGATCGCTGGTGTCTGCATCATGTGCTTCATCAGAGCTATTAGCTTCTTCCACTTATTCTTGTTTAATTATTTCTGTTAGACTACACAATTTTCAACGGCTTGATTGTATTTTTTGTGGCAGGGCGGTGAATGCCATTCACACACTGAGTGTGGGATTCCCATGCTCGTAAGTGACTCCACTACTCCCTAAATACCGCCCCTGTCAACATGAGAACTTAGCCAGAGCATATATACTAGTATATATGCTCTGACTTAGCCTGGAACCGTTTGACATATTACTTCAGGCCAAGTCTGGTTATGTTATGCCGTGGGGCATCTTCAAGCTCTCCTCTAGCGCGAGGGGAGAGGGGAAGAGGAACAGCATGACAAGCGATTCCTCAGCACCGGCATCCCTGGCTGCTGTGAGGCCCTTTTATCTTTTAGGACGGCCCGAACATAATGTGCCCCATGGTTCCATTTGTCAACCGATTCAAGCATTACCGCGGCTACACTATCCAGGGTGAGCTCTTTCATCTCCCTGTAGAGGACCCACCATAGCTTGTTTCACTTTATGAACACATAAAATGTGTGGCAGGGATCATCTTCCTCTCCTGGGCAAAACCAACAATCGGGGGACCGTGACTTACCAATCCTGTGCAGGTAAGGCTAAAAACATCCATACATACCCAAAACATGAGTCAGCCATGCAAGAGGCTCATCAAGAGAAGCGGAAAGATTGCTTCGAAGTGGAAGTCGCGTTGCGAAGTTCGAGTATACAATCTCGATGGGATTTAATAAGACGGGATAGTCCGGTGGAAAATCATGCGAGATAGTTTTGTTGGCACCGCGAAATTTTCTCAGCCATTAATTGTCTATTAAACGCGTGATTAGTTGTGGGAAAGTGCATGAGCAATGCTAATTTTTTGGTGTGGGCTCCCGTGAAATGTGCCGTGGATAGACTTATTGAATGTTCGCGGAGGAGAGTCAAGTATGTGACGACAGACGAAGAAAACGAGCGGCAGCAGCAGCAGCACAATAATCCCAAACTTTAATTCGAATGCAGCCACGTTTTCTTCCGGAAAAGTGAGTTTTGTGGTGTCCAAAAAAAAAACGTCGCATTCCATAGATATTCTCGACATCGCTCAAGCAACGATTTTTTTGTGTTTGAGAAGTGAGTGTCATTTATGCACAGAGTGTGCGGTACCCATGCTCGCTAGAAGGCGATTGGACTACCCACTAAACACCTCCCCTGTCAACCTGAGAACATAGCCTGGAACCGCTTAACGCATTACTTCGGGCCAGGTCTTGTTTTGTTACGTCGTGAGGTGCCGTCAAGCGGCTGGATCCTCCTTCTAGCATGAGGGGAGAGGGGAAGAGGAAGTGCCAGAAAAACGTTCCCCCAGCCCCAACGCCCCCGGCTGCTACGAGTCCCCTTTATCTTTTACGGCTGCCCGAACGTAATGCGCCGTCTGGTTCCATTTGTCAACCGATTCAAGCATCACCGCAACTATATTATCCGGGTGAGCCCTCTTTGCAGGCTGTCCCATTTTATGCACGCGAAAAATGTATAGCAGGCATTGTCTTCCCCTCCTGGGCAAAACCGACAATCGGCGGACCGTGACTTTCCAATCTTGTGCAGGTAAGACTGAAAATACCCATGCCCGCTCAAAAGCTAGGTCAGATAGAAGTCAGTCTCACCATGCCTTCGATTTAGCCACGATCTCACATCCGGAATGAGGCGCGCAGCCCACCTTTCCTTTGTGCAATTCACCCAAGACTGCTGCCAATCGTTGAGTGAGTACTGTCTCTCCTTGCAGACAATCACCTCCTTTGCATTCTCGTTTTAGCGCAGCTAAACAGCACGGCCCTCTCTAGCAAGGAGGGCGACAGGCATCACGCCTGCAATAACTCTCACTGCCGAATCAGAGACTGTCGGATACGAAGATGTAATCTTCAGTGCTCCTCTTCTCCGTACCTGTGCCAAACGTTTTCGGTAAACCTCCGTACTGAGAGCGTAGCCCCATACCTCTGCTCTGACTCTACAGCAATCATCAAGAGGCGTCTTCTTGATGGGCTGTGTCCTCCTGCGTTGGCCATAAGTCCGCTAAGAGCCGATACTCCTGAAGCAGCTTTCTCTGCCGTTGCCCTGATTTGCTCAGAGAAACTAATCTTCGAGTCGATCATTAGCCCCAGGTACTTCATCGCTGGCTTTGATTCGACTTGTATGTCTCCAATACTGATCATCCTTACTCTAGGGATTCCTTTTTTAGTCAAGATGACCACTTAGGTTTCCTCCAGTGCTAAACTGAACCCGCGAGCAGTCATCCAGTCTCCCACTCGGCGCATTAGCATACCTAGCCTATGTTGCGCCTGTTCGACGGCGCGTCCAGTGACCAGAGCCGCAACATCATTCGCATAACCGACCAAGCGTGATTCATCTGGCATCTCGAGTCTCAGTAGCCCGTCGTAAGGCCCGGTTCACAGGTCCGGACCAAGGATGGATCCCTGGTCAACACCCGATGTAAATTCATAAACTAGTAGGCCAATTCAGTTTGCTTCAGATTCTAGACTCAGAAATGCTCCTTGGGCATCTAAGATTGACGTCATCAGCATATGCTACCAATTGTTTGGACTTGAAAATTGATGTATCCGAAGTTTCAGCTGATGTCTTCCTGATGACGTGTTCCAGCGCAATATTAAAGAGCATGTTTGTTTTAAGCCTGATTCCATTCTAAAGGTGTCCGTTAGTTCACCGTTTGCCTTGACCTGGGACTCTGTGTTTGGCATCGTGGGCTTGACCATGCGGACTAGTTTTGTTAGGACGTCAGAGTCGAGCATTATTTTATACAGCGCATTTCTGTCAACACTGTCGTATGCTTGCCTGAAGTCTACAAAGAGTTGGTGCACATCGATGTTATCTTCCCAGCGCTTTTCGAGCACCTGCTTTACTGAGAATATTTGGTGCATTGTAGACCGTGGACGTCGAAAGCCTATCTGACAGTCTTCTGCAATACTTTCATAGTACGGCTTTAATTTTCTGTCTATGATTTTGTGGAGCACTTTATAAGACGTGCACAGTAGAACATTGCCACTATAATTTCCACACTTTAATTTGTCCCCCTTTTTGTGCACAGGATATATTATACTTTGTATAGTATTTGGAGAACTTTCAATTCCAATTGCTTAGGAGTTGATGTTTTTCAACTCCTCAAGCACAATTAATTGGATTTGAAATTGACGAGGGAATCAAATACGAAGGCAATTAAATATAATAGATAATAATTCTAAGGCACCTTTGACTTGAATCCTGGGTGGACGAAATGCTGTATCATGTAGCATTATTCCATTTTGCATATCATTGCCACATTTGTATTTTAATGTCAATAAACATTAGTTTTATTTATATTACTATGTACAGTTTATATTTTTCATTATGTATACAATCGTGGTGAATTCAAAAATATGCACATTTTAATTTACATTAAAAATATGAACATATGAAAACGACATTTTAGGAATATATGTAAAATCTAGTATTACAAGTCGTTTCAGAACATTTTTAAAGGTGAAAATATAATTCGTATGCCTTTTTAAAAAAATGATTCTGCAGTAGCGATCAGTTTAATATTTGACACAGTTTATTGCTTACCATATACCTTGTACCTGAAAGTTTGGTTTTTATTTAACTTCACCGTTCCTGTGACTTCGGAGAACTAATAAATGTTGTTTTCCAGAATACAGTTCCACGTGTGTTTTATGATGGATTTTCATTTCAAGAATTCATCTATACTATTGGAATGTTCGTGTCTCATGTGAGTGAATTTTGCATTGTAGCTTTTGAATTGCTTCCCACATACTAGGCACGAATAGGGTTTAATTCCAGCGTGTCTGCGTTCGTGAACTTTCAGCATCTGTTTTGTGACGAATTGTTGCCCACAGGTCGAACAGGTAAACCGAATCACACCGTCGTGCAATCGCATATGAATTTCCAGGTTTGCTTTGTGAGCCAATATTTTGCCGCAAATATCACATTTAAATTCAAATTGTTGGTGACTTCGCATGTGAGCCTTCCACGTTGCTACGGTTGGCGAGAAAATGCCACATATTTCGCATGGGATTGGACTTGGACTTCGATCAAGAAGTTCAAATGGTATCGTCTGCTCTTGTAAGCCTTTCGCGTTATCACCAGAATCTTTGCTCGTCTCTACATCATTGTGTGTTTGATCAGAACTGATAGCTTCGTTCACCGCTTCATTTTGTCCAATCATATCTGTTGGGCCGTAGAACATTCGGTGGCCGAATTGTATTTGGCGTTGAATGTCAACACACTTGTTCACTTTGCCAATGCAGCCAATACATATAAATTTTGGCAAGTTATCTTTTTGGCTGATCTAGGAATGAAATAGAGTAAATTTTTTCTGTAAGTTATTAAGAGCTTTCCAACCCGAACTCCTGCTATCATTTTAATTTTGTCGGATAAAGGTTCTCCATCTACAGATGTGAATACAGATATAATATTTGATTCCTTTCCACAGATCCTACACCTTCTTGATGCCATCCTTCATAAAAGCGTTCAGGAGTTTTGCCATATTACCATCACCGGTATCCTACGATAGATTTTTACTCGTCAATTGTACCCTCTACTTATAATGACATTTCGTTGACAGATCTATTTTAGTAAACACCTCGACATCAGAGGTGCTAAAACTGCATATGTGTAAAACTGTAACATAAGAATCAAGTACTTTGTCGGGAGCCGTTGAAATAGATGAGTTTAATAACATGGAATCAATTGTATTTTGTTTACGCAAAGCAGTTATGAAGCAAGATGAACAGTTGCTACTGAAAATTTGCCCGCAAATCATATCGTTTATTTTAAAACCAGATAACTATGAACGTCGTGGTTTACTTATCGAATCTTTGTGTCGTGGTGGGATTGTGACGGTTTTGAAAGATGGGATAACATCAAATGTTAAAACACTATTGGTGGTCATGAAACTTCTGTGCTTGCTTTCGGAGAGTAAATATTTTTTGGAACACTGCTGGATGGTTCTCAAAAGCACTGCTCGAGCATTAATTTTCCTTCTGAATAGTGATATACTTGTTCGGTTACAAATGGAATTTATAGAGATTATTTTTATGGTTCATATTCTTCTGAAAACGTATGTATAATCCTCATATACTAAAATTAATTTTACTTGCTTTTTATTATTTTACTGAACAATAATTTGTTCTTGTTTTGACAATAAGATAAAATTCTTCTTGTTACCGCCAACCAGAAAAGTAGATTTCTAGTGTGTGCCGTTAGATTAGGATACGTTGGTACGATACCAGCATTGCGATTAGTCATTGCCTAGCATTGAGTGATTATTAGTGAATAACTAAATCTTTCAACGGTCATATTTATCATACTATCAGCAGACTAGCAGAAGTCTAGAAATCTATCAGCGACTTAATTCTTTATCAAAAAGGATCAACAAACAAGATTAAAAAAGTAACATTGTTTTCCAACATTTAGATCTTTCAAAATAACTTGCCATTTAGTTACATTTCCATGGCTGCGCTTTATTTCATCTTGACCAACGTTAACTCCGCTTTTGCTCTACCTTGACTTGACTTTCTCCTCGAATTCACTGTTGAGCAAAAGCCTGTTATCATGCTTCTCACTGAAACCACCTCAATTCATGCGTGGGTTCTTTTCCCCAACACAAGACCCACTACAAAAATGATTTTCACATCCATGAATTTCGGGGTCAAAGGAGTATAGACCGGAGTCGAAAAAGGAGGTAACCTACAAGGGCTATCAAATTGCTCATTCAGAGGACAAATAGGCCGTTGAGAAAACGGACTTACTTAGAGGGGCTTCGTCGTTACCGACGATACTTATGGCCCACAAATAAGAGTGGGGCATCCAGATGGAAGTGGTGCCCCTCGTACCCTGCCAGCCGAATCGAAATCCATACGTAGACGTGGCCATGTATTCCCCATTTGAGTGAAAACTCATACAAAAGTACTTTTTATGACTTCTTTCGATTTATGCCATAGCGTTATGTAATGAAATCACATAACCCTATATCATAAAAGGGCACGCGAGTGAAAGGCCAATCTACCCGGCAAGGCCCTCTGTTAAGCAAAAAAAGGAAACAGCGTGCTCGATGGCTAGCCCATTTTAGCGGAGGAGCCTGCCATATGCGGGTCCTGTACCCGGTCAGATTGAAAGAAAGGCAAGGACCAAGTTTTCAAATTTAACAATCCATTTATTTTAAAATCCTTCAATTTGTGCAGATGTATTTTAGAATTTTAAACTTTCTTCTTGGAAGGTATCAGATTGATGTTATTTTACCGCAATTATTCCTTACGTTATATTGCTGTTTATTATTGCTAATAGTACTTTAAACCTAAAGTAATTTATTAGTGATTATCAAAATGAAGTTCATCATAAATATGAAATGATTCGAATTATTGTAGCTGCAATGAAAATGAAGCGTATGCAAATGCAAAAAACCTAACGTTAAATATTAATGAGAAGAACTAAGTCTTTCGAGTATTTATCGAAAATTGTTGCCTCAAGTCATGCAGAATTAAGAGTTAAAATTGTATATATATATATATATATATATATATATATATTGTTATATATATATATATATATATATATATATATATATATATATATATATATATATATATATATATATGTTATGGTTCACGGCTAATAATTATAATGTTCCAGGAAAGTGATAACGCAATGTCTTTTAAATTGAGTTCAAAGAGTTCCTTTACTAAACAAATACACAATCATTAATTTAACACTTTCACTGATTTTACTTTTCACTTTGTCTATAAATTTTTATTCCAAGTGTCTATCGCTTCACAATCAATATCGCTTTTAATTCGCACTCCTCACTATCGCAGTTTTACTATATCGCGGTTGTAATAATCCCCCCATTCATTTAGCTCGCCTTTATATAGGGTCTCTGGTCATTCAATCCATTTCTCGTACATTGGCGGACTAACTGAAATATTCGAGCAATACTGAATGGGCAGCGACGTCACTTTCAGATGTTGATCATGCTTGGCGGATTTTCGAGTACATTCGTTGCTGATCATGGTGGTTGTGAAAACAATTGCGACAGTAGCTCGCAGAATTATTTGTACATGTAACACTGCCCCCACCTCAGTTCTTTTCTCCCCGAAAAGATGTGTCGCCAGTTTTAGTCAATTCTCCCTGAATGTAATATGGGGCAAGACGGTCCAGATGCATGATTTTCATTTTGGCTCTCGGCTTACGTCCTGTATGCGGTATACGACGTCGTTGATTTGCTTTGTGACTCGGTATGGTCCCTCCCAATTATGTTGCAACTTTGGAGACCTACCCTTTCGCCGTTGCGGGTTATATAGCCACACCAAGTCATCTTTCTGGAAGCCAGTAGAATTTGCCTTGAGATCATATCTGGTCTTCATGCGGTCAGTAGCCAATTCGAGGTGTTTTCGCACTGTCCGATGTATGTGGTTCAACCGTTGTCTTAACTCACTTGCGTACTCCGAGATCGTTTGGGGTTTCTCAGGGGGTGTTCCGAACTTTATATCGGCTGGCAGACGAATAGTCATTCCAAAAATGACTTTGGCAGACGCTTGGCCCGTCGATGCATGTTTGGCAGCTCTGTATGCCATCAAAAATAGTGGGATATGTCGGTCCCAGTCTCTTTGGTTCTCATGAACCATAATCATTTTCCGTATTCCCAGTAGTTCGCACATTTCGCCAAAAACTAGTTACTCAAAGTTTCGGCCTTGATCCAAATGTAGTTCGTAAGGTACGCCGTACCTATTGACGCAATTTAATACTAGCTGTTCGGCTACTGTAGTTGCTTCCTGGTTGGGAATGGGGTAGACTTCGGGCCACTTGCTGAAATAATCGGCGACAACCAGCGTGTATCGATTTCCCCATTCGGATTCAGGAAAGGGTCCTGCGATGTCAACAGCAATCCTTTCAAATGGCACGCCCACGTTATAGGTTTGCATTTGTCCTCTCAATCGTTGCTTTGGACCTTTGACGGAAGCGCACATCGTGCATCGACGGCACCAGTCCTCTACGTCTTCTCGAGCGTGGAGCCAGTAAAATCTTTCCCGCTACTTCGCTAAGGTCTTGTTAACACCAAGGTGGCCTCCCAGGATCCTTCGTGCCTCTCCTTAACCACATCCTGGATTTGGTTTTTAGGAAGTATAGTTTGCATCCTATAGGAGCTTCCAACCGCCGTTTCCCATTTTCACTTGTGTACGCCACCCCCCACTTGAAGGGAGTTCCATTGTGCCCATTAACCTTTCAGGGTGGTGCCGTGCATCGAAACGTCTTTCGACTCAGGTCGCCCAGTTGTCTCCTTCCATACGAGAAATGGTCCGATGTTTTCATCGTGCCAACTGGGCATTTTGAATCTGCTCCGATGACCAACCTTCATCGAATTCGGCCGTTATCAATCGCAGATCAATAGGCGGTTCCTTTTCCTCAATCCGTCGGCAATGCTTGCAGTCAGCTGGACATGGACGACGAGATAGGGCGTCAGGATTTCCATGAACTCCACCCTTTCGATGAACAATTTCGAAGTCGTATGAAGGCAATCTTTCGATCCATCTCGCAACTTGTCCCTCGGGATTTTTGAAGTTGAGCAGCCATCTCAGCGATGCATGGTCCGTCCGAAGAACAAATTTCTGGCTATATAGGTACTTGTGGAACTGCTTGGTGGCCTCTATTATAGCCAATAGCTCCTTCCTGGTCACGCAGTAGTTCCTCTCACTTTTTGAGAGAACTCGACTGTAATATGAGAGGACTCTTTGTTCGCCATCGATCTGTTGGGAGAGTACAGCTCCAATATCGCCGCTGCTCGCATCGGTGTCAACTACAAACATTTTTCCGGGCTTCTGATATGCCAGCACGGGTGATTCACACAGCTTCTCTTTCAAGGTTTCAAAGGCTACCTGGCATTGTTCATTCCAGACATAAGGACGATTTTTTTCGGTTAGCTGATGGAGACACTTAGCTATTTTTGCAAAGCCTTTGACGAATCTTCGATAGTAGGTTGCCAGACCCAGAAAATTTCGTAGTTGGCGCTTGTTGTTTGGTGTTGGCCAGCTTTTCACGGCTTCAATTTTTTCAGGGTCTGTTTTGACTCCTTCTGCTGATACGATGTGTCCCAGATATTTCGCTTCAACTGCGAAAAGGGTACACTTGTGGGAAAAATCTCTTCTAAGTTCTGCATATGCTCTTCGAACGTTCTCCCGATAGCAATGATGTCATCTAGGTACACCTAGCAGGTTTTCCAGGTTAGGCCACGTAGCACGTATTCCATCAGGCGTTCGAAAGTGGCTGGAGCATTGCAAAGCCCAAATGGCATCACCACAAATTGCCACAATCTAGTCCCAACTGAAAATATGGTTTTCTCTCGATCCTTCTTGTCGATTTCTACCTGCCAGTAGCGACTCTTGAGATCGAGTGTAGAAAACCATTTTGCGTCAGCTAAAGTGTCCATGATGATCTTTCTTAGTGACGTCGTTAAGCTGCCTATAGTCGATACAAAAACGAGTGCTACCATCCTTTTTCTTTACTAGAACTACTGGCGCGCCCCATGGAGTGACAGAAGGTTCGATAACGCCTTGTTTTTCCATGTCCGGGATCAGTACGCTCACTTCTCCTTGTTTGACTATAGGAAGACGTCTCGGTGTTTTTGAATTGGCTTGGCTCCCTGTGTATCTATGACGTGAGTTACCATACTCGTTCAGCCTTGGTCATCCGGGCTTGTTGAAAAGATGTAACTGTACGTGGTGATCAGATCAGAGGCTCGCTTGAATTGATGTACTGGCAATTTGACCTGCTTCAATATTGCAGACGTGGATTTCCGGGCTTTGTCTGCGTCTTGTCTCCTTTTCCAATGATTGTCGTGAGTCGCTTCCAAGGAGGTGATGGTGGAAACAAGCTGGCAGCTGCCGATGACTTCTCCCGCTTTGATGCTCGTGGTTGACTCTGCGGTGTTAAGCACTCTAACCGGCACGTATCCGTTCCTTAAAGATCTTACAAGGCTTCGTCCTAAATCAAACTGCGCAATGCGGACGACTTCGTTGGCTCTATCAGATAAGATCGCTGGTCATACAATGCTTTCAGTAGAATTCGGTACATCAGTGTCAGCACATACTACCACATTCATCTTGAATTTTAACGCTGGACCCTCCATCAATACTTTGACATTCTGCCATTTCAACACTCGTTTGCCCAAATCCAACGTGATTCCATGTGGTCGCAGAAAATCCATTCCAAGAATGCAGTCATCCATAATGTTCGCGACCAGAAAATTATGTCGGAACGTAAGGTCTCCCAGCTGTATCTGGAGGTTGACCTCTCCATGGACAGGTGCAGTTTCTGCCGTAGCTGTCCGTATTGAGAAATTCTGCCCTTTTGTAGTAGTTGTTGCCTCACTAGGTCTAGTCGGATAATCGATCGGGATGCACCAGTGTCGATTGTTATGGTGCAATGCTCTCCGTCAACTTAACCCGGAAGGCATGCTTCTCCACGATGTAGTCTTGACACGGTGATGGTGGTGCTGGGGGCGTTGATCCTCCTAGCCAACCTCTGCCCCACGAAGTTGGCTCTTACATGTTTCCCGACCCCTCTGTCTGAAGGGCTTCCATTCTGGGCTCCTGGCTCGGTCTAGGTCTTCTCCTAGCTGCACACCCTGGATAATAGCTCGGTTTTCTTCGCTTCTTGCAGTCTCTTCGCAGGTGCCCCTTCTCTCCGCAATTCCAGCACCTAGGCGCTCCATTTGCCCATGGCTCTCGCTCAATTTCGACGCGCTCACACCTGCACTCGTCTGCCACTACCTCACGAACCCGGGTAGTGGTACGAGTCACATTTTTCGCTGTCTCAAAGTTCAAACTATAAGCCATTTGCATTTGAACTAAACGCACGGCTTGTAGCAATTCCTGGTCCTTCAATGCGCTAATGAATGCTTCTGTCGCTGTGTCATCTCGTCGTACGCTGGGTAAGCCAAAAGTGCCAGTCGCTCAATGTCTTGGGCTAGCTGCTGTAAAGTTTCGCCAGACTTCTGCATCCGATGCCGTAGCTGTGACCGAGAAATCTGCTTTAAATGATCGTCTCTATAACGCATTTCGAGCGCATTCATTATAGCAGCCGGGTTTGAGTGGAACTCCGCGGGGATCGTCTGCGAAACCTCGGCAGCTCGACCTCTAAAGCAAGAATTAGTGCAGTTGCTCGTTCCTGCTCATTCCAATGATTTACCCTAGCGGCAGCTTCAAACTGGGTTTTGTAAATAGTCCAGACCGTTTGCCCGTCGAATATTGGTGCTTTCACATTTCTGGATGAGCTTTGCGCTGCGGTTGTAAGCGGGGTTGGTGAGGTGGTTACTGTTGCTTTCGCTGCTTTCAACTCCTTTTTCACTTTTTTCATCTCATTGTTGATTCTCTCCTCGACCTGGCTGACCTTTTCCTCGACCTGGTAAACCTTTTCCTCGACGCATTTGATTTGCTTGTTCAGACTACCGAGCTCCGCTTTTATTTCGGTTGCCTGTTTTTGGAAATCTGCCTTGATTTCGATCGCTTGTTGGTCCAGTTTCACTGATTGTACATTTAGCATCGCTGATTGTTCATTTAGCTTCGTTGATTGCTCCTCCAGCTTCTGTGTGATTTCGAATGCTTGTTGGTCGAGCTTCTGGTCTAGCTTCGCAGTTAAATTGGATGACAGTTGTCGCTGCTCTTGTTGCATCAGCATTAACATTTGCCTCAGCGCATTTTCCGGCTCCTTTAATTTTTGTGTTTCTGCTTCTCCACCTTCTGCACCCTTTTCCGCATCAGAGGGCTCACCCGAATCCAGATTTACGCCTTCAGACTCGATCGTGTCACGCAAGCGTGCAATCAGTACGGCCTTTGTACCTTGTGTGGCCAGATTTCACTGTTGCAACTCCTCTTTGAGCTCCGCTTTGGTCAATTCATTAATTTTTAGATGCAAGTTTTCTGGCATTTTTATTGTTTTGGCTATTTTTCTACCAGTTTCCACGTTAAATTTCACTATTGTTCACTTTAAAAGTGTTTACAAGTTTTTCACTTTCAAAATTTTCTTTCTCACTTCTTGCCACCACTGTCGCGTGTATGTCGCGGCCAATAATTTTAATGTTTTGGGAAGTGAAAACGCAATGTCTTTTAAATTAAGTTCAAAGAGTTTTTGTTTACTAAAAAAATGCGCAATCATTAATTTAACACTTTCACTAATTTTACTTTTCACTTTGTCTATAAATTTTTACTTCAAGTGTCTATCACTTCACAATCAATGTCGCTTTTAATTCACACTCCTCACTATCGCAGTTTTACTATATCGCGGTTGTAATGATCCCCCCATTCATTCAGCTCGCCTTTATATAGGGTCTCCTGTCATTCAATCCATTTCTCGTACATTGGCGAACTAACTGGAATATTCGAGCAATACTGAATGGCAGGTTGTCGAGTACATTCGTTTGTTGATCATGATAGTTGTGAAAACAATTGCGACAGTAGCTCGCAGAATTATTTGTACATGTAAGAATATAAATAAAAAGTTGTAAGATATAAAATATTTGCAAAATATACAAAAAGAAAACAAGTGGTGTACTCACCAACATCCTCTCCGGGCGCCCGCTGATGATGTGGTGATGCTAGTACAGATGAATTAGTTATTTGTACAAACTGCTTTATAACAATGAAACTTTCTTTTAAAAGATATTCCCCTTTTGCCTTATGACACCTCATTTCTAATACAATTAGTCACGTTCCTCTACTGTCGCTACGATACGGGATAGTTTGACTCGGCAATGCGTCGCTCTCAGCAATCTTCGATTTGCACGATTTTTGATGCAAATCTCCACATCGGGAATTCTTAACACAAATTTTTTTCCCTATGCTCGATCGCATCCGTTCCCGACGATCCCGATGATATACTTTTCGGATCGCAAGACGTTTTCGCAGATCTCCCCGAACAATACGAAAGAGCCACTTCTGGATGTTAAGCACTTGTGCGAATTGGTACAAAATTTATTTGCCGCCTCGATTTACAAAAATTGAATTCCGATAGTAGCCCGCCAACGATCTTATGTCCACAAAAGTTTCTTACTTATCCAAGAAGATTCTCGCAATTAAAGTGTAACATGGCTTGCTATTGCGACTTATTCGAACAGTCTGCGATTATTTTTTTATTTTTCTATGAGAGAAATCTTTCAGCTCAAAAATCGTATAAACAGAGTTGCTTGTAGAAAAGAAGTTTGATGACGCAAGTATTCGGGGAATATTTATCTGTATACTATATAATTTCTGATGTCTCGTTACTCGGATGAATGATGACAGCGTAGACTGTATTTGTTGTTTGGCAAACTTTTTAAGATAAGACTATGCGAAATTTTATATTTGCAATAAAGATGGAAACCGAAAAGAAGGGAAATTGGAGAAAATAATAAATTTTCGTTGCTGTGTGTAACAGGGCTCATCAACATGTATGGGGGAAGTGTTTTTGCTTAGGTGTGCAAAGGTTTCTCCCTCCCTTAAACCATCTGTTAAAAAGTGATTCTTTAGCTCCCAAAAATAATCAGGTCCCCAAAGAAGAACAAGAAATCTGGAAACAACAGCAACGACATTCTAAAGTTAACGTTTCTTGGTTATCTGATGGGCGTCGCGATATTTTGTTTACGTTGCTTTAAGTAGGAAAAGTCCAGGACGCGGAAATGCAGATGGGATTGAGAAAGTTGATTTCATAATATCTGAATCAATGGGATTATTTTATGAATCATGGTTGGATACGGTGTGTTCGCAATAGATAAGTGGCTAAAAGAAAATGGGATGATGTTTCCAGATGGTGGAACTTTGTTCGTAATTGAAATTGAAGGTTTCATTCAAATAATTAGCTTGTGGTGTACGAAGATAAAATACCGTCGCGCTGTTTTTCGTTTTCCGGCCTGACGTCGATTGTACATTGAGCGCGAGCTCAACGAATTTTCTGCTGTTTTCTTTTCTCTTTCACCTGAGCCAGTAACTTTCATAGATTTCGCGTTAGACGGAACAAACGAGGAGGCAACAAGAACGGACGATACCGGCGAATTCAAAATACTGTTTAACTTTGCAAAATAGAACACTTGCCGATGACCAGTTGTGATTTTATTCATAAGACAGGGCACAGATGTTCCAAGAAAGTTAGATGACAGTCGCTTCGCATGCAAAAAAATAACAATTGGACGTAGAGATTGAAAAATTGGACAATTTAAACATCGACGATTTTCAACCTTTAAGAAGCTAACGACCCAAGGAGATAATGGAAAAAATGTAATGAGTTGAATTGTATTTGAAAAGCAGTTACAAGTAATATACGTATAACGGAAACACTTGCTTATGTAGTTGACTCAATTCAGCTTGTCTCAACATCATATATGGTTAAGGAAGTAGTCCCATATTCAGTGCAAAAGTGTCATTTCGAATTTTTCGCACCATTTTCTATAATTGTAAAGATTTCAGGCACCATTCATATCATCAGCGAGCGCCCGGCGAGAATGTAGGGTGAGTACCCTTTTGGTTTTTTCGCATATCATAGCATATGTGTGAATTTAGTCCTTAAAATAATTTGATGTTTTCCTACAATTTTATAACAACGATTTAGGTCCGTCTGTTTTCTCCAGGCTCGGTTTTTCCTTTAAGTCAGCAATTTTTGACCCCTAGTAGGTTGACTCATTTATTTGAACCATGGAATTCTTGGATGCGAAATTTCTATTGTAGTTGGTCTTGTGTTGGAGAAAAGAACCCGCCCCCCGACATCGCAATGCTAGCCTGCCAGCGCAATTGCGCGTCTTCAGACAAGGTCAATCTTGGCAGATCCCACCATCCTTTTTCGCCGAGGCAGCAGACCATCGCTGCAGTCCTTTACGGACATTTTTCTACCCAAGTTCAGTACAGTTTGGCAAGTTATAAAGTAGTTGAGCTCCGCTAACTGGGTTCACTTAGTGACTGCATCTTTGCCGTATGACTTATACGGGATCTCATTGCTTCATGGAGTACACTACACTTTTTTTCTCGAACTCTGCTGTAGTGAATATTCCGATGAATTTTTCTTGTCTTGTCAAATTTTTCTTTGAAAGTTTATTAGTGATGAAATTATGGTTTGCAAATAAGGAAGCCTAACGACCCCAAATGATCTAAAGAGCCACCGTCACCTTTTCCGAAAAAATCTTGCATTGTAAACGTTAAACATAAACAGTTTCGTTGTAGCAACCACGGAAGTCACCGCAGTTGCAGAGGGATGTGTAGCCCGGGGTGGCATGCTGAGGCAGGCTAGCGCTCAGTCGTGTCGTGGGACTTCCGGGACACTCTTTGTTTGTGCTGAGCCACCTTACATACAAATACTAACACGGCGGGAAAGGGGGAGGTCATCCTGAGAAATGAAAATCTAATATTACTAGTGTTTCATGGCCGTTTTTTTTATTTACAAATTTTAATCGTGCATTAACAATACCACTTCAATAATAAAAAAAAATTATTGATGAACACACATTAACCTTTTTGTTTTTTTAATTAATTCAAACTCCCTCTTAGGTGAAACTAATTCAGAAAAATTTAGTTAAAAACAAATTATAAAAAAAACCGTCAAAACCTCACCCTTTCGTTTGAAGCTGCGGAGCGCTCTGCAACTGGAACGAGGAACTGATAAAAAAATTATGAAAAAAACCAACTGCTTTTTCTTTTGCACAACTAATGAAACATTAAATAAAAAAAAAATCAAACGGCCATCAATCCGCGTGTCAGCTTCTTAATCTTGTAGTTTAATCCAAGGTTACTAGTTTTTTTTTGTCTTAAAATATATTACTGTCACTTTCAATGATAATTCACAACCAAAAGAAACGGTTCGTCTATTCACTAATAAAAGCAAAGAATGAGGTTCTTTAGCACGACCACAAATCACACTTTTTTTTTCTTTTTTCACTTCAATTGTCTTAAACCGTCTTACACTATTCCCTTCTCCACTTTATTCGGTTAGAATTCAATTTATTTATATTTCGCTTTTTCATTATATTTCATCGTCTTTTACACTTTTCTACATCTCCTCTTCGTTCCCCACCGCTTCCCTCACAGCCAAAAATTGACCGAAAACTCAGAAAACTCCTATTTCAAACTCCGAAATCAAAACTTCTATATTCTGAATTGGAAATTTACTTCCCGAATCTTAAAATCAAGATTTTTTTAGCACCAATTTCACTCAAAAACTTTCCTCGAGAACTAAAACGAATTTTATTCTCCTTCACAAGCCAAAATCTGCTTTTTATCTCCAAAGTCCAATATTGACTCCAGTCAAATCCCAACTGCCCCAATCCTAACCACTTAATTCCACCTTTCACCTTCATCCAATCCGATCCCGCAATCCTTTTCATTTTCAAATTACCGCTGCCGCATATGGGTAACGTAATCGAAGTTCATTACACTTCGATTCCGCTACCCACACATCTTTTGCTCCATATCGACAAACTCAATAGTATCCATTGTTTTACATATGGCAATTTGCACAATCCAAGAAGCACTTGGTTGAATTCAAAGTGTCACATGTATACACATTTCAGAAGCTATTGGTTTTGCCGATACCCCAAAAAGGGTGCTTCCGTGCGCCCGGGGGAACTTGAACTCTGGGTTCCAGCAGACCCTCGATCGGGAATTCACGACGCAGGTAATGGTGCCATGGATTGTCGATCTTCCATTCATCTCATAAGCAACTTCAACGATGCATTTGGGCATGGGATTGAATTTTGTTAGTAGGGGAACGTGAATTAATTTTTGTTAGTATAAAAAATAAAATTTGTTAGTGGGCATTAAACAATGGAATGTTGTTAGTAGGAAAATTGAAATTATTAGTATGCATTATTTTTTTTTTGTAGTCGCGAATAAGTGAAAAGGGTAGGATTGTGATGATGGGGAAATAAAAATTAAAGGGAAAAGGGAAAAATGTTGATAAAAAAAATAAATTTACAGAGGAAAAGGTAGGAGTGCCCAAAGGAAGGCGGAAATGTTACGGCGGCAATTTGAAGTTGCGAATGGGAGAAAATCAGTACGCCGGAATTCGCAACATCGTTAATATGGCCTGTACTCCCCATTACGTTGACTAAGTTTTGTTAGAATTATCTCAAAGGAATGATTTCCAGTTTCTTGTAAAAATGTGTATTGAAATCCTTAATTCTTTCGAACTTGTGTCTCATATTATTGTACTCATTAAATGCATGGCATATAATTTAGATTTACCAAAAAATTAAACTGTTTTTGAATTGAAATATAATCGATCTTTATTAACAAACACATCGTAATCATGATATAATGAAGTATGACTTTTTTATTTACTTGAACTTCAAAAATCACTTGACGATTTTTATTTGCATTGTAGTTTATAACGACTTTATTACATTGCATTTACGTACTAAGAGTGAACTCATCTGCATTCCTTACTTGCTTATAGTAAATCTAATACAACTTGAATATGCGGTTCTATAGCCGAAGGTGATTTGTTAGCGCTCTTTGTTGTTGTTTTCAGCCAATGATAATGATGATGATGTTTTTGTTTTGATTTATTATCAGGTGTTTGCTGTTATTTTAGATGATGAATTTATTTTCGCTTATTCTAAGGTAAATAAAAGATTCAAAATATTCCTTGAAAAGCTCTATTTTTATTTTATTTATGCCGGACACAGAAGAAAAATAAAGATAAAGCTTTTTAAGGAATATTTTGAATCTTTCATTTATTTTGCGTTATTAATCTGAAAATGGGTACTGTTATTGTAAGGTTTTTGATGTCATGATTTTGAATGGTGTAATTCATTTCAACGCAGACAGTGACGAACGTAGTTCTAAGCCCTTGGAAATCTGAAAACATAAATTAGGGCACAAATTACGTGTCACACTACTTCTTTTTATTGCTGGCGATTAGTCACTAATCATTAAAATATTTTTTATTGCTTGATATTACGCGCCACAAAAATTAAAATCATTTCAATAATCTTTAGGCATAAACATGATAACATTGCAATACAGGACGATGGAGAAATAGCTTATACCGTCAAATCATTGCTAAATGTGTGCCAATCCATTTTGAAAATGCCCGACGTAGAGGTGTATTGTAAGCTTTCAACGTTTTTCGTATTTTCTGCTATTTTGAACATTTCGAAGCGCCAGAGGCTATCCTCGATTATAAATGAAGGAAATCTTCACATGATCATGAACATTACTTGTCTGTTTTTGGAATTATCTGAGCATCCAGAACTCAGCAAGAAGAAAACCATAAGCGTTTATATATCTTTAGCTCTATTGAAAATGTTCTCGGGGTTAGAAGTGAATTCAATATTAGTTTGAACATTTCAAGTGTATCTTTCATTAGGATTGAAAACAAGAACAATCTATATCAGCAATTTTTTGTTCGATTAATTCAGGAGCTGTTTCAAAATCACTACTGGAAATTTTTATTTGTAAGTATAGTTTTTCTATGGTACCTAAATGATTAACTTTTATTTCAACTTTTCAATGAATTTGTTTTCGGTTCAAAATTAGCTTTTATGTGTAACATTGGAATAAATATAACCAGAAGGTAACTTCGCATTTTACTCAAACTAACCACGTAGCTTGTAGTATCATAAATTCACTTACTTTGCCTATTTAGTTTTCGTTAAAAACATTACTTATTTAGTTTTCCTTAAAACCGGAAAATCACGGCAATTTCAAGAGCTCCAAACCATTTGAATTGTGAAATCAGAGTTCAATTATTATAGAAAGCCTATAAAATTTAAAAAATTGTTTAGTTTTTTTTTCTCATCTTATGTTATAATCTTCAATTTTTAATCCATTTCAACAATCACAAATTATTTAATAAAAGTATAGAAAGAGGATAAGCAATTTTAAATCAGTGAACCCAGTCACCTCATATGAAACAACTCACGGCTGAATTGTTTGATTTTTGTTGTCTGAGTCGTTGCCTTCTTACTCAGGCCTATAAGGAAATCAATTAACGTACCTGACGTCACTTCGCATACCGGAAACAGCTGCTCAGTAACCCTAAATTTTCGAAAACAGCTGACCAGAAAACTTGAAAGCAGCATTTCAGTAGGCCGGAAGTAGGCTGTTGAGATTGTCAAGTATGACATTTCTCAGATGAAATTTAGACGAAATGATGCAAACGAGATGCCTAATATCTAAAATAAATCGTTAACGTAGTACTGACGAAATTTCAAACATGCAGTCGTATGAACTGTCGAAAATCTTTAAGAATTTTGTTTGATTTGAATAGCACTAGATGGCATTGATGAGGCTACTCGAAGAGGCTACTTCGCGACGTGACGTAATGTTTCCGCTTTCGGCCCTGAGTAAGATGGTAACGGCTACTTACTTGATTTTCATTGTTGGTTTAGGAGGACGTTTCAAACATACAATTGGCGGATTTTTTAATAACTTCATTCAGTTGGCTATTTGGACGCATAGCAAAACACCAGCCTCAAATTTTAATCAGCATTGCAGAGGATTGTATTACAAGAGATGGCTTGGAACAGTTAATACTATTTCTTTCAGATAAACGGTAAGCGGACAAGTCTGTATTTAAGGTAACCCTTTCGAAACTTTGGTTATATTTTTTGGAATAGGTGCAACTTAGTGCTACGTCTGAAGACCAAAATTTTGATAAATCTGCTTATTTATGCAGTCAAAATTAAATTGCAACTTCCTACACAGCAAATTTTAGACGCAAACCTTGTGTTGGACAAATTGGAATATTTTAGTTATTTGCCTACATTAGACAGTGCTGAACTTTTTCAAATTGCACGGAGTTTTATTAATGTAGTCTATGTGATGGTGAAGTATAATCCTGAAAGATGTTTAGGATTTTTGACTAAAATCCAACAGGGAATATTTATACTGTTAAGTACAAATACGCAGAAGTTAAAAGAAAATGAGTTTTGGTTGATTATATCGGTACATCAGGTAATTTGAAAATTTGGAATATGTTCAAATTATAAAAATTATTGTAAAAATTCTAGATCAGTAAAAACTTAGTGCAGGATCATTTGGGAGCTCAAACATTTATCAACATTTATAACTTGAACAATGAAATATTGCTGAAGCGGCTCCAAGAAGAAACTCAAAAAGACAACTATCTGTTCCAATATGAGCAACTTGCTTGGTTAAAAGAGAGTGATCAGCATCTATTTGAAGGAATGGTTAGTTATTTAAAGATTCTTGAGGGTAAAGTTCAGAGCCAGGGAGCTGGAATTAGAAGAACAAAAAAATATTCATGTGAACGCGCCATAAATGATCATCAGCTTTTGATTACCAGTATATGATCAATAGCCTAAAATTCAGCTCAGCCATCCCGGCTTAAGCAAGTCTATTTTTTCGAGAAAATATATAACAAAGAGGAACACAGATAGGAGAGATTGGAGATTATGAACAACATTAAAATACATTGATAGTTATTTTTGCATGATCACACAAACAATAACTTGAAGAAATCAAGTGTACTGATGTTGATCCCTTATGTACCTGGATAATGAATAATCCCGGAAAAAAGGAATATGACCTCATTTGACAGTATGTAATGTTTTTCACCTTCGTTTGACCACAATTTCCCAACCGGAAATTGAAGAGGCCCTTTGATCGGGTAGACACTGTATTCTAGGGGTCAACGTGTCCAGGCAACCTTAGTCTACTCCTAGGTGGCTGCTTGCAGGCTAGCTAGTTCGGAGAGAAATTTCGGTCGCAGGCCTTGTGCGAGTAGATTTAGCTCGGATACGTTTATCAGCCACCGATCAATGCCCGTTTAAAACGCACTCAAAATTTCCCGAGGAAAATTTTCGTCATGATTTTATCGCAGTTCTTGCAAGGCTTCCAAAAACTCAACAAAAACTAAATCACTTCACTCGTTCCCGATCTAATTACCAAGGCAGTGCCAGGCACACGATACTCTAATTCTAAGCAAAATAGTCTTCTTCTTCGTAGAACTATAGCCTTTTTCTGGCATTCGATTTATGCAATAAGCGCATCCAACTGTCTCGATCCATTGACCACGTCCTCCAATTTTGTAACCCGAGCAGCAATGAACTGTCTTCGTCGACTGAGTCAGCTTTGCCACTGGTCTCCACCCTTCAGTTCTCCTTTTTGAGTATTCATTGTTGTTCATACGATTTACATGGCTAGCCCATTGCAGCTTCCGCAGTCTCACAATCTGTTTCCGTTAAGAATTTGAATTAAAAACAACAATGACAAACTGGCAATTTTATTTTCTACGCAATTACAATTTATGTGCTATACTTGCTTATGTAAGTAAGTGGACTTTTACCATGCATAAGTCGTTGCCTGAAATGTTTGTATATGCATTTTTCTTTATTTTGGGCAACTACCTATGCATGTTACATTATGTAAGGATTTCTTATAGCAATCACATGTGATACATGATCTATATTTTATTGAATGGAAATCACCCATGGATCATTGCCTGGGAGTGTGGAATTGTATTTTGCTACTCAGGGAAAAACCTATGGATGTTACAATGAAATGAAAGAACTAATTGTTTATTGCAAGTAATCATTTTGGCAAGAATGGTATGATTCGGGTAAGAATAAAATGAATGAAAAGTTATTGATTTTGGTATATACGAGTATATACCAGGGTTGTTGCTGATATGTTTTATTTTAATATCAGCGGATGCTGATGCTGATTCGTTGATACCAATATCAGCTGATGCTGATTTGTTGATATCAGTATCAGCTGATGCTGATACTGAGCTTGAGTTATATAACAAGAAGCTTTGCTGACAAAAAATGTTGCTTTATATTAGTGAAGTATAATCGCAAATCAAACAGCATTTGTAGCAATCAACACACTTACTTTCAGACAAACTATGAGGTCATTATATGTTAAAGTAGTAGAGAATTTTTGATTAATTGCCTGAAATATAACAATTAAATAGTTCATGTTTTAAGGCATCCTAATTAAAAGATAAGGTATATATTTGTAATTATCGGTTTTTAGTTTCAAAGGACTCTTATTTTCTCTAACATAGTTTTAGCTAAGCATCATTTGAACATATTTTAATGTAATTAATGATTTTTTGTTTATTTTTATTAATATTGAAATTTAATCAATGGTAAATTATATTTTAAGAACAATAGCTGAGCTGCTTTTTCAGCATGCATCCTATTACGTATTGGAGTATAAATAAGACCGGCGCTGCTAAACAATCGCTCACTGGGAACGCTTGCCGGCGGGGGTGAGAGGAATATCCGTGCCAGCGTAGAAAATTCTTCATAATTAGTTGTTCCATGAGTTCTCCACCAGTCAAGTGGATCTTGCGAGATCATAATTTTCTTCTCCTTACAATATTGCGTCAAAAGAACTTTCAATTTTGAGTTCATATCTGGATTTAAATTATTGAAGTTGTCATTGTCTTCATCACTTGAATCAAGTAACTGTTCAAGTTCATTTTGCAGAGTTTGTTTTTTAGCACTGCTAGTTTTGGGCTGTTCTTTATCGTCTGTTCCCACTAGAAGACCAGTCCGTGACCTGTTTAAAAATGATGCACTAGTTTCATTTGAATTATTTACTAGTCTTAGTATTTCCGACTCAATTTTTTCCTTGGAAAAATTCACTAATGAATTTTTCTTTGTATCGAAGATCCAAAAAAGTGGATATTGCGAATGTGAAATTGTTTTCAATGCCAGAAAATGTGAAAGAGATATTCTTTTTTAAGATTGTAATAAGATGTTGTATTGCATCTGGGTTGTCTGGTTTAGCTAACGTGTCATCAAATATTTTCGTTAGCAGATGAAAAAATGGAATCACTGATGAAATCAAAGCATTCGAATTGCTTAATTGCCGTGTACAGTCTTCAAAAGGCCTCAACAACCTAACGCAGTCTTCAATTGTTTTCCACTCCTCAGCTAAAATAGTTAGTATGCCGTGGTTGTTACTGTAAATACTTAATGAATCTTTTATCTTAAATCTTTTCATCATGTAAAAGGAAATACTCTACATCGTGATGCAAACTGCTAATTTGAGTTGATTGAGGCGGTCCTGATAACACTCAGTTCTTTTTGGGCTATTGTCGAATCGCAATTTTTTTGAGCTTTTCTTTTGTATCTATTAAAGTTTAATCAGATTTTAATCCATCTTTGACACAAATTTGAAGTTTATATACTGTGCAATCTATATCGCTCAAATCTGACATCATTATGGCCATTTTCATATTCGATCCTTCGTCTCTTATTATGCAATGAACTTGATTTTTAGATATTTCCCATTCAGGGAGCATCGATTGGTATTTTTCGGCAATAATATCTCCTGTATGCCGATTATCGAATGTTTCACATCTGAGAATTACTGATTTGCGTTAAAAGTTTTCGTAAACTCTATGGCCGGTTAAAATCAGTAAGGACACCATGGGGCTAATGTAAAGCTCATGTATGCAAATTCTTTTAAAATGTTTCTTACCTTTACGGCAACTTTTGAGAAAATTTCTTTACATAGGTACATACTCAATGAAAACTGGAACCCTCTCAAATTATATTTTGGCATAACCGTTTTCATTAGTCTTTGAAAGTCGATTCTTTCTACAAAATGAAATGGTAGATCTTGGACAGTAATCATTTCGGCTATTAATTTATCAACCATTACACTCTTTGAGTTGTTTTTGTACTGTTTTTCTTTTTGAAGTGTTTCTTCAATTGTTAGTTGTTTTTTTGCTTGCTGTGTTGGTGTAAGTACTTTATCTAAAACAGAAATAAAAAAAAAACACTGCTATAAACCATCTTTTCACGAAAGAGCATAAAGTACAATACTTTCACGAAAGAACAAAGTACGGCGCGGAAGAGCAGAATACAGTAGGACCGCTCTTAACCGGCAACCTCGGGGCCGGTTACCTATTTGGCCAAATCCGATGTGATGGTATTTCAAAGGAAAATATTAACATAAACGTAGTATTATAATTACACAGTGTAAAATAATTAGCATGTAGCGTAAAATATTACACTGCGCAAATTAATAATTACATGGCGGAAAATAATAAAAGAAAAATATGTTATTTACTTACCATATTTTATTAGATACAGAATATGGACGAATAAAACTGTTGAATTTAAAACCCAATCTACATTGGGATGGGGAGAGTATGCGCTTTATCACTTACAAAATATTCGCTCATAATCATTGTCGTTTTCCAGAAAGTGTTTTAAAATAATCTTCTTCTTCTTTGTAGCACTACAGCCCCTCTCGGGCCTTTGCTTAGAGATAGTTAGAGTATCTTATTTTAAAATAATGCTTTAGTTAATTTTTTAAGTTGTTTCATTTCGTAGGGCGGTTAATCCGAGGGCCGGTTGATCGGAGGCTGATTAAGAGGGGTTCTACTGTACTATGGATGAAACTTAGTTCATCAAAAGACGGACCTTCCAAATATATCAAAGATGGAACGAAACGATAGTTGAACTCCTTTTTTTCCTCCGCCTTTAGTGGTTTTAATTCAATGTGACAAAATAATAACTATAACACTACGAAATATTTTATTCTGACAAGCATATATTTCGGGAGTAAATCTGCTCTTTTTCAGTGCTTAATATTTTTTTCTTATTGTTCTTCAAGTGTTGCGCCCTAAAGAAGGTAAGAAATTTACTCCGAATCTTAAATTTTGTAAATTCAATTTATTTACAGATTTTTGAATATATTTATCTACCGGAAATAAAATTTTCAGAACTTTTAAATCATTGCTGTTTTTTAACATTGATTTTTTTTATATTTTTGAACTTTTTGTTGAGCTAACAGTGAGAAAAATATTGAAATCAAATTTCCTTTTGTTAATTCAACATTATTTTATTTACTGTTTGTAATTGATTTCATTTCCTCAAAATATCCCACTTGAAAAGAAAACAAAGCAGAAAGATTTTCTTTTAATAGAAAAGACACATTTAAGAAAATGGCGTTTCCTTTTGATTTTGCGTAATAATTTATTCTCCAAACGGGTTTTCGACTGAAGAAGACAGAACGATTACGGTTATTTGTTAGCACTGAAGAATTCACCGAATAAAAGGAAATTTGCACTAATTATTTTCCTAATAGAAAGAAAATGTTGCAAATCAGATCAGATTTGAAATGGCGCCTACTGCGGCTTAAAAATTATAATAATATAAACTTTCCTTTTGTAGCAGCTTCTTCTATTTGCTGCTTTTCGATTTCCAACTTCATGAAAAAACTATATTCTTCTGTATGGATGAGCCTCAGATAGTTTCTTAACGGCGTATTTGTACGTCCCTTCCGCGAATAATTTTTCGCACAAATATTACATTTTGCAGTATCTCTGTCCACCAAGGCAAAATACTGCCATATTGCACTTCTCATTTGTGGAGACATTAATAAGCACAAATTTCAAAATTTCACACAATAACAAATCACTCTATTTACTTCTACCACAAAGAAAAAACTTGAGCAAAGAATATACCTACACGTATACTCAAAATAAATACGCGCAAACAAATCACTCTGTTCACTTCTGTCACCCGAATGTTTGCAAAATCTCGAGAGAATAAGTATACATATACCGTTGCCATCTTACTCAGGCCCACAAGGAAATCAATTAACGTACCTGACGTCACTTCCTGTACCGGAGACAGCTGATCAGTAGCTCTAAATTTCGATAAACAGCCACTTTTAAGATTGTCAAATATGACATTTCTCAGATGAAATTTAGCCGAAATGATACAAACGGGATCGAAATACATATATTTGTGCGCTAATGTCTTTGACGTCTCATATTTAAAATAAATCGTTGACATAGTACTGATAAAATTTCAAACTACAGTCATATGTACTGTACTATCTTTAAAAAATTTGTTTGATGTAAATAGCACTAGATGGCTCTGATTAGGCTACTCGAAGAGGTTAGTTCGCGATGTGACGCGGTGTTTCCGTTTTCGGGCCTGAGTAAGAAGGCAACGCATATACTCAATGCTTGGTCATGACGAATGGTCCGGGGAATCCCCGAGTCATTTAAAATGCATTGAGTTTTGTGTACAGTGGAGCCCGCTTAAATGCAATCAATTGTGGTTTGGAAATCTATTGCGTTTAACCGAGCTGTGCATTTAACCGGAACTCGGATATATGCAATATTGTGCAACTAACCGTACTTCGTATAATTACACAATTATTACATTTATCCGTTACGGCCTAGGTGTGAAAAATAAACTCGTTTAAGAATAATCAATTTCTTTTATTAAAGAAAGAACAGCATATAAATTTCAGCCGTTATTTTAAAAAGTAACGGTATAAAATATCATACAAACAAAACAAATATAAACGAAAAATTATATCATTTAAGAAATACTGTGATCTTTGTTTGTTTAAAGCATATTTTAGTTGATTTCTTCAAAATGGCTTCCTCAATCAACTCAAGATGAATATTTTCGTAATCATGAAAATACTTTTGGAGTACAGAAAGTGCAGAAAGTGCGTCACCATACGAAGGAATAGTACTCATATTTTCAATTTCGGCAGATTCATCATCTTCATTATCGCTTTCTGCTACGGTGTTGCATTCCGTCACTTCTGCCAGTATTTCTTCATGTGTCATTTCTCCATAGCACTCAACATCTGTATCGCACATGAGTTATTCTCTGAACTCATCTTCTGATATTGGTAAATCAATCACTTCTTCGACAAAGGCCATATCGAGTTCTGAAAGGCTTCCATTATTCAGATTGATGAACCCTGCCTTTTTAAAACAGTTTTGTATTGTGGTGGGAGCAACCAACCCCCAGCATCTTTTAGTGAGTTTTAGCGCTTCCAAGACAGAAATTGTTTTTGAAAAATCTTGTAGCGAAAGTCCGTTTTCTAAAGCTAAAAGCTGCTTTCGTAATAGATGTGTACAGTAATATGTTTTAAAACACTTTATTATTCCTTGATCGAGTGGCTGAATCAAGCTGGTTGTTTTTGGAGGCAAAAAAACTATTCTTATATTACTTAGTGGTGCGTTTAACTTATGGCAGCTAGCGTTGTCCACTATGAGCAAAACCTTTTTTATTTTTTTGTTTAAAATCTTCATTCAGGTCTAATAAAACTTGATTCCAAATAGTTTGATTCATCCAAGCTTTCTTCAAATTATAATAAGGTAATGGGACTGTCTTACCTCTAAAGGAGTGAGGTTGTTTTGCATTTCCGATTGTAAAGATATGTTTGTCAGATCCATCGGCATTACACATAAAAAGCAATGTTAGCCTCTGCTTCTGGGCTTTTATTCCAGGAACATTGTCGTTTCTATAGGCCATTTCACCTCTTGGAAATGCTTTATAGTATAAAGCTGATTCATCAGCGTTATAGATGCAGCTGCTTTCATATTCGGAGTTTAAGAAGGGCCAAACATTCTCCAACCAATTACTACCGGCTTGACGGTCAGCTTCAGCTACTTCACCGCTCGTTTTATGAAAGGAAACATTTTCACGTACCTTCCATCTATGAAGCCATCCAGAGGTGGCCTCGAAACTATCAACGTTAAGCATTTGGGCAAATTTAATGGCATTTTCTCTTAACATCGGGCCAGTAATGATTGCGTTGTTGGCATTCATTTGTTGAAACCACTTGCTCAATGCTTTGTCCACTTGATCATGCGTAACCTTTCGAAGGCGCTTCCTTTGGAGGTTGCCGTTCTCGATTTCAAGCTGCTGATAGGGTTCTTTTTCTTTAACTACTCTTGATATAGTCGATGGGTGAGAATCATACATCGAGCATAGCTCCTTCCTTGATTTGCCTTCACTCAAACTTCGAAGAATTTCTGCTTTTGCATTAAAGTCAGATTTTTTTTTTAATTTGTTGACGATCTGAAATTTTTTGAAAGAATTGATTTTATTCAAATCAAATTGAATTAAATAGTAGTTTTTACCCATTATAGCTCTTTGATGCACTTGTAAATAATGTACGGATGTACATATATGTATATACGAGAAAAAAACCTGAAAGAATTCACTAGGCAAACAAACTTATTGCTTTAAAGACACCTTTGAAAACACCAAACACATTAATATGACCGTTCACCAACAAGTTATAGATTTGAATATGATAATGTGTCGCAAAATTATCACCAAAAAGAATAAGCAGAATTCAAAAACAAGCAACCAAAAATTCAGTAAACAAATGGCAATATATGCATGTGTAAAACACTAACATGTAGTGCTTGTACGCGATGAAGAATGAGTTTGAGTAGGCAAAAGAAAATATTTGTGTGGCAAATTTAAGTTGGGGCAAAATGAAAAGCAGAAAAGTAGAATGAGATAATTCGAGTTGAAGGTATACATCGATAGAATCTATCTCCGCATGTAGAAAGATAGAAAAAAATTGCCTGTTGTTTGATGTGTTAGATACTGACTGTTGGGTTTTGTGGGAGAAAATTTGAAACGTGCGTTACAATACATTATTTGAAGTGCCGGAAAAAGTATTAAAATAAAAGCTAATTCTGCATAATTGTAATGTAAGTTTTATGTAATAAGATAGTTTAGTATTTAGTGGTGTTTATTTATCGATCTCAATCACAAATACATGTTTATTTGGAGAAGGGCATGTTCGAATGATTCTAGACTTTGTGGACAATATAGCGATTTTACTATGGTGAGTTTCAATAAAATAACGATTTTTCCCTGAAACCATAGAACATTTTATTTATACAAATACGTATTTCAGAGCTAATGTGGCTCCTTCTTCAGTGTAATATCTTAATACATTATAGTATTTTAATACATTGTCGAATAATTAATATATTACACTGAAGAAAGAGCCAACTGAGCTCTGAAATATGTATTTGTATAAATAAAATGTTCTATGTTTTAAGGGGAAAAAATCGTTATTTTATTGATCCGTTGTACTTTACGTTTTTAATTGGGAGCAAAAACATATTTTCAATGAGAAGTAAATAAGTAAAGTAAATCAGTTGACCAAAGAAAACTTTCCATTTGATTAGTTTTCTTTCAGCAAGTGATGATGGTAAATATCCGATTTTTTTGCGATATTTTAAGCAATTTAATTGTGTTTTATTTTGTAACATATAAAAAATAAGTTGGTGATGGTAATTTAATTCGCCTTATAAAATCGCAATACCCGGCCGTTTCCGAAGCAATTCAACAAACGGGTCATGTGAGTCAACCGAGCATTAATTTCACACAATCAATACCTTCGATGGAATCTTCTGTTGGAAATGTTACAACGAGCACAAACCTATCGTTCAATCTTGGGAACCCATCAACATCATCCCAAAGTAGCTACAAGTTCAACTAATATATGTATATACAACGAAGAAAACTGTAGGTGCTACCATGACTCAATATTTAAATAAGCCAATATCAGCTAAAAAATCTGAGCAATTGAATAAATGCTTGGTGGAACTGATAGTAAAAAACGACGTAGCATACAATATTGTAGAGGGTAAGGAGTTTGAGAAGTTTATTTCTGAGCTGAACCCAAACTACCGGATTCCTTCTCGTAAAACCTTATCAAATGATCTGTTTACAAATTATTATAATCAGACCAAAGAAAAAATTCTGAATGTTTTGGAGCAGTCAAAATATGTAGCTATAACAACAGATAGCTGGACATCCAAACCAAATGATAATTACATTTCGCTAACGGCTGATTTCATAGATGGGAACACTAATCTACAATCCTGCATATTGGAGTGTTACCGGTATTCGGATAAACATACCACTGAAAATCTAAGCCTGGAACTTAAAATAATGTGTGACGATTGGCAACTATCTCAGAAAATTCTTGCCGCAACGACTGACAATGCTAATAATATAAAAGTCGCAATAAGATTATGTAATTGGAAGCGCATCCACTCAATTTAATTGTTCAGTGTGCTCTTAAGGAAATTAGAGAAACACAATTTAAAAAAAATCTACATTCGAGATTTTCCGCAGAAGTCTCCTCGCAACCTCAAGATTAACTTCGATCCAAAGAAATTTGGGAAAAACCGAGCTTAAACTTAAGCAAGATGTCACCCGGTGGAAATCGACGTGTGACATGTTCGAAAAATATATACATATATATATATATATATATATATATATATATATATATATATATATATATATATATATATACATATGTACGATTTCTTACGGCCAAATCTTTTTCGAACATGTCGCACGTCGATTTCCACCGGGTGACAACATCTTGCTTATATATATATATATATATATATATATATATATATATATATATATATATATACACATATATGTATATATATATATATACACACATATATATATATATATACACACATATATATATATATATATATATATATATATATATATATATATATATATATATATATATATATATATATATATATATATATATGATTTTTTTTACACCAAAAGTATTCTGAAATATTCCCAGTTCCAATGAAATTTAAATTTTTTACTAACTGTATATTAGGTAATAATGATAATCTGACTTTGCAGGTATCATCATATTTAGGCCAACAGGTTTACGATGTTAACAGAAACAACTGTGATTGGATTATAAAATTAATACCTCTTGATCAAATAATATATTTATTATTTTCTGACAACTACAATCAGGTTATAAATTCTAGTAAATTATTCATTTTGCTTAATCCAACGGATGAACACTTGCACATTTTGTTAGAAATCTGTAAAAACTATGATAAAATTTCAAAGGTGCAATTTTTGAGTTTGCTTTACATACTAGGTAAATATCTATCAAATCTTTCTAATCAGAAGGAAAAATGTAAATATATACTTCAGCTTTTGAAGGGTGAACTGACAACAATATCAAACCATAATAATGAATTTAAAATTATGCTAATTGATACAATTTGTAGTGTCATACGCAAATGCAATTTTATCAATGTATTTGTGAATGAGATACAATAAAATCTGATTAAACATTTTTGATTCTCTTTCTATTTGTTATTTTCTTCTAATTGAACAATTATTCTTTCGAAAGATGCCACCTCCAAACTTGCTGTAAAAGCAATGGGATGAATGAGTCCGATGCCCAGCTCCACCGATTAGAAGATCAGATATTCTCCAAATTTGAGTTCATGAGACCAAAAATTCCAATGGCAATACTCATTTGCTACATTCGTTTAAGCACGTCGAGTTGCAACGGAGCAATCTCGGTATTGGAGGCTGAACGACAATGTATAAATTATTCGCCTTTATTTTATGTTTTTGCGTTTTTTGTAGTTTTGAGTTTCCGCCAAAGCCTCACTACAATTTTACTAGCCATGTACCAGAAAGTCCTACTACCACAAACGTGACTATATGTAGGCGGACTATGCTTGCTAGTTTATATGAAGGTATATGGAGAAATCTGGAAGTGCCGACGAAAATTCGAGGATAGACGTAGACGTGTTTTTAATCGCTCCTGTCATTAATTTTAAAAATTCACAAAAGTCAATTGAAAATAATTTTTTTAATTGAGAACCATCACCGTCGAATTATTCAAATATTTATGGAATACCTGAAATTTATTTCTTGAAGAAGTATAAAAAGAGGAAATACGTTCAAGGGAAGCCCCGGTTTGAGAACATTCCCTCTAGTCTCGCTGCAAAAGCAACGAGATGGAGGAGCTCGATGGCTTCAGCCATCAACCAGAACGATCGTGTCCATCGCCAACGATGACGGGTGAAAAAAAGCTGCAACGAAGAAAACCCGCAAACTTTATCGGTCATCGAGATCGAGCAGTTAATCAAAGCTTACGAGAAAGCTGAGAAGATTGAGAAAGAAAACGAAGAGCTCAAACTTCGGATCAAATCACTAGAAGCACTCGTTGGAACATTGACGTTCAGCAAAGCAAAAGAAATCAGCAAGAAAGAAAAAGAGGTGAATTCAAAAATTACTGAGGATAAGAAATCTAAGAACCCGAAACAAGAAATTGTGCAAGAGGATGTCCTCAGCGCAGGCGGAGCAAACGTCAGCACAAATTAGTATGCAGCGCTAGCTGGACTAGAAGATACCATGAGTATTGAAGAGGATACAGGTAATAAAACTTCTGATTATTGTACTGCTAAGCCAGATAATGGATTTATTGAGTACTTAAAAATTAAAAATAGGGAGAAAAAACCAAAAGTTTTGTCTGGTGGTCCGTCCATCAAGATTAATCAAAAGAAAGAAGAAGTCCCACCAATGAATGTATTTGGACAAACGGGCAAAGATATTGTTCTGCTTTTGGCAGCCGAAAATAAGCTAAATGATTTTGAGACCAAAAGAGTCAATGCCGATAAACTGACAATTAGAACTAAGTCATTGGTTGATTTTCAGGCAGCAAAACGTGTGCTGAATTCTGGAGTTGTTCCGCATTTCACATACACCCCCAAAAGCGAAAGAAAACAGACATTTTATTGAAGGGTCTGGACTGCGGAGAGGAAACAGTCGATTTTATTCAGGTGTTTCAAGAAGTCGCACCAGAAATAGAATTTATTTTCGGTAAAGACTTTGCAACAAGGAGATCGATTGTCATGCGGAAAAACTTGCCTTATTACTCAGTCCAGATTTCCAGCAAAAGCAGTTCAAGTGCCCTACAAAAAATCAGGTACTTGAACTTCCGTGTGGTGAGGTGGAAATGCCTCCAGAAAAGCGAAGTCAACCAGTGCTACAGGTGCCAAAGATTCGGGCATTTGGCTGCCAATCGCGCCATGAAATAAAGGTGTGTAAAGTGCAAAGATGTCCATGCTCCCGGCGAGTGCAAATTGATTCAGGCGGAGCTTAAAGAAAAATTATATTGTGTGAGCTGCGGTGTCTTTGGTCATCCAGCATCATATCGAGGATGCCCCGGTATCAAGAGTTAATTCAAGCACACCGCTACCCACTTCGTCAAGCCCAGGATGTCATTTGCACTTGCTGCGAGAGGACCAGCAGACCAGCAGAATGTAAATAATATAATTAATGTAAGTAACAATAATGAGCTACTTTTTAAAATTCATCAGCAATTAAATTCCTTATCGGAGAGAATCGATAAACAAGATTCTAAAATTAACTTTGTTTTTCAGCGTGTAGAGCTTTCAAATGCCTCAAAATAACTGGTCATCCAGTCACATTTCCATGGATAGGATCCTTCGCATCTCGATCAACGTCAACTCCATTGTGAGTCTACATCGACGTGACTGTCTCCTGGAGTTCCTTGTCAAGCAAAAGTCTGACATCATGCTTCTTACTGAAACCCACCTCAATTCATGGCACTCCATGATATTTACGGATTTTGTTCATAAGAAACGATAGGGTAATAGGTGATGGGGAAGGTGGCCCCGGGATATTGGTTCGACGACCCTATTGTTTCCAAAATATTGAAAAAGTTGAATTCAAAAGCCTTAAATCTCTTGAAGTGTTCGTTACCAAAATCTCACTGCCGTGTGGGGATAACCTCTTCGTTATCTCTGCCTATGCAACTCGTCCAAATGTTCTCAAGTTCAAGGAGGAACTCGATTCATTGTTTGAAATACTTGAATTGAACAGGCTGCATCATTATTATATTCTTGCTGGTGACCTGAACGCCAAGCACACATCATGGCTGAACGCCACCAATAATCCAAGAGGTTTATTCCTGAAATCGTGGATAACAGAGAAACAAATTGAATACAGGTGCAATCTAGATGGTTCTGAGTTCCCAACATACCCTAGGACAAATTCATATGTGGACCTCTGCATTGCTGACGCAAGACATGAATTCAACTTTAATAGCCCTCAATGGAAACTGCAGGTTATGATAGTGACCATAATGCAATCGTAATGGAAATTAATCATCAAAGGGATGATTTCTTCCTCATTCCAGTTCAACATGAAAATCATCGGTAGAACTTCAAAAAAACAGACTGGGGAAAGTTACAAAAGAAGTTTAATCGAGAGTACCAGAAGGGATGTCCTCCTTCTGATGATGGCAACGCTCTAATCTAACTGACGATGAAATAGGTCTCTATTTGTCGAAGTTAGAGAAGTTGACGCTGAAAACGATTGAGAAGGTAGTTCCCAAGATAAAACATCGAAAAAATATGGAAGGCTATGAAACACCAACCATCGCAATGTCGAAAAAACTGAAAAGGCGTCTTCTTACACGCGTCAACAATATTTATCAACGATTTTTGGACGACAACCATCCCTCGATGGCTTTGCTGAAATTTAAAAAAATTAAAAAAAAATAAATATTTAGAATTACGATATAGATCCGGACACTGCAACCCCTTTGTAACGCAACTTACCATCGAATTGAACTGTCCCACAAGGAAGCTATAGTGGATGGATGAGTGGGATTTGTGTGGTATGCCGGGATTATGGTACAAAAAGTCTACTGCTTGGATATTTCTGAGTTTGGATCGGATTTGTGAGTGGATAAGACCGTAATCGAGGAGATTGATCGGCTCCGAATGCCCCTCAAAAATAAATATTCTAACATATCAAAATTAATGTCTTTATTTGATTATCAAATGGCATAAAAATGATTTGTTTGTCAACATGGAAATTCTGACTTGCGGCGAAAGTTTCCCAATCGCGAATCATGGATAGTTTGGACACAATAAATTTGCGAATTCCAAGGTTCAGTTATCATTTACAATGAGTTAAGACAATGTTACAGTTCAACACACAAGTGCAGTGCCCAAATTTTCATTAATATAATCTTACAAATCGCTCTTGTTTAACTGGTTTTAAGATATCCATGAATTTTTATGGAAAATATTTTTCGGTATTTTGATTGCATTCGTTCCTTTTGTTTATTAAAAGCAACCATTGCATTGGTTTACATGCTTAATGTGATTTCGGATAAAGTAAAGTCGCTAAATTTTAGTTTTCTTCACTAACCATTCTTCTTCTTCTTTGTAGCACTACAGCCTCTCTTGGGCCTTCACTTAGAGATTTCTTATTTTTATGACCGTATTGATTTTTTTCGGAAGTTGGTTTGGTCAGTACCATGCTCCCGTGTGCAGTTATGATATGATCTTATTAAATCAGTACATATCACCACTGAGTGAGCACTCGTAGTCTGTCCGAAAAATCCTCTGAACTAAATCACGTTGCTCTTAACGAGATTTGAACCTGGGACCTTCGGCTTATGCGTTCATGCTCTAACCACTAGACTACACAGACTACCATCCTTACATTTTCAGTTTTTGGAGTCATTCATTTCATTGAAAACACTTGAATGTTCTATTAAATTGTGATGTGATATATTCCATCCAACATAACATTAGAATATGCAAAATTAAAATGAGGATATGAATCATTGAGGTATGCCTGGAGCAGGCCAGTCATTAACTGCGTCTACGACATCATCGTCGTTGTCTTCATCTTCACGTAAAACAGTACGAAAGAAAACACTAAGTGAACACTTTTTTGTAAAGATACGGGAAATTTGTACTCCAGTGATCGAATATGTTGAAGAAATTGGGAGGAAAATACCAAACGTATTTGTAGTAGATGGTGATGCTAGAGAAATTTTACAGCTCAAAGAGAAACGACAGAGTCTGACCAATGATCTTATCAAACTTAAAAAGCAAAAAGGATATGCTATCTATGCTGAACAAATTTTCAAAAATTTGGTTAATTTCTCAGCAATAAACACCGCTAATAGTTTTTCTAAATATATAAATAGCAAAAATACTTAAATATAAAGTTCAATGGAAGTGTAATTCGAATTTTTATAAAAACAAAACGATAATTCTAACCATTCGGAATAAGAGTTTTCAGATTAATTATATGAAGTACCGGTCGTGCCCACTCCATCTATGAGCGCCAGTCAAGGAAGATGGGTAAGTACCAAAACTGACGTTAGATAGGAAGCCATATGGTAGCCATTCGCATATGTATTAGTCGGCCTACTATGGACAAGCTTCCGGTAGCTGTCACCCAACCGCGGCATTAGCAAATGCTTATATTTCGTAATATATACTATTTTCCGAATAAAAAACATGCGGAACGCATTCCGTGCATGCTATAAATTCACCTTGTATAGCCCACTGTACTCCTAAACTTTTCAAGATGAGCAAATGAAGCACACGTTTTGCACCTTCAACTGATAGCTCAGCGTTGAGATGTAAACAAACTCCTATGAATTCACTTTGGAAGGCGATAAAAACTAAACGGGTATAAGAACTGAAATAATTTTCACTTTACTAGGAGCGCTTTTGTCTTCTCCGCAGGCCGTCAGGATTTCACTGTAGAAATCCGTCTCAAAACCGTACAAAACCTCGAATTTTCGTTGGCGCTTCCATAATTCTTCATATACCGCCATGTAAGTGCTGCTGCCATATGGCTTCCTATCTAACGTCAGTTTTGGTAAGTACCCTCTCTTAACGTTTGACAAATTGAATTCGGATTCATGGAACTTATATTATTCATTATATATCTTGCGTTATTTCACTTATCGTTTCAAATCATTCACGTGAGTACATACATAAATATAAAGTAAAATATGCATTTAAATTCAAATATATTCACATATATAGGTATTTGGAAAACTTAAAATTAGAATAAGACAAATTAATTTTAGAAATTGATTAGACATAAAACCTAATATTCGTTTATGTTTGAACAAACAAACAAAAATTTGTTAAAGGCTATTCTTTGATTATTTAAAAAAAAAATCTAAAAACTCGGTCTTTCCATTTCGTTTCAAAACTTGACTGGGGTGAGCATAATCACGACTGCTTGCTGCGCTTCTTTGCCCCGCCGAAGACCCCGGCACGGCAAGCCCCCAGTGTACTGGTGGTCTACTGAAATCGCTGAAAAGCGGAGGGAGTGTCACAAGCTTCGGCGTGAGGCTCAACGGGCGCGGAACCGTGACGAGGCATGCAACCAGGTGGCAGCATATAAGTCAGCCAGGAAATGCCATCGCGAACTGATCAACAGTAGCAAGGCTCGCTGCTGGCAAAACCTAGTGGACAATGTGAACAAGGATCCCTGGGGCCTTGGCTACAAGCTGGTCATGGGGAAACTTGGTGCCCTACGGAAGCCTTGTATACATGACGCGGAAAAGATGGACGCGATAGTGCGGGGATTCTTCCCCGCCCATCCCGTCCGTGTTGACGCTGTCCATGGTGAAACAGCAGTAGAGTGCCCACTCTTCACACTGCTGGAACTGGACGAGGCAGTCCTCTCCTTGAAAGCGAGGAAGGCTCCAGGTCCAGATGGTGTTCCAGCTGAGGTGTTGCGGCTCGTCTATCATCATTGTCCTGACTTGCTGCTCAGCACATTCAACGCTTGCTACGGGACGGGGTTTTCCCGGTACGATGGAAGGTGGCGAGGCTCGTGCTGGTCAGCAAGGGGAAGGGAAATCCCGAATCGCCGTCTGCATACCGCCCGTTATGCATGCTAGACACGGCTGGGAAAGTGCTAGAGAAACTCATCAAAGAAAGACTCACTGACGCGATTCGTGCTGCTGGGGACCTATCTCCTCGGCAGTACGGCTTTAGAGCAGGACGTTCAACCATTGATGCGATTGCAGAGGTGGTGAACGCGGTCCAAAAGGCAGAGGCATATAGTCGCACCAAGCGACGGATCGTCCTGTTGGTGACACTCAACGTCAGGAATGCCTTCAACTCCGCTAGATGGGTGGATATTCTGGACACGCTGGAAAACTCTTTTCAAGTTCCAGAATATCTAATGCGGCTTTTGAGGAACTACCTAAAGGACCGAAGCCTGCTCTACGACACGACACAGGGCCAACGAAGGATGGAAATTACATCGGGTGCTGCCCAGGGATCTATCCTTGGTCCGGACCTGTGGAACGTGTCTTACGATGGGCTACTGAGACTTGAGATGCCAGATGAGTCGCGCTTGGTCGGCTATGTGGATGATGTTGCGGCTCTGGTCGCTGGACGCACCGTTGAACAAGCGCAACTTAGGCTAGGTATGCTAATGCGCCGAGTGAGGGACTGGATGACTGCTCGCGGGCTCAGTTTAGCACTGGAGAAAACCGAAGTGGTCATCTTGACAAAAAAGAGAATCCCTAGAGTAAGGATGATCAGTATTGGAGGTATACAAATCGAATCGAAGCCAGCGGTGAAGTACCTGGGGCTACTGATCGACTCGAAGATGAGTTTCTCTGAGCAAATCAGGGCAACGGCTGAGAAGGCTGCTTCGGGAATATCGGCCCTGAGTCGACTTATGGCCAACGTAGGGGGACCCAGCCCATCAAGAAGACGCCTCTTGGTGAGTGCTGTAGGGTCAGTGCTACTGTACGGAGCAGAGGTATGGGGCGACGCTCTCAGCAAGGAGATATACCGAAAACGATTGGCACAGGTACAGAGAGGAGGAGCACTGAGAATTGCATCTTCGTATCCAACAGTCTCCGACTCGGCGGTGAGAGTGATTGCAGGCGTGATACCTGTCGCCCTCCTTGCTAGAGAGCGCCGCGCTATCTACCTGCGCCGAAACGAGGATGCGAGGGAGATGGTTGTCCGCGAGGAGAGACAACGCTCGCTCAACGATTGGCAGCAGTCTTGAGGGAATTGCACGAAGGAAAGGTGGACTGCGCGCCTCATCCCGGACGTGAGACCGAGGCTAAATCGAAGGCATGGTGAGACTGACTTCTATCTGACACAGCTTTTGAGTGGGCACGGGTGTTTTCAGTCTTACCTGCACAAGATCGGTAAGTCACGGTCTCCCAATTGTCGGTTTTGCCCAGGAGAGGAGGACAATGCCTGTCACACATTTTTTGCGTGTACAAAATGGGTCAGGCTGCGAAGGGAACTCTACAGGGAGACGGGAGAGCTCACCCCGGATAATATAGTTGCGGTGATGCTCGAGTCGGTTGACAAATGGAACCAGGTGGCACATTATGCTCGGGCAGTCCTGAAATATAAAAGGGACTCACAGTAGCCGGAGGCACTGGGGCTGGGGGATCGCTCTTCTGGCATTTCCTCTTTCCCTCTCCCCTCCCGCTAGGAAAGGGACTCCCCAGCTTGAAGGCGCCCCACGGCGTAACAAAACGAGACCTGGCCCGAAGTAATGTGTCAAACGGTTCCAAGCTAGGTTTTCAGATTGACAGGGGAGGTGTTTAGTAGGTAGTCCAAGGGTATCCTCCATGGGAGTCCCACACTGCCAGACTCGGCGGGTGTTAATGCCTTCACCTCCCTACTACAAAAAAAAAAAACAAAACCTGACTGGGTATGGGACCCGTCATGTTAGTTGGCCTCTCTACTCATGAGCTAGTCATCGGGTAAGCTCACCCCCTTATTATGACGTTGCAGGTGCTCTTGCAGGGTATAATGGCCTTCCACTCGCATGCTCATTTACGGTATAGTATTATGTGATTCCATCATATAAGACTATAACACAATTTTGCAACGTTGATGGTTTCCATTTGAGGGAAAAGTTCATGAGTTTCCATTCAAACGAAAAACATCTGGCCATGTCTACGATGGATCTTGATCCGGATGGGGGGTGCGGGAGGCACCGCTTCCACCTGGATGCCCCGCTCTTATTTGAGGGCCATGAGGATCGTCGGTAAACACGAAATACTCCCAAGGCTCGTTTGTTGTTTGCTTTGGCGATTTCCGCCCTTAGTAGGTTACCTCGGCCTCGACACCTGTAGATCCGCATTTTATCTATTAATTCTTGAATGCAAAATTTTTTTGCAGTGGGGCCTTGTACTAGGGAAAAGAACCCGCCCCACGACACCGCAATGCAAGCCTGCCAGCGCATTCACTCGCCCTCAGACAAGGCCTATCTCGGCGAACACCCCCATCCTCTCTCGCTGAGGCAGCAGATCATCGCTGCAGTCCTACACGGATGTTTTTTATCCATCCTTTTCACTACACTTCCCAAAAAATATTAAATTTTCAGAATACTTTTGTTGACTAGCGTACATCCTTACTCCCTTATAATGGAAGTTAGTGAGGGTCATTGAAACGTATCCTGATCACTACGGAATGACAGGAATGGTCTGACTCAGAACAGCTCATGGAGAGCTGATTTGCTAAGTCAAAAAAATTAACACTGTAACGACAAACAGCTGAATATTAAAGTAAATTAGAAAAAGGTTAACTTACAAAAGGATTCGTATTGTTTGAAAATAAAATTACTGATTATGGGTTGAAATACGTTTTTTAAACGGGGGAGTAGCTTTTCAACGCAGTAAAAAGCGTTGTGCAAATAATTGAGGAACAAATATAATATTAAGAATATCACATCGCCACAAAATGCCTTTAGTACAGTTATTGCCCCTTCTCACACACAGGCCCAAAAGTAGATGAACCAATTGAACAGCTGTTGATAGTTGTTACAGTGACGTCCTATGTGTAAATTGCTGTCCTTCTAGGCCTGAGTAAGCATGCGTTGAGATGACACATCTCCTGATCATTTCTCTCGATTTCGTAAGCCCTTGGCAAAATTTTACATTCAATATTGTAACCAAAATTTGAATTTAAAATGTAAGTAAAGGCCTTCAAATAACGATATGGATTTCATGAAACACCGTTTGAGTTTACATCTTTAAGCAAAATAAATCATTCATGTTCGTAAAAATAACACTAAAAGAGTGAACAGCGAAAAAATAACATAATCCTATGAAAGTCGAATTTTTTTTGATTTTGAACCCATAATTTTGGATTCTGCGTCAATTGCTTCAAAGTAAATTAAATTGTTTTTATAAATATAGATTTACTATTATTGCAAACATACAACTGAAAGTCTTACACATAAAGAAATTTATGCCTGACTTTTCTGCAAAACATATCCATTGAAAAGTTTATCAGCACACAAGGGGTCAATTTACAGATATGTTGTTAAAAACATAGAGTAGCAGCAATAATTTTAATGATATTCTCGTTGACTGTATGCAGTTGAACTTGATAAGCATAAATATTGTTTTCCATGCCCCGTCGCAAGCTTTATCATTACTTTAGCATTCAGTACTAATTCATTTTTACTCAGTCGTGTAAGCCGGGGCACAGAGAATTGACCAACCATTCGCTCAGAGGATACGGAAGTTAAATCAGCAAAATGACAAAACCAATTTTGTACGGTATGTATTTGAGCCCGCCTGTAAGGTCAGTTCTTTTGGTTGCCAAAGAAATCGGGCTCGAATTAGAATTTCGTGAAGTGAATTTGCTGGGAGCTGAGCACAAAAAGTCTGATTATACCGAAAAGAATCCTCAGCACACAGTACCAACGCTCGATGACGATGGGTTCCTCGTTTGGGATAGTCATGCAATCGCTACATATCTGATTGGGAAGTATGCAAAGGACGATTCTCTTTACTCGAAGGATCTCCGTAAACGAGCGCTCATTGATCAACGCCTTCATTTTGACTCAGGAATACTTTTTCCACGTTTACGTGCAATATTTGTAAGAAAAATTAACATTTAGTGAGATAACCTTCGTGACTTTATTCGAATTAATTTCACAGGAAAGAGTTATTTTCTTCAACGAAGGAACAGTGTCAGAGGAGAAAGTTAAGGCGCTAGATCAAGCATACAGTTTTATGGATAAGTTCTTGGAAAAGAGTCCTTATTTGGTTGGCGATTCTCTGACCGTTGCTGATTTATGCTGCATTGCTTCAATTTCCTCAACACAAGGCATACTTGCTGTCGATGCAGAAAAATATCCAAAACTCGCTGCTTGGATGAAACGAATGGAAGCTTTACCATACTATACAGAGACAAATGGAAACTATGCAAAAGCCTTGGCCGATTATGTCAACAATAAAATTGAAGAATTATCTAAATAAAATATAACACTGATAAAATTGTGTAAATAAGTATTTGTAACATCTTTTACTGTTAGGGGCAATTAGTATATCTGACTTTTAATTGTATAAGCTTATCTGGTTGATTAGTTTCAATAGCAAACGCACCGGTACCACACATATAGTATAATCTGTTACTCAGGTGGGAGCCCCATGGTGAATTTTTAAAAATAACTTATTCAATGATAAGTTAAGCTATCTTGTTGCTTCTAATTTATGCTCAAAGTTCAGATTCTAGCAAATTATAAGCCATGAGAAATTTATCGAGCTCTTCCCGTCTTTATTTACGCATTATTCGATTCTCATGTAACAAGGCAGGAAAAATTCCAAACAAAAAATTAATCAAATAAGTTGTCGAGACGAGAATATGCTTCTATCAGAATGATTTTGCACTCAAACCTTCATAGTTTAAGGACAAAACCGTTTTGACCGGAACCGTTTTCATATGCAGCCAATGAATAAACTCAAGAAACCCTTGAAAAAGATACTTTTAACGATGCAAACAAAAATTACTCTATCTCCATTTAAAACGGTCACCATTTTGTTGCAATATTGCTGATATTATTGACTAAACGTAGCCTTAAATATAATCTTGTCAGTAATTGCATCCAACATTTTTAAGAAGATTCAATCGAAATTGTAGTGATGGATCTATCAAATGCATATCGTAGAATATCCACGTGTTGTTCTTGTCATTGTAATCAATGAAAATTTGAATGACGCTAACTTCTTTGAAGAGCTACGCTGCTAATGAATTGGAAGCCTGGACTCCTACACATGTTTGCAAAAAGCTACAGTACGTATTTGAACACAAAACGCTCAGGAGGATAAATGGCCCAGTCAAGCATTGTGCAAAGTGTCAACTTCGTTGCAGCGACCACAATGGGCAGGACATGTGGAGAGAATGAACAAGTACAAGCTCCTCAGATGAACGTTGAAGGATAGAATGCAAGGAAACCGAAGAAAAGATGGGAAGATGCTTGTAGTGTTTATATGGATGTTAAAGTGTCCGTAAAAGACTGCAGCGGTGGCTTGCTGCCTCAGCGAGCGGGATTAGTGCTACGCTGGAAATGGGATTAGCGCTACGCTGGAGAGCTAGCTTTGCGGTGTCGTGCGCGGGTTCTTTTCTCACAACACAAAGGCCCACTGCAAAATATTTTCACATTTACGAATTACAGGATGACCAGAGTCGAAACGCCGAACTGATTGACGAATAGAAATGCTGCAATGGCTGAAGTAACCAGCCGCACGTGATTACGAGAGAACGTAAAGACAAATAACCGTTTAGCAGCGCGCAACGTAAGGTGATTTCGTCGTTGGCCAAGGATGGTCACGGGCCACAAATAAGAGTGGGGCAGCCAGGTGGTGGGGATGCCCTCACGCATCTCTCCCAACCGGATCAAAAACCCAAAAATATGATGCCTTGCCCCATATCAGCTGTGAATTCACGTAGTGCAGCGTGCCACAAAATCTCCCAACCGTATTTTGGAAAGGTATCAAAGAAGTGCCAGAACTATCGGAGAGCTCTTCCAGTGAACAGCATTTGGGCACATCTGGCAACTAGTTGCATGTCTCCTCCCAGGTTCACTGAAGTTATGTGTTCTAATCTTCGTAAGAAGGCACCTTTTGTCGCAGGATCGTCTTGTCCCGAAAATACCAACTACCAACTAGCTATTATGGTGGAATAGCGCACATAGAACGATTGTGTTCGCAGTTGGGTGGTCGTGGTTCTGGAGCATCTTGATGAGCAGACCATCCTATTAGATGACTTTCTGGCTGTCAGTGGGAAGAGATCCCAGATAATCCAGAGCGTTGAGCCATGGTTTGGATCTGTCGATTCCAAAATTTGTCCATCAGGGCTCAATACAAGCGTGTATCTGCTTAGATCAGTGTGCAAGAAACACGCTTTATTCCAGGTATGTGGGTGTGAAGTTGAAACATTTGCTTTGGGCGTATATTTTTATCACTCTGCTGAGCCTAAGCAGTGCTGAATCACAACCTAGTGTGAGAGGTAGTTCTGCGATCTCCGTATTGTCCACCCTTGAAGATAAGATTAGAGACTGGGCCTCTGGTCGTGGAACAAATAGTTGTTCCAATTGTTTCCTCATCTGCTCCATACTGTAGTAATCGAGCAGTCGCCTAAGCAAACTGTTCGAAAAGCGGCATAACACTGATCCAAATTTTAATTGCAGATTTGAAAAATTTAATCATTCACACTTATAGTTTTATAAATTATAAAATTTATAAAAAAAAAAATATTTTTTATTATAAATATAAATTTTATATTATATTGTTTTTCATATATGAGTGTTAAATTTACTTTTTTTTACATTTATTTAAATTTTTTTTATTTTTATTATTGTTTAATTTTTTCTATATTATTATCTTATATTATTTACTTTATTTTTACTTATATTTATGATGCAGCTCACCCACGAATTGCATTGCCGAATGCAATTGTAATGAATTCCGAAATGTCCGTGTCGGACACGGGTGCCGATAGTCTGGCACAAGTGTCAGCGAGTTTAAACAACACCGAGCTCAGCGAACTAGCTTCGCTTAACGACCGCGTATGTGCGCTTGACGACTAGCATTTGCGGGATCACGGGATCATATGAGGCAGGTTCTTGTCGGGCCACGAAAGTACACTACAAAATACTTATCACGCGTACTCTACTCTACAAAACGTACCGATCAATTTTTAATTATCTTTTGAAGTGTTCTATTAGGTGTTAATTAAGCTACTCTACAGCAATGCAATATTTTTTTGCCTCGTTAAAGTTAGCGGACACGGAGGCTTGAGACAAACGCAAACATTACACAAAAAGCAACCGTTACTTTCCCCGAAGAAGGTCGTTGCATCACAAGGGGAATGTCAAACCTAAAGATGTTGAAGTGGCTGCAGTGAACCACTCATCTCTGCGTAAAGGATGGAAACTTGACGGATGTAGTTTACTTTACACAAGTAAAACAACAAACTAAGCAGTTTCGACGGGGTGACCACCTTATCTCTTCAGGAGCAGCCACTCCTGATCACCACGGGGCTGCTAGACTGCTTATGTTTATTACACAATCTACAGTGGATGGATGTGAGGCCCGTCACAAACCGCCGTCAGAGCATATCTACTAAATAGCAGCTGCAATTAGAACAAATTTTATTTCCTACGGTACTTATGGAGTAGAGAGAATTAGACTAAAAGTGTGTATGTATAGTAAACAAAAACTTGAATTTGCTTGCAATTTTACCAACACAAGGTAAACTTTAATCCATCTTTTACACGTTTATTTGCCTCTTTTTTCATTTTGACAGCTCTTCGATTGCAGGTGCTAGTTAGTATATATGCTGTGCGCCGTTGTGGCGTTTTACCGTACAGTGGCGATTGGAAGAAAGTAAGAGTTCTGCTTGGGCGGATCGAGGGAGTCTGCTTTTGATCACCACTCTTGCATACGACTGGGGAACCGCGCCGGGGGGATTTTGACACGTAAAATGATTTCGGCAAAAAGCAAAAAGGTGTCGTTAGAGTGTTCCCTTTATCTTTATCCGTCCCAATACGGCCGTTGAAACGCTAAAAGGTGTGCGTGTAGCTCTGTGAAAATAAAAATTCAATAATTTGCTGTTAGCATTCGTTATTCGCCATTGTGTAATGTGCATTTCAATGGGGAATCCATTTGCTTTAAGCAAGGGAATAATTTGTGCGTAGTTGAAATTAATGAAAACGCGTGCTTATGCAGGAAGTAGTAGTGATACAAATAAAATGAGAAGTGCTGAAAACATAGATAGTGAATGTGATTTGCCGCCATTGACCATTGCGAAAATCACTTATCTTACGCTTTGATTTGTCGACGTCGTTCGGTTTGTCGATTCGCATGACAAACTTTCTCACCCTGATACAGTTATCTTTTCTTTTCTTTGGATTGATGTGGTACGCCATGAGTACGCCCTCAAGTGTAAATTGTTCAAAATTGCGTAAACTGTCAATAATGAAATTGAGTATGGTAACCAACAAATAGCGCATCTCCACAGTGATTTTTCGTGAACGCATGAAGTACATTTGTATGTGTATATGTGACAGGGCGGAGTCGAATTAGCAACCGACGGGAAATTAGTACAGTCAAATTGCATTGCCGTCGGTCGGGATGCCAAGCAAAACCGGCTGAAATTTAGCATTTGGACGGAAAAGGGAAGTGTCATCGTCATAAAGAGCTTGAATGTCTTTAAATAGCACGGGGAGCTTTTTGACGGCTTTTCTAACGATTTTTGTTCTTGTATTTCGTCGTTTTGTTTCAGTTTAGACTTTGTACGCCTCCAAACTAATCATTAGCAACCATTTGATCCTACGGCACCTCGTTTCCAGTGCGAATGTCCCGTAAATGAGTATCGGGAAAAAATATTGTCATTCTGGTGCACCTGCACTATTTAAGAAAGATTGATGTCAGTGTCAACTCTGTCAAATTCGAAGATTGATTTCAAACACGAAATTGCTCGAACATAGTGGACTATACACGGCGGGAAAAGTCGAGGACGTGGAAATACCAGATGGGATTGAGAAAGTTGATATTATAATATCTGCATCGATTGGATACTGTTTATTTTACGCATCAATGTTGGATACGGTGTTGTTCACCAGAGATAAGTGGCAAAAAGGAAATGGAATGAGGTTGATGAGTTTGATATGAGTTTTATTCGAAAAGCAGCTATAACTGAACCACCTTTTGATGCAATTAACTCAAAGCAACTTGTATCGACATCATATATGATTAAGGATGTTGATTTACATATATACAGTGCAAACGTGTGATTTGGAATTTTCCTCACCCTTTTAATTAATTGTAAAATGTAATAATTTTGGTTTAAGCACTTGTAACGTACTTCAATTGGAATTTGAAGTTTCTGGCATCATCTACAACATCAGCGGGCACCCGCAAGAATGTCGGTGAGTACCTTTTTTGGTTTCTTTGTTTATTTTTTCTTCTTGAAATTTGTGACAAACCATAATAATTATAATAATATACGAAATAAGAGTAAAATTAATTTTCTTCTATTTTTAATCTTGGATTTAGCATCGATTCTCCTCTTTTGATTATTAAATTGCTTTTCAATACAGTGTTATAGGTTGCTGTGCTGAGTGTCATAGAAAAAAAGTCATATTATAGAAATATATCAATTTCGTTACATTAACGTTGTTCGAATAATACAAAAAAAATGAATTACTAAAACTATACCTTCGGTCTTTCCTTTTCATTTGAACATGACCGGGTATGGGACCCGTCACGTTGGCTGGCCCCTCCACTATAAAGAGCTAGCCATCGGGTGAGCTCACCCCTTCTCAATGCGTTTGCAGGTGCTCTTGCAGGGTAGGGTGGTCGTCCGCTCGCGTGCCTTTTTATGATGTAGGGTTATGTGATTCCATCACATAATACTATAGCATAAATTTGCCACGTTCATATTTTCCATTTAAGGGGAAAATTCATGCAAATTATATTTGTATGAGTTTTTCACTTGAATGGAAAATATTTGGCCATGTCTACATTGGATCTTGATCCAGTTTGCGAGTGGGCACCGCTTCCACCTGGATGCCCCACTCTTATTTGGGGCCATAAGTATCATTGGTAGCGCGAATTCCTCTTAAGTCCCTTAAGCCTTAGTGAGCGTGGCAAATATCAAGCTCGGCCAGTCGCGTTTCAATCATTCCTTCGGTAGGTTACCTCGGCTTCGACACCGTCGAACCGAGAAATTTTTGTAGTGGGCCCTTGTGCTGCGGAAAAGAACCCACCCCACGACAACACAACGCTAGCCTGTCAGCATATTCACGCATCCTCAGACAAGGCCAATCTCGGTGAAATCCACCATCGTTTCTCGCCGAGGCATCAGACCATCGCTGCAGTGTTTTACGGACATTTTTATCGACCCCGAACTCACTAAAAATTTGCGCCCAACGAGGAGCCCAAAAAACCCGGCTCTATCAAGAGTCAAGAACACGTGACAGACCATCGTCTCTAGGTTACCCTACTAGGTGTCTGAATTTTTGGCGAGTAGGTAACTACTAAGGGATATTGCACTAATCGTGCCCCAGCAATTTAAAAACTCTGGACGTGTGTTGTCCTCGGACATCGATATCGTTTGGCCCTGCTTTTGATTTATATATTGTTGGGTTACCACCATTGTATGGCTAGCAAGGCCAAACAACATCATTTTGCGGGGGATTCTGATCTGTACCCCAAACCAAGCTGTGCCTTAGTGTCTTGCATTACATGGGTCTTGATTTCACCTGATTGGCTGCTTAGCTAGTCCGTGACTATCTACACGTGCTGCTTGTGGGTCAGAATCAGCCCTGGGCTGACAAATTGTACCTGGTTAAAACTAGCGAACGAGAGAGCACTTCTGAACTCTGATATTATGGTCCCTCAAGAAAGTAGTGCCTGAACGCGAAAGAATAGCTCATCATTGGTGTCCTTGCCTATGAAGGGGAAAAAACTAAATGCAAAGACCGAATTCAAATTTGATATTGAGATCGCTTATATCCATAATATTTATTTAAGTCTATTTATTAAAAAAATAGATTTTATTTAGACAGATTAAAAGCATTTTTTATTAGTAGAGACATAAGAATCTTTCTCCCCATTCAGAATATGGAGATTATTTTAATATTCGGTTACTGAAATATTTGTGAAAAATTTTGAGGTTGATTTTAAAGTAGATTCAAGTATATTCAATCAAATGGTTTGATATCTAAAAAGAAGTGCTATTTACGGCAGAAATCCCTTTTGTTTGAAACAGTGTTAACGTCCAGTTGAAACAGTATTTTGTTTTAGGGCAAAATTCGAAAGCAAAAAAAAAATAAATAAAATGAAAAGATGAACTGAAACTAAAACTCGATCTTTCCATTTGGTTATGGGAACCTGACCGGGTATGGGACCTGCCACATTGGCTGGAAGTTAATTCATTCAACTTCTTTGAATACAGTTTCATTTTTATGACTCTTTTAGGTTATTGCAAGCTTATGTTATATATGTATATCCACTTATGTATTGAAGTTCATGGAATTTAAGGGTGTCCATACAATTTTATTGGGAGGAATGGTGAATTCGTATTTCATACTATTATTAACAAAGTTGGGCGAATTTTGACATCAAAGGTATCTTTATTGTTGTACCTACGACCATGATTTTTGCAATATTTTTGTGAATTCCAGATGTCCAGCCGCGAGGAGAAAAGACAGTAATTGATCATGCATTTCTCACCTCTTTGCACCGCTCGATTCAAACTACGATGATTTAAGATGGATTTCACTTCAAAACCTTTAATTTAGTACCACACGTGATCATCTTTGATAACAAACGAGGACTGCAAAAAAGGAGCTGAAGGATCCTCAGGTGAATAACTGATTGTGTTCGGAGCAGGACTAAGAAGCAAAAAATAAAAAGATTATCAGATGGACAAACTGACACAAATACTGTCGACTTGCTGTAGATGAGGGAACCAAAGTATGTGATTGAAACTAACTACGGACGGGAAAAACAGACTTATGTGCTTAAACTATCGATGCAGGGCTGTTGCGTGGTATACAACCACTTCTTTGCCAGACAAATCCTTGAGAAGATGGCAACCAGGTCCTACAATCGTATGTATGCAGTTTTTCAGGAAAAGTTGATCCAACTTCACATTATAATGGCCAGCTGCGTCGCTTTGGCGCGAATTGTGACGAAAGACTTCATCCCTTTCTCTAAACTCGGACAGTTGGGATCTTAGATTATAATGCGCATCATTTGCACGTCCTGCTTCCCTTATCTTCCGTCTGATTTGTTGGCGAAGATCGCCTAATCTTTCGTGGGGTTCCAGCGAAACGAAGGGGTCTTCCAATCATTTTAATTGCCACAATAGCTTGTACGATTTGCCATGGCAAATCATGTGCTGTCCGAAAGTAAGGCAAGACGCCCGTGATAGAATGATGACGACCGCCAAACGTAAGTGATGGCGGACAATCTGCGGTCCCAATCCTTTTGAGTTGGATGGACATAGGAACGGATCGCAGCTAACAGGGTGCGATTCAAACGTTCTGATGCGTTAGATTGAGGAGAATATATTGGCCTCAGTTGGTGTTCGACACCGTACTGTTCGAATAGACTCTTAAACTGCCGAGATCGGAATTGTACTCCGTTGTTCGAGTGCAAGCTTTCTGGAACACCAAACATATTGAATACTGGGCTCTCTGAGAATTTCACTATTGGTAGAGTCGTAAATTTACGAATAGGTTCCACCAGCGGGAACTTTGATAGCTGGTCTAGAACAATTATAACTCCCACGTGTTCCATAGAAGAATGGGGGTATGAATCAAATAGATCTATATATAGACATTGGAATACGCACTCCTGAATTTTGAGTTGACTCATAGGAGGTTGAAGAGGCTGGTTGGGAGCCTCAGTGTCTTTATAGGTCTCACAAGAATCTACATACTCCTTGACCCGATGTGACATTTTAGGCCAAAAGAAGTATTACTTAAGGTGCCGAAGCGTCCAACCATAGCCGCCGTAGGTACTTAACGGATGATCGTGTGCACGAAGGATCAGATTGTGAGTCATCTCCTCTGGCACCCAAGGCTTTCAAGACTCTTCTTCCTGCAACGAGTCACTGGTTGCGTTTTCATTACGTTGGTAAATATAGTCACCGAACAATTTCAAATCAGGCAACTGTGTTTGATGGGTTGCGATGGTTTGTTTCAACTCGTTGTATTTGTCTAAATTGAAATGCGGGCTGTCCAAATGTATCTCGATGGGAGTATCATCATTTAATGCCGATTCCTTTTCCACGGGTGAAAACATTCGCGAGAGAGTATCGGACAGGATGTTTTGGGTTTCTTTCCGGTGTTTGATTGAAAATTTAAACCCTTGCAGTTTAAGAGTCCATCGGGCCAGATGTCCATATAGGTCCGCTTGGTTCATAAGCCATTGTAACGAAGCGTAGTCTGTGATGATCTCCAACGGGTGGCCTTTTATGTACACTCGGAATTTCTTGACAGCCATCACCACTGCCAGGCATTCTTGTTCGGACACGCTGTAGTTTCTCTGAGCCAACCTTAGCTTACTGGACAGAAAAGCAATGGGAGCATCTTCTCCCCCTTCGGCCAATTGCACCAGCATGGCTCCAACTCCATGTTGCCTTACGACGCAATGAATGGAGAACGGTCTCTGGAAGTCAACGCTGTGCAAGAAGGGGCAGATGTCAAAGTTTGCTTGAGCTCTTCGAATGCTTTCCAGCTCACCTTAGACCGGATGAACTTCCCTTTCCGGAGCATGTCCGACAGAGGCGCTGAAACCGTTGCGTAGTTCCGAATGAACCTTCGATACCAACCGCACACTCCCAGGAAACGTCGTGGCTGCTTAATGGTCCTCGGTCCTCTAAACGTGATGGGTGTTGTCAGTCTACCCTTGATATAATATTGAGCTGAGGCTCGAGGCAAGGCAGCTAATACTTGCGCCCATGTCAATTAACGCGACAGTAATTTCGACCAACACTTTGATCGGTGCGTAAGGTCTGGTGTCATTACCGGAAACCTCCGCGATGTTGCATGTGTTCAGAATTTGACGGCAGGTGCAAACTCTCTTATGGAAGCTCCGCCAACGATGTGTGGACCATTTTATTTTGTGCGAGCGAGACGTGACCTCTTCTGATGCAAAGATTCACTTTCGAGCCTCACGGTTTTCCTGCAGTCGAATGTGATATGAGTTTAGTGTAAGAACCAGAGGCGGTCTGGCTTCGACTATTGGTTGGTGTGGTGGTCGCTTCAAAGTCGTCTTTAGAGGAGCCTCCGGTAGAGAAGGAACCCCCGCAGTCTTCGGTGTCATGGTCGGTGTAGTTTATTCTTGTTTGGCATTTGAAGTAGGCTGATAACTTACGGGTGAGCTTTGGAGTACCACTGAAATGGTCGGGCACTCGTGATTTCATTTTTTGAAATGGCACAATCCGGACCATCTGGGAAGTAAGTATTTGGTTTATAGCATTCGTAGCAGAAAACTGTGCACTCTGCCCGACATGCAACAAACCAATGTCCAGTTTGTCCGCAGTTCCAGTTGGTCATGAGGTTCCCCACCGCGGCTACCACAAACTCGTCTGACTCTTCGGCGGTGTCATCCAGATTGATTGTTTCCTGCGCCACTTCCGAACTCCTGCACCACGCACCAGGCCTCGTCAGTAGGTATGGTTATTCCCGCAAGTCATATTCAACGCTTTCCTGTCTGCTCACGGCTTCCAAAAGTGACGTCATGTCCTGACGGTCCCAGTTCCCAACGTGGTGGTGAAGCTCAGGCCTTAAATTGCACTTTCAATTTGCAACATTTTGGTTTGGGAAAAGGACTCTATCAGTTGATCGATAAGCCATAAAACGTCAGCTCTAAATTTGCTGAACGGTTCATCCAGTCGTTGCCATTTGGCTTGGATTTTATCAAGTATCCTCTCATCTATATTGACGGTAGGAAACTCCATACGCAATACTCCCTTCAACTGTGACCAACGCTAGGATGGAGGAGTGGTATGTAGGCGCCAGTAGATTTCAAACCCTGCTCCTCGTGACAACATCGGCAAGTAGCCGGCTAGTGCTGTGTGGCCTCAGACCAGCATTTGATCAATCAATGGTAAGACTCGAGCAATAAAGACCTCAACTGTGATGGACAGTGGTTCTCGCCAGCCCTGTATAATGCCGAGGATGTGAGTCAGCTTCAATCTACATGATAAGTGTTGAGGTTCACGTTACTCCTGAGGATTCACCTGGCTGAGGCTTGGCTAGTATACTAGAGCCATCGGGTTTATAGAACTGTGTACGTTCCGTCAGGGCTTGAGTCTCCAACCTACCGGGAAATCTCAAGGATTTGAACCTAAGTCCCACAATGGAGGCACATGGGAACGTGCTCGGGAAGCAGCCTCTGCCCTCCACTCCATGGTGCGGTCCGGGTGGTCAGTTTCTGCATCATGACATAGATTTCTTTTAGGGCCGTTGCATCCACTGATATAGTAGGCCACTGTTCTCTATGTAGTGGTATCGCTCCAGCTCCTCCTGTAATGTCAAAATCTGCCAAAAGCGGTGATGATTGGTCCCGATGACTTGGACCTTTTGGTACCGCCCCTTGCGCAGCGGATATCGTGTCGTTGGAACGGTGAGTTTTATGGGTTGCCTGCAGAGTGGGCAGTCTGTTGCGGTCTCTAGGTGACGTTGAAAGCAGCTTCAATGGAACCGCATCATGACATACATTTCTTTTAGGGCCGTCGCATCGACTGATATGGTAGGCCGCTGTTCTCTAGGAGATGGAATCACTCCAGCTCCTCACGTAGTGTCAAAATCTGTCAAAAGCGGTAGTGATTGTTCCCGATGACTTGGACCTTTTGGTATCGCACCTTGCGCAGCAGATATCGTGTCGGTGGAACGATGGGTTGTATTGGCTGCCTGCAGAGTGGGCAGTCCGTTGCAGGCAGCTCCAATGGAACCGATGTCCACAGTCCGCTCCGGTATGCTTTGTCCAACGCCTGTTGGCATATTAGGCAAAACAATGTCAGCCCCGCGTCCAAGTGGAGACGACGCTTGTCTAGCGTGCAAGTCGTGGGTACTTTAGTTGAAAATTGTTGCGGTGAAATTTAAATAGCTTAAAAAATAGGATTATGACTATATAGAAAAATAATTAGCTTTATAAATATAAATATATACATATATATATATATATATATATATATATATATATATATACATATATATATGTAAACACACACACATATATATATATATATATATATATATATATATATATATATATATATATATATATATATATATATATATATGTATATATATATATATATATATATATATATATATATATATATATATCCATAAAATACCAAAACCGTGTGTTATTGTAGTCGTAATCGCAGAAATTTCAAATGGCTACAACGAATATGACTCGATTTTCATCAAACTTGCAGAGTATTAGTAACTTATATGTAACTACTTAAATGTCGAATTTTGTTGAGTTTAAGGGTACTCATACAATTTTATTGGGGAAGATATGGAATTCGAAGACCATACTATTATTAACAAAGTTGAGTAAATTTCAACTTCTAAGGTATTTGCTGTTCATAAACATCTACCTCTATGATTTTTTTTCAGATTTTCCAGATCACAAGTGCTCAATCGCGAGGGGGTGGACACAAAATTTTCATGTAATTCCCCTTCGTGTGCGCCCCCGGAAGCAAAAAATGTCAGTTGAAGACCTTTTTTGAAAAGTTCTGATTAAGACCTTTCATATGATACCCATATTAACTACCTTTGATGAATTTTTTTTTTCGGGATCCACTCCCCTATATGGGGGGACCCCCCTTAAATACCTCATTCAATTTTTTTGTATTTGAACTTTTAAGAGAGTATCACTTTACACCTACATGTAAAATTTGGTGTTACTAGCTTAAGTACTTTGCGAGAAAAACTGCTGTGACTCACGGACGGACGGACAGACGGACAGACAGGTCGCGATTTGATTTGTAAAATAATTTTAACAAAACCCTAAAAATATATGACTATATTTAAAAAGTGAAATTCTTCGAATGGCTGTCAGTGGTGAACTGTTCAAACCCCATCAAAAAAAAAAAGAAAATTTAATTACGTATCATTCATTGAGTCTTCGCATTTTTCTTTCCCCCGTCTCAGGCATGGACACCAATGATTAGCTCTTTTTTTCATGTTATAGCTACTATTATGAATATTATCGTTTGGAAATGGTTTCTTGTTCACTTGCGTTAACCAAGGGCAATTTGCCGGCCCAGGGTTGATTCCGGTTCGCAAGCAGCGCGTGTCTTATCATGGATAGCCACGGCCCAGCTAAGCAGACAAACTCGTAGAATCAAGGCCTATGTACTTAAAGACAATAAGGCACCGCTTGGTTTGGGGTGCAGATCAGAATCCGCCGCAAAATGATGTAAGGGAACAACTTCTGAATACACAATGGTGGTAAATCACCAATGTATAAATCAAAAGCAAGTCCAAACGATATTGATGTCTGAGGATAACCAAAGTCCGGAAGTTTTTATGGATGCTGGAACACGTTTTGGGGAATATCCTTCAGTTATTACCTACCCGCCAAAAATTTGTACACGTGGTAGCGTAACCTAGAGACAATAGTCTGTTTCAGGCTCTCGACTGTTGATGCAGTCGGATTTTTCAGGCCCCACGTTGGGCGCCATTTTGTAGTGAATGAAGGATGTGCAAGTGTCCATTTAGGACTGCAGTGATGGTCTGTTGCTTCGCGAGTGATGATATTAATGCTCGCAGGAATTGGCTTTGTTCTTTTCCCCAGCATAAGGGCCCACTACAAACAATTTTGCATTCACGAATTCAAAGGGATGGGCTACTAAAAAACAGACCAAGCCTGATTAACGCGCGCAGGACGCGAGAGGGTTTCCCCGTTACCGTTGATATTTACGACCCCCAAATAAGACTGGGGAATCCAGGTGGAACACCTTTAAATTAGCATAGTAACAACTTTACTATCTCGAAATTATATTATATGAATCAAGATATCAATTTTATTAAATTTACGATGATTTCAAATGACAACACAAATTAAAGCAGACATATAACCAATATTTCGGTTTTGAACTTTACTCAACGTAAATTATGCACGCCCTTAAAGCGGCACCTCACTGCATTCAGTAGAAAAATAATAGCACTCTCGGATATTGAATGCTTTATTACCACGATTAATTTTTCCTTTCTTCAATAGTAACTAGTCTCAATATTTTACAAGCTTGTAGGTGCTGGAACAAAGCATCTATAGCAGTATTCATGATCTAATACATGGTCAAGTCTTACCCGCTATTCTCACACTATCAGTCATTAACGCACCAAATTTCTAATTCACTACACCGCCTTTTAATTTGCGATGCACGTAGATGGTTTCTTTCAAAAGGGAATATTTATATCCTCTCAAAAGGCGGACAGTAATTCTTTGCTTTTGTTATTTAGACACAGTAGACTTAAAGCGTATTTAACTTCAATGGCATCTGTTTCTCCTGATTCACAGTTCAACGTCAATTCTTTGCTAGTTCATACATAAATGCGATATGCGATTTGCAAAATATTTCCGTCTTGGCACACAAATTATTTTGCGTGCATTCACTCGATGCCTATTTATTCCACCTTGTTCTTAAAAAAGAAATGGGAATCTAATAAAATTTATGTGCCAACCGAGATATATCAAACCTTTCTAACGTGACCTTTTCCGCTCGTGAAAAGTTTTTATCGATAATGGTAGCGGTGATAGTGGCGGAGTTTATTTTGAGTTGGTAATAATAATGTTAATAAGTTGCATATCAAATCATTCTGCACTTATTGCGTTGTTATTATTATGAAACGTTAATTTTTCGTTTTATGAAACGTTAAATTTTCGTAAAGGCTGCTACTATACGGCTGGCCACATAAATCATACGATTTATGTGGCCAGCCTATTGCAGCTTCCACAGTCTTATAATCGTTGAAACCTTCGGCTTATCAAAAACTTCATAAAGCTCATGGTTGTGTCGAATTTGCTGCCTGAGGACCCGTTGCTCAAAGGCGTTCAATATATTTGCGGATGCTTTGGTTAGGGTCCATGTTTCAGACCCATAATATAACACAGGTCTTATTGCAGATTTGTATACTTGGAGCTTTGTTTTCCTGTGTATGCAGCTGGTATTCAAGATCGTCAAAACTGAATAAAATATTTTATTCGCGAGCTGTATACTTCGGCGTATTCCGCCTCTTTCATTACCGGTTCTTGTTATTTTAGCTTCTAAATATAAAAATTCGCCAATATTTTCGATATTTTACTCGCCAAGTGAGATTTTTTGGGCATTTGAGATATTTTTCCTCAACATCATCATTGGCTTTTTTTTATTAGGGTTTTGTATTACAATTACAATCACGCCCTGTGTCCGTCTGCATGTCACAGCACTTTTTCTCCGAAACTATAGAAGCTACAACTACGAAACTTTGTGAAAAGGTCAGAAGTGGTGACTTAAGGGGTGTAATGATTTTCAACATTTTAAGTTCGAACGCGGAACCGACCTCTCATCGGTTCTAGACGTTAAGTCTGAGTAGTGCCAATGGATGGTACCAACAGGTCAACCAATCCGTGCACCGTAACCCATTCACGCGGTGGCTGCTTGTCGGCCAGCTAGTTCGGAGAGGATTTCGGTCGCGGGTCTCCGAATGGGTTACGCTCATTTACATAATTCAGCCACCTATACACGCCCGTTTTCAAAACGCGTTACGAAACAAAACCATACGGAGAAGAAACCAATTCTACGTTACTCCGTATTTCTTCCTATTACCAGTCAAAGAACAAAAGCTAATTTTTATTTCGCGTTCCCGAATTTCCGACGCGGTACCGAAAAGTATGCTACTCTAAATTAACCCGACGAAAACTACTCTAATAAAATGACGAATCAACAAAGGTACCGCGTACCGCGCGCGACGCGAAACCGACCTCAGCGGATTTGTCGAAACCCTACCCTCGCGACGGCATACCTACCCTGCACTCACTTTCCCGCTGAAACAAGAAGAACCACTGAAAAGGAAAGTCTTTCGTTAATTAACAATTCATGATTTTATTTATTGGATTAGTTTTCATAATATGCTATTTCTTTTACATTAGAATTATCAATCATCTTGCATCTAATCAACGATTCCTTTACACAATGCATTCGGTGAATTTTCTGTCTACTTCAACTCAACACGAGGTGAATCTTTGCGTCGGTATTGCTATTGATTTTAGTATTACATCTACTTAAACTATTTACAAAATCAAATACTCTTTGACAGTGGCTACACTAACAAACGACATTGGAATCTGATTGTTTCTATTTCCGATTCATTTGAGAAAATAAGGAGTTTTTTGATGATTTTTTTTTTTTTATTTTGGTAGGCCTTTATTTGATGAGTGCTCATTTACGATAGTTATTCCTTTTAGCCATTCGCGGTTGAATGTTACAAAACAGTTTAAAGCTGTCTTAAGGCAATTTTATCGTTTGAAAAAGCTGTCGTCAGTGAATTTTCTAGGAGTTTGTAAGCTTACAAATTCGACATAACATGAAACGTTAAATTTTTTTTTTTAAATTAATGGAAGCTTTTCATTTTCTCACGAGTGGAGGAAGTATTTTTTTTCATGAACTTGTTCTTGGTAACCAAATTGGCACAACAGGAACATTGCCAAATAATTAAGGCAATTGGAAGATATAGTAGTTAACAACCATTTTTAATTTATTATCAACCGAAAAAGTAACAATTAGTATAGTTGTAACGATATTTTCTAGCAAAACGGTTTTTTTTTTCAAGTTTTTATCTTATTGGCATTGAAGATTACAGCGATGTGAACAATTGTTTAGAACTCGTTGTACAGAGTAAGCACTTTGTCTCGTTTATTACATACTCGATTTATAAAAGTCATTTTTCTCAATATTCTACTTTTAGGGCTAGCGATTAATCTAGCTATGAAACAAGACTTTGAATTAATAAATACTGTAGCACCTTAGGCGATTAAAGACAACAATGCTCGATAGGAATATAACTGATATTGACTTTTCAACATTTGTGTCTACTGTAAAATATAACCGAAAGATGAAGTGTACCGGCCACATATAGCTTCTATGAAACTAGAATCGAAGAACACCAAGATTACTCTCGAAGGGAGCGGTTTACAATATATCAACTATTCTTAGTGAAATAGGTATACGAAAAATGTTGCGAATATAATATTGATGAGCACTTTCTTTCCCGCGTTTTCTCTCCCTCGTGGCGTCGGACTGTCAAGCTGACAACCTCCGACCAAACAGATGTGGACTGGGAGTCGTCGCAACTGACGCGGAATGGAACGCCACATGGCGGCAATGTGCATTTTATTGGTCGCCAGTGGCATAGTGTTTTGATGGCAACGGTGGGGGGGCATTACCAGATGGATATGTCTCGAAATGTGTCGGGGTTTTGATTAATATTATGTTTCAAATATTTATATCCACAGATCTGAATATTTGGAAAGAAAAAAAAAATATTTTCTGCGCAACGATATCCGCACGAAAGATGAAGTCCGCTTGCACTTCGAGGTCATACCCATCTGGCCGGGTGCAAGGGTTCGGGATCGGAATCACTTCGATTCCCGGATGTAGGCGTTACATTACAGGGGGGTCTCCCCATATAGGGAGGTGACCTTCTAAAAAATGTTTTTCACCATTGGTAGTCGAGTATGATGTCATTAGAAAGGTCTTGATGAGATCTTTTCAAAACAAGACAAGTTGCCTAATTGGTCCCGAGGGGGGTAGGGGAAGGGGAAATGTACGAGCTTTCCGCGTACCCTCCTCGCGATTGGACACCTTTCATCCGAAAAATCTGAAAAAAATCATGAATGTTGGCCTTTATGAGTACAACAACAACAAATACGTGAAAAGTCGAAATTCACTCAACTTTGTTGGTAATAGTATGATTTATCGATTTTACGTTTTCTTGAATAAAGTCTTAAAGGTACCTTTAAATGAAATAAAATTCAGCACACAGATGACTATTTATAAGATTGTTTCGTCCTGAAATGTGAAGTGGTACTTAACGAATTTATAGCGATTTGAATTTTCCCGAATTACTATGACACAATATGCGCTGTATTACTATGGAAACATATTGCTATGGAACGATATGCGCTTTTTACCGACTCAGACACTACAGCTTTGCTAGGATTTGCATGAAAATTTCAGGAATGATAGGTATCATGAATATCTTTGAGAATCGGTTCAACTAGTGGTATCAGTAATCGTAAAACAAAATAGTGGCTGTGTTAAATGCGAAGATTGAATAATTTTGAGTTATTTTTCCCCAACTTCAGCTTTTAAGGTGCATGCTTTGAACACTTGATTCAATTTAATGAATGACTGAAGATGAGTACCTACAATTAATACTCGTAGGTCAAACAAGCCGATGAGGCAGAAGAGAGCTCCTAGCAAGAGGGCTTTGTAACCATTCTAGGATTCGAAAAAATTGGCCATTAATCGATGATTACAATACAGGGGAGTGGCCCCTGAAAACAAAAAACTCTTCAAAGGTAGCCGACATGAGTATCAAATGAAAGTTTTTTATAAGAGCTTTTCAAAACAATTCTTAAACTGATAGTTTTTGCTTCAGTGAGGGCACAGGGGGGGGGGGGGGAGGAAATACACAAAAAATGTGTTTCCTCCCTCGCGAATGAACACCTGTGATCTAAAAAATCTGAAAAAATTTTCAAGGGAGATATTTATGAGTATAACAATAAAAAATACCTCAGAAGTCAAAATTCGTTCAACTTTATTAATAATATTGTAGTATGATCTTGGAATTTCACATTTTCTTCAATAAAATCGTCTTTGACATGTTTCTTGATTTTATTTGTTGCTGGTTACTGCAATTTGTAAGTTGAGTACAAAACCCTTCTGACATGAGTGTAGGTCTGTCTACCCAACTTGTTCTCATTGATTGTAGCCCTACTAGTTTTGCTTTGCTGTCGAGTTTCAGGAAGAGTTCTTTGGCAGTTGTCAATGAACGTTCTTTTACTTGTATCAAATTCGTTTCAATAGCCTTACGTACGATTTTTCTTGAATTTGACTTTTTTTGGCTTCTTTAGATTTCCGTTTGCGGGATTTTTGTATTTCAAGTTTTGCTTGTTTGAGTAAGGCTTTGATTATATACAACGCCTTCTCACTCAGACCCAAAAGGGAAACAATTCACGTACATGACATCACAGCGGGAACTGTCAAAAACTGTTCAATTGGTCTAAACGAACAGGTCAATAGGTCTAAAATCTTGGTGCGTATTGTGACATCATGCTTCCGCTTTCGGGCCTGTGTGAGGGGGCATTGCTATATATCATAATATATTAATTTCACGCCACAATTTGAATATCGTAAGTAAGCCATTTATTACCTGAAATGTATTTGCTTAACCCTGATTTTGAAGATGAGCATTCAGTTGGTGGTGGGGGACTAAGAGAGAGAGAAGAGGAGTAAGTCTATCCGTGTTAAACCCTGAAAGAGAATTCCGATATTTTGCTTTTAGAGGTGGTTTTTGCGAGGAAAGGGAAGTCATTCGAAACGTCAAAAATTTGTTAACGGCTTCGCGTATTCATCATGGTCATTGTGCAAAAAGCTTCGTTTTCTTGCGATTTTCTTGAAAACCGCTGTGAATATTTAAGTCGTGAACCTAATACATACTGTTACGGCGGGACTCATACGTTATATAGTGAAATTTTAATAAATCAAGTGACTTCAACATTAGAAAACGACAATACGCTGTTCGGTTCCGTGTTGCCAGAATTTCAATAGTGGCTCGAGCGGAAAATCGTACTTTAGGTAAAAATTGATAGTTTCATTGATTTATAATCGTGAGAAAGTTTAGTTTCAATAATTTCAAGTTGTGAATCGCAAGAAAACTGCCCAAAAATATTTGCGATTTATTGTTTTGATTGCTTCATATTTTGCCACATATCCAGTGGCTTAAAGCAGAAGCGGCACAAAATTGTAACATTTTTTAAGGGGGTCATAATTGATTGCAAATTTTTACCATTTTAGAATTCGGAATAATAGTGCAAATATGGAGTGGTGCTAAAGTCTCGGGATAAATCTGGAAATAAAACGTTCGCAAGTTTGTGTAGATCATTTCAAGGATGATGACATCGTTTATTTGAATCAAAGCTAAAAGTGTAGGATAGCTATTCTTAAATTAATATTTGCACAAAATTCAAGTATCTTATATTTTTAAACTTGATGTGGCTTCAATTTCACCTTTACGTGTACATCTACTTTTGGACATGTAAGTATATTTCATAATTGATTAAAATGCCGATTTCAAATTTAATTTTTTTTAAGAATTCAACTACGAATAGGACAAAGTTTCGTTTGAATTCTGAATTTAATTCAGGATGTGTAAGTTTACATTTATTTGCCGTTTTCGTTGCTAAGTATCTAATTTTAGTGCGATTATGAAACGATTTTTTCGGCTTCGGCGAATAAATCAATTGTCTTGAATAGTGTACGTGCCATTTAGTTACCCGAACATTACATTCAGCACGTTCGATTTCAGGACTCCTGTACCAGAAACGACGAAAATGCGAGCACTAGTCATCTGAATGATTGAGTGGGCTCTGAATCAAATTTGAAGAACGCATGAATTTCTTACATTAAATTTTAATCCTCTCTACTTTAGAATATGTTTTTTTCTGAAGTCCATGATAGATGATATTATTTTCAAGGCGATGGCTTTTGATTTTTTCCGTAATGTCATTATTGATTCTACAATTATAGATTAATGTTGATTCAAGCCCTTCAGCTACAGCGATGTGTATGGGAGGCCCAGACAGGGTAATTTTTAATATACGGTATGCAACATCAATTATAACACTTTTTGTTCTATTTTTAAATTAATATTCGCACAAAATGAAATATATATTTTTAGATTCGATATCGAGTTCAAGATATTAACATCTCTACAGCTACTTTTGGACATGTAAGTATATTTCATGTTTGATTATTTATTTATTTATTTATATTTATTTTTATTTCAGAAATTAAGCTTCGCTTCTAAGTTTAGTGTGCTAATCAAAGAATTCTTTCAGTTTCGGCAGATAAGTCGATTGTCCTGGATAGTGTTAGTGTCATTTAGTCGCCTGCACTTTAAATTTAACTCACTCAATTGCAGGATCCTTTGCCGAATATGACGAAATCCCCAATAGTCGTCACCCGAATATTTTGGTTGAATCTAAACGGAATACGGAGAAGGTATGAATTTCTTATCCTAAATTTTGATGTAAATTTTAGTCCCCTCTATTTTAGAACATGCTTTTGACGAAGCCTATGATTCCTATTAATATTTTGTATAATGTCGTCATGATGATTTTCCAGTTATATATTAATATTGATTTAAGCCCTTCAGTAGCAACGTAAGTAAGTTGTAATATATGATATGTAGCATCAATCATGGCATTTTTTATTCAGGCTTCGAAACGAAAAAAGTCAACGAAAGATGGTTCATACGGCTTGCAGTATTGATGTAAATTTAAAAATATCACCTAAAATTTGAACATGATCAATAAAAGTAAAGAAGTAAAAGGTACCATTTTGCGTTTCATTCTTATAATGATGCCTTATAAAATATAAATAATTTAATCTAAAAGATGGAAGATTGATTTTATTTAAGTAATAGGATTCACTTTCCAGCTTAAACAAATACAAAAACTTTGTTACAGAATTTACATTTTGTTTTAGGGTAAAGAATTTTCTCGCTTGTTTAATACTAACAATAGTATTTCCTAAAGTATGCCACGTGTACATTGTATGTGATTTCTTCTTTTCAATTATGATGGTAGTTCAATGCTACATTTTTTCTAACGAGGCAAATAACATATCAACCAAGGAACGTTTTTTTAGAAAAGCTGTTAGGATCATAAGTGGGCACTATTGCTCCCTTTTAAGTTTGTTCATCAAAATATACCTCAAAACCAGGTATTATTTTATGTTTAAAAAAAAAGTCAGAAAGATATTCTATTCAACGAAAACTGAATAAAACAATTCGCTGTTACGGTATGTAAGAGAAAAATATTCAACAGAAAGAATATTGCCATTAATATTATTTCATCAATAAAATATCAACATCAATTCCAACGGCCTGGAAATAACTCAGAATAATTTACATCGATTTGGCTAAAGAGTATGTGGGCTAGTTACGAATGTATCCTGTGTGACATTTATAAATTATTATCAGATTAATGTTCAATAATTAGCATGAAGGCGATGGAGTCTGCTGAAAAATATACCTCAGAAAACTAAACAGTGGCTCTTCATTATCTTATTCGAATTTTTCAATAACCTCTAAAAATACATCTACCTTGATTGCTTTTTAATCCAAAGTTTAGTTACTTATCAAATTTATCTAATGAAACTTATATGAGAAACTAATAAAATAGTTAATTTATTTTCAGTTAAATATTTCCAGCATGGTGCAATTTGAATTTTCCCGCCATATGATTAAGTTTGCCCCTCTTGTGCTGAGACTACCCGTGGTTTCAGCCACTACCACTACAATCAAAGAAGCCTTACAAAAACACATTCGGAAATTTTTGGAGCTATCATTTGCTCCTTTTCTTCCCTCCCTAAGCTAAGATTAATAAGAACTGGATGGGCTAAGCTCATATAAAATGCATGAGAGAGCATGCGACCGGTTTCTGCTCTCTTCCAAGTAAACAGTCTGTCATTTCCTCCCCGTCTGCCTCTTGCTGGTCACTTTCTTGTTCCAAAAGCTGACTAGGTGTGAACAGACTGTCAAGTTGACTGATGCAAATTGGACGCCAAATTGGCCGATTTGCAAGTTTCGTCGCGAATTTTATCCGATATTAAAACTGTGGAAAGTGTTCGCGATCTAAATTTGTTCCAAGTGTTTAAACATTCGATTGGAGTTTGTGATTTAAGTTACTTTAACGTGTGACACTGTGTAATTAACTTAGAATTTCAAAATGAAATGTGTAGTGCCTTCGTGAAAAAATCATAGTGGAAAAGGATCTGTAGCTGTTTCCTTTCACAAGTGAGTAGTTATTATATTAATGTTTTGCATGTTTTTCATACAATGCTGAAGGTTTTTCAAATAGAAAGCAAATTTTTGGTATTGTATGAAAATTTGTTTACATTGAGCAGCAGCCATGTTTGCTTGTGCAATTTGGCTCTCTCTAAGGTTGTAAACAAGAGCGTAGCAGTAGGAAAAGTGGTCGCAGGGGTTGTTGCAACCATATTGTCACGTGGTTGTCCACTCCAGTATTATTTAATTACTCAATGTCCCTAAGTTTGACGCTTCTTGTCTGGCTGTACAACTGTCACTAAACGTCTTTTCATTTGACAGCCTAAGTACTGTAGTGTTATTGTGCGTATTATATGTAAACAAATATCGCAAACCCGTATCATCTGTGAATTCAATGGAGTGCAGGATCTGTTTTACAGATTTAAATCTCATTTCTCTGTTTCAGACAGTAGATGGTACTCGAATATCTGACCAAGTAGAAATGATAGGTGAAATCAAAGTAAGTTACTTCGTGAAAATTTGTTTGTGAACAGTAAAGTAGTTCTTCCTTGTTTTCAGATCAGCCAAGATGATAAGCTGCCAAAATATATATGTGCGAATTGTTTTAGCAATGTAAAAACATATATTGAATTCAAACAGCAAATAGAATCCAGTCATAGAGATTTCTATGAGCCTCCCGAAACAATCATAGAAGTTGAAACGACGGATTGCATCAACCAAGATCTTCAAACGAAAAGGAAAACCAAGAAAAAGAATAGTATACTTAAGAATAAAGAAAAGGATTCTAAGGAGGATCCCAAAACTAAAGAGCGCTGTACTCAAAACGATTGCGAGAAAAATATAGAACAACTGGAGACCGCAAACGAAGCGGATCGCGAAAAAATCCTCATCGACGAGAAACGAGTGAATGCTGATAAAATGATTTTGGATAAGCATCCTGAATTTGCATGCTTGTCTTGTAATTATGCCTGTGATTCTTATGAGGTCTTTAAGGTTCATGTAAAAGAAGCTCATACAAATACCCGGCGTAGGAAAATTACCAAGAAAATTGAGAAACCTACATACAAGAAAACTGAGAAACCTACACACAGCTGTGATTTGTGCAGCGCGAAATTTTCTAATAAAAAACATCTTCAAAAGCATAGACAAATCCACAACAGTTTTCACTGTCCCTATTGTCCAAAAACATTTACTAATAGAGCTCCGCTAGATAATCACATGGCTTCCAAACACCACACAATCTATTTGTAAAAAAGACAACATTGATAAAGGGGATGTTTCTTAGGATTGCTTGAGTGCTTTGCTAGGACTAGTAATAACACCGTTAATGAAGTGGACATGGCAAAACGGGATTCCAATTGTTGAATATTCAGGCACAAAGGTTACCCACACAGAGACCTAGCTTGTTAAAAGAAATGTCTGCTTAAATATTAACGATTAAATTTCTACTGTAAATATTCCAAAATGACCTGCAACTTTTAAGAAATATTTATTTAAACCTACATAATCTGTAAATTTATATATATTGTAATAAACGTATTATCTTTCTCATCAGAAGCATAATTTCAATGGCAAAACTAAAAACAGTGACCATATTTTAGTGATGTTATATACACCGTAACATTCTGCAGCTTCGCCGGATAATATAATTTACTACTACTTATATGCACACCTTAAATTCGTTTCGCAATTCAACATGAAAATTCATTTGACTTGCTTAAATACGGTGTTAAAAAGGACGGTTTCAATACAAATTAAGAAAAGGTAGAAGTGAAGTGTCGATAGTATCGGTAGTGCACTGCAAATAACTTGTGAACATGAAAAAATCGTCAATTTTATTTTAAAAATTTATTTAGAGAACTATTGTTCGGAAATTTTCAAACTCCCCAATAGATAGCAGCGATGGATTCTATGTCTAGTAGTGTTGCGTATAGACATGTTTTTAATACATGTACTCGTAAAGTAATTCATATTTCCCAAATGAGACGAAAAAGGCTAAGGTATTTCCGATCTTGAAGAAAGGAAAATAATCTTCATGCCCTAAAAGCTATCGCCCAATCAGCTTGCTGCCTAACATCAGCAAGGTGTTTGAAGTGATACTCAATAAAGCATTAAACGCCTACATTGAGAAATGTGATTTGATGCCGAATTGCCAATTTGGTTTTCGTGCCAGGCATTCGACCATACATACAACAACGAAAGTAACCTCAGACATCTGTTGGAAACAAAATGATAGAAAATGTGTTGAGCGTGTCTCAGTGATATGGAGAAAGCCTTCGATACGGTGTGGTTAGATGGACTAGTAGATACCTTGTCGCCGTGATGTGCAACATGTTATACGGGAAATTGTTTGTTGTAACTGATGGAATTCTGACAACAATGCGCCAATTGAAGGTCTTGAATGGTCTACAGCAGGGAATAGTTACCACGCCTCTGCTCTTGTCAATATTCATTCGCAAGCTATTGAGCGGCGTTGATTTTAACGTCTCGCCAACGCGATCATCGGTAGCGTTTGCTGATGATCTGATCATCTTAGGGTGACCATCTGACCTGAGTACAAAATACGGAGACGTCTATTTTTTTGGCGAAAGAGCTAAAAAAAAGGTCATCAACTCTGTATCTCATTTTCCTAGATGGCGGAGCTGAAATTTCAAATGCATATAGGAAAATTTGAATGTAAAATAAGAATCAACACTATTTCCAAGTAAAACGAGAGTTTATTAATCAAAAAATGTTTACATTTTTGTTTTTACAACGTACAAAATTTTAGTATTTCTCACCGCTTCCAATTTTTCTCAATAACGCAGGATTTTTTTTCCAAATAAGAGTGAAATTGCAGACAATCGAATTTCCTAAAATTACATTGAACAAGAATGAGATTTTTCAAATTTTCGAAAAGAAATTTGCTTCTTTCGTCGGTCCATTGAATGTTGACAAACGAGAAAACACGTTCACAATTAGCATTGTGACTGGGAATGGCAAAAAAAATATTGCGCAATTTTGACAATCTCCGAACAAGTTTCCAGACAATTATTTTGACTGAGAAAATCACACATTTTTGCACTGCTGCATTTGTTGAAAAATTCATCTTTTGAATCCTTCGAACTCAGAAAGTTTTTCAAATTCACAAATTGATTGAATAATTTCGAATCATCGATGACAATATTTTTCGATGCGAGAAATTCGACAGTTCTTTCCATTGATTCATAGTTTAACTTTTTCCCGGGCTTAAAATCCAACCATTCAAAATTTTTTAAAATTCGCAATGACTCACTCCATTTGAGTAAATATTGGTTGGATTGTTGATACACAGAAAGCATGGATTCGATGAATTTATTGCATTCAGTTTCTTTACTTTCATTTTCAAGCGTTTTCAATTTCTGTTTCACTATGAATGGAATGAATTTCGAATCAAATCTGTTACTTAAAATCTCCGAAATTTCATCAATAACATTCAGCACTTCCAAAACAGAATTCTCTTCCCTTTCAACTTTTTTGATATCGTGAAAAATAGTCATGAATGAACTAATGAACAACAATTGAAGTTCTGCAAAATCGTCGTTGAAAAATCTTTTTAAAACTACAGGTGGTTGGTCAATTGACTTAAAGTACGATTGCAGGGCTGGAAATAATTGCAAAATTCTGTCAATGCATGGAGCGAGACTGAGCCATCGAGTTATGACGTGCGATAACAAAACTCGGTACTCGATTTCAACAAAATCACAAAAGCCCTTCAATTCATTAGTTCTGACGGTGTAAGTAGAAAAATGCTTTAAGATTTTCCCAACAATCGACTCTATGTCAAAAGAACCGAAGCGGTCTAAGCCGTGATGGACAGAATTATGCAATATATGACCGGGACATCCAATTCCAACAAGATGTTCATTAACTTCTTTTCTCAGATGAGTAAAAACATTGTTCCCTTCTTTTCGTTTCAGCCCACCAAAGTTTGTATTGATATTATCGCCCCCCAAAGCGATTAGCTTTTTTCTCAAATTCTGTCCATCATGTTTATCCAATTCCTCTGTGATCATGGTAGCAATTGTTTCAGATGTTTCATTTTTTGTTTCTTTGACATTTAACAATCTAACAACTATGCCTTCTTTATCAGGATCAAAGAATTGCACAATCAAAGGGAACATTTTTAGACTACCATGATTACTCGAATCAGTCCCAATGCTAAAAAAAGGCATGTTCTTCAAATCTTGAAGGATTGTTTCGATAGAATGACCGGACAAAACTCCATTAACGATCGCTTCCACTTTTGTGCGAGCGCAAGAAATGTTTTTTCCTACTTTTGATTCGCTGAAAAGTTTGCGCATTAGTTGACTGGCGCAGTCCATGGATCTACAGCTTTGATGATGCCTGACAGTATGAAACGCCATAATTCCTTCAGCGGCCCACACTGCTAGCGCTTCTGGTGTTGACTTGTTGTAGGTGAGTTTTTTCATAGAAATCGTAGTTGATGCTGTCTGCACATTGTTCTCGTGCTTGGTAGTTTTCAAATGTACCTCCAAATCACGTCTCCCTACAGCAATAAAAATGAGCTTTTTTTTTAAATGTATTATAATATTGAAATTAAATGAAAAAAGAATTGTGATGCAATAGGTATTCTTAGGTAAAGAATCGAAAGTGTAAAAGCCAGTACCCTGTACACTACACCCTTTTTTTTCATATTCCAAACACAAACACCCTTATCAAATACAGAAACAATAAACAAAAAAAAAAGATTCCACCAGCAAAAAACAATACAAACCACTATTTGCTACTGAAACTTCTTTATCGCAAACTATGCAATGAGCAAAACATTCACTTTTGCCATTGCAAAAACTACTTGCAAATTCCCTGCGCAAATCATCTGTAAAAGTACATTTGCGTTTATTTGCTGTACTTTCACTGCTACTGTTGCTGCCTTTTCTTTTCGGTGGCTTGGACATGTTTGGAGATTTCGAAAAGCTATTAGTTTTTGCTTCTGCAAAATCTGCAATAAATAAACACGAAATATTAGAACGCTACGAATCATGGTCGAAAATAATGTATAATTTTATACTTACACGGGGATTATTGAGCAATGGAACACTGATTCACTGATTGCAATCAACTTACAATTTTATAAAATAAAATGAATGGAAATGTCAAAACACGTTCAACGGGTTCAACGCCACTCACACAACTATACACTTATACACTTTTCGTTCGTATGCACACGCGTCACTGTCGATACACGAAACCACGTACAACTTTTGGGTACTCTAGGCGCCCTCGGGCCTTGAAAACTAAAAAAAAATTTTTTTTGTGCAAAATTGGTAAAAATACGGACATTGATTGAAAAATACGGACATACGGACACGGAGCTAAAAATACGGACATGTCCGTATAAATACGGACGGATGGTCACCCTGGGTCATCTATACGGCAGACCGAAAAGCTACAATAGTTCAGAGCAATCTCCAAAAAATGTTCAATGATGTGCAGCTGTACGCAGACAATTGGCGAATGAAAATCAATCCGCAGAAGTGCGAAACAATTTTGCTTCGGACGACGCCGCAGAGGGTCAGTCAAGACCTGAAATGTAATTGGAAGGGTTTCCCCATTATGGCTGGCGAGGGTAGTTCAGAATAAGTTCCACATAAATCCTGTGTTCGATACCTCGGTGTTCATCTCGATCAGTATCTGTACTGTACTGAACTGTCAAAATCATGTTCAGTAAGGCACTAAAAGAAGTTATAGCCCTACGAAAACTCTTTCATTCCAGATACATTGATCAAAAGGTCAAAATTATCTGTTACAAGACCCCGGTTAGACCAGTTTTGATATATGGATGTCAGATCTGGTACAACCAAAGTGCTAGTACTATGGAAAAATGAAGAGTTTTCGTAAGGAAATGTCTTCGTGCATGTACTGTACAGAAAGCATGAGACGGATTGGAAGCATTATACATCGAATAGAAGAAATTATCAAACTTCTAAAGTGACGAGAGTCGATATCTTCATATTGAAACTTCTTGGGAATCAAATCGGAAGATCTGTAACTGTGAGTGAAAACCTTTGGATTTCACAGCCGTTCCACACTAGAGACGGGTATATTGCGACTTGCCTCGCTGTTGGCTTCGTTCCTCCAGAAGCAGTCGTGTATTTGGCCATGAATCGATATATTTTTGATTCTGACGTCGTCCCAGTCATATACCACATATATCGACGGGCCAAGGATATGAAGATAAAATATCCTCCGAATTTGAGTACAAGAGACCAACAATTCCAGTAGAGATACTCATTTCCTAGATTCGTTGAAGCTGATCGAGCTGAGATGGGGTAATCTAGGTATTGGTGGCAGAATGACTATGTCTAAATTATTCGTGTTTATTTTCAGTTTTTGTGTTTTTCGTTACTTAGTTTTTGAATTTCAGCTCACCATTGCTACATTTAGTGTTGTTTATTTGTGTTAAAATTAGGGAAAGGCTAGGTGTATGTTATGTTAATTATATTAAGTTTAGAGATAACGCTAAACGCGTATGTTAGGAGTATTGTGATCGAATTTTTTAGTATAAAGTAAAGCTTTTGATTGAATTTTATTAGAACTAGGTTGTAACATATTAGGTGTAGAATAAAAGTTCACTGTTGTGTTAAAATTACAAATGATTTTGGAATAGTGTTGGTTGGTTTTTTCTCCTTTTCCGAATCAAGTCATAAAATATGTAATAATCTTAATTAATTACTAAAAACCATTGAAGATATGTACAAGAGAGGGGAGAACACTCAAGATGCAGATCCGTTAAAGCAAATCAATACGGAAACTAAGGCGAAGAAAGCTGTCAAAGAAGCCATTCCAGAAGAAATACTAAGTGCTGGAGGCGCTAACGATAGCCAAAACTATTATGACGCTTGACGGACTTCAACAAGAAATGGATGTTGAAGAAAGTATTAAAAAGTTTCCAAAAATACAGAGAAAGGTCCGCCAATTAACGTGTTCGGTCAAAGCCGAAAGAATATGGTTCTGCTATTGGCAGGTGAAAATAAATTAACCAATTTCGAGAATTAGTGCTGAAAAATTAACAATTAGAATGAAATCACCGATCGATTTTAAATCAGCTAAAAATGCACTGAATTTCGGGGAGGTTCTGTACTTCACTTATACCCCAAAAAGTGAGAAAAATGAGGCCTTTTTGTTAAAGGGATTGGACTGCGGAGAAGATACTATCGATTTCCTCCAAGTGCTCAAGGAAGCTGCACCTGAAATTGAATTTATTTCCGTTAAAACCTTTGCGACAAGAAAATCGACAGTAGGAAAGAAGAATCTACCACTTTTCTTGGTACAGATTTCAAATAAGAGTAGTCCAGGTGCTCTTCAACAAATTAGGTGCTTGAACTTCCGAGTGGTGAGGTGGGAACGCCTCCAGAAAAGGGAAGTCAACTGGTGTTATCGGTGCCATGCGCCATGCATTATCGGTTCGTCAAATGCAAGGACGTTCATGCTCCCGGTGAGTGCAAATTGGCTCAGGCGGAGCCATAAGAAAAATTATATTGTGTGAGCTGCGGTACTTTTGGTCATCCAGCATCATATCGAGGATGCCCCTGGTATCAAGATGCAAAGGTAAAATTTACTCCAAAACAACGTCATGTACACTGCAGTGTGATACCTACCAACTTCGTCAAGCCTGGGGTGTCATTTGCACTTGCTGCTAGGGGACCCGCAGACAATATAAATAAAATAAATAATGCAAGAGGCAATAAGCAGCTTCTTAAAATTCATCAGCAATTAAATTCTTTATCGGAGCGAATCGATAAACAAGATTCTAAAATTAACTTTGTTTTTCAGCGTTTAAGCTTTCAAATGCCTCACAATAAGTTGTCATCCAGTCACATTCCCACGGACAGGATTCGTCTCATCTTGATCAACGTCAACTCTATTGTTTGCCTACATCGATGTGACTGTCTCTTCGAGTTCCTCGTCAAGTCAAAGCCTGACATCATGCTTCTCACTGAAACTCACCTCAATTCATGACACTCTATGGCATTCAAGGATTTTGAATTCGTAAGAAACGAAAGGGTAATAGGTGAACGGGGGGGGGGGGGGGGGGGGGTGGTGCCGGCATATTGGTGAGGAGACCCTATTGTTTTCAAAATATTGAAAAACTTGAACTCAAAAGCTTTGAATCGCTTGAAGTGTCCGTTATCAAAATCTCATTGCCAGGCGGGGATAACCTCTTCGTTATTTCTGCCTATGCAACTGGTCGAAATGTTTGCAAGTTGAAGGAGGAGCTCAATTCTTTGTTTGAAATACTCGAATTGAACCGGCTGCAATCATACATCATGGTTAAACGCCACCAATAATCCAAGAGGTGTATTCCTGAAATTATGGATAACAGAGATCCAAAGTGAATACAGCTGCAATCTACATGGGTTGGAGTTCCCAACATACCCTAGGACAAATTCATATTTGGATCTCTGCATTGCTGACGCAAGACTTGATTTCAACTTTAATAGTCCTTAACGGAAACTGTAGGTGCTTCCCTACGATAGCGACCATAATGCAATCATAATGGAAATCAATCATCAAACGGATGATGTCTTCCTCATTCCAGTTCAACATGAAAATCATCGTTTGAATTTCAAACAAATAGACTGGGAAAAGTTTCACAAGAAGTTTACTCGAGAGTACCAGAAGCAATGTTCTCCTGATGATCGCAGTGCTTGCTCAATGGTTCGTAGTGACAGGAATCTAACTAACGATGAAATAGAGATCTATGTGTCAAGTTAGAGAAGCTGACGTTGGAAACGATTGAGAAAGTAGTTCCCAAGATTAAACATCGAAACAATATGGAAGGTAATGAAACACCAACCATTACAAGGTTGAAAAGATTGAAAATCCTTCTTCTCACACGCGTCAACAATATTTATTGACGATTTTTGGACTACAACCATCCCTCGTTAGCATTGTTGAAATTACACCTGAAGAATGTCTGGAACTTAATCCATTCATACTTCAGGAGTGAGGTCAGCAATCAATGGGCGGGAAAACTGAGGGGTATCAGGTAACAAGACCCAGATGGTGTTTTCGCGAAAGTGAATAGCATATTCCGCAAGAAGTATCGAGTGAAGGGATTGACTCTTGAAGTCACTAGAGATGAGATAAATCTTCTCGATAGGGCTGGTATCGAAATTGATAGTAGGACTCTGGATCGAAATGGAATCAGGATTATATGTGATGGATTGCATGAAGTTGCCCTGATTGGAACACATTTTGAATGGGTTCATCTACCAAACCCCGAGAGAGGGAATGAAATACTTTCAGAGATCGTTGAAGTAAAGTTTCCGACTTCAAATCAGGCCTGGAAGGTGAATCAATTCTTTATTCAATGAAACATTAACATCTGACCTCATACCGAGCTTGAATCTTATTGATTATTTTGTCAGCTATGAAGACTTGTGTTTCATATTTAGCTCTATAAACAACAAGAAATCATGTAGTACTGATGGTATTCTAAATGAAGCTCTCCAATATTTGTCAGAAATTACTATAAGGAATTAACTACATGTTGAGCAATTCATATTTCCCAAATAAGTGGAAAGGCTGAGAGAGTTCGTTCAGGTGGGGCTTTTGTGTCCTGGGTAGCCCAATGAAGACGGGCTGTGGCACAATTAGTTAGCCCATGATCCACCGAACGAGACTGCGGACTCCTGAAACTAAGGGGTATTTGGACAACTAAGACTACAGATCAACCACTGTAGCACGTGATGCGTAGTTACTTCCTCCGAGAAAGCTAGTCTCTAATACACGCATCCATCAAATCGAATTTTCCACTTTTGATTCGAACAACGAAATGAAAGAAACGAGGTCACTCTTCATTCTCACTATTTCATGAATATATAATCAATATTCACAACTAATCTTACAACTAAGAGGACTACAGTTATCTTGACCAAATTATTAAAATTCAAAAATATACCTATTACTTTCCCTTTTTGGGGCCCCGTTATGAACCGCCAGACGTCCGTTATCCGTCCGATCGCCCTTGCCGTCACAATTCTCCCAGCTGTCAAGTCCTTGGGCTTTTTGAAATCTTTATCGCCTGTTTGTTCCTATTAAAGCGTTATTTTTCTGCCCTTAAGATGCTTCAATTCGATGGTTGATGTTGTTGAAGATGCTTCGGTTGCAGTTGGTTAAAAGTGGTGATACTGCAATGGTTGTTGTTGGATGGTTTTCGTTTGCTATAGCATTTTGTAGTTGGTTATTAGAATCTTCGGTTGATGTCGCGCGGATGCTTTTTGCTGCCGCTGGTGGCAACAAGTATGCGCATATGACGATGATGATAGTTGCAAGTCAGAGCATAGTCAGATGGATGCAGTGGACTGGGAATTTGAGTGCTATTTGCTTGTGCGGAACCAGATTTAATGTCTATTGTATTGAATAACGTGAGGTTGAGAAGGTTTGATGTGTATCGGCTATTGTTTGGTATGGCACGTTGCTCGCAATAGTATTGCATACTTGGACTTGTTGTATATGAACATTTGATTGCGATCGGGCTAAATTTTATTTGCAGTATTCTCAGAATGTAAATTTGTTAATTTCTCTGTTGCTGCATACTTGCTTTTCAATTGAATTCGTCTGATCGTAATAATGATGTACTGAGTTTGCATTATTCGTTGGTGGCACTTGCTGTTGGCGAAGACATCATTGTTAAGTTGAGTTCCTTTTGTTTTATCCTGCACTCCACCTCGTGACCTCTAGCGGTTCCTATATAGGTGCTCTTGAAGTCTTCTTAAATTAATTCTACTTCTTCTTAAATTGGTTTACTTTTTCTTACATACGTTTACTCAATCTAATAATTCACTACATTAGTTGACATTTAATACAATTGGCTTGGTGGAGACTCAACTGGTTATAGGTTTTCGAAAATAATTCGTTTTGGTGGTGGTTGAAGGAGAGTCCCTTTTTGCTATCGTGTCTACTCAACATTTTCCTTTGGCCCCGTAACAAAGAATCTTCATGTCGTAAAAGCTATCGCCCAATCAGCTTGCTGCCTAACATCAGCAAGGTATTTGAAATGATACTCAACAAAGTATTAAATGCCCACATTGAGAAATATGAGTTTCGTAGCAGGCACTCGACCACACATGCAATAATGAATGTAACTTCAGACATCTGTTGGAAACTAAACAACAGAGAATGTGTTGGAGCGTGTCTCATCGACATGGAGAAAGCCTTCGATACGGTGTGATTAGACAGACTAGTTTTTAAACTCCTTCAGGACAAGTTCCCCAAACACCTTGTCGCCATGATGTGCAATATGTTATACGGGAAATCTTTCGTTGTAACTGATGGGAACAGTTACCAAGCCTCTGCTCTTCTCAATATTCATTCGCAAGCTATTGAACGGCTTTGATTTTAACGTCCCGCTAACGAGAACATTGGTAGCGTTTGTTGATGATCGGATCATCTATACGCCAGACCAAAAAACTACAATAGTTCAGAGCAATCTCCAAAAAAATGTTCAATGATGTGCAGTTGTACACTGATAATTGGCGAATGAAAATCAATGCGCAGAAGTGCGAAACAATTTTGTTTTGGACAACGCTGCAGGGGGTCAGTCAAGACCTGAAACGTAATTGGAAGGATTTCCACATCATGGCTGGCAAGAGTAGTTCAGAACGGGTTCCGTATAAATCCTGTGTTCGATACCGCGATGTTCAATTCAATCAGTATCTGTACTATACTGAACATGTCAAAATCATGCTCTGTAAGGCACAAAAAGTAGTTATGGCCCTACGAAGACTCTTTCATTCCAGATACATTGATCAAAAGGTCAAAGAGATCGGTTACAAGGCCCTGGTTAGATCAGTTTTGACATATGGATGTTAGATCTGGTACAACCAGAGTGCTTGTACTATGGAAAAATGAAGAGTTTTGGAAAGAAAATGTGTAATAAACATAAGCAGTCGAGCATCCCCGTGGTGATCAGGAGTGGCTGCTCCTGAAGAGATAAGGTGGTCACCCCGTCGAAACTGCTTAGTTTGTTGTTTTAATTGTGTAAAGTAAACTACATCCGTCAAGTTTCCATCTTTTAGGCAGAGATGAGTGGTTTACTTCAGCCACTTTAACATCTTTATGTTTGACATTCCCCTTGTAATGCAACGACCTTCTTCGGGGAAAGTAACGGTTGCTTTTTGTGTAAGGTTTGCGATTGTCTCAAGTCTCCATGTCCGCTAACTTTAATGAAAAAAAAAATATTGAATTATTGTAGAGTAGCTTAATTGACACCTAACAGAGCATTCCTAAAGATAATGAAAATTGATTGGTACGAAGCTAGTTAGCTGAGCTTGGTGTTATTTGTAGCTCGCTGATACTTGTGCCAGACCACCGGCACCCGTGTCCTACACGGGCATTTTGAAAACGCATTACGATGGGGCCCGAAGGGGAAACAACACTACTCTCCATCGCGCTCTCAGATTTTTAATTTTGCTGTTGACAGATGAACCGATTCAATTTTTATTGTCACCCTCACAATTTGATATTAACGTAGCATACTTTGGAGGGTTCCGTAAAGAAAAGATAGAGTCACCGATAAACTTTCTTTTGGTGTTGTTTGTCTTGTCTTCGGTATAATAAGGTCTATAGCATCTTCCGGAGTTCTTCGTTCATTGTGGCTCTGCCGCCTGAACCTGCAAATGATGTTATAGAGTAGTGCGTCCCTTAATGTTACCAAAAGAAAGGTTTGCACATTTTCATACAGTTTGTAGTCGGACACTTCTTATTTTGAACAAAATGATGGTGCCATGTTTTTGACTCAGACGGCGTCCCAATCATATATCACATATATAAACGGGCCACTGCTAAGAAGATAAAATATCCTCCGAATTGGAGTTCACGAGACCAACGATTCCAATTAAGATACTCATTTGCTAGATTCGTTGAAGCTGGTCGAGCTGGGACGGAGCAATCTAGGTATTGGTGGCTGAAGAACAATGACTAAATTACTCGTGTTTATTTTCAGTTTTTGTCTTTTTCGTTACTTAGTTTTTTGAGTCTCAGCTCATTATTGCTACATTTAGTGTTGTTTATTTGTGTTAAAAATTAGGGATAGGCTACGTACATGTTATGTTTATTAAATTAGGTTTAGATATAAGGTTGAACGCTTAGCTTAGGAATATTGTGCTAGAATTCTTTAGTATAAGATAAGGTTTTTGATTGAATTATATTAGAATTAGGTTATAGCATATTAGGTGTAAATAATTTTGGAACAGTGTTGGTTGGTTTTTTCTCCTTTTCCCAATCAAGTCATAAAATATGTAATAATCTTAATTAATTTGAATTTGCCATGGTTTTTGTGATCAAATGTGTTTAACTGATGGCGCATAACTTTATAGAGCCATTTAGGCCATTAAGTTTTTGTATTGTTGTTGTTTGGAATTTACATTATATTCTTTTAAAATTTATAACGATTAGTATTGAATAAAGCGCTTTTGGTTTTGACTTTCACTCCGCACAGGGCACAAAGAATTTACACGTGTGACATTTCACTAGGTCGAATCGTCAAATTCAGTGATTTATTTTTTAAATTGTTCCCGTCCATAGTTTTCACAAATAAACTCTGAAGTAGGATCTTATGTTTGTAGCATCAGTTCAAAGTAACCTTTCTGGCTAAGCACTTGTATGCGCGAAAGAAATTATATCACTTTACGTTAGTGTATATAGTGCCAGTGAAATTCTTTCAGTTCCTTTCAACATAGATGTAATACCTACAGGTATAGCCTGACGTAAAAGGTGTGGGCAGTTTTTTTTCTGAAATAAGTTTAATTTTCATACGTTTCTTTATTTTCCATGAAAAATTATGTTGGTTTTCAAAATAAACACACTTCATCTTCGTAATGAAAAATGAAAATATTCACAAACTTAAAAAAAACAGCATTTAGTTAGTTCATAAAATGCATAAATTATCGAATGACCAGAATAATAGGTGTGCATCGTAATAAACATAGAAATCTCGCTTGTTATGGTCCCTTTTCATACAGACTTAGTTAAGACGTATCCAATACTCCGAATACCCGCCGTTATTCTTTATGACTTGATTCTTATGGACATAGACGATATCAACTTTTGGCAAGTTTCTTTAGGAATATTGTACAAAACTTTTTGAATACTCTCCCATAGTTGAAACTTCTCGTTTAAGTTCACTACAGGTATTTCAATAGCATTGAGGTTTGGGGGTTGACTTGGCCAGTCAAAAACGTCCACATTATTTTCCTGGAACCATGCTTTGACCGATCAAGATGAGTGTTTTGGATTATTGTCCTGCTGAAATGTCCACAATAACGGCATATTATTTTAATAGCAGGTTTTTGTTTTGTTATTCTTTTCTTTCATCTCTCTTTTATTTTTCCTCCGCTCGAAACTTTGTTAAGATGGAGACTTTTGTTTGACGGAGGATGTGGGAATTGCATCCACTCCTGCAGCTGTTAGCTTTAGGGAAATTGGTGTTGAGGTTTGGACGGCATTGTTTGCGAGAGCGATTTCATCGAAAATTATTTAAAAAAATCTATGATTGTTAATTAAACTGCGAGTTCAAATTTGGAGACATCTTTGAAAATCGGGAGCATTATAATTTTTGCGATTGATTACCCACAAGTAGGTAGTCCAGCAATTGATACGTTATCGTTTCGTAATCACGGAATGTATGTGGAAAAAGCTGCTTGCAGAGTTTGGTCTACATCAAAGTGATTATGAATGCGCATATCTTTCCATTTTTACAGTGAAAACGTGGCAAATGTAGTGTTTGAGGGATGTTCATTGTCCGTTCTGGACTGCAGTGACGGAATTGGTCTTGTCTGAGGACGCGTGAATGCGCTGGCAGGCTAACGTTGCGGTATCGTGCGGTGGGTTCTTTTCCCCAGCACATGGGCCCACTAAAAAAAGTTTTGCATTCACGAATTAAAAGATAAAACTCACGGTTCGACGGTCTCGAGGACGAGGTAGCCTATCGCAGGGTTGGAATATTGAAAAAAAACATATCGACCCCGATTAAAGCGCGCAGGATTCGAGAGGATTTTATTGTTACTATTCGATATTCACGACCCGAAAAAAGAGTTGGGCATCCAGGTGGAAGTAGAGCTCCCTCATACGGCCCCATCCAGATCAAGATCTATTGTAGACGTGACCGGTTACTTTTCATTTAAATGAAAAATTCATAAAACGTAATTCGCATGAACTTTTCCCTTAAATGAAAAATAAAAAAGTTTCAGATTTATGTTAAAGTCTCATATGATGGAATCATATAAGACTCTAACATAAATGGGAAACCTATGCGAAAGTCCACTCTAACAAGCAAGAGCACCTGTAATAACAAACGAAAAGGGGTGAGCTCAGCTGATGGATATCTCATGAGTGGAGGGGTCAGCCCACGTGGCGGGTCTCACATCTGTTCACGGTTCCATCAAAATGAAAAGACCGAAGGTTTTCTTCAATTACTCTATTCATTTCAGATGTTATATCCTGAGAAATGGTATGGTTAACAAACGAAATCGTAAAAGAAAACCAAGCAAATATGATTAACTTATAGAAGAAATTGAAACCGAATTTTACGCGCTTTTTTTTGTGAATGACATTGAAAAGTATGTACGCCAAAAGTTAAAAAAGAAATACTTATATACTGAGGAACCAAAACTAAACAAATTATATAACTGAAAAGTTGTTGTTTTACGTATTTATAAACATTTTAATTCATTCAAGTTGACCAGAAACGGATATCGACAATTATCCCAGAACCTGTTTCATTAAATCTATTATGTTAAGATACAAGAAAAAGTGGTTTTGTATGGAGAATCTACTTCCGCTTCCAATTGATAATTTAATTTATATTTGCTTCACTCTGTAAACTCCAATTGAGTAATTTCGTTTGCGTTGCAATAGCTTGATGCTCCTGTTCCGCCGTTTAGTCCGGAACAGAACCGTGCGTCCGTGCGTGTAATTATTTTTCTTGTTCTTCAAACGTCGACTGAATAAATTCACTACTTTATTCTAACTGGTCTGCACTTTTGCCGAAGCTTTTCTCAAATACGAATCGAAATATTTTCCTAATTTTCTTTAGATTACACGGCGCACTTCAAATATTTCGTTAACAAAACCAACGAAAACAAACTCCGATCAAATTCCCGTATCAGACCACACTCGCGTTGGGGCAATTGTGATGAATTTCATTCGAAAAAGTTCCTGTTTGAGATACATTCAAAGCAGCGATTACACAGTGGAAACCATTTTTTCTGGATAATGCCTTAAGTTCACTTACCTTCACCTAATCGAGAGCTAAATAATGGCAGGCACAGCAAGGGTCCTAAAAAACTTTGTGCTTCTTTGTGTATCTTTTCACGCAGATAAGTGTTTTGCAGATTCGATACCACCAACAACAACAAAAAGTGAACACATTAAATCTTCACATATAATTGAAATTTCATTATTTTGAACGAGCAATTCAATAACAGTAAAAGAATAATTTTCACATTCAATTGATTAACGTACCATTCCTTCAAGTGATGTAAGTTAAAGTTCATTCAGTTATCGAAAAGTACGCTCGCATCGAGGCACTCATACTAGGATATTTATTTTTTTTAAATTTATTTCGAGTTTAAAAGCCGTTAAATGTCGAGGCGTATATAATTTCAAAATTCCAGAACGATCGTATGCCTTTAGTCAAAAAACAACCTTTATCTTCCCCATTTCTTATCGATTCGCAAGACCCGAGCTTGCAATTTCTTTTTGCTCGGACTTAACTTAATAGTAACCAGAGTAAGATCCACGAAAACATCACCAATAATAACAACCACCACTCCACACCTTGTTGTAATCGAACACATATGATCGCGATGGTCAACCACTGCTACCACTACTTTGAGATGTGAGTCAACCGATTCACACCCGGTTGACTCACATCTCAAAGCGCCACGCAACCAACCCGTTTCCGTCGTCAACCGGTCATCTCGTTCGTTATCTATCACTTTTCCGCCTGTCTCGATGAGCCTCTTCACGGCCGTAAAGGCAGGTTCTGGTTGCAATTAATTTAGTCACAATGGTCTTACCATTATTGATTTTATATGTTATGTTTTTATTTATTTATCGATAATGGTAGCGGTGATAGTGGTGTGGTTTATTTCGGGCTAGTGATAATAGTATTAATATGTTGCGTGTCAAATTGTTCCGCATTTATTGCGCTGTTATTATTATGGAATGGTCTTTTTTTGAAAAGCTCCCTCGAGCAGTTTGCCTAGGCGGGCTGCTCGAGTACTACACAAAGCCTCAATAAGTCGCTGCTTCGAATTGGCAAAGATACTCCAAGAGGAGAGTTATACGATCACGTTCTAATCTCCGTTTTTAAGAGGACTTACCCCATACACGAGAGAGTAAATTTTGGCTGAGGTCTACTGATCCCGTTTGAGCCACCAAGTGCGAACGTGGCTCGCCAGAACTAAAGCAATTTATTTGTTGGTCAACTATGAACTTCCATGGACTTCCTATTCTCGAAAATATAAATTCAGTATATCTATAATACCTACGAGAAAAATTCCCAAAGGAACCAAAAGGTTTAATCTCCGTTTGGAGCTGTAAACGGGTAGAAACACTACCTGAACCAAGGTTCACAGTTTGCTCTGGAACACGATCACTTTTCGAATAATTCAATACACAATATATACCCTTCGCTTTTATTTATTTGGGATAGTGTAGCGACCAAGGAAGTCACCGCAGTTGCAGACATTAATTTTTAGCAGAGGGGTGCATAACCCGGAGTGGCATGCTGAGGCCGGCTAGCGCTCAGCTGTGTCGCGTGACGTCCGGGCGTCCTCTGCTCGTTTGAGCCACCCTATAAAATAAAAACCGGACACAAAGGGAAACGGACGGGAGTGGAGGAGGTCATCTGAGAATTGAAAATTATAGGTTTTAATGAGGCATTGCCGTTTTATTTAATTTAAAAGAATAATTCTAAAAACAATTCACAATTTTTAATAAAAATAAGAAAGTCACAAATCAGTCCCTCTGAAATTTTATATAAATGCAATCAAATTAAAATTTTTTTTATGAATGAAAAGAAAAATGAACTTAATTATATGAAGTAAATGAAATATAGATTGAACCAAAGGTATACTCACTCCTGCCTTGTTGAACTCCGAGCGCTATGCAAAAGACAAAAAAAGTGTGGGGTCACTGTAAGTTACACGCACACGTAAGGAACACGTAACGGTCACTTATTTCACTACCAGCCGCTGTCTAGTAGTTTTGAAAGTTTACCAATAATTACTTTACACTTGAGATTTCATGAACTAGAAATCTTGACACTTGATTGTTTAACTTTTCTGTTTTTGTATCGAACATTCGATTTTATTTCCGACACAATGTTGGCGGTTACATTCACGTGTATATTTAAACCTTCGTTATTTTGTTATTGCACTCTTAAAACATCCACTGCTGGTTCGTTTTTTTTTTCTTTTTTGAAACACTTGGCCATCACATAAGATTATAACATAAATTTGCGACGTTGAAGGTTTTCATTTGAGGGAAAGGTTCATGAAAACTATGTTTGCATGAGTTTCACATTCAAATGAAAAACATCTGACCACGTCTACAATGGATCTTGATTCGGATGGGGGGAGCACTGCTACCACCTGGATACCTCATTTTTATTTGAGGGCCATAAGTATCGTTGGTGAAGACAAAATACCCCCAAGTCTCTTCTGTTTTCTCTAGGCCCAGTTTGTTGTTTGCTTTGGCAATCTCCACCCTTTAGTAGGTTACCTTGGCCTCAACACCATCAGACTGAGTCATGTCATCTACAATTCGTGAATGCGAATTTTTTTAGTTGCCCCTTGTGCTGGGGAAAAGGACCCGCCCCACGACACCGCGGTGGTAGCCTGCCAGCGCATTCACGCGTCCTCAGACATGGTCAATCTCAGTAAGCACCCACATAATCGCTCACTGAGGCAGTAAACCGTCCTTGCAGTCCTACAAGTTTCTGGAAAACAGATTTCAATCTCTTGAGGCATTAGGTCAAAAGAATAGACTTGATAGCAGCAGATCCATTTCATTAGTCGTAACGAGTGACGTGAAAGATAGTTCTTGCAAATTTTGCAACAACAGTAACCACCCAGTATTCAGTTGTGAAAAGCTTTCATAGTTGTAACCCACGAACTGGCTGCAATTTGTTTAGAAACAGAGACTATGCGTGAACTGTTTGAACGCCGGTCACAAGATTAATTTCATGCACTCTTCGAGATTGTCTGAAATGCGGACGAATACACAATTCATTGCGTCACTTGAGAGGAGAATCAGATATAACAACAGATCATGGTGTAGGAGCCAAAAGCATCAAAACCAACATATTACCCTTGCATTAGTTGATAATGATGATCATGAGCCTTGAGTGATTATCCAATCTCTCTCTCAGAGCATTAGCATACCTGGCCAAGTTGTGCTTGTTCAACAGGGCATTTAGTGACTAGAGCCGCAAAATCATCCACATAGCCGACTAAGCGTGACTCACCCGCCATCTCAAGTCTCCTTGGCCCGTCGTAAGACACATTCCACAGGTCCGGATCAAGTATAGATCCCTGGGCAACACTCGATGTAACTTCCATCTTTTGTTGGCTCTGTGTCATGTCGTAGACCAGGCTTTGGTCCTTCAGGTAGTCCCTCATAAGCCGCATTAGATATTTTGGAACTTGAAAAGGGTTTTCCAGCGTATCTAGAATATCCACCCATCTAGCGGATTTGAAGGCATTCCTAACGTTGAGTGTCACCAATAGGACGATCCGTCGCTTGGTGCGGCTATACGCCTCTGCCTTTTGCACCGCGTTCACCACCTCTCCAATCGCATTGATGGTGGAACGTCCTGCTACAAAGCCGTACTGCCGAGGAAATAGGTCCCCAGTAGCGCAAACCGCGTCAGTGGGTCTTCCCTTGACGAGTTTCTCTAGAATATTCCCAGTAGTATTTAGCATGCATAACGGGCAGTATGCAGACGGTAATCTGGGGTTTCCTTTCTTCTTGCTGATCAGCATGAGCCTCGTCACCTTCCATCGTACCAGGAAAACCCCGTCCCATAGGCAAGCGTTGAATGTGCTGAGCAACAAGACAGGACAATGGTGATGGCCATGCTACAGCACCTCAGCTGGAACACCTCTGGACCTGGAGCATTCCTCGTTTTCAGTGAATAGACTGCATCTTGCAATTCCGACTGCGTGAAGAGTGGATACTCGACTGCTGATTTACCATAGACAACGTCAACACGGGCGGGTTGGGCGGTGAAGAATACCCGTACTATCTCATCCATCTTTTCTGCATTATGTATGCAAGGTTTCTGTAGGGCACCAAGTTTCCGCATAATTAGCTTGTAGCCAAGGCCACATGGATCCTTGTTCACATTTTCCACTAGATCTTGCCAGCAGCAAGCCTTGCTGTTGTTTATCAATTTGCGACCTTTGCCACCTGGTTGCATTTCTCGTCACGGTCCCGTACCCGTTGAGCCTCATGCCGAGGCTTCTGACACTCCCTTCACTTTTCAGTAATTTCAGTTGACCACTAGTGCACTGGAGGCTTGCCGTTTCGGTATTTTTCACGGGATATAGAAGCTTTGCAAGCAGTCGTGATGATGCTCATAGTTGAGCTCAACACGTCTTGAGTTGCTAGTTCTTCCGTCTCCTACGAATCTCCCAGCAGCGGGGCACCCGCTGTGAGCACCTCGATGAACCTCTTGACGTCCATCCTTCCGATTTTCCATCCAGTTGTAGAAAGTCGAGAGCACATACGTCGAGAGACAGCATCGCTGATCTCAAGCAGAATGCAGTGATGATCACTGGCTGAGTAGTCCTCTAATACTTTCCAATTGTGTATCCTCCGCACTAAGGACTCCGAGGCAAATGTCACGTCTGGTATGGTTTCTTCACAGCCAATACGGTGGAAGGTCGGCGTATTGCCGGTGTTTAGTACGACCAGCGCCGTCCTGACCACCATTTCTAGGACTCGTTTTCCCCGCGGATCTGTTTGAGGCATGCCTCTCTCGATTGCTTTTGCGTTGAAGTCTCCCCCAACGAGCATGTTCCGGTCTGCGCTTGAAACAGCGCCCTCCAAAGCCTGAAGCTTGGCTTGGAAAGATGGTATTGATTCGTTTGGCGTTAGGTTCACACTACAGAAGGTGATCCCTGAGCGCCGAACGCACATAAAACACATAAACTGCTCCGATTTGTTAAATTCAATTCAGATCAAAATTCCGCGTTCTGATTCATCACGTTCTATGCTAAGAATACCTTCCTCAGGCGTTCATGTACTTTTTATAATGACAAACTAAATGAAGTCGATATTTTTTCATGTAATTTAAATATGTATAAAAAGAAAGTGAGTGAATTGATATACTAGCGTAGCCTGTTCCTTTAATTAAATAGCGGTAATGACGGAATATTCACATTGTTAATTTTGTAGCTTTCGTCACTTTTGAATTTTTTGATAACGAATTTGTTTATAGTTATGGTAATACTAGGTCTATTTGTGCTGTCAATTTGTATATATATTTGTAAATGACTGTTATTTACCTGAATAATTAAAATAAAATAAAAAAAAGCCATCCCCACGTCCACAGCTCTCCACCTGGAAATTACTATTTCGAATCCAGATGGCGGCAGTACCAGTTTTACCTGGATACCATGATGCTGAACTTTTATCATGATGTTGCTCACTCAGCAGCAAGAAGCTGGCTTTCATGTCCCTCGCAAACTGCTCAAGCAGATTTTGGGCGGTTGAACTGCGGTGTAGGTTTAGCTGGAGGATGCGGGTCATTGAAGTTCTGAGTTAGGCTTAGCTAAGGCTTTCTTAAAAACCTGGCATTTTCCTGATCCCAAGACGTGTCCAAAATCTAATCTTGGATTAGAGTCCTTGCAAAGAATACAATATGCCTCCTCACTCTTTTCTTTTATGTCCCATTAAACCGCATTTGTAACATAGAGAACTCATATCGGGTCCTTTGCATACTTGTGCGGTGTGACCATAGCCAAGGCATTTGAAAAATTGAAGAGGTACTTTGCTCTTATTCAGAAATTGTTCAGCGTCCTTTTCGGTCAAGTCAATTATGACCATCTGTTGTCCCCTATGGTTTTCTGGTGTCAGTCTCGCGTTAATTCCGCCCACGCTAGGGAACTCCCTTTTGATGGCCTCTTCCACCTCAGCTAGATCTGTGACGCAGTCAATGTCTCGTATTTTGATCGTTGCCATCAGCTCAAGCGAGGCTATAGCTGCGCTTTTGCCGAGGACTTTCCTTACTGCGTCGCAGAATGCTTCCCTATTCTCGGCCTTTGCTTCAAATTCGACCAGTATGTAGCCCGACCGCGTGGGTTGCACTGCTTTGATAGCAGTGTTAGTGTCTTCGGGCCTTACGTCCATGAGTCCCGTAGCACCTCCGCGTAGGATCGACCATCTTGTGGTTCTACGAACAGTGCCTGCTGCCGGGGTCTTCGTCGGGGCTTCTTTCTCTTCTGTTTTGCATCAGGTCCTTTTTCTTGTTGAGCGTCCGTGCGAACTTTAATTTCTGGCACTTTGGAAGGATTTTCTTTGCGGCTTTCTTCGCTCCTTTTGTAAGCAGTATCTGGAACCCATGATCTGGTGCTTCACGCCCATCAAGTGCCTTTTCCTTCCTTCTTTTGTACCGATCCCCTTCGATTGGGCTTGACGCCATTCTTTTATTGATTTTTACTGGTGGAGCTATCTGCATGTGGCCTTTAGATTTCGCCCCCAGCGCTTCTTTAGCCTTCTGCTCATCTTCGGCCTTTAACTAGCTCCTCCGATAATGTCCTATGCGGTCTAGGAGCGGCCCTAGTTCAAGGAGCCCAAGTTTTACTGCTTTGCTGATTTTTGGGGAGTCGCATGCAGATTGTATTCTTTTCAGAACATCTCCCGCATTTCGGAATAGCCTTTCTTCTTCGTGTCGCTGGGTGGAAATTGTACTTTGCAACCATCCTTGGAAGAGGTTATCACTTTCCGTTTCCGAATACAGTACTTCCGCAACATTTTCGACGTTGGCGATGCAATCACACAACGTCGTTTTAGGTAAATTTCTCGAGTATCTTATATATATGGGATATAATGAAATTTGTGACCACGCTAGGGGTTGCAATTTTGCTCCGATTTTCACCAAATTTTCAGGAAAAGTGTACTGAGTAAATATCTTGGTTAAGTTCGTGAACCAGCTATATCGGCCACGCGAAAACAAAATGGCAGCCATTTTAGACGAAAAATCGTGATTTCATTTCTGAACAAAGTATGGCTCTGATTTGGATGAAATTTGGTACAGAAGTTCACTGATGTATGTGATGAATCTCACAATAAAAAATCCATAGAAACAAAATGGCGGCAACTCGAAGGTCGAAAAACGTAAAAAATTTTGTTGTCATAGTTTTGAGCAAAGCTTTCAACCAATGTCAATGAAATTCGGTACTTTGATAGAAACTATAAATATTTAAAGAGTTATATAAAAAAAAATGGAGCTCAGGTCGCAAAAAATAAAATGACGGTCAGGTGAAACCCAAAATTTCAAAGTCCTCTAAAAGTCGCAAAAAAATTATCAGTTAGATCTAGAAAATTTGACATTTTGGTGATCATGCATGTGCAAATTTCTAAATGGCGGCGGTTTAAATATGCGACTTTTTCAGGTTTTCGTGGCCCTCTAGCGGTCCCATTTTCCTACGGATTTTGATGAAACTTGAGATTATGGATCTTTGTACTATGTCCTTGTATTATTCGATTTAAATCGAATGAAAAATAAAAAAGTCGAGATTTTAAAACCTAATATTTTTAGCTGCCATTTTCACTGAAATTTGAATAACTTTGCCCTGTCTAGAGTGAAACTCTGATTTGAACGAGATTTGGCGCATTAATTGATGAGGTCCTAGCATACAAAGATTTAAAATGATCAAAAATCAAGGTCAAAAGGCAAGCGCAATTCGCTATTTTAATAGCAACTGAAATAATGAATAATTTTCATAGAAACGTTTTAAATTACTTAACTTGGAAGTATTTATAAAGCAGACCATTTTTAGGAGATTGTTAAAATATTTTTACAATACCCTTTAAAAATTATGAAATCGTGACTTGTCTGTCTGTCCGTCAATCCGTCGGTTTGTTCGTGCGTCACACTAAGTTTCCTTGCAAACCACATGACCTAGAATGAGGAGATTTTCTACGTAGGTCAAAAGTAGTGCCATTCGAAATTTGCAGTGTAAGAAAATATTTTAAAGTGTTAAGGGGGGGCCTCCCCATACAGGGGGGTGACTTAATTTTTTTAATTTCTGTAGCCCTCTAGCAGCCAAGTTTCTCAACAGATTCCAATGAAATTTGAAATTATAAGTTATTAAAGCAAGATAATTTCACCTGCAAAAAAATTATGCAAATCGGATGACAAATAAAAAAGTCGAAAATTTATAGCTTCGTATTTTTAGCAGCCGTTTTCAATAAAAATTCAAAATGGTGGCCCCTGATGGTTCAGAAAAGAATTGAAAATATTTATACTGATAGCAACGCAAGTGCTGTTTAAACTTTTATGCAAATCGTTTGAAATTATCTATTTGAGCTATTTAAGCCGACAAGGTATCACCTTTGTGTGTTTGTGTTATTATTTTTTATTTCTTTTTTTATATTTTTTTCATCTTTTTTAAATGTTTTTGGTTGCTCCAGTTTTATTGGGTCCCCCCTCGGAACCACTATCTCCGTTCGTGTGTGTAGCAGCCTTTTTGGTCCCATGGTTATCTCTGCAGAGCAGGGAGGCCATGCGAGGGTTGGCCCTTATGGGGACAAGTGCTCAGAGCCAGACCAGCGCTAATCGAGAGTCCGTCTCAACCGAACCTACACCACCAACCTAATTGTGCGAACTTCGAACGTACTCCGAGGCCTGCCAAGGTTTTATCGGAACGGAGGCGGTATGATAGTTGAATTAGAGTAGCTCACACACGAGTGTCACCGCGGCGCTACAGTGCAAAGCAACTACGTCCAAACCATCATATCCGCCAGCTCAAAGCATCAATTCCAGTTCGTTGTCCAAAGCGTACTCCAGATCCAATCAGGGTCGTTACCTGTCATCCCAGGAGGGAACCTCACGGCACCCGCCATATCCTCGGGTCCATGGGGGCGACGCTCCCCTAAGAATGCTTGCCTCCAAGAGTGCTCTTGTCGACCGGCATTCCCCCTGCGGGAATTTCCTCGGGTACGTGGGGGCGGAACTCCCCAAAGAATGCTAGCCTCCAAGAGTACACCTGTCGACCAGCATTCCCCCTGCTTAATGTTCTTAGCAGTCCTAACTAGACCTGACATTTCATATAGTGTAAGTTTTCTTAGTCAATTCAATAATTTTTATAATGAAACCCACTGGAAACGTGCGAAGAGAGTTTTAAAATATTTGAAGTGTACTCAAAATTGTGGTCTTATTTTTAGAAAAGATAATTGTTCTGTTGAGGGTTTCGTAGATGCAGACTGTGGTTCAGATGTAACAGACAGGAAATCATATTCAGGGTTTTCTTTCACATTGTCAAACTCAGTAATTTCATTTGAATGCAGAAAGCAAAGAAATGCAGTATTATCAAGCACCGAAGCAGAGTACATTTCAATGTCTGAAGCTAGTAAAAAAGTTATCCACTTAAAAAATTTCTTGGTTGAAATTGTAGGCAATTCACACCCTATTTCGTTGTTGGATGATAGCCAAAGTGCTCAAAAACTGGTGTCTAATCCAGTCTTTCATCGTAGATCTAAGCACATAGATATAAGGTACCATTTTGTAAGAGAAGCTGTAAATAATAATATGATAAATATTTCTTATGTTGAAACAGCTGAATTGTTTGCAGATATTTTAACTAAGAGCTAAGGCTCAATCAAGTATTTTTACTTTATGAAAATGTTAGGTACTTCACCTGTTTCATAACAATTGTATTCAAGTCTTTGTTTTTGTTATTTTGTCATGGGGAGGTGTTATAATATGTAACAAAGTAATAATGTTATCGCCATCTTTTAGCATTACACTAAAAACCTAGTCTAAGTGAAGTTGGTTGTATTGCTGGTTCATAATAAATGAATTCAGTCTGATTGCAACCACCATTCGAGTTTTATTACATACGTGATATGTGCTGTGTGAGAAAATGAACAAACTCTATTTGCATTATTCAAAAATCATATGTCAGTCATTGACTCAATTATCAAAGTCATGAGACGGGATTAGATTGCTACTGGTGAATTGGCCGCTTAGACCGTGTGATATCACACCTTTCGATTATTTTCTTTGGAGTTACACGAAATCTATGGCCGACATTTCCAGTGTCAATCGTCCGACATTGGACTCTCAGGATGAACGATTTACGGCATAGTCGCGGTCAACATTTAAACAAGATAATCCTTAAAAAGCGAATGTCATCGGTCGTTCTTTCGACTTACGATAAAATTATTACTAGACAATTCAACTTTATGCCTTTTATTTCAGACTAAAAACCAAACCTTATAATGAATCAGCCTTCATAAAATATGTTTCGATTCACATTGCCTTCTAATGGACTTTTAATTACAAATTCAGAAATCCAAGGAACTTAGCGTTTAAGACCATGCACAGGAAGGATACCTCTAACACTGATTTATTCATACCGCCTATGAAATGCTCTTTTAATTTGATGTTGTGGCACACCGTTTTCGTTCTTTGTTCAAACTCATTTGTTCCTTCCGATAAAATAAAGAAGTCATGACGTGCCTTTTTATTGGTTAACATGCGCATCAAATACTAGTACTTAAGGATTTTCCAATTGCACTATAAATTTAAATAATTTTAAATTCTCAATCGATACAAGTACTTACTTATGTTAGCTTTTGCATAAACAATTATCCTCAGTCATTGATATGAGCCTCTTGACATGAAGTCCTTGTTATATATTGGAAAATTAAATATGTGTCGTGGATGGTGTGCATGCATTTAAATAGAGCGTTCAAAGGTTTGGATTTCAGTTTGCTTCCTATTTCACTGAAGTGAACAGCAAGAAGTTGATCAGAATTGTCGTTTGGATAATGTCGAAACCAATTTTGTACGGTTTACATTTAAGTGCTCCGTTTCGATCAGTGCTTTTGGTCGCGAAGGCAATCGATTTGGATTTGGAAATTCGCCATGTGAATGTTCTTGCGAAAGAACATAAAACACCGGAATATTTAAAAATCAATCCTCAAGGCATAGTCCCCACTTTGGATGATAACGGCGCAATTATCTGGGATAGTCATGCTATTGTTACATATTTAGTGGACAAGTATGCTAAAGATGATTCTCTCTTTCCTAAGGATCTGGTGAAACGCGCCCAGATTCATCAAAGGTTACATTTTGAACATGGAATTTTGTTTGTTGTATTAAGATCGATTACTGTAAGTAGCTACTAATCATATCAGATACATGAAATTAGTTTTTCTTTAATCATTTCAGGAAAGGATCGTCTTTTTCAATGAGCCAATTATTCCCGAGGAGAAGCTCCTTGCCTTGGAGAAGGCCTATGAATTAATGGATAAGTTCTTGGAAAATGGTCCATACCTGTGTGGCGACAGTATCACGGTTGCAGACATGTGTTGCATTGCAACTTTCTCTACATCTCAAGGAGTACTACCGCTTAATGCAGAGAAGTATCCAAGGCTCGCAGACTGGATGGCTAGAATGGAATCATTACCGTTCTATGAAGAAGTGAACGGGAAATATGCTAAAGAATTGATAGCTATCATTAATCATAAGATTGAGGAATTAACTCAGTAAAATGCTTGAGCGCTCGATAAAAATTAGTACGGTCATTTGCTGCAATTAACATATAACAGTTGAAAATTTATACAGTTGCACAATTTTCCGAATGGAATTATTACAATAATTAACATGTTGAAATAATTAATCGTACAGAATATACATATGCAAACCTTCACACACTCAATGAGTAAACAATAAATCAATTTATGGGTGCAGCCCTTTACTATTTTATACGGTAGGTGACATAAAGTATGCAGCAAAAGTCTAAGTACCCTTATCTCAACTTATTTCAATTTCGTAGAATTTCTACTTCATGAAGGCTAAAGTATTTCTTTCTTGATAATCATATTATTTTATGCTTATAGCATAATTTTATGAAAGAATTTTGATAATAGTGGTTCGAAATAAGGAAATAGAAGAGAAGAGAACTTTTTCGACTAAAATCATGCCATGAATATCTTGGTACCCCAAGGAAATGGCAAACAAACAATCAAAATGCGCTAGATTTTTCTCACAAAGCAGAAGTAACAAGCAAAGTACTAAGGTCCAGCACAAGTTTCGTCTTTGTTAGAAAAATGTGGCGTGGAAAAATTATAAAAATTGAATTTTACGAATATGAGGAGGAAGGAATAGTAATTAGAGGAAAGAAAAATAGTTACTAACTGCCAAAAGAAGGGAAAATCTTAAAAGGAAACATAGGAAATGACGGAAAGAAGCAAGTCAACTTATATTATACAAAAAACAAACGACGAATTGAACACCCTTGCAAGCTCATGGATGTCGACGAGCGGGAAATTGAGGCTATAATACATTGGAATCAACATTATCAATTGACATTGTTTGAAGAGTAATTCGAAGGGCCCGCTTTAATTATTGAACTGCGACTTAAATTCCATTTATTAGCAAAACAATAGATAAATAAAGAATTTTCATACGAGTATAAACAAACACCAATACGAGGGTGGTCCAATAAATACTTAGCCTATAAAAGAAACACGAAAATTTTGGAAAAGCGGCAATTTATTTCTCAATATAATCTCCTCTTAGCTCTATACACTTGACTCATAGATGCTCCAACTTCTGTAACCCCTCTGAAAAACATGTTTTCTGAAATCTGCAGAGCAGGCCTCTCGCGCAGTGATGCCCAGTGAGTGACTTTTTCAAGTTCGGACACAAAAAGAAATCGCACCGCAGCAGCAGTTCGTAGCCATGGCGATGGCGGAGGTGTGAACCGATGCGTTGTCATGGTGGAGGAGCACTATTTTCTTCGCCAAATGGGGCCTTTTATTTCTGAAATTAGGCATCAAATCGGCACAACAATTTGGCATAGTAGAGCTATGTGACCGTTTTGCTCTTCTTCAAGTAGTCAATGCAGATTACACCTTGTGAAGCCCAGAAAACGTTGGCCATCACCTTGCTGGCCGGTAGGAGTTTTGGATACCTTCACTAGGGCAGCGAAGATCGATAGAGGGTGCAGATCCCATTCCGCCCTGATGTGCCAGAACTGGGAAACTCTCATCGAATAGCCTTACGACCGTTTCATCAGCTTGACCGCAAACTATCAAACAACTTCGAATTGTGGGACAAATACTGTGCATTCAAACGGGAGTATATCTCGTTGGGACATATGGAGCTTGCTCCTTATGAGAGTGATGACACTCCATGTTACTACATTTCGCATCACGCCATTGCGATTTAATTCCATGTGGTTTTTAGTGCCTCCGCCAAAACGGACAATGGAGTATCACTGAATGATACACAGCTAGTTGGACCAAGGTTGCAAATCAAGCAATTTGGTGACATTCGTATACCATTGTTGTTCGGTATGAAAAAATCGACAACGATCAGTCTGCACGGCTTCGGCAATGCTAATAAAAGGGCATACGCTGCTGTCATTTACGTACGCAGTGTCAGCACCGAGGGCCACACTTGGACAGCGCTTTTCACTGCACGTACAAAGGTTGCTCCCATCCGGAAAGACGATAAGGAGGAAAAGGACGAGATGGTCATTATCCCAAGACTGGAGTTGTCAACCCCGCATCTCCTATTTACTACTGCACGCTACACAGCGATTCAAGCATTGTCCTGTGCTAGCTTAGGAAGCCACCTGAAACCATCAAACCAGCCGATTGCACCAGCTGCGGACTTACACCGGCTGGACTCCAGTTTCATTCGCTTTGGTGGAATGGAACCCCAAGCATTTGCAACTTGAACGACTCTATTCGGGTGTCACCAGCATTGACAACAGTGGAGGAGGACGCTCTTTGCACCGAGCTTCGACCATTGAAGGTGTTTGTTGGAGTTAGATCAGCATTCAAACTGACGACGATGGTCCCTGGTGTTGGTATCATCCCTCTTGTGGAGAGATTCAGTACGCTTCAACGACTTTTGCACACCACAGCTGTCGTCATGAGGTTTCAACTGAGCAGTTGGTGACATTGGAAGAAGACCTTCGTGGATACAGATGAGATTGAAGCAGCTCTACTCCTCCACATATGTGGTAATGGTTTCCCTATAGATATAAATTCTCTCCGCTGTCATTCTATAATGGGAGCAGCAAGGACTCTGGTTTCGCTGAACCCGTCTTTGGGGAACGACGGCGTTTTATGACTTGGAGGACGCCTAGCTCATGCACCTATCCCAGATGAGCAACGCGGTTTCATCATTCCACCCAGAACATGTGCATTGACCAAGTTGTAAGTTGACGATGCACACAAAGCTACATTGCATGGTGGGATCCAAGCCATGCTGCAGTTCATCCCAGGTCGGTACTGGATTGTACATACACGTGCGGTTATCAAATTGCACATCCATCGATGCGTTGCCTGTCGATTACATCGTCACAGCACGCTATAGCAACAAGTGGCCGCGATGCCGCGATCACGGTTAAAGGTTGCACCTCCGTTTACTAAGGGCATCGATTACTGCGGCCAATTCACTGTTCGCTTAGGAGGCAAACGAGCGAAGACAACTGTCAAAACGTATGCTGCTACTTTTGTATGCATGTGTACTCGGGCAATATACATCAAATTAACGGAAGACCTCTCCATACAGGCCTACCTGGACGATTCGACCGATTCATTAGTAGGCGAGGCTATTGCGCAAATTTATGTAGCGAGAACGGCACCCAGTTTATTGGTACTGACCGAATTGTGCAAGGAGATCTACATCACTGGAACAGCGATTTTGAAAGGCAGCACATTTCCGATGCTGGCGTCCTTTGGCATTTTAACGCACCATCTGCGCCCCACCATGAAGGACTGTGGGAAGCAGCGGTCCGGTCTATGAAGAAGCATCTTTTGCAAATAATGGGTAAACAAATAATGCAATTTGCTTGTACGTATCAAGGCCGTCCTGAACTTGCAGCCACTCATCGCACTACACGATGATCCAGAAGACAACCACTTGACGCTGTCACCAGGTGATTTCCTGATTGGGCACCCACTGATAGCCCGACCGGAACGTCCACTTCCCGAAGTTCCCAAGAATCGACTCAAACACTGGCAACTCCTCCAAACGGCCTTTCAACAATTTTGGCAACGATGGCAAGACGACTAACTGACGACTCTACCAACGAGGAGTAAATGGGCACGTCCGGAACCAAACCTCCGGACAAACGATGTCGTGGTCATCGAAAACGCGTTGCTACCTCCTACTTGCTGGCGTATTGGACGGGTCATCGGTGCCCGCCCGGGCAGTGACTGCCTGGTGCGAGTTGCAACAGTCGAATAAGCGATCAGCAAACAGTCGAGGGTCATCTCATCAAACATCAGTGTCAACGGCCTCTGCAAAGCTTTGCAGGCTATTTGAGGCAGATGAGGACATCATCCTGAACCGTGGCAGTTCAGTTGGGCAGAATATTCGAGATTCGAATGATGAACGATCCATGGACACATTTTATCAACGCCCCCTGACGACATCCACCTGTAATACGAAGCCAACTTCATTGGGTGACACGAAGCCAACTTGACTCAGTGTGTGAGATGAGAGACGACGCTGAACTGGAACATTCGCGTCTCACAACAAGTGACTGGTTGATTTGACGTTTTCACCGAGGCAACATGCGTGAGCGGACCTCCAGTTTCTCGTTTGAGTTATTATTGTTGTAGCAGTCTCATTTTGAAAATAATGTTGTGCATTGTTTACTGTGTGTTTTCTCTCGGAAACAGACTTATCGCGTGTACGAAACTCGAACTTTTTGATGTCTTCTGTGAGGAAAGTGTTGTGACTCATTGTGTATAAAAGTACGCCTTGGGCAAAAATGGCCGCTTTGAATCTGAGAATGGCTGCGAAATCATTCCTGGTACGGACGACCGCGCTTGTGACCTTCGAGCAAAACGATGACAATTCTGTGGAGATCGAGCATCAACAACAGTTTCTGGAGCTGCACTATTCGAGAATCGTTTTGAGCTGGTCGCTGCTGCCAAAGCAGAGGAACTACCAGCACATGAACAACTGCAGGTAGAAGTGGAGCCTCTATATTCGAAGATATGGACAACATTACGTCCGATGTCCACCAGTGCGAAGGCCTGGGCCGAGCTCAAACGCAGCTTTGATAGCCTTCGCCTGCTCGCGGAGACCCACATCCGATAAATTTGGAAACGCAGAGGATACTTCGGGACATCGTTGTCTGTGTCATTAACTCTCTGCGGACACTCTCTGTGTTGGAGGTTCCCGTTGACAAGTGGGATGCTTCTGCCAAAACTTCCCAGTATCATGCGTGGCGACAGGGGAATGAGTCTCAAATCCAACAACATACTACCGCTGGAAGATTTGCTGCTGTTATTGGAACGCTATGCCGCGAACATGTCGAGTGCCGTAAATGACAGCCAGACAACGCCACATGTAGCAAGTCGGAGTGCGAAGAGGCCCACTGCCGTACACTTGACGATAACAGCCCCATCGCCCGCAACCTTTCTTACCGCGATCGTATATTCTCGATGACAAATTGAAGGATGAGATATGCCGGTACTGCCAGGAGCGACATCGAATGGCACGGTGCCTGCGATTTAAAAATCTGGTGGTGACAGATCGGTAAAATGTCGTCAAATCACTTGCGTTTTGCTATAATTGTCTTGGTCCTGGAAATAGTGTATAGAATTGTTATTTGTGCGGGTGTATGATCTGCTGACAAAAACATAATTCGTTGCTGTGTAGCGGTGGGAACTAAAATCTAGTGGTAACTAATGACAACGCGGTGTCATTCGGTTCTGCGAAAATAGTTGCCGAATTGGCAATCGCAGCTATGACGCCAAGAGCCCCATAGCACTTTGGTCAGCAATGACTGATCTACTACAGGCATTCGTGGTGCAAAGCGGCACCATTGTCCTGCTCGCGACTGCACACGTGTTATTATGGGACATTTACGGAGCGCCTCAACTTCGCCATGCATTATTTGACTCCGGGTTTCAAATAAGCCTTTTTACAGAACAGTTTGCTACATATTTGAACCTCTGCAAATCGTGCCGTGAAATTACCATCGAAGGCATTGGCTCCACCACAGCCGTTAGCACTTGTGGTTAAACCGATTTCATCATGCACATTTTTGAACACCTTAACTGAGGTATCGAAGGTCAATACAAGGTGCATATCCTATTCCGCCTTGACGCGCCAGAACTGGGCCTTACGACCGTTTCATCAGCTTGAGCGCAAACTGCCAAAAAACTTCGCATCGCAGCACAAATACTGTGCATTCATGCGGGAGGTCCTGACTTGCAGATTGTTGGCAGACGTTTCGCAATGAAATCAAGCAATTTGATGACATTCCTATACCACGGTGGTTCGGTATGCAGAAATTCACAAAGGCCAGTCTGCACAGCTTCGGCGATGCTAATAAGAGGGCATACGCTGCTGTCATTTACGTACGTAGCGTTAACAACGACGGCCATACTCGGGCAGCCCTTATCGCTGTATGTACAAAGGTCGCTCTCTTGCAACAGGACGATGAGGAGGAAAAGGACGAGATGGTTACTATCCCAAGACTGGAGTTATCACCTTTGCATTTCCTAGTTACTATTTCGATCAACGTCCGTGAAGCACTATAACTGTCCGACATCGACTTCATGTTACACTGTGATTCGAGAATAGCCCCATAAAACCATGAAACTATTTGTTTCTAACTGAGTTGCGTACATCCAACAGCATACAGATGTTAGTCGCTGGCGCTATATTCCTTCCAAAGTCAACCTAGCCAACTGTGCCAGTCGCGGACTTACACTGGCTGGACTCCAATCTCATCCGCTTTGATGGGAGGGAGCCCTAGCATTTGCAACTTTAACCGGCATTGACAACACCGGAGGCGGATGTCCGTCGCACCGAGCTTCGACCATTGAAGGTGTTTGTGGGAGTGAGATCAACATCCAAACCGACCACGACGGTCCCTGGTATTGGTATCATCCCTCTTGTGGAGAGATCCAGTACGCTTCAATGAACTTTGCAATCCACAGCTGTCATCAGGAGGTTTCAACTGACCAGTTGGAAATATTGGAAGAAGACGATAGAGACGAGCAGCTCTACTCTTCCGCATACGGAAAGCTCAAGGTAATGCTTTCCCTACAGATATTAATTCTATCCGCTCTCATCTATAGTGGAAGCAACAAGGACTTTGGTTTCGCTGAACTCGTCTTTGGGGAACGATGGTGTGTTACGACTTGAAGAACGCCTAGCTCATGCACTCATCCCAGACGAGCAACGGAATCCCATCATTCTACCCCAAACAAGTGCATTCACTGTTGACGATGCCCACAAGGCTAGATTGCATGGTGGGATCCAAGCCATGCTGCAGTTCATCCGAGGTCGATACTGGATTGTACATGCACGTGCGGTTGTCAAATCACACATCCATTGATGCGTTACCTGTCAATTATTCTATCGCAGCGCTTTACAACAGCAAATGGCCGCTATACCACGATTACGGTTAATTGTTACGCCTCCGTTTACTAACATAGAGCTCATTTTCTGTGGCCCATTCCCCATTTGCTTTGGAGGCAAACAAGCGAAGACAAATGTCGAAACGTACGCTGCTAGTTTTTTATGCATGGGTACTTGGGCAGTACAAATCGAATTGGCGGAAGGCCTCTCCATACAGACCTTCCTCGACGTATTCCACCGATTTGTCAGTAGGCGAGGCTTCTGCGCGAATTTTATATAGCGACAACGGCACTCAGCTTATTGGTGCTGACTGAGTTATGCGAGAAGATCTATGTCACTGGAACAGTGATTATGTGAGGGAGCACATCTCCGATGCTGGCGTTCTTTGGCATTTCAAACCACTGTCTGCACCCCACCATGGTGGACTGTGGGAAGCTGAGGTCCAGTCTATGAAAAAACATCTTCTGCGCATAATGGGTAAAAAGATTATGCAATTTCACACCCTCAATACCCTGCTTGTACGTATCAAGGCTATCCTGAATTCGTGGCCATTAATCACACTACACAATAGTCCGGAAGACAACCACTTGACGCTGACATCAAGTGATTTCCTGGTTGATCGCCCACTGACAGCCCGATCAGAACATCCACTTCCCGAAACTCCCGAGAATCGGTTCAAACACTGGCAACTCCTCCAAAAGACCTTTCAACAATTTTGGCTACGATGGCAAGAAGACTAATTAAAGACTCTACAAACGAGGGGTGAATGGGCACGTCCGGAACTGAACCTCTAGACAAACGACGTCGTAGTCATCAAGAACGAGTTGCGACCTCCTACCTGCAGGCGTATAGGAGGCGTCATCGGTGTCCACCCAGGCAGTAGCGGCTTGGTGCGAGTTGCAACCGTCAAATACAATAGTGATCAGCGAACACCCGAGGGTTATCTCATCAAACACCAGTGTCAACGGCCTGTGCAAAACTTTGCCGGCTATTTGAGGCAGACGAGGACATCATCCTGAACCGTGGCAGTTCAGTTGGGCAGGTTCGAGATTCGAACGATGAACGATCCATGGATGTTGTGTAGGTGCATGCTATGGCGACACATCGTATCAACGCCCCCTGACGTCATCCATCTGTAATACGGAGCCAACGTCGCTTGGTGACACGAAGTCAACTTGACTCAGTGTGTGTGATGAGAGACGACGCTGAAATGCAGCCTTCGCGTCTCACAACAAGGGACTGGTGGATTTGAAGTTTTCACCGAGACAATGTGCGTGAGCGGACCTCCAGTTTCCCTTTTGAATTATTATTGTTGTACCCGTCTTATTTTGAAAATAAAGTTGTGAATTGTTGACTGTGTGCTTTCTCTCGGGAACAGGCTTATCGCGTGTACGAAACACGTACATTAGTTATTGATCTTATTTGAAAATTTTAAGAAGATCAAATCAACACTGCAGAGTTTGATTCGATGGAAAGTCTATAAAATAACGAAATCATGTGTTATTGTCGTTGCGATTGGAGAAATTTCAAATGGCTATCATATTCGTTGTATATCATTCGATTTCCAACAAAGAATATCATACTTTGGTGGTTTTTTGTGCTTTCTCAAGAAAATTGCAGCAAAAACAGTTTAAAACAAGTTGGGTAGACAGACTTACGCTCATGTCAGAAGGGTTTTGTACTCAACTTACAAAATGTAGTAAACAACAACGAATAAAATCAATAAACAAGTCAAAGACGATTTCATTGGAGAAAATGTGAAATTCGAGGATCATAGTATTATTAACAAACGGAAGAATTTCGACTACTAAGATTACTAAGGAGTATAACAATAACAAGTTATACTCATAAGTATCTCCCATGATAATTTTTTCAGATTTATTAGATCACAGGTGTCCATTCGCGAGTGAGGAAACACTTTTTTCATGTATTTCCCCCCTGTGCCCCCACTGAAACAAAAGCTGTCAGTTTAAGAACTGTTTTGAATAGCTCTCATAAAGAACTTTCATTTGATACTCATATCGGCTACCTTTTGATGAAATTTTTTTTTCAGGGGCACTTCCCTGTATTGTAATCATCGACTCATGGCCTATTTTTTCAAACCCTAGAATGGTTACAAACACTTTTACAAGGAGCTCTTCCTGCCTCTTCAACTTGTTTCACCTTTCAGTTTTAATTGTAGTTACTCATCTTCAGTTATTCATTAAATTGAATCAAGTGTTCAATCATGCACCTTAAACGTTGAAGTTGGGGAAAAATTACTCAAAATTATTCAATCCTTGCATTTAAAATAGCCACTATTTTGTTTTACGATTACTGATACAACTAACTGAACCGATTCTCAAAGATATTCATGCTACCTATCATTCCTGAAATTTTCATGCAAATCCTAGCAAAGCTGTAGTGTCTGAGTCGGTAAAAACCGCATGTTCTTCCATAGCCATATGTTTCCATGGTAATACAGGTACAGCGCATATTGTTCCATAGTAATACATGAAAATTCAAATCGCTATAACTTCATGAAATACCATTTGATCTTTATGAAAATTTCAGAAAAGATCAATCTTATAAATATTATTGAATTTAAGGGTACCGTTAAGATTTTATTCAAGAAAATATAAAATCGATCAATCATACTATTACTAACAAAGTTGAGTGAATTTCGACTTCTCGCGCATTTGTTGTTGTTGTACTCATAAAGGCCTACATTCATGTTTTTTTCAGATTTTTCGGATGGAAGGTGTCCAATCGCGAGGGGTGGGGGGGGGGGGGAGGATACGCGAAAAGTTCGTACATATCCCCTTCCTTTGTCCCCCTCGGTACTGATGGGGCAATTTTAAGACTTGTTTTGAAAAGATCTCATTGAGGCCTTTCCAATGACACCCTACTCGACTACCAATGGTGAAACATTTTTTTGAGACCCCCTTAAATCCCTTTGAAAAAAATTTTTCACCCTTGAACTTCCAAGAAGTCACCACTTCGGATCTTTCTACAAAGTTTCATGGCTGTAGCCTCTACAGTTTCGGAGAAAAAGTGCTGTGACATACAGACGGACGGACGGACGGACAGACGGACACAGGTCGTGATTGCAATAGGGTTTTGCATTTTAGTACATAGCCCTAAAAAAACCCCAAAAATTACGTTGAGCACGATAATTGCCCTCAGAAAAGTCTGATAAAACCGGATTTTAATTAGCATCAAAGTGGCCTAAGAATGAACTAAAAGAATAAAATTTGGTTGAAAAATAACGAAGTGGTGGCATTTTTTTGAAAATCGAGGCATTCTCTCGCAAAAGTGGTGGCCACTACAGCAGTGGGCCACAAAAAATGTTTATGTATAGTATGAGGAATATAAAGTATTTGTAAAAAGGTTCATTAAAACATGTCGGTTTTTTTCAATTTGATGGTGCTATATCCCCTCGATTTTCAAATGGTGATTAACTCTATAATTTGCAATCACTCAATCTTTATTATTTCTTGTGTAATGTTTTCGTCTAAAGACGTAAGAAGGATCTTTTAATAAGTTCATCAGTAGGTGAAGAATGAATGCGAAAGAGAAAAACGTCATGAAATTTTTCCCAATGCAATTCCTCCAAATCATGTTGAATTGTATATAAGGGTATGCTGCATTCAGAATTAATTTATTGGTTGATTCTGGTCAAAATGATTGGCTAAAGTGCACCGTTTATGGAGAAAATTAAGGGTACTGATCACAAAAAGGTTCAGTATCTTTATCAAATGCTTGAAGAGTCACGAAATATTGTAATTGGCATTTTTCGTACGAGATATAATTAAAATTCAATTTTTCGGCATCAATGTACCATATTGAACTGTTAATATCTACAGAGTTTTTGAAAGGTTTACAATTTTGTGTCGATACGTTTTAGTTCTTAGAGTTGTCTTTCATTTGACACCTCTACAATCAAAATCCTTATAAACGTGGACCAGTTATACTGAAAAATTGGGCCGAAAGTCGGAAATTTTTAGTTTTAGCGGTACAAGTCCCTCAGCGTTATTTTATTTTCTTTTCCTTTAAATAGTACCTAATAGAAAGAAAGACGTATTATTTGTCAAAAACAGAACTCTTCTATCTATGTCTGTTCAAAAGTTATTCGCGGATATGCATAAAAAAATAAGCAACAACAAAAAATAAATATACACAATAAGCTAATAACCCTGTTTCTTGTGGAATTCGGTTATAAATCTTCATATATTTAAATGCATAATTTGATTTCTGACAAAAAAGATCACTTTCACTTTAGCATAAAATATTTGGTCTTTGGCTGAGTCTATCCGGTTTGGAGTTACGAAAATAATCACTACTGATAAAATATTATGCTCTGAGTATAAATACACAACAATATCAATTCAATCGTTTGATGTTGAGGCCACAAGCTTTACTCAAAATACTTAGTAACTTCAGGCCGTTTGTTTTGTTTTTTTTTGGTTATTAGATTGTACCATCTTATTTGATTGTAAAAATGAATGTTTCTCCAACTGTTTATTGTAAATCGAACGATCTTCAACGTAGAGATAGCAAATATTTTTATGATAACTATTCTCACTTAATTGAGTTGCGAAAGGACGGCAGCGATACCATTCTAGACATTGGATCAGGGACTGGCGATGTGACGAACGACTTCCTTTTGCCAATAGTGCCAAACAACTTCAAGTATCTCGTGGGGGCAGACATCGCGCAGAATATGGTGGATTTCGCCAACAAATCGTACTCTAGTCCCAAAATATCTTTTGTCGAATGGAATATGGCTGGAGATTCAATGGAATTGTTAAAAAAATATCCTAAAGGATTCAATCATATATTTTCTACTTTTGCTATGCACTGGGAACTTGACCACCAGTAAGTTTTTAAAGCGATCTCAAAATGAACTTTTCAAAGTAAATTACTATTGTATAAGTCTGACTTTATGGCTGTAACAACCAAATTATACTCGTATTTGGTTCCATTTCCGTTTTAGGCACATATTTCGGAATATTTACGATTTACTTACACCTAATGGCGACTGTCTGCTAGCCATATTGGCGAGGCACAACTTGGCTGATATTTACTTGGAATTGTCAAAACTGCCGAAGTGGACAACGTTTTTTGATACGGACATCAACATAAATCCAATATATCAATATAGGGACGATCGCGTTGAGTTGTGCATGGGCTACTTACGTAAGGCAGCCTTCAAAAAGTACTCTGTTGAGTTGCTCAATAGGGAATATATTTTTGATAATATTCAGGACACCAAAAGTAAGTACATGGAAGACTATGTCACAATTGGCAATGATAAAAATTCGCTTTGCCTTTCCAGAGTTTTTGGCAGGAGTCAACCCATTTCTATACAAAATGTCTACAACCCAAAAGGACGATTTTTTCCGGGAAACATTTGACATAATTTTCAAATTAGGCTTAGGTCAATAGAAGGAAGATGGAGATTTTCAATACAAAGCAAATTATGACCTGTTAGTCGTTCATGCGCAAAAATAAATTGTCAGCATATTTTTTTTTGTAAATTGTTATTTTAAAGGCAATTTTAATTGTAAATTTAAAGGAAACTGTAGCCTTACTCAAGCCATTGGTAGTCTTTGAAATCAGGGATATTGATTGCGTTACGTCGCGTCAGTTTGATTTTAATCAGGTTTGATTTGAGACTGATGAGAAAGTTCCTCCAATTAACGTTTTTGTTCAGCGTGGAGGAGATATGGTTCGGTTATTGGCAGCCGAACATAGAATCGATAATTTTGAAGTTAAGAGAGTGATCGCTGATAAACTCATAACCAAGACAAAAACACTGACTGATTTCAAACTGGTGAAAGATGCTCTTAATAGTGTTAAAGCTCCCCACTTCACATACACGCCAAAAGCGGAAAAAAATCACACCTTCCTGGTGAAGGGCTTGGCCTATGGGGAGAATACAGTTGATCTCCATGAAATGTGGCAGCAAGCTAAGTTTATCAGTGTGAAAAATGTTGCTACAAGGAGATCAACTACTGAAGGTATAACATTACCATTTTATTTGGTCCAAATTTCTAACGATAGCTGTCCAAGTGCCCTCCAACAGGTAAGGTACTTAAACTTTAGAGTTATGAGGTGGAAATGCCTCCAAAAAACTGAGGTCAAACAGTATTACAGATGCAAAAGATTTGGTCATTTGGCTGCCAATTGTGCCATGTGCTTTGTTAAATGCAAAGATATTCACGCCCCCGGTGAATGCAAATTGGCTCAGATGGAGCCAAAAGAAAAATTATACTATGTTAATTGCAGTATATTTAGTCATCCAGCATCATATCGAGGATGCCCTCGGTATCATGATGCAAGAGTTAAATTTTCCCCAAAACAAACCAAAGTAAATCACAATTTGTTACCTCTCAACTTCGTAGAACCCGGGGCATCATTTGCACTTGCTGCTAGAGGACCAGCAGACAACAATGTAAATAAAATAAATAATGTAAATAATGCAAGTGGCAATAATGAGCTGCTTCTCAAAATGTACCAACAGCTTGAATCTCTTTCAGATAGAATTAATAAACAAGACCAAAAAATCAATTTCGTTTTTCAACATTTAGGCCAACATGCTTCAAAACAGTTTTTCACCCAGTCACATTCCCATGGACAGGATTCGTCTCATCTCGATCAACGTCAACTCCATTGTTACTATACATCGGCGTGATTATCTCCTTGAATTCATTGTTAAGCAAAATTTTTACATCATGCTTCTCACTGAAACCCACCTCAATTCATGGCACTCCATGACATTCAAGGATTTTGAATTCGGCAGAAACAATAGGGTAATGGGTGATGGGGGAGGTGGCACCGGGATATTGGTTCGAAGACCCTATTGTTTCCAAAATATTGAAAAAGTCGAATTCAAATGCTTTGAATCTCTTGAAGTGTCCGTCATCAAAATTTCACTACCAGGTGGGGATAACTTCTTCGTTATCTCTGCCTATGCAACTAGTGGAACTGTTCTCAAGCTCAAGGAGGAAATCAATTCCTTGTTTGAAATACTTGAATTGAACAGGCTGCATAGTTATTATATTCTTGCTGGTGACCTGAACGCCAAGCATACATCATGGCTGAACGCCACCAATAATCCTAGAGGTGTATTCCTGAAATTGTGGATAACAGAGAACCAAATTGAATACAGGTGCAATCTATATGGGTTGGAGATCCCAACATACCCTAGGACAAATTCATATTTGGACCTCTGCATTGCTGACACAAGACTTGAGTTTAGCTTTAATATTCCTCAACGGAAACTGCAGGTGCTTCCCTATGATAGCGACCATAACGCAATTGTAATGGAAATCAATCATCAAAGGGATGATTTCTTCCTCATTCCAGTTCAACACGAAAATTATCGGTTGAATTAAAAAAAAAAAAAAACTGATGATAGCAACTCTTGCTCAATGGTTCCCAATGACAGGAATCTAACTAACGATCTCGAAATAAGAGAAGCTGACGTTGGAAACGATTGGGAGAGTAGTTCCCAAGATTAAACATCGAGACAAAATGGAAGGATATGAAACACCAACCATCGCAAGGTTGAAAAGATTGAAAAGCCTTCTTTCCACAATCGTCAACAATATTCATCGACGGTTTTTGGACATCAACCATCCCTCGTTGGCTTTGTTGAAATTACAACTAAAGAATGTTTGGAACTAAATCCGTTTATACTTCAAGAGTGAGGTCAGCAATCAATGGGCGGAAAAACTGAGGGGTATTAACCCACAGGACCCAGATGGCGTTTTGTGAAAGTGAATAGCATACTCCGTAAGAAGTCTCGAGTGAAGGTATCGAATCTTGAAGTAACTAGTGATGAGATAAATCTTCTCGATAGGGCTGGTATCGAAATTGATTGTACGACTTCGGATAGAAATGGAAACAGGATTATATGTGATGGATTACATAAGCTTGCTCTGACTGGAACACATTTTGAATTGGTTCATCTACCAAACCCTGAGAGAGGGAATGAAATATTTTCAGAGGTCGTTGAAGCAAAAGTTTCCGTTTTCAAATCAAGCCTGAACGGCCAATGAATTCTTCATTTCAATGAAACATTAACATCTGACCTCATACCGAGCTTGAATCTTATTGATTATTTTGTCAGCTATGAAGACTTGTGTTTCATATTTCGCAGGATAAACAACAAGAAATCATGTGGTACTGATGGTACTCCAAATGTAGTTCTCCGACATTTGCCTGAGGTTGCTATTAGAAACTATTGCATATGGTTCAACAACATGTTGAGCAATTCCCTTTTCCTAAATCACTGGAAAAAGGCTAAGGTATTTTCGATCTTGAAGAAAGGAAAATAATCTTTACTCTCCAAAAGCTATCGCCCAATTAGCTTGCTGCCTAACATTAGCAATGTGTTTGAAGTGATACTCAATAGAGCATTAAAATATGAGCTGATGCCGAATTGTCAATTTGGTTTTCGTGCCAGGCATTCGACTACACATGCAATAACGAAAGTGACCTCAGACATCTGTTGGAAACTAATGATAGATCATGCGTTTGAGCATGTCTAATTGATATGGAGCAAGCCTTCGATACGGTGTGGTTAGATGGACGAGACACCTTGTCGCCATGATGTGCGATATGTTATACGGGAAATCGTTGGTTGTAACTGATGGAAATCTGACAACAATGCGCGAATTCAAGGTCTTGAATGATCCACAGCAGGGAACAGTTACTGTGCCTCCGCTCTTCTCAATCTTCATTCGCAAGCTATTGAATGGCTTTGATTTTAACGTCTCACCAACGCGATCATTGGTAGCGTTTGCTGATGATCTGATCATCTATACGGCAGACTGAAAAGCTACAATAGTTCAGAGCAATCTTCAAAAAATGTTCAATGACGTATAACTGTACACAGACAATTGGCGAAAGAAAATAAAAGTGCAGAAGTGTGAAACAATCTTGTTTCGGACAAAGCTGTACTGGGTCAGTCAAGACCCGAAACGTATTTGGAAAGATTTCCACTTCATGGCTGACGAGGATGGTTCCGCGTAAATCCTGTGTTCGATACCTCGGTGCTCATCTCGATCAGTATCTGTACTATACTGAACATGTGAAAATCATGCTCAGTAAGGCACTTAAGGTAGTTATGGCCCTACGAAGACTCTTTTATTCCAAATACATTGATCAAAAGGTCAAAATGATCTGTTACAAGACCCTGGTTAGACCAGTTATGACATATGGATGTCAGATCTGGTACAACCAGAGTGCTAGTACTATGGAAAAATTAAGTTTTCCTGAGATGGATTGGAAACATTATATATCGAATAGAAGAATTTACCAAACTGCTCAAGTGACAAGAGTCGATATCTTCATATTGAAACTTCTTCGGAATCATATCGCAAGATCTGTGACTGTGAGTGAAAACCCTTGGATTTCACAGCTGTTCCACCCTACAGACGGGTGTATTGCGACTTGCCTCGCTACTGGCTTCGTTCCGCTAGAAGCATTCGTGTATTTGGACATGAACCGATATGTTTTTGATTCTGATGGCGTCCCAATCATATATCACATATATCGACGGGTCACCGATAAGAAGATAAAGTATCCTCCGAGGTTGAGTTCACGAGACCAACAATTCCAATGGAGGTACTCATTTGCTAGATTTGTTGAAGCTGATCGAATTGAGACGGCGTAATCCAGGTATTGGTGGCTGAATGACAATGTCTAAATAATTCGTGTTTATTTTCAGTTTTTTGTGTTTTTCGTAATTAGTTTTTGGGTTTCAGCTCATTATTGCTGAATATTGTATAATAATTTTTTAGTGTAAGATAAAGTTTTTGATTGAATTTTATTAGAATTAAGTTAAAACATATTAGGTGTACGATCAAAGTTCACTGTGTTAAGATTATAAATAATTTTGAATAGTGTTGGTTGGTTTTTCTCCTTTTTCCAATTGAGTTACATAATATGTAATAATCTTAATTAATTTGAATTTGCTATAGTTTTTTTTTTAAATGTGTTTAATGATAACGTGTAAATTTAGAGAGCCATTTAGGGCATTAAGTTTTGTACGTTTATTGTTTCTAATTTGCTTTATATTCTTTGAAAATTTATACGGATTAGTATTGAATAAAGCGCTTATGACTTTGACTTTGACTTTGTATCAAGGTGGCTTTAGGGGAGGTATATTGACGGTAGACCAATTATTTACAGTCAAGCACGCAGGTGATAAACGCTAAGAGTTCAATATAGAAGTGAATCGAATTTTCAATGATTTTAAGCAAGCATACGACAGTATTGATCGTACCATCCTGAACCAAAAAATACTTTGCTTTGGTATACCTGCCAAATTTGTCCATCTGACTTAAATGACAATGACTTTGAAACCTTCCCAGTCTGCATCAATAATCAACTCAACAATAGCTTTGATACAAATATCGGTACATTATTATATAAGTAAGCCAAGTCTGGCTTATGCGAACAACATTTACATTTTGTCACAGTCATTATCAGCCGCCAATGAACTATTCCTGAAACTCGACCGCGAAGCAAAACTAGTAGGGCTACAAATCAATGAGAAACAGACAACATTCGAGACGCAGTTGAGGAAAAATGTTTCAAATATACAAAGTATTACACAAAGCATGTACTTTATCAGAGGTTTAGGCAAGTTTATGTATCTGGGCGCCAAAATAAGGAGAACTGCTAATAAGAGAGACGAAATGCGCCGAAAATTACTGCTCACAAATGAAATATTTTATTCAGTTTTGTCGACCTAGAAGACTAGCTGTATATGCAGAAAAACAAAACTCTGAATATACAAATCTGTGGTAAGACCTGTGCTATGCTATGGGTCTGAAAAATGGATCCTAGCTCAAGCATCTGCAAACATATTAAACGCTTTTGAGGGATCGCTCCTGAGGCAAATAATTGGAGCGAGTCTAGATGCGGAACAATGGCAAATTTAATACAACAATAGGGTATATGAAGTTTTTTACGAGCCGGAGGTCTTAACGATTGTAAGGCTGCGGAAGCTGCAACGAGTTGACCACGTAAATTGTATCGACGATGATATTGGTACTATGATGATGAATTTTTATTGTGCTGTTGCTCACTCAGCAGCAATATGTTGGCTTTTATGTTCCCTACAAACTAAAGAACATGAAGAAGAGTGATTGAAACCCATTTTTCAATCAGTATCCTTCTTAGGAATCAGTGTGCCTCTCTCGTACATTCTTTTCTTTTATGTTATATCCTTTGTCGGTATATTTGCAGCATAAGGAGCTCCTACTGAGTTCCTTTTTTTGTGGGTGGGAGGTTAATGTTATTTACGTAAAGAGTGTGAGACTCCCATGCTCACAAAGAGGCGACTGGACTACCCACTAAACACCTTCCTGTTAAGCCGAGAGCCCAGCCTGGAACCGTTTGACACATTACTTCGAACCAGGTCTCATTCTACTACACCGTGAGGCACCTTCAAGTGGGTAGAGGGAAAGAGGAATTGCCTGACAAGCGATCCCGCAATCCTAATGCTCCCGGCTGCTGTGAGTCCCTTTTATCTCTTAGGACTGCCCGAGCATAATGTGCCAGCTGGTTCCATTTGTCAACCGATTGGAGCATCACTGCGACTAAATTACCTGAGGTGAGCTCTCTCATCTTGCTGTACTGTGTTTGCACCGCGCTTTGTTTTGTGGACACCAAAAATGCGTAGCAGGCATTGTCTTCCTCGCCTGCGCAAACCTGATAATCAGGGGACCATGACTTACCAATCTTGTTAGCCAGCTCAAAAGCTGGGTCAAATAGAAGCCAGTTGCAATAAATTTTCTCTTAATTTCTCGTCGTCGTGATGATTGGCGCTAAGGGGATAGGATATATATGTAAGGACGAAAAAGTTTCATAATTAAATCATACCTATGCAAGCGGTCTTGCATCCGCAGATGTTATGGCGAGGAGATAATATTGTCCACTACGCTGTGATTACTAAATCCACGGCGAAGAATTGCGGATGAAATTGATTATCTTAACTTGCTGTGAAACACAGCAAGAGAAGCAAACTCATTGAATGCTTAATCAAGAGTTGAGTTTATTTGACATTTTCTTTTCTTTATTAACTAAAATCAGTTTCCCATGATTTTAAATGATTACTCAATTTAATTATTAAGTGTGCCCTAATTAAAATGAAACCATAACTTTGGTCTCACACTTTAGTCACCATTTGGGATCACAAGCGCCCCATATTCGATCGCTCAAAACAATGCCCCAGCATGTACATTACTTGTATCAAATGACTTTATTATTTATTACTCATAATGACTTATCATTCTGTACTCGTAATCATATGTACATTTGTACAAACATACATATGATAGTCGCGTGTTTCATTTGTTAGCGTTGAAAATTATGAGTTGAAATGTGATCTCTTTCATTTGTACGTACATTCATAGCAAGGTCGCTGGAAGAAATTTATACTGCGAATGCAATTTTACATGTTTTTCATATGGTGGATATAAACGCTTGGAAAGTAATGTAATATTTATATTAATACTATACATAGGTGAGGTGCAATATAAAATTTATGTGAATTAAATTTAATAATAAGATTATATTCTTTTTTTTGTTTTTTAGATTAACATGAATATGTGCTACACAGTCTCACCATGCCTTCAATTTAGCCACGGTCTCACATTCCGGATGAGGTGCGCAGTCCACCTTTCCTTCGTGCAATTCACCCAAGATTGCTGCCAGTCGTTGAGAGAACACTGTCTCTCCGCACAGACAACCATCTCCTTCGCGTCCTCGTTTCGATGCAGGTGAATAGCGACATACTCTCTAGCAAGGAGGGCAACAGGTATCACGCCTGCAATAACTCTCACCACCAGATCAGGGACTGTCGGATATACAGATGCAATCCTCAGTACTCCTTTTCTCTGTACCTATGCCAACTGTTTTCTATATACCTCCTTACTGAGAGCGTCACCTTTTATATATACTCCGTGCAGTAGCACTGACCCAACAACACTAATCAAGATACGTCTTCTTGATGGGCTGGTCCCGTGTGTTGTTCATAAGTCGACTCAGAGCTGAAGCAGCCTTCTCAGCCATTGCCCTGATTTGCTCAGAGAAACTCATATTCGAGTCGATCTGTGGCCCCAGGTACTTCACCGCTGGCTTCAATTCGATTCGTTTGTCTTCAAATATGATTATCTATACCCTTGGGATTTTCTTTTTTGTCAAGATGACCACTTCGGCTTTCTCCAGTGCTAAACTGAACCCACGAGCAGTTACTTAGTCTCTCACTCCACGCATTAGCTTACCCAGCCTAAGTTGCGCTTGTTCAATGGTGCGTCCAGTGAGTAGAGCCACAAAATCATCCGCATAGGCGATCAAGCACAGTCTCAGTAGCCTGTCGTAAGACACGTTCCATAGGACCAGACCAATGAAAGATCCCTGAGCAACACCCGATGTAACAGCGACCCTTTGTTGACCCTGCGTCGTTTCGTAGAGTAGGCTTTGGTCCTTCAGGTAGCCCCTCAGAAGCTGCATCAGATACTCTGGGTCTTGAAAAGGGTTTTACAGTGTATCCGGAATATCTACCCATCTAGCGGAGTTGAGGGCATTCCTAACGTCAAGTGTCACCAACAGGACGATCCGTCTCTTGGTGCGATTATATGCCTCTGCCCTTTCCTGGTATCCCTGCTCATCACCTCTGCAATCACATCAATGGTAGAACTTCCTACTATAAGGCTGTACTGCCCAAGAGATAGGTCTCCAGCAGCACGAGTTACGTCGGTGACTCTTTCCTTGATGAGTTTCTTTAGCATTTTCCTAGCCGTGTCTAGTATGCATAACAGTCGGTATGCAGATGGGGATCCGGGGTCTGTCTTTCACTTGCTGATCAGCACGAGCCTCGCCACCTTCCATCGTACCGGGAAAACCCCGTCCCGTAGACAACCGTTGGATGTGCTGAGCAGCAAGTCAAGACAATGGTGACAGACAAGCACAATATCTCAGCTGGAACACCATCTGGACCTGGAGCCTTCCTCGCTTTCAACGAAATGACTGCCTCTTCCAGTTCTGGCTGTGTGAAGAGTGGACACTGGACTGCTGTTTCACCATGGACAGCGTCAACACGGACGGGATGGGCCGAGAAGAGTGCCCGCATTATGTTATGTTAGTTACTGTGGAACTACCTCTATTCCATTCTATCCGTCCTCTGGTGTTCCTCAAGCTTCCATTTTAGGTCCCCTCCTATTCCTATTGTTTATAAATGATCTTCCTTCGGTTATCGCTTCCAATTGCCTACTGTATGCCGATGATTTTAAAGTCTTTCGAGCTATCAGGTCTGTACAAGATTGTCAATATCTTCAGATGGACCTGATTGTACTAAGTAACTGGTGTTCGTCTAACTACCTCTGTCTTAATGTTGCCAAATGCTATAAAATGACTTTTAATCTAAATTGTTCTCCGCTGACTTTCACCTATATGTTGAATGAAGTCCCACTCGCTGCTGTGAGCTCTGCTAAGCACCTTGGCGTTACTTTTGATCCTGAGCTCAATTTTGATTCACACGTTCTAATCGTGACTACTAGGGCCTGGAAAATATTGGGACTTATTTTCAGGCATGCTTATAAATTTAACAATATATCTACCCCTGACCACTTATCATCCCATCCTCGAATATTGCTCTGTAGTTTGGTCTCCCCGACACTCCTACCTCATTGACTCGTTAGAGAATGTCCAGCGTAAATTTACTCGTGTCTTGTTTTACAAATTCAAAATCCCATATCAACCCTATGATTGCCGTTTATCCTTCCTACGTTTGCCTACTCTGTCGTCCCGTCGCATGTATCTAGATCAGTGTTTTCTGTACCAACTCTGCCACAATCAAATTTCATTAACATTGTTTGCAGACTTACGTCTTCGTCAGTCATCGCGTTCTTCTCGGGCAAACAATTTTTTCGTGCCACCGTATGCCCGTACAAATTTATATTTTCATTCTCCTATTATACGAATGGTAAGGAATCATGATAAGCTTGAGCTTGGTCCTTTTTCCGACTCATACCTAGTTTTTAAATTGAGATTAAGAAGCCTGATTCTTAAAACTCAACTGGAGTAAATATTAGATTTTATTTTCTTTTTGTGTGTGCTTTAATTTAATTTTACACGCATATTTATTATTGTTAGTACCATTGAATTTCTTTTTTATATTAACTTGAACACTTAATTCTAATTTTTAATTAATTTTCTTTTCTGTTTGTTTGGTTCCATTTTGTAATTGGATTATTTTTTATTTGTTAAATGGAATTTAAATAAATAAATAAATAAACACCTCTTACCTACATAATTTTCGTCTTAGGTGCCAAGAATTCAATTCAAGGTATACACCAAAAATTATCAAATTTTCTGTTTGTGCTAGCTTAATGTTCATGGTTGCATATGCAGATATACATATATACTCCGCGTTTCATCATTCTCATCACTCATTAGCTTCATCGAATGTTAAACAAAACATACGAGTATATAACATGGGGGGATAGAGTCAGAAACGTTTATCAAATCTGGAAAGAGGAATTTTTCCGTTCTAAAGGGGCTTAACGATGTGACGCGGGGTTGTGTCCCGCAAAAGTTTTCCGAAAAAAACCTCTTATTTAACCACAAAGTGTGCCTCTCGATCGTTCTTTGGTCATCGTTTGTAATTCTTATTAAACTAACGATGAACGCCAATACATTCTGTAAATATTTAAAGCTTTGACGGTGTTGGCTGTCACTGACAATCCTCTACTATAAATTTGTAATTATCTGATAAGAGTTTATTGTTAAAAATTTTGTGTAATCAATGCTATTGTTTGAAGCGTTGATGATTTATTTATAATTAGTATGGCTTAGATATTTTAGTTAAACGGCTACAAACGCTCCTTATAAGGACTTTACACCTACTTCTATTTAATAATCCAAGAAACCTAGGAAAATAATGGAACTGCCTAGTCATTAAACTCGAAGCTGTCTCCTCAAGCTCTTTTCCTCACCGATTACTTTACTTGTAATGTGAATTCTATAATTACTTTTGAAATCAACGAATGGAAAATTTATGCTTGCAAGAAAGTGTTTATTTTCCATCGAGCTATTAATTTTCAATGATAACCTAATCAGATTTAGATTAGTTCAAATTTGTATTTTCTTGTATCGAATAAATTAACACATTTACGCCCAAATTAATGCTTTCATTCACGCTCAAAGTTAATCCTAGAATTTCTTTAGAGAAAGATCCAGTTTTTCATAAAAATAAACATCAACTCCTTCGAAAAATTGCTGAGCAAACATTCACACTACCCTAGGACTCAATCCCATGAATATTCTTTGTTGGCATTAGCGTTTGCCTGTTGATGTACGAATGCTATCAAGCTCTGCAATCCATTTCCATTTGCTTCCTGGTAGTAGGGAAGCTCAGCCATTCGAATAAGCCACTGATTTAGTTTCGGGAATTTGGATGAGTCAACTGGGAAGAAGCAATGGACCGTGGATAACGAGGTGACAATAGAGAAATCTGCGACTGTTAAATTATCACCAACCATGTATAAATTGTTGCCGAGGAAGATCTCCAAGAAATCGTAAATCTGCAAAAGTTTCGTCTTGCTCTCTTCGATTTGGTCAAAGTTGTTCTGCTTTAGTGCCATCTGAAAATGGAAAGAAGTTTCGTTTCATTCGAATGGAAGTTCAGGAGAAACCGATTTAGACTATAAATCAACTTACCCTCATAGCACGAGCGGCAGGATACAAAACACCATTCTCGAAATGAAGTCTTTGATCAATTATTCCACGAGTGAATAAATCCTTGGGAAATAGAGAATCATCCTTTGCATATTTCGCAATTAAATACTTCGCGATTGCATGACTATCCCAAATACAGTAATATCCGTCCTCCAAGGTGGGAATGGTGTGTTGAGGGTTCTTCTCTAGGAACTCTTCAGTCATGTGGTCATTGGTGAAGGTGTCAATTACCCTGAACTCTAATTCCAAGTCTATGGCGCGGGCGGTTAATAAAACGGTTCGCACTGCGGGGCTTCTATCAACTCCATATAAAATTGGCTTACGCATAATGCACTCGCGACGATTAAGCGATTTGGCGAATGCTCCAAGATAAAAATATAACTAATTTTTATCAGACCTATACTTTGCTATAAATACAGATGTCTTATCTGTACGATGAGTTTTGCAGACTATTTTCCATTAGATAGTTCGATTATGTTTAGCTTCCTTGAATGCGGTTTAAGTGCTAAAGTGTATTGAGTGCTTGATGAAATATCAACAAATGAAAAGCATATACTACGGATTACGAATAATTATTCGATAGCTTATCTATTGTGAAAAATTTAAATTTATAATTGAAGCACGTTGGTACACCAGATAAAATCTGTGAGAGAATTTTTAAGATGAAAAGTGCATATGAGATAAAAATTTTTAAGCTTTCACACAAAATAAATGCGTGTATTTAAATTTTTTACAACAACATTAACAATTGGAGAAGTGAAAGATAAGGATTTGCCGAATAATTTTACGAAACACTAGTAAAATTGCGTTCGTTGATCCTTAGTCTGTACGATGGTATGTGAGTGCATTTTTTTACGGAAACTACGAAAGTGAAAGCCAAATAAATTTTAAAATTATATCAAATATAAGAATCTCTCTTTCAAGCCTCCTATAAAGGAACTGGAGTCCTCTCATATATGGAAGTGACTCCTTTTTTATAGAAGGGAGGTGAGAGTAACACTCTCAGCTATCTACGCTACCCTCTAAGTGCCTCACCTCTCATCCTCAGAATCTAGCCTAGAACCATTTGATACATTACTTCGAGCTGGGCTTCATTTTCCTTTGCTTTGAAGCGCCTTCTGTAGTAAGATCGTAAATAGTTAACATGGACAGGAAAGATTTTTTTATTGGGATTTTCTTCGTCCACTATACTAAGGAATAATAATAATCATGGAAGAGCACCATAAACAAGAATGAAAATAACTAAACTAAGAAGTATCAGAACAGAGCCATATTAGTCATGTACGAAGCTAACTACCGCAGCCACTATGAACTCTGTTCCAAATGCCCTGAATCATGTAATTGTTGTAATGATGATTTCACAACTATCAATTGCTCAACGCAAGACCTTCTAAATGTGCCGTATGATTTGCCAGGCGTGGTGGAAAAAAAATTAAAGCAAAATAAAATGGTGGAGGTAGTCAAAGTGATTTCCGAAATTATAAAATATTCAAAGCAACTGAGAACAGATGATAATTAGCTCAATATATTAATTTCAATAGTATATCTTTTTCTTTCTCGTAGCACTACAGCCCCTCTCGGATGCTCGTTTCTTGCAACAAGCGCTTCCAACTATCTCGGTTCATTGACCGCGTCATCCAATTTCGATATTTGAGCAGTGGCAAACTGTCTTCACCGACTGTTTCCAATCAGCATTTTGTCGGTTTCCCCACTGATCTACGCCCTTCAGTTCTCCGTTGTACATCCATGCGATGCATGTGGCCAGCCAATCGCAGTTCCGCAATCTTACAATCGTTCTGACCTCCGGTTCGCCAAAAACTTTATACAACTCATGATTGTATCGAATTTGCCATTGGTCTCCGTCTAGCTTCGCTCCAATTATCCACCTCAGGACTCGTCGCTCAAAGGCCTTCAATATATTTGCGGGTCCTGGGCTTAGAGTCCATATTTCAAATCCACAGCATAACACAGGTCTTATCACAGATTTGCCTACTTGCAGCTTTGTTTTCCTGATTGTCGTATTCTTCTGTGTCTTCAAGATCGTCGTATTTTTCAGCGTATTTCATTTCTTTCATTACTGGCTCTCATTATTTTGACGCCTGAATACTTAAATTCCCCAAAATTTTAATGTCGCGGTGATTCCTAGTAATTGCTGGACAACAATCGTACTTTGCCACCTTATTTCTTGGAAGAGGTAATCAGTTTCCATTTCTGAGTACAGTACATCTACCACATCTTCGACACTTTCTGTGTCCTTTCTTTTTCTGTCATGATCACTTTGCAAACTTCAGGATAGTTCGTTATTATCTCAGGATTTAAAACACTTCCATCTGTCGCTTCAGTATCGTTCGCAGCAGTAATTGTAGAGTTCTCGATGGTTTTATATTTTCTTCTACCACACGAACATCTGGTGGTACCTTCAGAATTCTGCGCTCTTCTTTTTTAAGGACCTCAGGCATTTGTGCTGGTTTTTAACGGCACCCAAATACCTCAGAGATTTCAGTTTAGACAAGGCTTTCGTTGCTCCTTATTTTGCCCCTGCCAACGTTTCCCTATCGGAACCAGCGTTTTCTTTGAAGACATTTGCTGCGGCTTTTTTTGGGATTTGCTGGCTTTGCCCATGTTTGCTTTCTTGTTTTGATGATGTTTACGCTAGCAACAAATTCTCTTCATCTCACTCGAGATTGCTTGTAGACACTCGTATATCTGTTCTAGAAGCCAAGTTCACTGCTTCTATAAAATTGCAGTCACTGGATGATGACGGCCTAGAGCTCGCTCGCTCACGACCCTCTGCTGCCGGTACTGGGGATCCGACCCCCTGCACCGTAAGTTTCTATTCCTTCTCAACATTTATCATGTTTTTCATTTTATTTTCATCATGGTTTTTATTCTATGCTCGTAGGTGACTCACTGTCTTCGTTGGATTTTACCTCTATCTCGAATCTGCTCTCTTCTTTGTTTTCATCGAAAGTCTCAGTTGACTCGTTGAGGCCTCTCTCGACCAACTTTTTCACCACATCTTCTTCGACAAATCTTGCGTCCCTGGTTACCACAGCCTTGTTGTCTTCAGGATTGTACATTGATACCCCTTAGATTCCTCAGAGTACAGAACACCTTCTTCCATCTTGGGCTCAAATTTGCTCTTACCAGGCTCCTTATGTAGCACGTACGCTTTTCCTCCGTCCGCTTTTAGATTGCCCAGATTCGGTATGCATTTTTAATAATACTCAAACAAAGTATGATCCCTCAAACTCGCTGTCGGACACCGGTTTTGTAAATTGTTAGGCGTGGCAAGCATGTCAGCCCCGAAGGCCTGTTTGCATCAGTAAACCCATTCCCATCTCCACGAGAGCTCAGTTCAAAAGCTCAGCAATACCATTGCGATTGCGATTGTGACAAAATATTTCGAATGCTTAAATCATTCTGTCCTGCAGGACCCCATAAATCAGAGTGCACTATATTCAATAAATCTGAACTCCTCATGGATCTTTTCGGAAGGGTAACGCTGTCAATGGCACGCGTATGCACACGTCAGGCGGCTGTGATAGTCTTTCACTCTCAATGTTTATTCCTGTAGCAAGTCCTCTCTCCGATAACTTGAAAACAACTCGTACAATTAAATGGCCAAGTCTTCGATGCCACACATTTACCCTCAGAGCGCTATTATTCACAAAGTTCACATGCTCTTGTTTTCTACAAAAGTAATCTGTCACGCTTAGTGACAAGTTTTATTTTTCCGTCTTTTCTGCGCACTATGACTCTACCTTTGTCAAATAGAACAGTGTATCCATAGTCTGTGATTTTTGCCACTGACAGAGTGGGTTCGTATGTCATTATGTGACTAATAACACATCATTGAGTTTTATGGGCTCCTTTTGTTTACCATCCGTCGTTACAACACATGCAGCTCTGCGCGTCAATGTCAATTTGGATACTACTGGCTGGCAACAACTTCTCCTTTCTCATGCACTTACGATCTTGAAGGATGTTTTCGTCATTGAATATATCACACAAGCACTGTCCTTTGCACCAAGTAGCTCTTTTCGTGTTCCACTTAGAAACGTTGAGAATTAGTACACACGTCGAAACCACCTTCTTCTAACATTTTTCTTCTCTAATAATTTTTCAGAAAAAAATTATTAAAAAATATACAACTCATTCATGTAGCTAAAAAGAATTTTATAAGTAATTGAAAAAGCTATCGGAGTCATCCGAAAACGAGATCGATATCCGCACGATGCAATGAAAACTCATGTAGAGCAAAAAAATTATCGTATAGATTTACATTAAATTGATGTGAAAAGGGTGAAGTGAAACATTAATGTTTTGCTTAGAAACGTTTTTTCAACCACCTTGGCCTACGACGACGATTTTTGTCTTGAATTGACTTGTGAATCATTTGCAGGATACTCGGTAGCTTTATGACAGAAATCACGACACCTAAAGCACGTGTATCGAGAATTTTTCACTTGACACGAATTTCCATTCTTCTTCGCTTCGGCTATTTTGCGACCTTACTTTGCTTATCTGTGCCGACATTGCTTCCGCTGTTTCATTGCTTTGCTGTTGCTTTTTTGGAGTCAAACTCTTCCAGAACTTTTTGTTGACTCGGACGCTGTATCTTTTGACTCCATTGAGTATTTTAGCTCATTGAAGCTCAGTGATAAACTGTCCAACAGCATGTATGACAATAATTCTGGATTTATTGGAATGCCTATTGCTTCCAACTGCGATGTGACGTTGAAGAATTTCATTAGCTGCTTTTGAAGATCGTCACCCTCGGACATCTTGAATGTTGATATGCGCTTCAGTAAGCTCTTTACACTTCCACTACTGTGTTCAACTGTTTGACCAATCGCAATAAGCTCAGAGCAATTGCAATCACCAAATCTGCCCCTGCTTTGGCATCCTCATCATCCCATTTTTAGGGTATTGTAAAATCATTTTACAATACCCTACTAAAATCGTGTCCTGTCTGTCTGTCTGTCCGTCCGTGTGTCACACCACTTTTTCTCCCAAACTACATAAGCTGGAAACATAAGATTTTGTAAGTAGGTGTAAAGTGATGTCCTTTTCAAAGTTTCATCACAAAAAAATTTTATAAGGTGTTCAAGGGGGGTCTCCCCCTATAGGGGAGTGGCCCCCGAAAAAAAAAGTTTCATCGCATGTAGGCAATATGGGTATCAAATGAAAGGTCTTGATAAGAACTTTTCAAAATTTCGCTCTGCGGGGTGCAGGGGGAAGGGAAATGTACGAACATTTGTTGTCCCCCCGAAAAATCCGAAAAAAATCATAGAGGTGAGACTTTAAGAGTACAAGGGCAACAAATACCTTAGAAGTCGAAATTCGGTCAACTTTGTTAATAATAGTACGTTTTCTAGAATTTACGTTTTTGCCTATAAAATCAAAATGGGACCCTTAAATTTTCCAAAAACTACAATTTAAGTTTTTTGAAAGTAATTGCATGTGTTCTGAAAATTTCATAATAATCGAACAATAAACAGCTAAGTTATAGCCGATTGAATATTTAACAATTACAACAACATTAACACGTGATACTAGGGAGATACACGGACCTCGCCACTATAAATATGTAGGAATTTTGATAAAAATTTTAGAAATGGTTTGTCATATTGATGTGTTATCATGACTAATTAAACAACGGGGTCAAAACACTTGAAACAAAATGGCGGCGAATATTAAAAATATGACAACCATAATAATTCTTCGAACTCAGTTTATGGAATCTATATATTAGTCAAATTTTGATATGCAGAATATATTGTTTGATTTACTAATTGTTTAACAATACGCTTCTGGCAGGAGCACTCTCCTGCTAATTCAACTTGTTCTAGCTCTATCCTCGACTGTTCTTCTTCCGCTGATGCTCTTAGCTTCGGCTTTCATATGTTGCCAGACACGTGCATCCAAGTGCCATTTTTCACAGTCACAGCTTCCATGTGCACCGACTAACTGTGTCCATTGGATGTAAAGTGCGGCTATTCCATTTATCATGTTTTCCAGTAATAACGAAAAACTTTTATAAGCCGAAGCTTATGTGTTTTTCGCCATCATGAGGTGGCAACACATTCATACATAATAGGTTGCGTTGTGAAATAATCTCATCTGAAATCTTTTTGAACCATAGTTTGTTAGTAAATTAAATTTATTTTTTTTAAATAAGCGACTTCTGCAGCAAACATATGGAATAGCCAAGTTTTGGTTTTTAATAATATGGAAAGCGCGAAAGCGCAATTATCATAAACTAAAACAGCATTTTCAAAAGGGTAATGTTTATTTAATTCAAAACCGCATTTTACACAACAAAAATAAATGATACTTTTAAAACAAAGATAAGCAAATTGCAATATTGGATAGAACATAAAAATAATTTCATCAGGAACAATAGATACACACAAAATAACACATAACTTTTCATACTAATATTGTTATTTTGTAAAAATCAAATTCTTGATGCATCTTCAACATCTTGAATCTCGCAATACTGTGAATTTTCGCACCTTGTTTGATAACTTGCATTGTTTTTGTTAAAACAAGAGTTTCTCAAATAAAACACCTTGTTTCTGATCAATTTACAACTGACGAATTTTATTATCAGAACTAAGATATTTATATTCTAATTTTGCAAGCTCACCAATTTCGAATTGTGTACGAAAAGTCTACACGCGCCAGGTGAACGACATAGAAAATGCAATTCGTGTAAATTTGTCAATGAGCAAATTCTGATTGATTTGAACTTTACTGTAATGCAATTTAGTTCGAATATGCAAGCATAAAGGTAATCAGCAATAATTTAGGTGATTGACTTTATACTTGCACATGCGATTGTTACGCGTGCAGAAATTGCACAGTAAGCAATTCGAAAAGGTGTACATTGGAAAAATTATTATTTAACAGTTTTCTTATATATTTTTGTAAAATTGCAGTTCGGTGATATCTGCCCACTCCTGACCAAAATGCTTGACAAGCAGTTTTTCCACATCGTTCAATTTTTCTTGTTTGCTTTCTATACCTTGCAAAAGGTGGATTGGATTCATATCATTAATGTTTTTTCCATTACGAGCTACTAAACGAAACACACTTATATCACTTCGATAAAATGGTTATCTACGGAGAATAGTTTTTACCAATTTGTTTATCGAAAAAATAAATCGTTTCATTTGGTTAAATTTAAAGTGAAAATGGTGGTCGTGGCTTAAGAAATAGAGCTGATTCTATTTTCCAGTCATTCACAGGACAGCTTTCGGCGACAAGGTAATGTACTTCACCGTACTTCTCATAAATATTCAGATAGTCTTGAACATTTACTATCGTTTGCCTGTTTTTTGCCTCTTTTTCAATTTGAGCAAACACTCTATCAGGGGGCATAAAATAATGACCAGGAATTGGAAAAATTAGTTCCACTGATTCAATATTTTTGGGAGGTCGGGATAATTACAACATAATCATACTTAGCATGGTAGAGTTTTGGTCCTGACCTCCGCATCCATCCGCCGTCAGCCTGATAGTTTCAATACCTTCCAAGGTAAAATTTTCTAACTTAAAGTATATTGCAGGTGCAGTCTCGGTTGATCCTTTTGGTCTGTCATTTCTGCCTAAGTGAATAAAGTCACAGACTCGTTATTCAATGCTATTTAGAAGATGTGTACAAATGTATCTCTTGGTAAAAGCGTATTTTTTTGGCAATCAAACGATTAGGTGAGAAGACCTGGACGTATTTCTTTGATAAATTGAAAGAATGTCTTTCCTCGCGTTTTGTGAACTCTGCTCAACCCCATCGATTCAGACTTTTTTACTGGGTTTTTCTCACGTCTGATCCTTTTGGAGAAACTTAAACGGTCAGAGCACATATCCGCGTGTGATGCTTTAAAAACAATATCGAAACAACCGATAAAATTTGATCTGATTGATTCACGATAAAGTTAGACTGCGAAATCGATTAATGCATACGCTACATTTTTTTAATATTCAACTCAGCTGGTAAGTATTGCCTTTTGGAGCACCTATCATGACAGTAATGAATCTCAATTACTTTTAATGACTTGTTGAAGTTTTTAACTGCTTCTTTTTTGTCTTTGTTCGCGTCCGATACTTTATCTCCTTCATATCTTTCTACAGGAGCTGTCTTGCTTTGCAAATGCGGTTTGCATACTCTCTGTACACTACTTTCATTTGGCATACATTCACAATTTTTCCGTTTAATTTTCAAAATCTGTACGTTATTGGAGTTTCCTTCTGGCTGCCTCCTTTTAAGCGTCGGTCTGTTCTTATCGGTGGTTCAGTAGCACAATATATTAGAATAAACATATCTTGCTTTATTTTTTCAGGGAAAGCATAAAACGAATTTTGAAACGACACCAGATAACTTCCATTTACTTCGTTGCATTTAAATGATGTCCCTTTGTGAGCACAAAATGTTTTCTTGGCAAATTTCATACATTTATGCCTTGAAGATCACAGTATTAATAACATGTACCAGTATGAAATACTGTACATTGATCCTGACCGTTCAACCTTTGCCTTCTTACCACTTAAAACTTCTGCAACATTTTCCACGGATACTTGCTCCTCCATTTGAGAATATATAACTTAGTGTTAATAAATTTTCCATTTTCTCTAAAAAACACAACTCTGCACTTCGCCACTAATGATGAGAAACTGAATTCGACTAGTGACAATTGAAGATAAAAATGCTCCAGTTTTCACTATACACCTTCCTGCGCTTTCTCAATCGGCTCTTCGAGATTTTTCCCGTGCGTTTTAATTTCTCAACGTTTTTTGCGATTCAACATCTTTTCGCGTGTGGGCTTTTAGATAACTGGGCCCATAATCTGTTAAAATCCGCAAATAACAAGACCAGGCTCTAAGTTAATACTTTTTTATAGAACATCGCTCTACATGAGAGAACTAAAATGTATAAAAACACTTGCTCTTGCAAAAGCCGAAGGCCAACTAATTGCGTCACACCAGCTTTTATCAGGCTAAATGTCAAATGAATGTTCAGCTACCTGAATGTAATCCAATGGGAATTTGACTACGAGTATACTCGTATAAGTGTGCTGTACTTCATCTCAATCATTCGTTGGGTAGTGGTTGAAAAAAAATTGAAAGTTTTGATGAAATTAAACACAGCAAGAACATTAAATGCCAGCTAAAGCTCATAAAACTGAACATTGCATTGTCATGGAAATTTACATTAGTCTACAAGTTTCAACTCATTCGGAAATTGGGATATGGTTGAAAATAGATTTTAGATTTTCACGTGTTCAATAAAAGCTTACAAAAACTCTTCGATATCATAAAATTGTATTTTCATTGGACTTGGATAGCTATGCGAAATTTCAGTTCAACTGGACGTCAGGAAGTTGTTGAAAAATAGATTTCCAATTTTGACGAACTTAAAGAAAGCAACTTCATTAAAAGCATATAAAAGCTCAGCAATCCGTTGTCACATATTTCACCTAAGTTTACTAAATTTCAGTTAATTTGAATGCCAGGAAGTGACGATCTTAAATGAACCATGTTAACTAAAAGCCCATTAAAGTTGATAAAAACTCGGTGGTATCAGCTAAATCGGACGTCAGCAAGTTAGCGAAAAATCGATTACAAATTTTGACAACTAGTTAGTTTAAAAAAAGCTTGAAAATATCACAAAAGCTCGATGATATAGTATTGCATTGTCAAAGGACTTACATAAGTATGAAAAATTTCACATCAACCGGATGTCAGGAAGTGGTTAATATAGATGGCAAATTTAGAAGCACCTACAAAAAACGATGCAAGCTAAATAAAAGCTTGTTAGAATGAAAGAATTGATTATTCTATTAGGAATTGAAATGAAGATATGTACCGATTCCATAACTTGGTATCTAAGTCATAGATCTTTTAAGTCTTCTCAAAATAATTCTCAGAAAGCCAAAAGTATGGGTAAGTTATGAACAAGTGCTCCCACAAGAAAGGATTTGTAACCACCCGAGGGTTCAAAGCAATTTTCCTGAAAATATAAATCAATAACTAGAATTATCAATCCATTGAGCATAAAAGAAACCGTTCAAGTATGAACGAAAGATTGAGGGCTTCTTTCATAAACGCAAAACAGCCGATATTTTGTTGTATCTACAATAAATTTTCTGAATTCATCGCAAATCCAACATATTTAAGTACAACATTCTTCTTGAAATTTTCATGAAAATTCGAGGAAAGTTGAAGTGTCAACGCCGATCTGAAATACATACATAGTTTAGATATTAAACACTGCTTCCATATTATTGAAATTGCTACATCTCACTTGCTTATGATCTGATTTCAATAACGTTTTCTGAACAATAAGATTTTATAAACCTATATAATTATGAAGCTTTAGGTAGTTGAAGATTGCAGTTCCGATTTTATGGGGCAAAACATAAAATTCGCGAATAACTATTACAAACAAAATTGAGTGAATTTTGATTTCTGTGGTATTTGCTGCAATTGTATTTATGCAGCTCCAATTGCGAGGGGGAACGCAATTTTCCCATACATTTTGCCTCCCTCTGGACCCCCGCTGTATAAATTCTTAGAGTTCTAATAAAGGCCTTTCATTTAATAAAAAACAAGCTGTTAATGCTCACTCAAGCATAGGGGGGCGACCCCCATTAAAAATTTTATAATTGTCCATAAGGCCTTAAAACCAACAACTTCTGACATTTTCGCAAAGTTTGAGTATTGTAGCTTCTATATTTTCTGATGCTATGACGCACTGATAGATAGACAGACAGGATGCGAAATCAGTAAGTCTTTATAAAACTCACTTTACAGAGCCCTAAAAATACGAATTTTCAATTTTTTCAAGCAACTTTAATAAAAAATAACAATAAAATAAATCATAAAACTACTTATTTGTGTTTTTCATGAGAGTTTGCACAAATCCGCCCACTTTTTTTAATCCTTCCGCATTGCACTTATTGTAGTAGGGCAATATCGACATTCTTTGCATCCATTTAATTAATTTCGGGAATCTTTTTGCATCGATTGGAACAGCCATGGCCATAGTGGACAATGTTGCTACACAACATAAATCAGCAACAGTTACAATGTTACCACCCAGATAGAGATCCTTTGCTAAAAACTTTTCCAGGAACTCGTAGCCTTCTTCGACAGACTTAATATCTTCTTCTTGTACGGCGCCCTTCGTGCGCAAGGAACCCTAAAAATAAATAAATAATTTGAAATGAGAACCGCAAATGGGAATGAAGTACGAAAGGCGAATTTTCTGTAAAGCTTCAGGATTTTTAATCAAATTGTTTTAGACTCACCACTACTTTGATAAACTTTGGAAACATTACACCTGAATCAAAATGCAATCTCTGATCGATAATTGCGCGCTTGTAAAGATCCTCTGGATACAGGAATTTATCGTTTCCATATTTTTGTGCAAGATACGTACAGATAGCATGACTATCCCAAAGGTATTGGCCATCTTCTTCCAAAGTTGGAATTGTGTGCTGGGGGTTGATTTTTAGATATTCCTCTTTCATGTGATCTCCTTTCATTACGTTAACTTCCCGGAATTCATAGTCCAATCCAACTGCAGCTGCCGTCAGAAGGACTGCACGAACCGGAGGGCTTAGATCGTAACCGTATAAAATTGGTTTGCCCATTTTATTTAATCTTTAAATGAAACGGAATCTGAACAGTTTGCACCAGATTTCCAATTGAGTCTATTGCTCCTAAGGAAGTTAGATGATGACTAAATAAATTTTTGGACACGACTGGAATAGCATGAATGTCATGCTTCTGGGTATCATATCAACTATAGATAAACCTAACGGATTGCAGACGTTTCCAGATATTGTTATTATCTAATATTGATATGACCAAAGAAGTAGGTGAGGATATTGCGTAAAGTGTATTAAAAATAAATGTTCTCCAGCGTCGATGTGATTTGGAGATAAATTTCGATTGTGCGATTTATAAGCTTTGCCATGTGAGTTGCTAAGGTGACAAGTAGAGCATAAATGGAGACCCAGAAGTAACAAACATCCCAGGTGTGTGGGAGGTAAGCGAATTGAAAATGAGTTCACAAATTATACATACAGGTATGTATTTGTATTTGAAGCATGCAAATTCTCGTCATAGTTATAAGTGTATGTTACTTAGAATGAATCTTTTCAGGAACGGGGGATGACAAATTCAAATTTTTATACACAGCGTGACAAGATAAAAGGTGTGAGTAGTTTTTTTCTAATAAAATTTCAATATATTTCTTTATCATCTCTGAAAAATTAAGTTGGTTTTCAAAATAGTCAAAGTAAAAGAGCGCTTTATTCAATACTAATCGTAATAACTTTTAAAAGAATATAAAGCAAATTCCAAAAACAACCATACAAAAACTTAATGGCCCACATGGCTTTCTAAATTTATACATTATCAGTTAAACACATTTTATCAAAAATACTATAGCAAATTCAAATTAATTAATAGAATCAATATACGCTTCTATGATTTGATTGGAAAAAGGAGAAAAAACCAACCTACACTATTCAAAATTATTTATAATTTTAACACAACAGTGAACTTTAGTTCTACACCTAATATGCTCTCAGTTAATTCTAATAAAATTCAATCAAAAAAGTTATCTTACACTGAAAAGTTCTATCACCATATTCCTAACCTACGCGTTTAGCCTTATCTCTAAACCTGATGAAGGGTTTTCCAAAACGGGGTGTTATTTTGAATAGCCCGCTATTTCGGTAGATGTCACTTTTGAAGCTGTCATTTTTTGACATTTAACAAGTAAAAACTACGCTATCGATACTAGCACTTTGGTTGCACCAGATCTGACAGCCATATGTCAAAACTGGTTCATACAGGGTCTTGTAACAGATTATTTTGACCGTTTGATCAATGTATCTGGAATGAAAGAGTCTTCGTACTGCCATGACTAACTTTTGTGCCTTACTGAGCATGATTTTGACATGTTTACTACAGCACAGATACTGATCGAGAAAAACACCGAAGTGTCGAACACAAGATTAATGTGGAGCCCGCTCTAAACTATCCTCGCCAGCTATGATGTGGAAATCCTTCCAGGTCTTGACTGACCCCCTGCAGCGTTGTCCGAAGCAAGATTGTTTCACTTTTCTGCACATTTATTTTCTTTCCCCAATTGTCAGTGTACAGCTGCACATCGTTGAACATTTTTTGAAGATTGCTCTGAACTATTGTAGCTTTTCGGTCTACCATAAAGCTACAATAGATGATCAGATCATCAGCAAACGCTACCAATGATCGCGTTGACCAGACATTAAAATCAAAGCCGTTCAATAACTTCCGAATGAATATTTAGAAGAGCAGAGGGGTAGTAACTAGTCTCTGCTGTAGACCATTCAAGACCTTGAACTCGCGCATTGTTGTTAGATTTCTATCAGTTACAACAAACAATTTCCCGTATAACATATTGCACATCATGGCGACAAGGTGTCTGGGGAACCTATCCTGAAGGAGTTTAAAAACTCGTCTATCTAACCACACCGCATCGAAGGCTTTCTCCATATCAATGAGAAATGCTCCAACATATTCTCTATCATTTAGTTTCCAACAGATGTCTGAGGTTGCATTCGTTATTGCATGTGTCTTCGAATGCCTGGCACGAAAACCATATTGGCAATTCGACATCAACTCATATTTCTCAATGTGGGCGTTTGATGCTCTATTGAATATCACTTCAAACACCTTGCTAATGTTAGGCAGCAAGCTGATTGAGCGATAGCTTTTAGGGCATGAAGATTCGTTTCATTTCTTCAAGATCGGACATACCTTAGCGTTTTTTCACTCATTTGGGAAATATGAATTGTTCAACATGTTGTAGAACAATATCCAATAATTCCTAATAGCAACCTCAGGCAAATGTCGGAGAAATATTTGGAATACCGTCAGTACCACATGATTTCTTGTTGTTCATCCTGCGAAATATGAGACAGAAGTCTTCATAGCTGACAAAATAATCAATAAGATTCAAACTCGGTATGAGGTCAGATGTTAATGTTTCATTGAAATGAAGTATTGATTGACCGTTCAAGCTTGATTTGAAGTCGAAAACTTTTGCTTCAATAACTTTGAAAAAATGTTATTCCCTCTCTCAGGGTTTGGTAGATGAACCCATTCAAAATGTGTTCCAATCAGGGCAAGTTTATGCAAACCATCACATATAATCCTGTTTCTATTTCTATCCGGAGTCGTACTATCAATTTCGATACCAGCCCTATCGAGAAGATTTATCTCATCACTAGCGGCTCCAAGATTCGATACCTTCACTCGAGACTTCTTACGGAATAAGTTATTTACTTTCACAAAAACGCTATCTAGGTCATGTGGGCTCATATCCCTCAGTTTTTCCGCCCATTGATTGCTGACCTCACTCCTGAAGTATGAATGGATTAAGTTCCGGACATTCTTTAGGTCTAATTTCAACAAAGCCAACGAGGGATGGTTGTTGTCCAAAATCGTCAATAAATATTGTTGACGCATGTGAGTAGAAGGCTTTTCAACCTTTTGAACCTTGCAATGCCTGGTGTTCCATATCGTTACATATTGTTTCGATGCTTAATCTTGGGAACTACTTTCTCAATCGTTTCCAACGTCAGCTCCTCTGACTTTGACAAACAGAGACCTATTTCATCGTCAGTTAGATTTCTGTTATTAGAAACCATTGAGCAAGCATCGCCATCATCAAAAGGGGGGGGACATTGCTTCTGGTACTCTCGATCAAACTTCTTTTGAAACTTTCCCGAGTCTGTTTTTTTTGAAATTCAACTGATGATTTTCATGTTGAACTGGAATGAGGAAGAAATCATCCCTTTGATGATTGATTTCCATTAAAATTGCGTTATGGTCGCTATCATAAAGAAGCACCTGCGCTTTCCGTTGAGGACTATCAAAGCTGAATTCAAGTCTTGCGTCAGCAATGCAGAGGTCCAAATATGAATTTGTCCTAGGGTATGTTGGGAACTCTGACCCACCTGCACCTGTATTCGTTTCTTACGAGTATGAAATCTTTGAATTCCATGGAGTGCCATGAATTGAGGTGAGTTTCAGTGAGAGGTATGATGTCAGGCTGTTGCTTAACAATAAATCAAGGAGATAACCACGTCGATGTATAGCAACGATAGAGTTAACGTTAGTAGATACGAGGCGAAGTCTATCCGTGGGAATATGACTGGATGACAAGTTATTATGAGGCATTTGAGACACCTAAATGCCGAAAAGGAAAGTTAATTTTTGAATCTTGTTTATTGATCCCCTCCGATAAAGAATTATATTGCTGGTAAATTTTGAGAAGCCGCTCATTATTGCCATTTACATTATTTGCATTATTTCCAGCATTTTCTGTTGACCCTCTAGCGGCGAGTGCAAATGATACTCCGGGCTTGACGAAGTTGGAAGGTATGATATTACGGTGTACTTGTGTTTGCTTTGGAGCAAATTCAACTTTTGGATCTTGATATCGGCAGAATCTTCAATATAATGCTGGGTGACCAAAAACACCGCAGTTTATGCAGTATAATTTTTCCTTAGGCTCCGTCTGAGCCAATTTGCACTCACCAGGAGCACGAACGTCTTTGACTTTGACGCACCGATAGTGCATGGCACAATTGGCAGCCGAATGTCCAAACCTTTGACACCGATAACACTGGTTGACTTCTCTTTTATGGAGGCACTCCTATCTCACTACTCTGAAATTCAAGTACCTTATTTGTTGAAGGGCCCTTGGACTGCTCTTGTTTGCAATTTGTACCAGGAAAAGTGATGAATTATTCTTTTTATGGTCGACCCTCTTGTTGCAAAGGCTTTGATTGAAACAAAATCAATATCTGGTGCAGCTTCTTTGAGCACATGAAGAAGATCGGCCGTATCCTCTCCGCAGTGCACACCCTTCAACAAAAAGTTATGACTCTTTTCACTTTTTGGGGTATAGGTGAAGTGTGGAACCTTCCCAGAATTAAGCGCATCTTTGGATGACATGAAATCAACCAGTGATTTCGTCCTTATAGTTAACTATTCGGCATTAACTCTTTTGATCTCAAAATTGGCCAGTTTATTTTCGGCCGCCAATAGCCGAACCATATCTTTTCCGCTTTGTTCGAACACGTTGATTGGCGAATTTTTTTCTGTCTTGTTGGAAGCTTTTTCAGAGAAACCAGCAGGACTGCGGGCTAGTTTTTTCTCCTTATTTTAATTTTTTTTAAACTGTATAAAATTCAAGTAATTATCTTGATTAGAATAACCTTCGATGTTTTCTCCAATTTCTTTTTCTTCTGTTAATACCTCCAGCACTGAAAAAAGGCTCTCGTTGGTGCCACCAGCACTTAGAACTTCTTCTGGATTTGCTTGCTTTGTTACCTGTTGACATTGATTTTGCAGCTGTGTCTTTTGAGGCTTCATCCCATTCTTGAATAGATCCTTGAGGGACTGTATCTCTAGCCTTAGTTCATCATTTTCTTTTTGCAATTTGTTGATTGTCCGCTATTATTTGCAGCGTGCACCCTCCATCTGCAGAGTTTTCTTCGTTATGTTCGTCGGGCTCCTCCATACCAGCGGCCCTGAAGTATTCTTTGGTTCTTTGTTTTTCTCTACTAATCGAAGTTAAAAAATATTCGATAGAAATTTCCTGAGTCGATTACTTCGACAATATAAGTTTTTTTCGATAAAAATTAACCTCGGACTGACGTTTTTGAAAAAATTAATTTAATTTTTGGAAACTTTTGACAGGAGCGATTTAAAAGACGTCTATATGCAAAGACTGCTACGATCCATCTCGATAAGATGGGCTCAACGTGTTTCTAATTGACTCATCCTATTTACTCTGCCCGTCCATCTGTAACTCATGACAAATCTTCTTCCAAATCTCATAAGCTTAAAAACATGCAAGTTTGTGAGTGGGTCAAAATGGTGACATCTTCAAGTTTTCACTACAAACCAAATTTTAGAAGGCATTTAAGAGGAGCGACACTTGAAAAAAAACACAAAAAGTTGCTAATATGAGTATTAAATGAAAGGTCTTCATGAGTATTTTTCAAAACAGGTCTTAATTGACACCATTTGCTTCTCACAACTAACAAAAATCTCAATACTATCAATACTAATACTACTGACAACATTCTTCTTTTAAATACTAATAATATTGTAAACCCAGTAAATCTTTCAGATGGTAATCTACCAACAAACATTAATAGTATCAAACAGAAAGACCAGACCTCCGCTCTTGAACCTGAGAACATGACACGTCCCTCTAAACACCGAAATTTCGCAAGTAATGGAGTTCAGGTTCCATGAAAAGAAGGCTCAATTTAACTACCGTGCTCATTCAAAAACTCTTTGACCGAAAAAGAATCCTGTTTAGATGGTGATTCAAGAGAAAATAATGATAGTTTTATTCAGATAGACCATACCTCCACTGATGAACCTGAGAACTCCCTCCAAATACCCAAATTTCGTTAGAAATGGGGTTCAGGTTTCATCTCGACAATGTACAATTCAATTACCGTGTTCACCAAAAAACTCCATGATAGAAAAGGAATCTTACTTAGACCCTCTTTTACCTCCAGTCGTAAAAGCTGCAATTAACTCTACTAGTGATAGTGAGAGTAGATATCTCTTATCATGACTACGGGAGCATAAGCTGTATGAGGTTGTTCGACTCTATCTATCCTACATGCATAAAGCACCTGAAACAACATGCATCGAGGGCAAAACGAAGACCCATTTGAAAGTTTCAATTCAAAGAGAAGGTCTTCCAATAGAGCTAGATGCCCTTCACAAACTATATCTCAGCTATCACGAGCAGCTGGGAGTAACTTCCGAACAAGCAAAAAAAGACCTTGAAACTTACGCCTCATATGTAAGCTCTAATTACATATCTTCACTTCAAAAGTCACGGGAGCAGCATCATAAGTTTTTTCGTCCACAATAATAACACTAATTCCTCTAAATGCCTAAAAATGTTCTACCACAACTGTGGTGGTATGAGAGGCAAACTAAATAAACTCTTTTTGGACGCTAAGTCATGCCCTTTCACTGTTCTTGCTTTCACTGAAACCTGGTTAAATGACTCGTATCGTAATGAAGAGATTCTCGATAATGATTGGACAATATATAGGGGCGATCGAAATTTTCAGAGCACCGGACTGACGCGAGGTGGGGGTGTGCTAATTGGTGTACACAACTCCTTTTCAAGTTATCTTATTAATACTACGGCACATAAAACATTCCAACATGCAATAATTCGCATCAAATTTGATAAATTCGACTTGTACCTAGGCGTATTCTATATTCCTCTGAAGTCCAGTGAGACAGTGTACAATGAAGCAAGTGGAATTATTTCTTCAATTGTTGGGCTTTTGAATGAAGAAGATAGAATTTTGATATTTGGTGATTTTAATAGGCCCAATTTAAAGTTTATAGTGGATGAACTTGACAATCGTCTTCTTCCAGTAAACCTTTTAGATGATAACGATTTCAACCTGGTATCCACCTTTTCTTGCAATGATTTACAACAAGTAGTTCCGACGCCAAATCAAAATGGTAACTGGTTAGACCTCATTTTCATTAATGCATATGACGAAGTGGTGGTTAATCCAACTAGTGATGCGGATAACCTTTTCTCAAATAGTCTTCACCATTCCGCGCTTTTGGTTGAATTTTCCACTGCTGAAGCTCACAATAATCTTTCATACAATAACTCCATTGTATATGATTTTCGCAATGCTAACTACGAAAGCATTAAGAATTACATTTCTAGTATTGACTGGACTGGTAGGCTTTCAGCGTTAGATATAGATGATGCAGTAAATTTATTTTACCAAATTATTCTTGACGCCGTTGAAAGCCATGTACCTAAAATTAAGAAAAAGGACAAATTATCTGAGCCTTGGCTGAATAGTAATCTTCGTAAGTTAAGAAACAGAAGGAATAAATTGTATAAAGTTATGAATAATAGGTCTAAAGTGAGCGATGATACTAAAAAAGAATATGATGAGTTGGCAAAAGAATTCAAATTAAAGTCGTCCGAAGCATATGAAACTTATGTTAACGTAATTGGCGAGAACATAATTACCAACCTTAAAAAATTCTTCGACTTTGTGAATATAAAGCGCAAAGCTCACGGCTATCCCAAGGAAATGACTTATAAAGACTGCTCTTCCTCTCTCCCTGAAGAAATTTGTAAGTATTTTGCAGATCACTTTCAATCTGTGTATTGTTTGCCAAACACTCCAGCTCATCTACATGACCTAGAACCAAATTTTACAACATTGCTTCAAGAAGTTTCAGTTTCAGAAGAAGATATATTTAAAGCAATTGAAACACTTGACTTGAACCATGGTCTTGGCCCTGATTTACTTCCACCATCCTTTCTGTTTCAATGTAAAGATCATTTAGCTTCACCTCTCCATATACTTTTTAATAAATCCCTATTGAGCGGCGTGTTTCCAGCATACTGGAAATCTTCTCATTTGACCCCTATATATAAAAACAAAAGTAAACGGACAGTTGAAAATTACAGAGGAATTGCCATATTATCAGCAACCTCAAAATTATTTGAAAAAATAGTGTGTTCTAAAATATCCCCCATTATTGAGCAACGTCTCAATGACCAACAACATGGGTTCAGAAAAAATCGATCTACAATCACAAACCTCACAATTATGGTATCTAATATCCTCTGTGCAATGGAAAACGGACACCAAGTCGACGTAATTTACACTGACTTTAGTAAAGCGTTTGACCGTGTCAATCATACGATTTTATCACTTAAACTACGTAAATTTGGAATCACCGGCCCCCTGCTTGATTGGCTAGATTCCTATCTATCAAATCGAACTCAAAACGTTAAATTTCAGGGATATTTATCCAACGAAATTCAAGTCTATTACGGTGTGCCTCAAGGCAGTCATCTAGGTCCGCTTCTTTTTAACATATTTATATCGGACCTGTCTGAAGTGTTATCTGACATACCACATTTATTTTATGCGGATGATCTAAAATTATACCACGTTATAGCATCCCAAAAGGATTCACTGTTCTTACAAGATAAAATGAATTCCCTCCTGGAGTGGTCTAATAATAACTGTCTATATCTGAACCTTGAGAAATGCCAGGTGATTAGTTTTTCTCGGAAAAATATAATTTTGGTCAATGATTATCACCTCAACAATATAAAGCCTGCCAGAGTTGAGAGTATAGTATATCTTGGTGTCCTCTTAGATAAGAAACTCCGCTTTAATTTACATTCCGATGAAGTTCAGAGCAGGGCTAATAAAGTTCTAGGCTTCATCAAACGGCGTGCTAAAGAATTTAAAAATCTGTGGGTGACAAAAACTTTATACACATCACTAGTGCGCCCCATTCTCGAATACGCTAGTGTCGTTTGGAATCCGATTTTCGGTATTCATACAGAGAGATTGGAGTCCGTTCAAAAACAGTTCTTGCTATTCGCTTTGAGATCCCTGTACGACCCACAAAATTTTCATAATTTGCCATCATATGAAAATTGGCTATCTATTCTTAATATGAATTCACTTGCCTCCCGTAGGACTATGATAGGCTCTTGCTTTGCATTTGACGTCCTCAGGGGTACTATTAAAGTTCAGTACCTCGCCGACAGGATAATCTTGAACGAACAAGCAAGATTTACACGACATTCTCGTTTACTGGTGGAAACCAAACATTCCACGATCTATGGTGAGAACGAGCCAATAAATAGATGTTGCAAAATTTTGAACAGTGTAGGTCACCTTTATTCTCAAACCATCTCAAGATCCCAATTTAAAACAGCCGTTTCCAAGTTAATTTCGTCCTAATTCCTACTCGTCCCTATCCTTTTTCGTAACGTTAAAGCAATAAAAATGTGATGTTATGATAGTTATATATTTTTAAGAAACTATTAAGACATACTATATGTTATATTTTATTCATAAGGAAATGTATTTGTATTTATTTTTGTGTGAACACCTTGTTAGGTTTGATAAATAAATAAAAGAGTTCAGGGGGAGAGGGAATCTACGAAAAATTTGTTTCCATCCATCCTCGCGATAAGACACTTTCGGTCCTAAAATCATGAAAATACATACATAGGTCTTTATAAGCATAATACCAACAAATGCCCGAGAAGTCAAAATTGGATCAGCTTTGTTAGTAATGGCACATCTTATGAATTTTACTTATGAAATCAAAAGATGACTCCTAAATTTGCCCAAAGTTATCTAGGCTTCTTAGGCTTATGTGTACGTGTCCTAAAAATTTGACAACAATCGAGCCATTACAATTACACCAACAACAGCACGTGATACAGGTATGTATGATTTTTTGTGAAGTGAGTGCGTACATTTGAATCAGTGGAAATTACCTCTATCAGTTTTTCTCGACAAACCCTAAAGCCGATTACGCATGACAATATCTCGATAAGAACTTTTAGAATCTGTATTCAAACTTTGCCTTCTGTATTATAGAATATGTTCTCGCTTTACGATTCCGCACATTGAATTCTATATGTGCACGGATTTTTATTGCCAGATTACACAATAAATCAATGAAAAAATGTTAAGTTGTAAATCTCACTTTCTAGTAATGATTTCTTTAGTGATTAAGTCGTTGAAATTCTTCACTTTGTATGTTATGTATGACCAATCTATAACAAAGTCATCATAAACCTATGTTACGAAATTCATTTACCTCTCCAGTTGATTGTATCACGTATGCGAGGGGGATTAGATTATGGTATTTTAGAAATACTAATATCTATTTGCGGCCATTAAATCTATGTCACTATCAAAAATCGATAGGCGCCTTTGGCTGGTTGGTATGCATGCATCATAAAATTTATTGAATAATACATGGATGACTTTGCAAAAGTGTGGAGTAAATCTACGGTAGCAAATCATACGATTGAATTACCTTCAAAACGACATTGAAAAATAACGTTAGGTTTTCGGGGAGAAAGACTCGGAAATAAATTTGGTTAGCAAATGACTCAGTGTACAGGAAAGTGTTCTTATTTTAGGTAAATGCATAAGGGTAAAAATATTCTAGCTACATTTTTTCATTTAAATTGCTCAAAATCAAAGGCGAACTTAAACTTTTTTCTATGAAATAATGTTTCATACTTCCCTATGCAATATTATTTCGAGTTTACTATCTACTCGCCTCTGGTCGCAATTTATTTTTCAATTAGATCATAGGAATATGTATTGTAATTTACTGCATTGTCTCCATCAACCACTCATAACCAAATCCAGGAAACTCGATGCTCACTATTGCTTTCTAAGCCAATGTAGAGCAGTAACATATGTAGGAGCTGCAATTATCTTGTTTCGATTAAGCTGAACAAGTCTATATTGAACTAAGCAAGCATGTTAATACATACCTATTAAAAGCAGAAAGAATATAATCGCAGTCGCATTTCGGATACAAAGATAAAATTCATCTATCTTAAATAATTAAGCTTTTTTGGAACTTTTTGACATGGTGCCCCCGGAAAAAAAATGAATTAGAAAGCTCAGCCGAATGAATAATTCAATTATATCAAGCTTTGCTAGAAATGATGGAAAATTTGTTTGACTAGCATTAGCTTTTTCACAATACAATTATTGGAACCGTAATGATAACGCTTAATTAGAAATTGTTTGGCTTGTTGTTTTACTAAATCTTTTATTTATTTATTTTTTATTGAATATTACTTAGAACTATGTGTAGTATCGTATTTCCAATGTGAGCATTCTAATTAGCGAGAGGAAAATTTCGGAAAAAACCTCTACTGAACTTATGAGCATAACATAACTTAGAACTATCTACGTACTACTAGTTAAAATCTATGAGGCTAGGTTACGGCCAAAGATAGTCCGCGTTGTGTAGTGGTTAGAGCACTATGCCCGTAAGCCGACGGTCTCTGGTTCAAGTTTCGTTGGCGTCAACGAGATTTAGTTCGAGTGGTTTTTCGGACGGACTATAAGCCTGTTCAGTTATGATACGTGCTAATTTACAATCTGAACGTATTGTAGCTGGGCAAAGCGTGTGATATTGATCATATCACCTTGTGGAGCGCCGACACATTCGATCATGATAATTAGATACTCTAACTATCTCTAAGCGAAGGCCCAAAAGGGGCTGTAGTGCTACGGAACGGAAGGTTACGGCCAAACAGATAGGTGGTAGTAACTGCTGGTTATCAGTTCGCCAGGGAATGAACTAGTGGACTGGGCAAGTCATTTGCTTTTGCGATTAATTTATCATGGCACGATGCCGCAAATTTCTAAATTGGTCTAATGCCTGCAAGACTGTGTAGTTTCTCAAAAGCAAAGTAAAACGTTTTATTAAATACTATTGTCAGGTATCTATTTTGCGTCATCTGAAACTTTGTTGCCAAATATTTAGTACATTGGATCCAGGAAGGTAGCATGATTGGTTGAATTACCATTTTGACGATGAGGACTTTGTTTCTGGTGTTGAGACGCGAATTATGATTAAGGAAGGGGCATAGCAAGAGCACGGCCTTAAACACTTGTGAATGTTAGTTTTTTGTCGAATATAAGCCCAAGATAATAACGCCAGGGAATAGTTTGCTCTAAAAATTTATTGGTCCCTTGGGTAGGTGAACAGGCTTACGCTTCCTGGCAAAGAATATTGACTTCGTTTTTGCAACATTAATTTTAATTTTCCATCTATGGTAGTATGGATATGTAAGTTTCAACGTCATTTCAAAACTAGCAAAAATGGATGCGGCTGTGCTGTTTATGCAGATGTCGTCTGCGAAATCTGCAACTTGGCAGTTTGGTAAGGAAGGAAAGTCAGACGTATAGATGTTATATAGAGATGGGCTTCGGCAGAAGTCTTGCGGAACACCGGCAGTAATACTATTCACTGGGGAAGTGCTTCCCCTACTTTGACCTGGAACTTCCTGGCGGTTAAAAATGCTTGAATAAGGTTTAACAAGTAATTGGGTGGGTTATATATCTAAAGTTTATAGACAAGAGCATTATGCCAAACGATATCGCAGGTTTTTCTATGTCCAGCGTCAGCAAACCTACAGACACGTTATTATAAGTCACTGCTTTGATGTCCTTCGTAACACGGAAAAGCTGATGCTTGATCGAATATCTGTTTCTGGAGCCAAATTGGAAATTAGGTCAGATATTATTGTAAGCCATTAAATCGTTTAATCTTTTTACGATTAACTCTTTCAATGAGCTTATCGAAGCCTGGTAGTAGGCTCATAGTCCTGTAGTAGTCGGGAGGGTGCAGATTTGTTCCAGGCTTCAGCACAAGTTTAACTAGAGCTTGTTTCCAGATGGATGGAAAGAAAGAGAGCCTATGGCAAGCGTTGAATAGGAGACATATGTAGACTACTTCTTATTTGGATAATTTTTAAGAGCTATATTTGGCGGGCTATTGATACCTGAGCCTTTGCCGTTTTTAACTTTTTGAGCGAGCCTATAAACTCTCTGGTTTTTAATAAAGCACTGTTGCGAATTACGGCGTACCGACTTTCTCCCATTCGCAACTTCAACTTACCGCCGTAACATCCCCCCTTTCTTTGCGCACATATACCTTTTCATCAGTAAAGTTATGTATTTTTATTATCATTTAACAATTCCTTTTAATTTTTATTTCCCCACCATCTCCATCTTACCCTTTTCCCTTATTTTCAATTACAAAAAAAAAATAGTATATAATAATAATTTCAATTTTCCCACTAACAACATTCCATTCGTTAATTCTCATGAATTAAATTTCATTCGATACATTTGCCCTCACAAAGTCTAATTCCTTCCTTCATACTAACTAATTTTATTCATTAGCTCCCACTTACACATCTTAATTTTCATACTAACAAAAATTCATTCACGTTTCTCTAATAGTTGAAGTTGCTAATACAATGAATGGGAAATCAATAGAAGGTGGCTCCGTTGGTAGCGTCGTGGATTCTCGACCGGGGTCCGCTGGGAACCTGGTTCATGTTCCCCGAGCGCAGCAAAGCACTCTTTTTGGTGTATCGGCAAAAGCAATTGATAATTTGCATCTAACCAAACGCTTCCATGGTTATGCAAATAGCCATATATGCAAAATGGAAATTGTTGCGTTTGTCAATACGACAAAGATGTGCGGTAGCGGAATCGAAGTGTAATGAACTTCGATCACGTTACGCAGATGCGGCAGCGGGAATTGAGAATAAAAGGGTTGCGGGATTGGGTTCTTGGATTTGGGGCAGTTAGTATTGGACTTTGAAAATAAGAGGGAGTGCTTTCGGCATGAATTTTTGGATTCCGTTTTGAGTTTGAAAAGTGGAAGAAGTTCTTTGATGGTGTGGAGAAGATTTTTTAATTTAGTATTTGGAAGTGAATTTTATCTTGGATTTTCGGATTTTAACTTGGACTTGGGATTTTCAGTGTGGGTGTTAAGTGAATTTTGGGAAAAATATTTTTAATTTGTGTGTTAGCGGATAAAGTTTTAGCAGACGAAAGTTTAAGTGTCCGAATATAATTTTATTTTGCAGGCACAATCATAATTCGAAGTATGTTATGAGAAAATTTCGGCTTCGATATCAATGAAATAGATGAAACCTATACATAAAACAAAAAAGAATTAAAAAGGAGTGAGGAAAGAAAAAACAGTGAATACCAAGGCGTTAAGTCTAAAGTGTAGAGGAACGAAAGTACAGTGCCGAAAAATAAAAGTGGGAAGCTCGACAGCTTAAACAAGCCAGTGCAGAAGTTACAAAAAGTGGAAAAAAACGAAAGCAACGGAAAGACAGCGGATGGTGCTTATTAAAGTGGCCGTTTTACTATCTTTCTTTGATTATTTCACATAACAGCCATTTCAATTTTAATTTACAGTGGTCCCACGCTTCTTTCTTTGTCTTTCGCCGAGCGCTTGGAGTTTCACAAGAAAGCAAGTGAGTATACATTCGACTTTTTCTCAACTTTTTTGCATTATTTCAAATAACGTTATTTTTCATTCATTTTGTATATTTGGTTAACCGTCGTTTAATTCATATTTCCTTAAATTAGATTTTGAAGGGCTAATTTGCTTGTGGGCGTTTTAATTAATTTTTTTTGGTAAAATTTGTGAATTTTTGTTTAAAATTTTCCTTTTTTTTGTTAAATAAAACGGCCATGTCTGTATAAGTCAAAAAACATTTTTCGTTTCTTAAAATGGCCTCCCCCTTTCCCGTCCTTTTCCCTTCGTGTTAGTTATTTTATGTAAAGTGTCTCAGTATGAGCAGAGGGTGTCTCGGAAGTCCCACGACACGACTGAGCGTTAGCCGGCCTCTGTATGCCACCCCGGGTTACTCACCCCTCTGCTGAAACATAATATCTGCAACTGCGGTGACTTCCGCGGTTGCAACAGCACCAAGAGGTAAAGATGTGTGGTGAGGTGGTTGTTGCTATACATAAATTATATATATATATATATATATATATATATATATATATATATATATATATACATATATATATATATATATATATATATATATATATATATATATATATATATATAATAATGAGTTTTTCTTCTTTTTTTCCTTTATTTTCTTGCTTTGCTTCACTTACATATTAGAATGTCAATGCACATAATAAATTTTGGTTTTATGATGAACTAAAATTAATTTCGCATTTATATACTGTTTCGCCTATTTGTCTTCTACAATATGCTTTTGTTTTTCTTTGAATTCATTGATTTTCGTCATATTACATGAAGGCTTTCTGTTATGATTTTTGTTTGTTTTTTTTAATGCTTATGTGTTATTTAAATTACACAACTTCTTTTTAGCGTTACTTCATTCCATTCCTTTTAATGTTACAGCCATAATGTTTCCAAAAATTAAGAAGAAAATTTTTAGTTTTTGTTTTTTTCTTTACTAAATTTTTTCTTTCGCATTTGTCAAGCTTTCTATGATTTTTAATTTGAAAAGAAAATCCTTCATTTGTACCATTTTCCTTCATAGTTAAATTTCCATAGACTATAACAAAAAGCTTGCTAAATAAGCTTTTGGTTAGTTACTTTGCTATTAATATTGTTACATGTACAAATAATTCTGCGAGCTACTGTCGCAATTGTTTCCACAATCATTAAGAACACCAACAAATGAATTTACTCGAAACCACGAGAACCCAACAAGCATTATCAACATCTGAAAGTGAGGCACTGCCCATTAATTACGCTGTTGGAATGTTCCCGCTTATTCATCAATGTACGAGAACTGAGTTGAATGATTAGAGGCCCTATATAAAGGTGAGCTGAATGAATGGGGGGATCATTCATTACAACCGCGATAGAAAACTGCGATAGAGTGGAACGCGAAGTAAAGGCGATTGATTGTTTGAGTGCGAAGTGATTTTAAGTGGACAGTTGAATGACAAATTTATAGACTAAGTGAAAATTAAAATTGTGAAATACTAAAATAAGTGATTGTGCATTTTTTGATTAATTGAATAAACTCTTTTAATTTAATTTAAAAGACATTGCGTTTTCACTTCCCCGGAACATTAAAATTATTGGCCGCGAACCAAAAACACGCGACAGTGGAGTCGAGAAGTGAAATTAAAATTTTGGAAGTGAAAACGTTTAAACAATTTTAAAGTGCACAATTGTGAAAATTAACGTGGAAAAATAGCCGAAACAATAAAAAATGCCAGGAAATTTACATCTAAAAATTAATCAATTGAGCATATCGGAGCTCAAAGAGGAGTTGGAGCAACGAAATCTGGCTACACAAGGTACAAAGGCCATACTGATTGCACGCTTGCGTGATGCGATCGAGTCGGAAGGCGTGAATCTGGATTTGGGTGAGCTGTCAGCTGCAGAAAGAGGCGCAGAAGGTGGTGAAGCCGAAACACCAAAACCAAAGGAACCAGAAAATGCGCTGATGCAAATGTTGATGCTGATGCAGCAAGAGCAGCGACAACAGTCATCCAATCTAACTGCGAAGCTAAATGAACAATCAGCGCAGCTAAATGAACAGACATCCAGTTTAGCTGTGAAGCTAAATGAACAATCAGCGAAACTAAGTGAACGATCAGCGCAGCTAAATGAACAAACATCCAGTTTAGCTGCGAAGCTAAATGAACAATCAGCGAAGCTAAGTGAACAATCAGCGCAGCTAAATGAACAGACATCCAGTTTAGCTGCGAAGCTAAATGAACAATCAGCGAAGCTAGACCAACAAGCATTCGAAATCAAGGCAGACATCACACAGAAGCTGGAAAAACAGTCAACCGAAATAAAAGCGGAGCTCAGTAGTCTCAACAGCTAAATTAAATGCGTCAAGGAGAAGGTATACCAGGTCGAGGAGAGAGTCAACCTTGAGATCAGCCAGGTCAACCATGAGATGGAAAAAGTGAAAAAGGACTTGGAAGCAGCGAAGGCAGTAGTAACCGCCTCACCAGCCCCAATTATAACCGCAGCGCAAAGCTCATCTAGAAATGTGCAAGCACCAATATTCGATGGGCAAACGGTCTGGACTATTTACAAAACCCAGTTCGAAGCAGCCGCTCGCATAAATCACTGGAATGAGCAGGAACGAGCAACTGCATTGATTCTTGCTCTAAGAGGCCCAGCTGCCGAGCTGTTGCAGACGATCCCCGTTGAATTGCACTCAAACTCGAATGCTATAATGAATGCGCTCGACATGCGTTATGGAGATGATCATCTAAAGCAGATTTATCGGTCACAGCTACGGCATCGGGTGCAGAAGTCTGGTGAAACCCTACAGCAGCTAGCCCAAGACATTAAGCGACTAGTACTTTTGGCTTACCCGCCCTACGACCCAGAACATCGAGATGATGCAGCGACAGAAGCATTCATCAGCGCACTAAAGGACCCGGAATTGCAACAAGCCGTGCGTTTAGCCCAAAAGCAAGCGGTTAAGGACGCATTGGCTTACAGCCTGAACTTTAAGGCAGTAAAAAATGTGACTCGTACCACTGCCCGGGTCCGTGAGGTAGTGGCAGACGAGTGCAGGTGTGAGCGCGTGGAAATTGAGCGAGACCCGCATGTAAATGGTGCGCCTAGATGCTGGAATTGCGGAGAGAAGGGGCACCTGCAAAGAGACTGCAAGAAGCGAAGAAAACCGAGCTATTGTCCAGGGTGTGCAGCTAGGAGGAGATCCAGACTGAGTTAGGAGCCCAGAATGGAAGCCCTTCAAACAGAGGGGTCGGGAAACATGTAAGAGCCAACTTCGTGGGGCAGAGGTTGGCTAGGAGGATCGACGTCCCCAGCACCACCATCATCGTGTCAAGACTACATCGTGGAGAAGCGGACTTATGCCTTCCGGGTCAAGTTGACGGAGAACACTGCACCATAACAATCGACACTGGTGCAACCCGATCGATTATCCGACCAGACCTAGTTAGACAGCAACAACTTCACAAGGGCAGAATTTTCTCACTACAGACAGCTACGGAAGAAATTGCACCTGTTCATGGAGAGGTCAACCTCCAGATACAGTTGGGAGACCTTGTGTTCCGACATAATTTTCTGGTCGCGAACATTATGGATGACTGCATTCTCGGAATGGATTTTCTGCGACCACATGGAATCACGTTGGATTTGGGCAAACGTGTATTGAAATGGCAGAATGTAGAAGTACTGATGGAGGATCCCGGCGTCCAAATTCCCAAGATGAATGTAGTGGTATGTACTGACACTGATGTACCGAATTCTTCCGAAAGCATTGTATGGGCCAAGCTTGATGGTGATTCTGGAGACCAGCGATCTTATCTGATATAGCCAACGAAGACATCGGCATTGCGCAGTTTGATTGTAGGACGAAGCCTTGTAAGATCTTTAAGGAATGGGTATGTGCGAGTTAGAGTCCTTAACACCGCAGACTCAACCACGAGCATCAAAGCGGGAGAAGTCATCGGCAGCTGCCAGCCTGTTTCCACCATCATCTCTTTGGAAGCCACTCAATACCATCATTGGAAAAAGAGGCAAGACACAGACAAAGCCCGGGAATCCAAGTCGGCCATATTGAAGCAAGTCAAATTGCCAGTGCAGCTATTCAAACGAGCCTTTGATCTGGTCACCAAGTGCAGTGACATCTTCTCAACAAGCCCGGATGACCAAGGCCGAACGAGTCTGGCAACTCACGTCATAGATACACAGGGAGCCAAGCCGATTCGACAAGCACCGAGACGCCTCCCTGTAGCCAAACAAGGAGAAGTGAGCGCGCTGATCTCGGACATGGAAAAACAAGGCGTAATTGAACCTTCTGTCAGTCCATGGGCCGTGCCTGTAGTTCTAGTAAAGAAAAAGGATGGTAGCACTCGTTTTTGTGTCGACTATAGGCAGCTTAACGACGTCTCTAAGAAAGATAGTTAACCGCTTCCACGCATCCATGACATCATGGACACTTTAGCCGACGCAAAATGGTTTTCTACACTCGATCTCAAGAGTGGCTACTGGCAGGTAGAAATTGACAAGAAGGACCGAGAGAAGACCGTATTTTGAGTTGGGACCGGATTGTGGCAATTCGTGGTGATGCCGTTTGGGCTTTGCAATGCTCCAGCCACTTTCGAACGCTTGATGGAATACTTGATACGTGGTCTAACCTGGAAAACCTGCTTGGTGTACCTAGATGACATCATCGTCATCGGTAGAACGTTCGAAGAGCATGTGCGGAACTTAGAAGAGGTTTTCTCCCGATTGCGACTGGCAAATTTGAAACTTAGTCCCGATAAGTGTACCCTTTTTGCAGCTGAAGTAAAATACCTGGGACACGTCGTATCAGCAGAAGGGGCCAAAACAGACCCTGAGAAAATTGAAGCCGTAAAAAGCTGGCCAACACCAAACAACAAGCGCCAACTACGAAGTTTTCTGGGTCTGGCGACCTACTATCGAAGATTCGTCAAAGACTTTGCCAAAATAGCTAAGTGTCTCCATCAGCTAACCGAAAAAAATTGTCCGTATGTCTGGAATGAACAATGCCAGACAGCCTTTGGGACCCTGAAGGAAAAGCTGTGTGAATCACCCGTGCTGGCGTATCCGAAACCCGGAAAAATGTTTGTAGTTGACACCGATGCAAGCAACGGCGGTATTGGAGCTGTACTCTCCCAGCAGATCAATGGCGAAGAAAGAGTCCTCTCTTATTACAGTCGAGTTCTCTCAAAAAGTGAGAGGAACTACTGCGTGACCAGGAAGGAGCTATTGGCTATAATAGAGGCCACCAAGCAGTTCCCCAAGTATCTATATGGCCAAAAATTTGTTCTTCGAACGGACCATGCATCACTGAGATGGTTGCTCAACTTCAAAAACCCCGAGGGACAAGTTGCGAGATGGATCGAAAGATTGCATTCATACGACTACGAAATTGTTCATCGGAAGGGCGGAGTTCATGGAAATGCTGACGCCCTATCCGCCGTCCATGTCCAGCTAACTGCAAGCATTGCCAACGGATTGAGGTAAAGGAACCGCTCGTTGATCTGCAATTGACATCGGCGGAGTTCGATGAAGGTTGGTCATCTGTGGAGATTCGAAACGCCCAGTTAGCCGATGAAGACATCGGACCATTGCTCATATGGAAGGAGACGACTGGGCGACCTGAGTGGAAAGATGTTTCAATGCATGGCGCAACCCCGAAAAGCTATTGGGCCCAATGGAACTCCCTTCAGGTGGAGGGTGGCGTACTCAAGCGGAAATGGGAAACGGCGGATGGTAGCTCCTACAGGATGCAAACTATACTACCCAAAAGCCGAATCCACGATGTGATTAAGGAAATGCATGAAGGATCCTTGGGAGGCCACCTTGGTGCTAACAAGACCTTAGCGAAATTACGGGAAAGGTTCTACTGGCTCCACGCTCGAGAAGACGTAAAGGACTGGTGTCGCAGATGCACAATTTGCGCTTCCATCAAAGGCCCAAAGCGACGACTGAGAGGACAAATGCAAACCTATAACGTAGGCGTGCCATTCGAAAGGATTGCTGTTGACATCGCAGGACCCTTTCCTGAATCCGATTGGGGAAATCGATATACGCTGGTTGTAGCCGATTATTTCAGCAAGTGGCCTGAGGTCTACCCCATTCCCAACCAGGAAGCAACTACTGTAGCTGAACAGCTAGTGTTAAATTGGGTCAGTAGGTACGGCGTACCTTGTGAACTACATTCAGATCAAGGCCGAAACTTCGAGTCACTAATTTTTAGCGAAATGTGCGAGCTGCTGGGAATACGGAAAACGAGGAAAACACCGCTGCAGCCCAATCCGATGGAATGGTCGAACGATTCAACGGCACGCTAAATAAACATCTGGCCAAGATGATCGACGAGAACCAAAGGGACTGGGACCGACATATCCCACTATGTTTGATGGCGTACCGAGCTGCCGAACATGCATCGACGGGCCAAGCCCCAGCCAAAGTCCTTTTTGGAAAGACTATTCGTCTGCCAGCCGATATAAAGTTCGGAACTCCCCCTGAGAAACCCCAAACGATCTCGGAGTACGCAATTGATCTAAGGCAACGGTTGAACCAGATACATCGGACAGTGCGAAATCACCTCGAATCGGCTACTGACCGCATGAAGACCAGGTATGATCTCAAGGCAAATTCTACTGGCTTCCAGCAAGATGACTTGGTGTGGCTATATAACCCGCAACGGCGAAAGGGTAGGTCTCCAAAGTTGCAACATAATTGGAAGGGACCATACCGGGTCACAAAGCGAATTAACGACATCGTATATCGCATACAGGAACACCGTAATCCGAGAGCCAAAATGAAAATCATGCATCTGGACCGTCTTGCCCCATATTACACCCAGGGAGAATTGACTACCACTGGCGACACATCTTTTCGGGGCGAAAAGAACTGAGGTGGGGGCAGTATTACATGTACAAATAATTCTGCGAGCTACTGTTGCAATTGTTTCCACAATCATTAAGAACACCAACAAATGAATTTACTCGAAACCACGAGAACCCAACAAGCATTATCAACATCTGAAAGTGAGTCACTGCCCATTAATTACGCTGCTGGAATGTTCCCGCTTATTCATCAATGTACGAGAACTGAGTTGAATGATTAGAGGCCCTATATAAAGGCGAGCTGAATGAATGGGGGGATCATTCATTACAACCGCGATAGAAAACTGCGATATAGTGGAACGCGAAGTAAAGGCGATTGATTGTTTGAGTGCGAAGTGATTTTAAGTGGACAGTTGAATGACAAATTTATAGACTAAGTGAACATTAAAATTGTGAAATACTAAAATAAGTGATTGTGCGTTTTTTGATTAATTGAATAAACTCTTTTAATTTAATTTAAAAGACATTGCGTTTTCACTTCTCCGGAACATTAAAATTATTGGCCGCGAACCAAAAACACGCGACAATATGATTAGTTGGGAAATTCTGTTAGTACATATTGCTGAAGCTCTAGACGCTCTTTTGTTTTGGGAACAACCCAGTTAAATTCTACATGGAGCAATGTAAGATCAATACGATCGTTTTAGTTTGGAAGTTATTAGCTTCGGGAGGAATTTTGCAAGAGAATAGCTTTTATCGATGTGACGTGCGAGTCTAGTTGTTGCTTCATTGCTAAAACTTTTATTGTTTTTATGAAGTTTTGGTGTTTTTATGTAGTGTTTTTTTCTTAATGTGGACCTTTCATGTTTTTGGTGGGAAACAAAGATTGATGATTTACATGAAGGTGCTTAGTGAGCTTTGAAGATAAGATGATAAGGAGAATAGCTTTGTCTCTGCAATAACGAATGAGTAAATTGTATGAAGTTATTGTTTTTTTAATAGCTTACACATGCGCCAATTGCTTGGAAGTCTACACTATGTACATTATACATGCTAATTTATAGTTGGCGGGTCATTGCAATGTTTCTTATTAGGTTAGCTTAATGTAGTTTGTGGTGGGTAGGGCTTACTGTGGGCCTATGTAGCTTTTAAGGTATATGCGTTTAATCGTTATTTGGTTGGTTGGAATTGGCTATTGCACACTCTTGTATTCGTATGAAATAGTACAAAGGGAACTTTATTTGAATTATACCGCTGTCTTTTAACTACATATGTGTAAATAGCTGCAAATTATTGATAAATTGAAGACTACGTGTAATTTTGAATTTTTTTCATTAAATATAGAAACTTGGGGTATGTTATAATGAATATTATTGATCAATTACCTGAAATAAAATTAGCAGGTGCAATAAACATAAGCAGTCGAGCAGCCCCGTGGTGATCAGGAGTGGCTGCTCCTGAGGAGATAAGGTGGTCACCCCATGGAAACTGCTTAGTTTGTTGCTTTACACGATTAAAATTAACCACATCCTTCGAGTTTCCATCCTTTAGGCAGAGATGAGTGGTTCACTTTAGCCACTTTTACATCTTTATGTTTGACATTCCCTTTGTAACGCAATGGTCTTTTTCGGAGAAAGTAACGGTTGCTTTTTGTATAATGTTTGCGTTTGTTTTAAGCCTCCGTGTTCGTTAACTTTAAGGAGACAAAGATAAAAAAAATAATTTTGAATTACTGTAGCGTAGCTTAATTGACACATAATAGAACATTTCCAAAAATAATAAAAATTAACCGGTGCGTCTTGTAGGGTAGAGTACGCCTGATAAATACTTTGGAGTGTAGCTTCGTGGCTCGACATGAACCCGCCTAATATGATCCCGTAAAAAGCTAGCCGACAAGCACGCGTACGTCGCCGTTGAGCGAAGCTAGTCAGCTGAGCTCGGTTTTGTTTATAGCTTACTGACACTTGTGCCATACAATCGCGTGTCCTACATGGATTTTGAGAAAAAAAATCAATATAAAGGAAAGGTCTTAAGCTTGAAAGTTATGATATAAACTTTGAATGGTTTCTACAAACTTTACAGCAGAAATACTACATTGGCGAGAAAGAGTATTACAAAAGATGCCCGAAATAAAACTATCACTATATGTCGGGCATGAGAGCATATAGTTTCGGCCTTCATTTAAGACCCTATATGTTACGCCAAATTTCTCCCTAGTGAGTGCCTGTTTGGTTTAGCACAACGCTGTCTCAGATTTTGCTGGAATACAGCACAGTTCATTAGCCGTTTGTGAAAATTGTTGATCTCGATCTCGAAGATACGTGTAATGTGGAGGGGTGGGAAATGGGTGGTGTTTTAAATTTTTTGCGTTAGGCTTAGGAGTTCTATTGGTAAATTATTTAGTAGTGAGCAGTTACGTAGAATGCATTTATTGAGTGGGAAAACAGAGTGGCTTGTTTAAAATATACTTGCGTGGTAGCGTGTCTGCAAACTACTTGGGTTCAACAGCACAGAGGCAACGAGTAGATGGTATATTGGTGTTTGTTTGGCTGCTATGCATACGACCACTAAATGCAGCATGTCTACTGACAGTTGAAGTCGAGCAGCTCAGAGGCCATTGTAAATATAGCTTGTAACTAAAAATAGCATGTCTACCGACAGCTTCGGTCGGCGGCTCAGAGGCTATTATAACCATGTAATTTAGACATCAGAATAGCATGTCTGCCGATGGTTTCCAATCAAAAGCTCAAAGGCTCTTTTTTTTTGCTTTAGACTAAAGGCTAAGTGCCTGCCGACAGTTTTGTTTTGAAGAGACCACATTTGTGGCTGCTGGTAGTGGGTTTTTGGGGGACTGCTCCGATTCTTAGTTTTCCCCATTAATTTATAAAGCCTCACAAGGATTAATGCGCTTGAGTACCACTAGCTTCCATTTTATTATTGCTAATACTATGAAATTGCAAGTTGATGGCTTAGTTCACATTTCGTCATTCGTGGGCAAAAAAACAAAAACGGGACTTGAAAGAGATAATTGCTTTAAGGGTTAATTTGTTTGCATAGAGTTGGTCTGCATTGTATTGGGTTATAATAATTAAAAATCATTTATTTCACAGTTCTCACACTTGGATTATTTCCGTGAAACTTGAAATTATTTTAGTTTTTTGTTTAGATTTTGTATTGAAAAATTTTCTCTTGTATGTAAATTTTATATTCACTTCACGCGGTTTGTTTATTTAGTTTTTACTTTATTTAATCCCACTAAAAATTATTGTCCACATGTCTACTCATTCGTTTATTTAATCAAATGCACATTTTTGTATGAGATCGATTTATGAAACATAAGCGTGTAGCGACTAGAGATTGTACCGATCACTTGTACCGATCATTAAACGGTTTCAGGAAATCATTCGCATGATAGATCAATTTAAAACACAAGACCTGAAAATTCATGTAGGTGTGCGGTATTGTTATTGTTTCAGTTGTTTGAGCGATAAAAGGTGTTATGTTGACATCACGATGGACACGCGTTTGTTTGCTCGTTATTTATGTTTTCATTTTGCTTGTTTGTGCTTAATGTTTACTTGTAATGTTTATTGTTTTGCATGTAAGTCAACTGAAACTTTATATCTGTGATACGTTGCGCGTTAAATTATGATTGAATCGTTTAGTTTATTTGAATGATTTTTGGATATACGAGAATAGATTCTAGAATATGATTGTGCAATATTTGTTTCTCTCTTCATTAATTATTGGATATTATTATTATTATAAAGGGTGATTCATAGCAAGTGTACACATTTTTGTCGAAAAAAAACATAGTTTTTGTAAAGATTGAGCTGTAATGTTATATATTATGAAAATTTGGTCCCTTACAATTAAATATGAAACATTACTTTGGGCATATGTGCACTTCGTGCTGCTTTACAGACTATCAAACGACGATTGTAATTTTCGATGACATTTTCGCACATTGCCGGCGTTATTGGGCGTATTTTGGCTCGAATATTGTTTTTTAAGGCTTTAGTAGTCTAGGCAGCATCAGCGTAAACACAATCCTTCAGAAATCCCCCAAAGGAAGAAGTCACAAGGAGTCAAATCACACGATCTCGCCGGCCAATTTATGGATCCGTTTCGTGAAATTATTCAATATTCACGTAGAGCGCGAAATGTTTGCACTGGCGATTCATTATTTTTGTATAAAGTTTTAACAATAATAAAACGTTCGGCTGATGTGTATGACGGCTTGTTAAAATTGTAAAATACCAAACTGTGATAATCTGTCAATATATGGACCTGAAGTTGGTGATAAATAAGAGTTAAGGCCCATTCACATGTGTATACTTGCTATGAATCACCCTTTATTTTGTTATTAAAATGATCAATGTGATTATATGATTTTCTTGAGAATACTGATCTAGCTTGGTTGACAGTGTGCGTAACAGTAGTATCATACAGGAATTGAGTGGTTTCGGATATCAGCTGGGAGGAAAGATTTACATCCAAAACTGACGATAGATACAAGCCATATGGCAGCAGCGCTTACTACCACACACATGACCATTAGTAGGCCGACTTTGCTGGCTAACTTACATGGCGTTATATGAAGAATTGTGGAGGTGCCAACAAAAATTCGATGTTTTGTACGGTTTAGAGACGGATTTCTACAGTGAAATCCAGATGATCCGCGGAGAACACAATAGCGCTTCTAGTGAAGTGAAAATTATTTCAGTTCTTATACCCGTTTAATTTTTATCGCCTTTCAAAGTGAATTTATAGGAGTTTGTTTACATCTCAACGCTGAGCTATCAGTCGAAGGTGCAAAACGTGTGCTTCATTTACTCGTCTTGGAAAGTTTAGGAGCGCAATGGGCTATACAAGGTGAATTTATAGCATGCACGGAATGCGTTCGTTTCATTTTTTATTCGGAAAATATTATATATGACGAAATATAAGCATTTACTAATGCCGCAGTTGGGTGACAGCTACCGGAAGCTTGTCCATAGTAGGCCGACTAATACATATGCAAATTGCTACCATATGGCTTGTATCTATCGTCAGTTTTGTTTACATCCCATTTAAGTTTGCTACACAATTCGCTACGTTGTGGTGTTTGCAACACCGGGATCCTACCGACTGCGCTAATTTTTTTGCACTACCAGTATACCTTATGTATACTGACACAAACTGGTAGCTTGATATAATGTGTATATTATATATACATCGAGGCTTCCGGCAGCAGAGAGGGATGTCACTGTTATACCACTTATATACCAGTAGCAATATTTTGAAATTGAATTTTTCTAAGGTGATTAATTTATTGAAGAACTATGTAATGAAGTTTTGCGAACGTTTAAAGTTGAAGCATTAACGGAGCTGTAAAATTTCTACGACTCATATTTACTTTCATTTGTTAGTCATTCAGAGGGAAAAAGAAATTCAGAAAAACTAATCTATTAAGACTTTAACTGCAGGCCCCGGGCGTAATCGCCTTAGGATGCTAATACTCTGGCTAATACCTTGAGTATGCAATCAGATTGATAAATCAATCAATTATTCTTTCAACTGCAGACCCCGAGTCCAACTGCCTTGGAGTGCTAATACTCGGGCATACGCCTTGAGCACATAGTTGAACGTATTCTTATTCGTTTATCCTGGGCTCAGTGCCTTGGAATAGAATAAGCTCGGGCGCATATCTTGAGCCAGTGAATAGAGAAGTACTTCACGATTTTCTTGCTTCTCTAATTTTCTTTTACCGCATAACTATGCTGACTTAATTGCTTACCGACTAAAATAATAATACAATTTAAAATAGCCGATGATCAAAGTTCAAAATGTAATGTTTTTTAATGCTATCTTTCTGTGTCTGGTGCAACCACAAAGCTCAAGCTTTCACTCGATTTGCGTCATTGCAAATACGTGTAACTAGTTTATTTCACTGAGGTGGTACGTTCGATTGCGAAATCTTGTGTATATATGTTCAATGCTTAATATGAGTATGGATACACACCCACTTCTGCTAATGCATGATAGGACGCCGCACCTACAGATGCGTTGATTACAGTTTGCAGCTTTTTGCATATGTTGCCCTACAAAGTACACAGAGAGGAACGATGGGACGCGGATCGTGAAATAATTGCACTGTGGCTCCCGTAACATTGGCATGTCATTGTAGCTTATGACACCTTCACTCTAGTGCGTACTGTTGATGTTTCAATGCCAATATCGTTTTGGTTATATGTTTTTGAAGAAAGGGCTTAATATCATAAAGCATTGTGTTACATCCATATAGAAGAATAGTAAGTTCTTTGATGAATTACTGATGAGCATTTCCCGATAGAAACTGGATATCGATGATAAACTTTTTCATTCTGATAGCGCTGGCCACCAGTTGGTTCTAGTTTTGTTTGGACTGTTTATTCTACCCGGTGTTATGAATTATTACTTTGTCATGTATATTCCAGATTTATTAGTGCGAAAATATTTATTGTATATCTATTATATGAAAGACAAATGCATGTTTCAGTGCCTTATATCGTATTAAAGTTGGACCATTCACATATTTGATAGTGTACCCATGTTTATTAGATACTTTCTCAACCATTTTTCCATATTTAAGCACATAATTCTCTATACGTATTCGATGTTCCGGAAAAATATCATGGTATTCTTCCAAAAAGTCTTATCACGCTGAAAGTTTATTAACCGCTGACCTATTAGTTTTCAAGACGTTTTTTTAATGGATGGATTCAAGAGCACTGTTTAGCTGAATTTTAAAAACTTCATAACAATCCGTAGACTAATATGTAGTCTAGTGATAGAAAAACGACATGCTGACACCATTTAAAACGCTCTTTGTGTTTATGTTAACACTCATTCATGTTCTAGTTTGCCCAGTGCAGCTTAGAAGAGGATCTGTTTCTCAATAAACTTCAGTATTTTATAGACTAAAGAGATTATAATTGACTACCAATCCTTTTATGGTAGTTTGTAGTTTACCATACCTTGATGTACGATTTTCTAACGTATTATTGCTTTTAGTAAAATAAAGCATTATGTATAGCATTTGTGGTATTTTATTTCATCACATGGAAGACTAAATCATTACAAAGTACTGATATTTCATAAAACACTCTAGAGTAGTTTATGTCTAAATAGCAAAATTCTTCAAAATCTGGCTAATCGAAGAAAATGACGAAAAAACGAAGGAAACATTCAGCAATCACCAAGAAAAACTAATTGACTCATTGCCTACAAGCGACACAAAAATAGTTCTGAGTGATATCAACGCTCACGTTGGCAATCAGATATCTCATCGAAGAACGGCTGGAGGATAAAGCTTCCACGATCAAACAAATGACAACGGCCAACGCCTGATCGACTTTGCATGTAGCAAAAATCTAGTAATACATTCGACTTGCTTCCTCCATCGACGCATTCATAAAATAACGTGGGTATCACAAAAAATCAGATCGATCATGTTCTGATCCAACAACGTTGGACCTCGAGCATACTTGATATCCGTACATACCGAAGAGCCAATTTTAACTCAGATCATTACTTGATCAAATTAACCTATCAAGGTCGTATGTCAAAGGCATGCTCGACGAAGACAGCCCACTAAAAAAAATTGACATCGAAAGGCTCCAAACAGTGCCTATGGCCGAAAATTTCACGGAGGCCTTCGACAAAAGCTGGCCCCCATCTTATCAGACCCATCGTTAAAGGCAAGCAACGAGCTCTAGATGGAAGTGAAAGCGGCTATTAAAACCGTGGCAGAACATTTGATCGGAAATCAAGCTCGGTGCAAGAGAAATGATTGGTTCGATGATGAGTGCCAAAATGCATTAGACAAAAAGAATCAGGCGTAAAAAGAATACGTAGATAGGAAAACCAGGACGAAGGGAGAACACTTTGAAAATCTCAGAAGCGTAGCGAATGAGATAATTAGAATTAAGAAAAAAAAAAGAAATGCTGTGATGACCAATTGGGAAGTATAGATATAAGTTTAGCGAGCAACAATACAAGAAAAGCACACAAACACAAGACAAGCCTGAAACGTGGTTATCAGCCTAAAATCACACTCTTTCGTATTGATATCGGCAATAATATACTATATTAAGGAAAGATGGGCATCATATTTCAAGAACCTTCTTAATCCACCACGCAGCTCCAGAACATTGGAGCCTATATACGCTTCGGAAGAGCTTCTGTTGGCCCTACCAACACTGATGAAATTTGCTCCATCATCGAAGCCCAAAAGAATAATAAAACGCCGAGCATCGACGGAGCTCATCAAATATAGTGCCAGTAGTGTTCATAAAGCTCTTCAAAAATTCATCCAGCACATTTGGCAACAAGAACATAGGCACAAAGAGTGAAGCCAAAAGGTGACAAGCTACAGTGCGAAAATTATAGAGGCATATCACTAATTTGTACGGCGTACAAAATATTTTCAAAGATCTTAGAAAATTAAATCGGATCATATGCCAATAGTATTCTTGAGGAGTATTAGGTGGATCGACAAAAGACCAATCGTTCAGAGTCAAGCAGATACTTGAAAAATGCTTGGAGTTCAACATAGACGTACATCAAATTTTCTTTAACTTTAAGCAAGCATACGACAGTATTAACCGTAGCCTACTATATTACATAATGCTTTACTTTTGCATCCGAGCCCAATAAGTCCATCATACCAAAATGGCAATGGCGTCAACGACCTTCCAAGTCCGCATCAATAACTAACTCACTTATACCTTTGGCACAAATATCGGATCAAGACAGGGAGATGGACGGGCCCCATTGCTATTTGATGGCTCTGGAGTACGTCATAAGGAAGCTACCTGTCGATGCGCGAGGTACATTACTATACAAGTCGGGCCAAATAGTAGCCTATGCAGACGACATAAACATTTTGTCACGGTCATTAACAACCGCCAAAGAACTTTTTCTGAAGCTCGACAGCGAAGCGAAACGAGTGAGGCTACAATTCAATGAGAATAAAACAAAGCTCATGACGCAGGCAAAGAAAAATAGCCCAAATGCACAAAATATTACACTTGGCGAATACATTTGGGTGCAAAAGTAACGAAAGCGGGTAATGAAAGAGACGAAATACGCCAAAGAATACAGCTCGCAAACAAAATATTTTATTCAGTTTTGACGATCTTGAAGACTAGCTACATGCGCAGGAAAACAAAGCTCCAGGTTATACAGATCTATGATAAGACCTGTCTTATGCTATTGGTTTGAAACATGGACCCTAACCCAAGCATCCACAAACATATTGAACACCTCTGAGCGATGGGTCCTGAGGCAAATAATTGGAGCGAAGCTAGTTGGAGGCCAATGGCGAATCCGATGCAACTATGAGCTGTATTAAACTTTTGACGAGCCGGAGATCTCAAGGATTGTAAGACTGCGGAATCTGTAATGGGCTGGCGACATGAATCGTATGGACAAACAACGGATACCCAAAAAGATATTCGATGGGAGAACTGAAGGGTGGAGACCAGTGGGGAAGCCGAAGAAACACTGGTATGACTCGGTCGATGAAAATAGTTCGCTGCTCGGATTTCAAAGTTGGAGGACGTGGTTAATGGATTGAGACAGTTGGAGGTGCTATTTACAGGAATTAGAGACCCGAGAGGGGCTGTAGTGCTACGAAGTAGTAGAAGAAGTTTATGTTTACAAATGATGTTTGAGTTGGAGTGAAGAAGTCGTTGATATCCAGTTTAAGTACGCTTTTTCTCTGCATCTTGCACAATATTGGTCATAGTATTCCTTAACACAATCGGTAAGCAAATTGTTGTATTGCATGACAATGTTGAAAAAATCCATCAAGATGAAAAGCGTGAAGAGCTCGGGATGTTTAAATATTAGTCACTCGCCTTAGATAGGTATTTAAAAGAGCTCAAGAAGTCCAAGCTGATTTGCAGGGAATTTATCTACTCCTTGGAGATCAATGAGGTATTGGCGAAATGAAGTCAATCGACTGTTATCTAACTCCAAATTATTTTGTCCATTACAAAGGAAGATTATTTTTGCTTGAAATATCAGCGGGTCAAATCCAAGTATAATTTAACTTTTGTGGAAATCTTCATCAAGATAGTATGTAGGGTTCAGCAAGAGGTGTGTCTTTCGTTTTTTTAAGAGGTTTTGTAAAATAATTTTACAAAACCCTACTAGTTTCGCGACCAGTCTGTCCGTCTGTCCGTCTGTCCGTCTGTCCGTCTGTCCGTCCGTCCGTCCGTGTGTAACAGCAGTTTTTCTCGGAAACTACTTAAGCTAGAAACATCAAATTTTGTGTGTAGGTGTAAAGTGGTGATCTCTTCAAAGTTCAACTACAAAAAAATTTGATAAGGTATTTAAGGGGGGTCTCCCCATGTAGGAGAGTGACCCCCAGAAAAAAAAATTCATTGAAGGTAGCCGATATGGGTATCAAATGAAAGGTCTTGATGAGCGCTTTTCAAAACAGGTCTTAGTTTGGCAAAATTTGCTTCAGGGGGCGCACAGGGAGGGGAAATACACGAAAAATTTGTGTCCCCCCCCCCTCGCGATTGGACAACTGTGATCCGAAAAATCTGAAAAAAATCAGGAATGTAGGCCTTGGTGACTACAACAACAACAAATACGTTAAAAGTCGCAATTCGATCAACTTTGTTAGTAATAGTATGATTTATCGATTTTATGTTTTCGTGAATAAAATCTTAACGGTACCCTTAAATTCAATGAAATTTAGTATCTATTTATAAGATTAATTTATCCTGAAAGTTTCATAAAGATTGAATTACATTTAGTGAAGTTATAGCGGTTTGAATTTTCCTGTATTACTATGGAACAATATACGCTGCATTTATTACTATGGCAACATATGGCTATGGAACAACATGCGCTTTTTACCGACTCAGACTCTACAGTCTTGCTAGGATTTGCATGAAAATTTCAGGAATGATAGGTGTCATGTATATCTTTGAGAATCGGTTCAGCTAGTGGTATCAGTAATCGTAAAACAAAATAGTGGCTGTTTTTAATGCGAAGATTGAATAATTTTGAGTTATTTTTTCCCAACTTCAGCGTTTAAGGTGCATCTTTGAACACTTGATTCAATTTAATGAAAGAATGAAGATGAGTACCTACAATTAATGCTCATAAGCGAAACAAGTCAAGGAGGTGGGAGAGAGCTCCTAGCAAAAGGGTTTGGTAACCATTCTAGGGTTCGAAAAAATTGGCCATTCATCGATGATAACAGTACAGGAGAGTGGCCCCTGAAAAAAAATTCATCGAACGTAGCCGATATGAGTATGAAATAAAAGTTTTCATGGGAGCTTTTCAAAACAGTTGTTAAACTGTCAGTTTTTGCTTCAGTGGGAGCACAGGGGGGAAATCCATGAAAAATGTGTTTCCTCCGTCGCGGATGGACATCTGAAATAATTATCAAGGGAGATATTTATGAGTATAACAATACCAAAAACATCAGAAGTCGAAATTCGTTCATCTTTGTTAATAATAGTATGATATTCGTATTTCATATTTTCTCCAATAAAATCGTCTTTGACATGTTTCTTGATTTAATTCGATCTGGTGACTGCATTTTGTAAATTGAATACAAAACCCTCCTGACATGAGCGTAGGTCTGTTTACCCAACTTGTTTTATGTGTATCAGTTTTTCTCTTGAGCCCTGTCTATTTAGTCTATAAGATCCCCTTTCTACAGCAATTGGATTTCATTTTTCGAGTCTTTTCATGCGTTCATAGGGTTTGCGGTCCGTCATTACTTTTCAAGTTAATAATGCTTGAGACGCTTACCGCCTACTATGATGTTCCGTTGCATTGAAATTATGCTGTTGCACTTATTCAAAATGCTCTTTGATCAGCCATTTGAATCATTTTGTAAAGCACAAACCAAAATGTTGACTTTAGCTAATGTTTTAACATTGACAGTTTATTAAAGACGTTTAAAAGTGCGTTTATATGAAGATACAAAATTGCTATCTCCCTATTGGAAAACCCTATTTATGAAATTACTTTAAATTTATTTTGCATTATTTCCAGGCTTTTTTGCAATAAATGAAATATATGGTAAGATTTTTGTGATACCTTTCTAATATGCGCTATATTTGGGATCATTTGCTTACACTGCATTGAAATCAATATCGGCTTAGAAGGAATATATCTTACAAAATTGAAGCTTCGTTAACAATCGTCCATATTCCACATATCATGTGAATGTGACAATGCATTTGATAATTTTTTTCTTAAAGATGATTTGCAACTCCCATCAGCTGAATCACTTCTCATTATCTTAGATCCCATATCGCTCACTTGCATACAAATGTCTAACTTACTATGATCAGCAACCACAGTATGTAATTTCGCGGTGCCAATTATCTTAGTCGTAATCACGGTTTCGTCGTGTTCGGTAAGTAGGAGAGTTGCGCGATATAAGTAAGAGTATTTAGTGCAAAAGTTTTGTTGTGAATATGGCGAAACCAATTTTGTACGGATCGGAAATGAGTCCGGCAGTTCGAACTGTCTTCCTCACTGCAGCCGGTATTGGATTGGATTACGAATTCAAACCGATCAATATTCAAGCCGGAGAAAATAAGACTGAAGAGTTTCTGAAGAAAAATCCTCAACACACTATTCCTACGTTGGAAGATAATGGGAAAATCCTTTGGGATAGTCATGCAATCGCTACTTATTTAGTTTCCAAGTATGCTAAGGATGATTCGTTGTATCCACAAGATTTATACCTGAAGGCAGTGGTCGATCAGAGGCTTCATTTCGAAAGTAGCGTTCTGTCTGCGAAAATACGTGCATTATCTGTAAGTTCGCTCAGAGTTTATTGATTCGAAGCTAATACGCTTTGGTACCGTTTGCACGATTGTTCATGTGGTTGACGCATAAGATAAGATTCCATGATTTTTAATTTATTTGTTTTGTTGATATATGGAGTGTACTGCAGTAAGACGTTTTATTGAATAGAATTTCATAATGAAAGTTGACATTTTCGAGGAAATTTGCTCATTGTTCTCCTGATACAAGCCGCTGTTTGGCTGGTTTCAACCGTGGAATGGTTACATTAACTTAACAACCGTTGCTGATGACTTGGGGTTATAGGCCACCCCATTAGAAAATTATTAATAAATCCCGATTAGGATAACATTAATAAATTTGCAACTTTTTGTATACTATAGAAGCAAAACAAAAAAATTATCATTAATATTTTGCACAGTTTTCATAGACATAAATTTGATGATCCGAACATGCGGCCTGAGAATATATTTGGTGCATCTTGTTTTGGACTTTCTGTCTAATGATCTGGGACGCATTAAACACCTAATTTTAGAAATTTTTCTCAAGAGATCTATATATATATATATATATATATATATATATATATATATATATATATATATATATATATATATATATATATATATATATATATTGTCGCGTGTTATTGGTTCGCGGCCTATAATTTTAACGTTCCGGGAAAGTGAAAACGCAATGTCGTTTAATTTAAGTTAAAAGAGTTTATTCAATTAAATAAAATGCACAATAATCAGTTAACACTTTCACTAATTTCAATTGTCACTATTAAAAAATCTAACACTTGTCCACAAATTTATTATCGCAATTGTCTTCTAAATTACTTCACTATTACGAAACACACTATCGCGGTCGAATGAATCAATCCCCCCATTCATTCAGCTCGCCTTTATATGGGGTCTCTACCTATTCACCCATTTCTCGTACATTGGCGAATGTTCTACCGAGAGGTACCTGGTAGATTCGAGCAAATTAATGAATGGAGTGACGTCACTTGCAGATGTTGATCATGCTTGTTGGGTTCTCGTGGGTTCGAGTAAATTCATTTGTTGACGTTCTTAATGATTATGAAAACGATTGCGACAGTAGCTCGCAGAATTATTTGTACATGTAATTATTTGTACATGTAACACTCCCCCACCTCAGTTCTTTTCGCCCCGAAAAGATGTGTCGCTATTTGTAGTAAATTCTCCCTGGGTGTAATATGGGGCAAGACGGTCCAGATGCACGACTTTCATTTTAGCTCTCGGCCTACGATGTTCCTGTATTCGGTATACGACGTCGTTGATTCGCTTTGTAACTCGGTATGGTCCCTCCCAATTATGTTGCAACTTTGGAGACCTACCCTTTCACCGTTGCGGGTTATAAAGCCACACCAAGTCATCTTGCTGGAAGCCAGTAGAGTTGGCCTTTAGATCATACCTGGTCTTCATGCGGTCAGTAGCCGATTCGAGGTGTTTTCGCACTGTCCGATGTATCTGGTTCAACCGTTGTCTCAGATCACTTGCGTACTCCGAGACCGTTTGGGGTTTCTCAGGGGGTGTTCCGAACTTTATATCGGCTGGCAAACGAAAAATCTTTCCAAAAATGACTTTGGCTGGGGCTTGGCCCGTCGACGCATGTTCAGCGGCTCTATACGCCATTAAAAATAGTGGGATATGTCGGTCCCAGTCCCTTTGGTTCTCGTCAACCATTTTGGCAAGGTGTTTATTGAGCGTGCCGTTGAAACGTTCGACCATTCCATCGGATTGGGGATGCAGTGGTGTTGTCCTTGTTTTCCGTATTCCCAGCCGCTCGCACATTTCGCTAAAAACTAGTGACTCAAAGTTTCGGCCTTGATCCGAATGTAGTTCACAAGGCACGCCGTACCTGCTGACCCAATTTAACACTAGCTGTTCGGCTACAGTAGTTGCTTCCTGGTTGGGAATGGGGTAGACCTCGGGCCACTTGCTGAAATAATCAGCTACAACCAGCGTGTATCGATTTCCCCATTCAGATTCAGGAAAGGGTCCAGCGATGTCAACAGCAATCCTTTCAAACGGTACCCCCACGTTTTAGGTTTGCATTTGTCCTCTCAGTCGTCGTTTTGGACCTTTGACGGAAGCGCAAATTGTGCATCTGCGACACCAGTCCTCTACGTCTTCTCGAGCGTGGAGCCAGTAGAATCTTTCCCGCAATTTCGCTAAGGTTTTGTTAACGCCAAGATGGCCTCCCGAGGATCTTTCATGCATTTCCTTAATCACATCGTGGATTCGGCCTTTGGGTAGTATAGTTTGCATCCTATAGGAGCTACCATCCGCCGTTTCCCATTTCCGCTTGAGTACGCCACCCTCCACTTGAAGGGAGTTCCATTGTGCCCAATAGCTTTTCAGGGTTGCGCCATGCATTGAAACGTCTTTCCACTCAGGTCGCCCAGTCGTCTCCTTCCATACGAGCAATGGTCCGATGTCTTCATCGGCTAGCTGGGCATTTCGAATCTCCTCCGCTGACCAACCTTCATCGAATCCAGCCGTTATCACTCGCAGATCAACGGTTGGCTCTTTTTCCTCAATCCGCCGGCAATGCTTGCAGTTGGCTGGACATGGATGACGAGATAGGGCGACAGCATTTCCATGAACTCTGCCCTTGTGAAGCAGTTGGGGCCTCACTAGGTCTGGTCGGATCGTCGATCGGGTTGCACTGGTGTCGTTTGTTAGGGTGCAATGTTCTTCATCAACTTAACCAGGAAGTCATCTGTCTGCTTCTCCACGATGTTGCCTTGGCACGGTGATGGGGGTACTGGGCATGTCGATCCTCCTAGCTAACGTTTGCCCCACGAAGTTGGCCCTTGCAGTTTGATGCGCCTCCATTCTAGGCTCCTGACACAGTCTGGATCTCCACCATCTTGGACAATAGCTCCGTTTTCTTTGCTTCTTGCAGTCTCTTTGCAAGTGCCCCTTCTCTCCAAAACCCCAGCATCTAGGCGCACTATTCACCTGCGGCTCTCGCTCATTTTTCACGCGCTTACACATGCACTCGTCTGCAACTACTTCACGGACCCGGGCAGTGGTACGAGTCGCAATTTTCGCTGCCTCAAAGCTCAGACTATAAACCAATGCGTCCTTAACCGTTTGCTTTTGGGCTAAACGCACGGCTTGTTGCAATTCCTGGTCCTTTAACGCACTGATGAATGCTTCTGTTGCTGCGTCATCTCGATGTTCTGGGTCGTAAGCTGGATAAGCCAAAAGTGCCAGGCGCTCAATGTCTTGGGCTGGCTGCTGTAAGGTTTCGCCAGACTTTTGCATCCGATGCCGTAGCTGTGCCCGGTAAATCTGCTTCAGATGATCGCCTCCATAACGCATGTCCAGCGCATTCATTATAGCAGCCGGGTTTGAATGTAGCTCAACGGGGATAGTCTGCAAAAGCTCGGCAGCTGGGCCTCTTAGAGCAAGAATTAATGCAGTTGCTCGTTGCTGCTCATTCCAGTGATTTATCCTAGCGGCTGCTTCAAACTGGATTTTGTAAACACTCCGGACCGTTTGCCCGTCGAATATTGGTGCTTTCACATTTCTGGACGAGCCTTGCACTGCAGTTGTAAGCGGGGCTGGTGAGGCGGTTACTACTGCCTTTGCTGCTTCCAATTCCTTTTTCATGTTTTCCATCTCATTGTTGATTCTCTCCTCGACCTGGCTGACCTTTTCCTCGACCTGGTAAACCTTTTCCTCGACCTGGTCAACCTTTTCCTCGACGCCTTTAATTTGTTTGTTGAGACTACCGAGCTCCGCTTTTATTTCGGTTGACTGTTTCCCCAGCTTCTGTGTGATGTCTGCCTTGATGTCTGCTTTGATTTCGATTGCTTGTTGGTCCAGCTTCGCTGATTGTTCATTTAGCTGCGCTGATTGTTCATCCAGCTTCGCAGTCAGACTGGATGACTGTTCATTTAGCTTCGCTGATTGTTCATCTAGCTTCGCAGTCAGACTCGATGACATCAGCATTAACATTTGCATTAGCGCATTTCCTGGCTCCTTTGATTTTGGTGTTTCTACTTCTCCACCTTCTGCGCCTTTTTCCGCATCTGAGAACTCACCCGAATCCAGATTCACGCCTTCTGACTCGATCACGTCACGCAAGCGTGCAATCAGTGTGGCCTTTGTACCTTGCGTAGCCAGGTTTCGCTGTTCCGACTCTTCCTTAAGCTCCGACATGGTCAATTCATTAATTTTTAAGTTCAAGCTTCGTGGCATTTTTAATGTTTCTTTAAATTTTACTATTGTGCACTATAAAAATGTTCAAATTTTCACTTTCAAAATTTTTCTATCCCACTTCTGACACCATTGTCGCGTGTTATTGGTTCGCCGCCTTTAATTTTAACGTTCCGGGAAAGTGAAAACGCAATGTCTTTTAATTTAAGTTAAAAGAGTTTATTTAATTAAATAAAATGCACAGTAATCAGTTAACACTTTCACTAATTTTAATTGTCACTATTAAAAAATCCAACACTTGTCCACAAATTTACTATCGCAATTGTCTTCTAAATTACTTCACTATTACGAAACACACTATCGCGGTTGAATGAATCAATCCCCCCATTCATTCAGCTCGCCTTTATATAGGGTCTCTACCTATTCACCCATTTCTCGTACATTGGCGAATGTTCTACCGAGAGGTACCTGGTAGATTCGAGCAAATTAATGAATGGAGTGACGTCACTTGCAGATGTTGATCATGCTTGTTGGGTTCTCGTGGGTTCGAGTAAATTCATTTGTTGACGTTCTTAATGATTATGAAAACGATTGCGACAGTAGCTCGCAGAACTATTTGTACATGTAATTATTTGGACATGTAACAATATATATATATATATATATATATATATATATATATATATATATATATATATATATATATATATATATATACATATATATAAATATATATATATATATATATATATATAAATATATATATATATATATATATATATATATATATATATATATATATGTATATACATCTATATTTATATGTATATATGATGGGATTGGGCGAAAATAACAATAAATTAAATTAGTATACTGAGATTTATTTATAATCTAGTTTGCACAGAAAAACAGTTGACACAAGAGTGAGTATTATTCGACCGAACAGAATGACATAATCAAGGCATTGACAGTAGCTCCAACTAGTGAGCTATTTAGATAACTATGACAATTTACATTGGTTGGTTTATACTAGTTCTAACACCTGCCCTTAAACTAAACAATCTGTAATCCAAGATTTATTACACAATTAAAATCTTTATCTTTACTTAAACATTTAGTTAGGACATCTGCTGGCATATTTCAGCAGATAAGTATTTTAACATTCTAATTTTATTTTCTACAATTTGTCGTACAAAATGATGTTTAATATCAATGTGTTTACTACGGCTATGATTAACATGACCTATACAAATGACTGTCATTGAACAAAGTTACTGATAAATGCTTACCTAAACATTCATAAAGAAAGCTGCTCAGAAAATGAGCCTCCTTTGCTCCTTCATAGAATGCCATATATTCACCTTCGGTGCTCGATAGGGCCACAGTTCTTTGTTTTCGGCTTTCCCATGACACTGCTGAATTTCCAAATGTTAATACATAACCAGTGTATGAGCGATGGTCTAGCTGATTAGAAGCCCAATCCGCATCTACATATCCTGAAACACTCAATGAAGATTTTTCATATACTATGTTACAATTAATAGTCCCTTTTAAATATCGCATTACACGTTTGGCTGCTTTCCAGGGTGTGTCAGAATGACAATCATTAAATTGGCTGAGCACGCTTGCAGCATGCATAATATCTGGTCTAGTACAAACGGCTATGTACACAATACATTCCACTAGACTTCTATACTTGGAATCCATATCAGTTTGGTCTCCTTTCAAAAGCTTTATGCCACATTCCAGAGGTGTACTTACAGGCTTCCAATCAGTCATATTAAATTGATCTAATACCTTCTGTATATAGTTTTTCTGATCCAATTTGATTTTGTCTTTGATTTAATCTCATTCCTAATACATGTGTAGCTCGGCCAAGATCTTTTATTTCAAACCTTTTCATCAGTTTCTCCTTGAGCGCTTTCTTTTCTGGTCTATCTTGACTTATAATTAAAATGTCATCGACATACAAAGCTAATATAATTATATTTCCTGAGTTGTCTGATTTTATGTAAACACAAGGCTCACTGAGTGTTTTTCTAAACTGAAGATCTGTCAAGGCATTATCTATCTTGCCATACCATGCCTTTGAGGCTTGCCCATATATAGCTTTATGGAGTTTAAATACATGGTTTTCTTTACCATTTATCTTGTATCCATTTGGCTGCTCCAAGTAAACAGTCCCTTGCAAATCACCGTTTAAGAATGTTGTCATTACATCCATGGGATCAATGTGTAAGTTTAGATTTATTGCCAGGGCAATGAAAGTAGGTTTCCTTGTAGTCAATCCCGTATTCCTGGGTATAACCTTTTGCTACAAGGCGTGCTTTATACTGAAGTAACTGACCTTCTGGTCCTAGCTTCTTCTTGAAAACCCACTTACAGCGCACAGCCTTCTTTCCTTCGGGCAGTAATGTCAAAATCCAAGCCTCATTTTTCTCAAATGATTTATATTAATCTTCAAAAGCTTCCCTCTAGTGTTCCTTTTCAGGTCCTGATAATGCTTCCTCAATTATTTGTGGTTCTCCATCAAGAGTTGTTTCTGTCATTGCTATTACATCATTCACACTCTCATCAATGTCTTCATAATAACTAGAATACTGATCTTGAGTCATGTCCGGATTCCATGTGACATCATTGGGGTCATCCACAGAGCTGGAGTCAGAAACAGTTGTATTAGTTGGGATCGAGTCAGATAACTCAACATTGTTATCATCATTTGTTCTCACAACGTTTTCTATTCCAGCATTAAAATTTATTTGATAATCACTAGTAGTGTTATTCTGATTTATTTTAAGTCTTTATACATCATTCCTTCCAAGAAGCACACATCTCTAGATTTAATGCATTTGGAAAGATTTTGAGGATTAATGAGTCTGTACCCTTTTCACTTATTACAATATCCTACAAAAATGTATTGTTTACTCTTTGCATCTAGTTTCTTACGCCGGGATCGTCAGGGATCATTGCATAAGCAACACAGCCAAATATTCTCAAAATTGATAGATCAACTTTACAGCCAGACTATTTTTCTTCTGGTGTGGTTCCTCTTACCGCTTTACTTGGTGATTTATCCTTGATGAAGATTGTTGTATTCAAAGCCTCAGCCCAGAATCTTTGGTCCATACCTGCATCTTGTAGCAAACATCGTACGGCCTCCATAATCGTGCGATTTGCCCTTTCCGCAACTCCGTTCTGTTGTGGAGAGTAGGGTACAGTCGTCTGGTGCACGATGCTATGCTCTTGAAGGAATGTCTGGAAATGTTTATTCACATATTCACGACCATTATCTGTTCTTATCATCCTTATTGTCAAATTAGTTTGTTTTCCTACAAAACTTTTAAAGATCTTGAATACAGACAGAACTTCATCTTTACTTTTAATAAAATAACCAAATGTCATCCTAGTATAGTCATCTATAAATGTTAATCGATACTTGGCACCACTAAATGAGGAAACTGACATAGGCCCACATAAATCAGAATGTGTGAGACCTAATTTCATCGTGGCTCGACTATAAGATTGTTTTCGGAATGGTATTCAGCTCTGCTTCCCTTCAATACATGCCGCACAGGGATTATTTTTAACTATAAGTGTAATTCATTCCACTTGCCATGCCTTGTTTAGGTGTCTGAGTCTCCGATGCCAAATCTCCTGTGATTGATTCTCTTCATACAAATTCACAGCTTCTGCGCGTTTCCTATCCAATGACTGGACCTATGGCTCCACCAAAGCCACTGTTTGACATGTCGCAGCCAGCTCGTGACCATTTCTTGATTGTTGACTCACTGTGTCCAGTTCATAGACACCATTCACCTTTGTAGCACTTGCAACTGGCATTTTTCCGCAATAAACATTACACTTTTCAATGTCAAAATGAACTTCAAGTCCCTTAGAAGCCATTTTGCCTACGGAAATAAGGTTTGTTGATAGTCCTGGCATAAAAATAACATCATTTAATTTTGTAACTTGAGATTGTCCTTTCAACAATAATTCCACTCCACCATGACCTTCACTATGCATTTTCTGATTATTAGCAACTATAACTAACCGCGGAGTGTCCACAGCATAATTTTTCAATAGTGTTTGTCATGTAACAAGTAGCGCCGGAGTCGACATACCAGGCATTTGAGTCAATGTTCACAGCTAGTGTTGTCAATAATGTTCCGTTCCACGCTGTCTCACACTTTTCACTTTCAACCCGTTTATTAATATTTTTATTGTTCGTTTTAGTTGGACAGTTTTTAGCAAAGTGATTTGGTTTTTTTGCAAACGAAGCGCTTTTGATGTTTGTTGACACTTTTTGTGGAAGACTTGTTTGTAAACATCGCACCATTACTCTTGACGAAGTCTCTACGTAAATTTTCTTGTAGTAATTTATTTTTCACTGCTTCACTACACAATTTAATGTTCGAAAATAAGCGGTTCATAGTCTGGGGGTAAACCGCTTAGCATTCACACAGACAGAAAATCATCTTCTAATGGGGCGTTTATGTCTTGTTATTGTTGATCCAAGCCCGCTTCGATGTCACTAAATTGTTCCAATTTTAATCCAAATAACGTGCGTAAGAGTCCAAGACGACAACACAGTCCCCTGTCTTCATAGGCTGCCCTTAGGTTGTTCCATGCCTCGTAATTAGTGGCAGAATTTCTAACGCGGGAAAAACACGAGGATTGAACCATCAAACATATCTTTGCGAGTGTCCGTAGTTGTTCGCGGTTGTCATTGACCTTGGGAACACCCGGTGCCGATTCTTCGATGCAATCCCGCAAATTTTCATGGACTAAATACATCCGCATCATAAACTTCCAGTTTCCATAGTTAGATATTCCACTAAGCTTTTCGAAATTGACTGTGATTCCGGAACTCGTTGCTGTTGAAGATAATGGCGCCGGCACTGGCACCTCGTTCCCACGCGACATCGCGTCTTCCTTGAATGTTGCGATTTTTAGAAAATAAACTTTTACGCACACTTATTTATCGCGTATCCTGGGCCCATAACCTGATGGGATTGGGCGAAAATAGCAATAGATTAAATTGGTGTACTGAGATTTATTTATAATCTCGTTAGCTCAGTAAAACAGTTGACACAAGAGCGAGTATTATGCGACCGAACAGAATGACATAATCAAGGCATTGACAGTAGCTCCAACTAGTGAGCTATTTAGATAACTGTGACAATTTACATTGTTTGGTTTGTACTTGTTCTAACAATATATATATATATATATATATATATATATATATATATATATATATATATATATATATATATATATATATATATATATATATATATATATATATTGGGATTAATTATCTTAACACTACAAATATAATATATCTTCTTTGTATGGAGATTTGTTCGTTCATTGATAGAATGTAAATTGGAATGAGAAAACTTCTTTTTATGAATTGAATTGAATCGTTGAACGAAAGTTAAATCCGTTTTTAATGACTGACTTTAAAAACAACCGTTGTCTACGGTAGCGTGAAAAAATCTCACCAAAATTAACTAAAAGTGCAAAAAGTTTTTTAACTTACGTTACTCTTTTATCGGCCTTGTATAATGTGTAAATATTTAAGTTGTTTCGAAAATTCAAAATCAATTGACTAAAAATTGAATAAAAGAAAAAGGAATTAAAAAAGAATGAAAAAAAGGCATCATAAAGGAATCGCCACACCCTCCACCAGCAAGATGTGAGGCTGCGTTGAAAGTGGTTAATTATGTAAATCGAAACTAATGTTTCTTTTTGTTTTTTAGGTAAATTTCTCGAGAGAAATTTACCTATTGCGGAGAGCATCATATATATATATATATATATATATATATATATATATATATATATATATATATATATATATATATATATATATATATATATATATATATATATGGGATATAACGAAATTTGTGACCACGCTAGAGGTTGCAATTTTGCTTCGATTTTCACCAAATTTTGAGAAAAGGTGTATTGGGTAATTGTCTCGGTTAAGTTCGTGAACCAGCTATATCGGCTGGGCAAAAACAAAATGGCGGCCATTTTAGACGAAAAATCGCGATTTCTGTTCTGACCAAAGTGTTGCTCCGATTTGGATGAAATTTGGTACAAAGGTTCATTGAAGTATATGATGAATCTCACAATAAAAAATCCAAAGTCGGTACGGCAGAAACAAAATGGCGGCCGCTAAAAGGTTGAAAAACGTGCAAAATTTTGTTGTTGTAATAGTGGTCAAAGCTTTCAACAGATTTTCATGAAATGCGGTAGTTTGATAGAAATTATAAGTATCTAAAGAATTACGTAAAAAAACTGGAGGTCAGGTTGCAAAAAACAAAATGGCGGCCATAATAATAATATTTTTAGCAGCCGATTTCAATAAAAATCGAAATGACGGCCCTCACAGTTCAGAAAAAATTGAAATGTATATATTAATGGCAATGCAAGTGCTGATTATACTTTTATGGAAATCTTTTGAAATTAACTATTCGAGCTATCTAAGCCTTTGTGTGGTTACCACTGTGAACTGTGTGAACAGCAGATGTGAGAAGGGCGAAACCGGTATTTATATGTTTACAACAATATGTAATCCATACGCATGGAACTCAATTTAATTAGCAAAATATTTGCGCCCCGATAAAAGGTTTCTAAAAACGAACGTGGCCAGATTTTTTTTAAGTTAATAAATACCCATGTGGTACTACCAAAATTGCAGAAAGAAGTTTAGTAGTAGGTAAGCCAAATTCTTTTTCGAAACTTTACGCTACATACGAGAAATTCACCTTTCCGGCTGGTGCTGCCAACGGGGATTTTTTTATTAGTATCCAGTGTTATAAACGATGTGTTTAAAGTGTTTGTATCGGTGAGGAAGTATGCTGCTTTAAGTCAATCCACTGAAATTGATAAATCTTTAGTTTTTATCTTAACAGTAAAAATTTTAGCGTTTTGATGAACAACAGGATATGGACCATCATAGGGTTCTGTTAACGAGGGCTGAATAGCTGGTTTTCGGATAAAAGGATGCGAGCAAGAATTTAAATCTTTGAAGACAAAAGGTTTGTGTTTGTTGTGTGAAGTAACCTGCACAAGTTTTATGTTTTGAATAAAATGCTGTAGTTGGTCTAAAAGAGTTTCGTTGGATTATGAAGGAGTGAATTTAGTTCAGCATCGTTTTGGTGAGCATGAGCGATTTCCTTAATGTCCAAGGTTGAAGATAACTCAATCGATTCTACTCTTGAAAGAATATTGGCGACTACATTGCTGTTGCAAGATATATATTGTATATCAGTTGGAAATTTAGAAATATAATTCAACTGCTGATTTTGAATTGGAGAAGTCTTATCCGGATTTTGTTGAAATGCGTAAATGAGAGGCTTGTGGTCAGTAAAGATTGTGAGCTGACGACCTTCTATCAAGTGTCTGAAATGCTTAATAGAATAGTATATTGCAAGAAGCTCTCTATCATAAGCGCTGTATCTCATTTGTTAAGGTTAAAGTTTAACTGAATAGAACCCCAGTGGTTGCCATTGATCATTGATTTTTTGCTGGACAACTCCGCCTATGGTGAATTTTAAAGCATCCACCATTAATGAAAGTCGAGAGTTTGAGGAAGGAAAATAAAGTGAAGTTTCTTGGGATAGCTGATGTTTTGATTTTTCAAAAGCTTCTTCTGCGAGAGGGTCCCAATCAATTTTGCGATTGCCATCTTTTTTCTTTCCCACTTAAAAATTTTGTTCAAATGGCGATGGATATCTGCAGCATTTGGGATGAAGCGTTGATGAAAGTTAATCATCCCGGGAAATCGTCTCAATTGTTTAACAGTTTCAGGCTTGGGAAAATTTTTTATATTAGAAACTCATTTAGGACAAGGTTTTTAGCCCAGAGAGTTGACGAAAAGACCAAAAAATTTTACCCCTGCCTTCATGAACTTGCACTTCTCTAAGTTTATCGTTAAGCCGAACTCCCTAAGTCGTTCAAAAAGAGTTTTAAATGGACCAGATGTTCATTTTCGTCTTCAGATGCTACAAGAATGTCGTTAAGGTAAACGAAACGGAAAGAGAAATCTCTAAAAACGTTGTGAATAAATCTTTGAAATGTCTGAGCAGAGTTACATAATCTGAAGGTCATTCAAGGAAATTCAAATAGGTGCAAATCGTGGTTTTATCTATATCCGATTCTTCGACAGGAATTTAATGATGTGCCTTGACTGGATCTAGAGTAGAAAAGATTTGAGCTCTGAAAAGATAATTTGCAACATTATGAATGTGAGGCAGTGGATAATTATCAGGAACGGTGATGCTATTTAGTCGTTTGTAATCACCAGATGGTCTCCATTCACCATTTTTCTTTTTAACGAGGTGCAACGGTGAAGACCACGGGCTTTTTGACGGACGGCAGATGCCAGCTGCTAGCATTTTGTTGAAATCTTTTATTACATCGGATAACCGCTCGCCACTTAATCTTCTCACTTTTGAAGAAATCAGATGACCGGACGTTATAATTTTATGAATGACCAAATGTTTAATTGGCTTAAGAGTTCCATCATCAACGATAATATTGCTAAACTGTTTTAATAACTCATCCAATTTGAGATGCTGGATGCATTTAATAAAATTAATAGAGATTCAAAAAGTTGTTGAGAAATTTTGGATTTAGAGGTAATGTTCGTTAATGGATTAAGTAGTGATCTTTCTTTAATGGGTACAATAAGACCAAATTTTTTCTGGAAATCTGCACCGATGATACGTTTTCTAACTTCTGCAACGATAAAATTCCCAGGGAAATTTCGTCCAAGACCGAAACTTACTGTGATTTTTTTTGCATTTGCATCCGTAAGATAGAAATTGTTCTCATGAGTTTAGTTTTATTATTATTACTTCCAACTGTCTCGGTCTCTTGACCGCGTCATCCAATTCCGAAATCCGAGCAGCGATAAACTGTCTTCCTCGACCGAGTCAGACTAGCGCTTCCTCGGTTTCCCCACTGGCCGCCGGCCTTCAGTTCTCCCTACGAATACCTTTTTGGATATCTGTTGTTCGTCCATACGATTCATGTGTCCAGCCCATTGCAGCTTTTGCAGTCTTACAATTCTTGAGACCTCCAGTTCGTCAAAAATTTCATACAGCTCATAGTTGTATCGAATTTGCCATTGGTCTCAGCCTAGCTTCGCTCCGATTATTCGCCTCAGGACCCGTCGCTCAAAGGCGTTCAATATATTTGCGGATGCTTGGGTTAGGGTCCATGTTCCACACTCATAGCATAACACAGGTCTTATCACAGATTTGTATACTTGGAGCTTTGTTTTTCTGTGTATGCAGCTGGTTTTCAAGATCGTCAATACTGAATAAAATATTTTATTTTCGAGCTGTCTACTTCGGCCTATTTCATCTCTTTCATTGCCCGTTTTCGTTATTTTGGCGCCTAAATAGACAAATTCGCTAACGTTTTTGATACAGCATTCGCCAAGTGTGATATTTTATGTATTTGGGGTATTTTTCCTCGACTGCGTCATGAGCTTTGTTTTATTTTTGTTGATTTGTAGCCCTACTAGATTTGCTTCGCTGTTGAGTTTCATGAAGAGTTCTTTGGCAGTTGTTAGTGACCTTGAAAGAATGTTGACGTCGTCCGCATAGGCCACTACCTGGCTCGACATGTATAGTAATGTACCTCGGGTATCGACAGGTAGCTTCCGTATGACGTACTCCAGAGCCAAATTGAATAGTAATGGGGCCAGCCCATGTCCCTGCTTTAGTCCAATATTTGTGTCAAAGGCATCGGTGAGTTGGTAATTGATGCGGACTTGGGAGGTCGTCGACGTCATTGTCATTTTGGTAAGACGGACGAATTTGGCTGGGATACCAAAACCAAGCATTATTTCGTATACTTGCTTGAAGTCAACGAAGATTTGGTGTATGTCTATGTTGAGCTCCCAGCGTTTTTCAAGTACCTTCTTGACCGTGAATAATTGGTCTGTTGTTGATCTACCTGCCCTAAAACCACCTTGATACTCCCCAATAATACTGTTGGCGTATGATCCGATTTTATTTTCTAAGATTTTAGAAAATGTTTTGTATGCCGTACAAAGTAGTCATATGCCTCTATAATTTTCGCACTGTAGCTTGTCACCTTTTTTGTGGATAGAGAGCTCCACTCTTTCGGCATATGTATTTATTGCCAAATGTACTGGATGACTTTGTGAATAGCTTGTTGAACACTACTGCCACCATATTTGATGAGCTCCACTGGAATCTCATCAATGCCCGGCGCTTTATTATTTTTTGGGCTTTGATGATGGAAGAAACTTCATCCAGAGTTGGTGGGGCCAATGGAAGCTCTCCGCAGACATCTATAGGCTTCAATGTTCTGGAGCTGTGGGGAGGATTAAGCAGGTGCTTGAGATATATTGCCTATCTTTCCTTAATCTTGATTTCTTCAGCGATGATATTGCCGCTGTCATCACGACAGAGCGTGGTTTTGGGCTGAAAACCACGTTTCAGGCTTTTAACTACTTTGTATACTTGTCTTGTGTGATTGCACACTAAACTTACATCTATACTTCTCAATTGGTCGTCATAGTATTTTCTTTTCTTAGTCCTAATTATCTTATTCGCTACTCTTCTGAGATTTTCATAGTGTTCTCTCTTCGCTCTGGTTTCCCTACCTACGTATTCTTTGTACGCCTGATTCTTTTTATCTAACGCATTCTGGCGCTCATCATCAAACCAATCATTCCTCTTACGCCGGGCTTGATGTCCGATCGTCTGTTCTCCCACGGTTCTGATAGCCGCATTCACTTCCATCCAGAGCTCGTTGCTCGTCTTTAACGATGCGTCTGATAAGATGGGAGCCAGCTGGTTGTCGAGTGTTTCTGTGAAATTTTCGGTCATAGACGCCGTTTGGAGCCTTTCGATGACATACGACATCGATAGCTTGATTTGATCAAGTAATGATCTGAGTTACAATTGGCTCCTCGGTATATACGGACGTCAAGTATGCTCGAGGCCCAACGTTGTTGGATCAGAACATGATCGATCTGGTTTTGTGTGTTGGCATCCGGTGATACCCAGGTCATTTTATGAATGCGTCGATGTGGGAAGCAAGTCGAACGTATGACTAGATTTCAATCAGGTGCTGGCCGTTGTCATTTGTTTCATCGTGGAGGCTATATCCTCCAGTCGTTCCCCGATGAGATAGCTTATTGCCAACTTTAGCGTTAAAATCACCCAGAATAATTTTTGTGTCGTTTGTGGGCAATGAGTCGACCAGTTTTTTCAGGTGATTGGAAAACGATTCCTTCGTTACTTCGTCCTTTTCTTCGGCCGGGACGTGAACGTTAATTAGCTAGATTTTGAGGAATTTTGTTTTTATGCGGATCGCACACAACCGTTAATTGACTGCCTTCAAATCAATAACGTGCGATTTGAAATCCCTATCCACAATGAAGGCCACTCCAAATTCTTGTTTTCCAGTAGACTTCCCACTTTTAAATATTGTGTGCGATCTCATGTCTTGAATGTCGTTTCCAGTCCAATTCGTTTCCTGGAATGCCAGTATTTTTAATTGATATTGACTGGCCTGTTGTAAAAGATCCTTAACAGCGCCAGGGTAATTGAGTGATGTGCCAGCCCAGGATCCAATGCCATAGTCCTTTTTTCGTTTGCGAGGTCGTTGTCGTGAGTCCAATCTATTCCGAAGCCTATCTGCAGGTTTCGAAACAATTAAAGATTTTCCATTGTTACTTGGTAACAAAGAAACCTCTAATCCTGTATCTATGAGAAAAGTCAACCTCGATAAGGGGTCAAAAATATCTAAACGGCTGTTACGGCTGTTTGTATCCGGGGCAGTTGACGAGGATACGCCCATTAGTTTAAAGTTTGATTATGATTGAATGGGGCGTGTGAAAATTTGCAAGGATGTTTGCAGTTGCGTGCCGTTGAACCAAAAGTTTTATGGTGGGAACAGATATTTGTCTCGTGATTTGGAATAGGAGTTCTTGATCTAGAACGGTTCCGGAAAATGTACTTCCAACGAGAGATTTGAAAGGAGTGCTGTGAGCTCCTTCACTAAATCAGTATTCAGCTGATTGATTACACAAGAATTTGGATTGTTTGAATTTGGAGCCGCAGAATTAATTAACTATAGAGAACAGACGAAGGAAAGAGTTGGAATCTTGTGAATATTATCAGCGCAGATTGCCATTCCATCCAGAGAACCTGTATAACAAGCTAGAATGGCCTGCGTATGATGGGGTAAACGTTGAAGCCAAAAAGTTTTAATAATGTTATTACTCAAAGGTCCTTCGTTTTGAGTTTTCATGTCACGTAATAACTGGGTGAGTTCAATCAGAACTTGTTTAATTTTTTCAGATTCCGAAATAGAAAGTCAGTTCATTAGGCAGGGGTGATGAAACCAAGTCACTAACAAGCCGAAAAAGATCCTGGTCAAGAGAGGAAATCGTTGAATTTGGTTTGTTCCAAGGTGATTATTTCTTGGTCAAACTGACTTTGAAGCGGAAGGAAAAAAAGGACACGTTTTCACAGAAACTGCATCAATGGATCTGTTTGGGAATTGTTAATGTTATTATCCCGATTAACTGCTAGTGCGACTAAAATGAAGACGTTGTCTCCAATGTTGGGGACATTAACAGCGTCTCTAAAGATTTCCTCACGTTGATCCGGCATATTTATAAACTCAGAAATATTTTTGAAACGAGTTCAATTTGATTTTTTTTTAAATTTGCTAAATTAGTTCTTAAAATTTTCTAAATAAAACCTAGGGGTTGAAGGATACCTCTACGTAGGTGTATCCCCCCGCCGTAGGATATACCTTTTCCCATTCGCGAACCAAAAGGGAATTTAATAATTATGTACTTTGAAATTATTTAAAGTGAATAAAGAAAATATTTATATAAATATACGATAAGAAATAAAGGAGTAACCTTTACAATAAATATTGACTGTGGGTATATAGGGTGAATAGTCCGGAAACCTCCAATACCACCAATTGAATGGATTGACGAAAATTATGATTGACGATGAAAATTGTGATTGATTCGTAACTTGCTTTAAAATATCGAGTTGAAACTGCAATGCTGTCGATAATTGTTTACACCAGTAAACGATCTACGACACCGTCTGAAGCTTCCTTAATTTGCTTTGTCAGATTCAGGTCTGAGCTCCGAAGGAAGATAGATAATCCATATAACAGTTTCTTTGGCGCCAAAATCTTGAATGTCGGTTCACTCTGGACTAGAGCAATAAAAAAAGATAGGTCCACAGGTAATATTTCGTTTGTTTTTTCAAGCCTGATATTCCCTTGTCTAAAGATGCTATCTTCATGTTGTTTCTCAATTTCATGAACATATCGGATTTCTTTCTGTAAACTATGTTAAAGTTGTAAGCCGTATGATGAATATAAAGGGATGCTCAAAAAGTTATATAATTTTTTGGCTATCTGATAAGCTTCTAATGTAGCATGACTGTTATGATTGTCCACAATTAGTAACATCTGTTTTTTCTGTGGTAGGCTTCGTTAATTGAATAAAATGTTGATCTCATACTAAGAATATTTGCTCATTAGTTCATCCTTCTTTGAATCCATCACGTTCCAGCTGTGGAGAGTGTTTCTGTCGAGGGAAAATAAATATTGGGGGTACATAAATGCCGAATGTACTGAAAGCATAAAGTAAATGTACATTTTCGTTCCTCTCCCGTGAAGTTGCTGCATCAATACGCCCCCGTTCTTTGAAAGCGATTACATTGTCTGACTTGTGAACTGTAGAAAACCCTGTCTCATTCATATTAAATATGTTTTGTGGCTCTAAAATTAATGTGGTCATAACCGTTTCAAGATTATCACAGTGTCGAATGATTTCAACCTAACCAAAGCCCTGAATTCTGCTGAAATTGGGTGCTTCTAGCTTTTTAATAGTGAGCTCAGGATGTCGGTTCATAAACTTGTACAACCAATATATCTCAGTAATTTTGTTTTTCTGTGTTAAATCTTTTTTCGATACCATATTCCACAGCCATATCGCAACATGTGTATTTTGTGGAGTTGATCGCTTGTCAAACCCTAAACATATTTGAAATATCAAGCATATGCTTCACCAGCATCTGTTCCTGTTCACTTGTGAACACAGATTTTCTATCAAGCTGCAGAGAACGATTATAAGTAATATCATTACTGTTTGCTAAGCTGTATCGTTTCTTGAGCGTCCTTTATGGGATTTTGTATTGCTACGCTGCTTTATTAACAGGTATGCCTTCATTTTGAATATTTTTTTGCAGACTCTAGCGTATCCGACGTGCAATTAACTTTTGATGTTGTCCGCTTTCAAGTTCGTTAGTATGGCTCGACTTCGTGCTTCTCAATCACAAGAGCAAAGTGAGGCAGCCCGTGAAACGGCTCGGTTGACAATGCAAAATCGTCGAGCGAACAACAGAGGTCAACAAATAGATAATTTGCGACGCAGAACAAGAGATTTATCAAGTGCTGATTTGAATCGAGCAGCGTTTCCATACGATTGCAGCAATGATTACAGCTTGCATCCTAGCGTTTGCATTGGGGAAAAGGATGTTGTTTGCAAGTATTGTGGTGCATTAAAGTTTTTCGGAGAAACGCCAGGATTATGCTGCGTTAGTGGTAAAGTGAAAGTGCCATTGTTGACCCCGCCACCTGAGCCATTGTATTCATTGCTTTGTGGCGAAACACCAGAATCACGCCACTTTCTTGCAAACACTCAAAAATATAATGGTTGTTTCCAAATGACGTCATTTGGGGCAGATATTATCGAAGAGCGAGGATTTAATCCGACATTTAAGGTATTTATTAATACGCTTTTATAAGCATGTATGTATGTAATGTAATTTTCGAGCATGATTTTCACCAATCTACAGAAATAATATATTTGCTAATTCTGAACTCTACTCTCACACCGGAAAAATTGTATATAACTCAGTTAATACTGACTGGTTTTTATTTTGTAGATACAAGGACAGATTCATCATCGAATTGGATCATTACTACCACTCGAAGATGCACAGCATAAATTTTTACAAATATATTTCGTGGGCAACATGAAAGAACAACTTGATCGACGTGGAGAGATCAATGCAGGAATGAAGCGAGCAATTCTTCAAGACTTGCAGCAACTGCTTCATGAACATCATGCGTTTATCAGGTTGTTTAAGAGTGCTTTAGAGCGCATGCCAAATGATGACTATAAAGCTATCATCAAAGCAGATATACGACCATCTGGAACACATGAACGCACATATAACGCTCCAACAATAGATGAAGTTGCCAATCCTTAAAAGTTTGTGGTTTGAATCGAGGACATCCATGTTTTTCCCATGGTCAATTATATGTGGCATGTTCACTGGTCGGAAAACCATCTGCGTTGTTTGTTTTTGCGCCTGATAAGAAAACCAAAATGTCGTGTATCACAAGGTACTTAAGTGAAGAGCAGCCTATGTACTGAAATGCAGAACCAATAATAAATTATTAATGTACCTATTTCATTTTTTTTTCTAAGAAAAAAATTAACTTACTAAATTCGAAAATCGGCTTATTTATTGCCTTTAAGGCGGAACAGAGTTCGCCGGGTCAGCTAGTAAACATATATGTAAATACAGGTTTCGTCCATCTCATAATTGCTATTTACACATTTCACAGTGGTTACCACACAAAGGTAATAACTTGTCGGCTTAAATAGCTCAAAAAGTTAATTTCAGATTTCCATTCAAGTTTAATCAGCACTTGCGTTGCCATTAATATATACATTTTCAATTCTTTTCTGAACCACTAGGGGCCACCATTTTGCATTTTTATTAAAAACGGCTGCTTAAAATATTAAGCTTAAAATTTTCGACATTTTTATTTGTCATACGATTTGTTTAATTTTTCGAAGGTTAAATTAGCTTGCCTTAAAAACTCATAATTTCAAGTTTCACCGGAATCTGTTGAGAAACTTGGCTGCTGGAGGACTACAGAAATAAATAAAAATTTTAAGTCGCCCCCCTGTACGGAGAGACCCCCTCTTAAACACCTTAAAATATTTTCTTGCTCTGAAAATTTTGAGAGGCACCACTTTTGAGCTACGTAGAATATTTTCTCATTCTGGCATGTGGTTTGCAAGAAAACTTGCTGTGACGCACGAACAAACGGACGGACAGACAGTTGCTATTTTACATTTTTTCCGGGGATTGTAAAAATATTTAACAATATCCGAAATATGGTCTGCTTTATAAACACTTCCAAGTTAAGTCATTTAAAACGTATTCATTATTTCAGTTGCTACTAAAATAGCAAATTGCGCTGGTCTTCTGACTTTTGGGAGCCGCCATTTTGAATGCATACATTTGACTTTGGATCAATTTAAATCTTTGTGTACTAGGACCTCATCAATCAATGAACCGAATCTCGTTCAAATCGGAATTTCACTCTAGACAGGCAAAAGTACTCAAATTTAAGTGAAAATAGCAGCTAAAAATATTAGGTTTTAAATTTTTGCCTATTTTATTTTTCATTCGATTTTAATAATTTTTTGCGTAATACAAGAACTTAGTACAGAAATTCTAAAATTTCATCAAAATCCGTTGGAAAATGTGACCACTAGAGGGCCACAAAAACCTGAAAAAATCGCATATTTAAACCACCGCCATTTTAAAATTTGCACATGCATGATCACCAAAATGTCAAACTTTTTAGACCTGATTAATTTCTATCATAAAACCAAGTTTCGTATACATCAAATCAAAATCGCGACTTTCAGAAGCCTTTGAATTTTTGAGCTTCAGCTGGCCGCCATTTTGTTTTTTGCGACCTGACCTCCAGTTTTTTACACATTTCTTTTGGCATTTATAGTTTTTATCAAACTGCCGAATTTGATTTACATCGGTTGAAAGCTTTTATCACAACTTCAACAAGAATATTTTGTACGTTTTTCGAAATTTGAGCGGCCGCCATTTTGTTTCAGACAAGCCGACTTTGGATTTTTTGTTGTGAGTGTCATCACATACATCAGTAAATCTTTGTACCAAATTTCATCCAAATCGGAGCTATACTTTGGCTAGAACAGAAATCACGATTTTTCGTCTAAAATGGTCGCCATTTTGTTTTCGATTGGCCGATATAGCTGATTCACAAACTAAGCTGAACCATTTACTCAATACACGTTTCCTAAAAATTTAGTGAAAATCGAACAAAATTGCAACTTCTAGCGTGGTCAAATATTTCGTTATATCCCATATATATATATATATATATATATATATATATATATATATATATATATATATATATATATATATATATATATATATATATATATATATATATAAAAGGTACTCTCTGCAATAGGTAAATATCTCTCGAGAAATTTACTTAATAGGGGCCATAGCGGGGTAATGAGGGATACTCACCCTCACATTGCCCGCATAATAACCATCTCAAAGCAATACAATTAAGGTAAACAAAATATTTCTGCGCGGAAATAAGCGTGAACATTTTTATCACGCCGTCTCAATGCGCACGTCACTTACATATACTTAGACCTATCCCCTCTAAGCAGTTTTTGTGACTTAAATTATTCATCGGTTTGTCAGTATACCCAAGATCATCTGATCGGTTGGCACATGCTGCAGCGCTAGCACACCAGCTTTTATTGCTTCGCGCACAAAATGATGCTTAATGTCAATGTGTTTTGTACGCGCATGAAACATATGATCACTTGCCAAACACTGAACTCCATGATTATCCAAATATAATAAAATGTCTGTTCAAACGTCTAAACCAAGCTCACATAGTAAACTGCGCAAGTATTGTAGATCGCTTCTTTTGACGCTTCTGGTAAACTGACATATTCCGCTTCTGTCAATGATAACGCAACAGTCCGTTGTTTTGCGATTTCCATGTAATCGCCGACTGCTTAATAAAAATGTGATCCCGTAAATGAATGGCAATCTTCGGAGTTTCTGCCCCAATCGGCATCTGCGTAGCCGAATAACGAGTCATCTGTTTGAAAATGCTAAATATTTCAGGACTCTTTTCGCTGCCATTCAATGACATTAACGCGCTTTATTCGAAAACTGTGATAATCGCGACACTGTGTTCGCAATACCCAATCGCGTTTTAACCGATAAATATATTAAAGTGCCAAGTAATTCGCGGTAGGGATACTTTTCGCACGAATTATCATCACTCGCGCTGTCAAAGCGCATATTCACTTCCAATGCTTTCCAATTGGATTGCATTTGTCCATGCTATACTGTCTTAATAATCCTTTTATATAACCACTCTGAGAAAGTATAATTCGATCCTTTTGCTGATCAATTTCAAGACCTAAACAAAATTGCGCTAGTCCAAGGTGTCTTATTTCGAACTCTTCTTGTAAACTTGTTTTCAATAAATTCATAGGTATACTCTGTTGATTGTGTAGCCACTAAAGTCATCTACATAAACTAGCACATACAGAGCACTACCACAAAGTTCACCGAAAAATAAACATGGTTCACTCGTTGCTGCCTTTAATCCCAGGCTCCACGACTTTTCACTAAGCCGTTTATTTCACTCACGGTCAGCCTGCTTTAATCCGAATAGCGCTTTCCTTAACTTGCATGCATTACCGCCGTTCTCGAGACTATGTATTTAGCATCTCTCTTGCACGCGTTCCGATACTTGAATTTTTCGATGCAATTCTAACCAGCATTTTATTTAACATTTCCGGTACACGCATGATAATATCTTCTTTTAAAATTCCATTTAAATATGCGGTTACCACACCAAATTGCTAAATTTTCATTTCAAACTGCACAGTAAGCACTAACAATAATCTCAGCTTTTCTAATCGCGCAAGTGGCGCGAAAGTTTGATGATAGTCAACACCGTATTTTTGACTATATTCCTTAGCCACCAAACGCGCTTTGCGTCACTCGGTCTCACCATCGATATCGTGCTTATTTGTCAATAACCAACGACAACCGACGACATTCTTGCAATCGTCCTTCATGATTATTTCCCATGTATCATTTTTAATTAAATTAGAAACTTCAGTCTCCATTGCATCTAACCATCACATGCGTCACTATTTAACGCGTCTTGCACACCGATTTCCGCAATACCCGCGAAAACGTTATCATCATCATTGGCATCACCAGCCTTACTGCGGTTTTCGTCAGTATCTTTCTGGCTAGGAATTGATATATTTCTCGACCTAAATAGTTTTCTTGGTCCCCATCTGCTTCCTGTACGCAGTAAGCGCGGTCTTCCAGGAGCTCTAGACATCTCACCCTCCGCTTGCACTCGTATTTCAGGTATCGCATTTTTGTGCATTTTGCTGAAATCTTCCCGTGATGTAAGTTCAATAATTTCTTGATGATCTTCATCATCTCTCAGCGCGTTTTCTTCTGACGCTATGTGCTCATCTAATACAGAATTTTCACCCGCTATTTCACGTGGTTCTTCAATAAATTTCACATCACGCGCATGTATAACATTTCCCATACTTGGTATCTAGATTCGATATCTTTTGTGATCTCTCGGATAATCTACAAACACGTCTTCTATCGATCTGCGCGCCAATTTATCCTTCGTCGCATTTTCGTCAAGCACAAAAACTTTCGATCCAAATATTTGGAGATAATTAATTTTAATTTATTTCCCGTCCACTTTTCATAAGAAATACCACCTTTCAATGCACACGTGGGACATCTATTGCACAAATGACATGCTGTGGCAACGGCTTGCGACCAAAATGATGCTCTTAGTCCAGACTGCAGTAACAAGCATCTCGCCATTTCTAATAATGTGCGATTCATTCGTTCAGCCACTCCATTCTGCTGTGGAGTACGCACAATAGTCAATCGACGTTCGATTCCTTGACTTGCCAAATAATTGTCAAACACAATATTGCAATATTCGCAACCGTTGTCAGGCTGAAAACGTTTTATTTTCTTATCAGTTTGTTTTTCCACTAACTGTTGATACAATGTAAACGCATCGAATACAGCGCTCTTCCATTTCGTGCTTTCGTCGATGAAAGTCACGAAATATCTCGTCCGCTCGTTTGATTCAGTTCAAAATGGTTCCAGCACGTCCGAGTGTACAATTTCTAAAATTTCTGAACAAAGTTCTCGATCCTTGGGAAATGGTAGCGCAGTCATTATTCTCTTTTAATATATTGCACAGCGCGAAGTACACTCAATGTTTTGCAACTCAACCGCAGGAATTTTTTCGTCATTTACAAGCTTAATTAAGCCCTTACCGTTTAAATGACCCTGTCTCTCATGCCACTTCAACAGTTCGGAGCAATTGGACAGGACGACTGATTCCGCAGAATTGTTATTTTCCCGAACGTAATATATGTAAATCACCGCACTGATCCGCGATTACCGACATATTACCGCACTCATCGCGTATATACGCGTCATTTTTCCGAAAAACTACCTCATGTCTTTTATTGGTAATTTTTGCAACTGATACAAGGCTTTTTCGCTAATCAGGCACGTAAAGCGTATCTTTAAACTCAATAATTTATCGCCATGGTCACTTGACACTGACACATGCACAATGCCTTTTCTTTAACTTCTGCCGTCGCTTGACAGGCGAAATTTAGTTTTCCACCATTCGACGCACACAACGACTTAAACCGCCGTTTATCACCACACAGGTGCGTGGTAATGAGGCACAATTTGCCAAATCCGTATCCGCATTGTAAACATCGTTGTTTAGATTTGGAATCACCGTATGATTCACTGCGTATGAATGATCAACTCTATTTGTTGAGAAATAAATCTCCGGACACCTTCGAACTTTTTCGGGCATACGTTTGGCTTATGTCCAACTGTACCACATTTATAGCACTTTATTCCGCTATATCCCATTGCCACTTTCTCCTTTCCTTTCTTTGCGTGGTTTTGGCACAATGTTGCGCGATTACCGGCAGCCATAGCCATGACAACGCTTCCAGGATTTTGCTTCCTAGCTTCATTCTACTCCATAGTTTTCAAGCTCAGTGTCTCCGCCGCTGGTAGCTCATCCCGAGACTCAATCACGCACCTGAAATCTCATATAAGGAAGGAAGATTATACAACAGCATAATGACCAATAAATCACCGTTGATCTGCACGTTCATATTTTCTTATTTATCCACGACATCAAAGAATTTTCCAAGATTGTCTTTCATGTCATCACCTTCTTCTAAGCGCTGAAGCAAAAGCTGCTTCAAAAGTGTTGCCTTTCGCGCGGGCCCTTTAGATGCATAAATTCACTCTAGCTTGAGCCAAATAACCCTTGAAGTTTCGCATCCATGAATTTGCTTCAATTCTGAAGGACAAATGGACAATATCAAATCCGCGTTAGCTTTACTGTTCTTATTCTTTCATTTTTCCAGTCCGGCTATATCTGATTCACTGGGTTGTTAAGCACTCTCATTAACATATTCCCATAAATCGTTTTTCGTTAACAGCGCCTTTACTTGCATGGTCGAAGTTTCACAATTATCTTTGGATAGCAATTCCAAGCGCAAAGTAGATATTGAATGACTTCCAGCCATTTTAATGAAAACTTTTTACAACCGTTACACAACCGAAAAACGCGCAAACCAAATAAACGCTTAAAAAAACCGCAAAATTAATCAAGACACAAAACACTGGGCACTGGGCCCATAACCTCTTGGATATGTGAGAAAGTTATAATAATTAAGGTATCTGAATTGCTTAGTAAAATGAACCTTATTAAAATAATATAGAAAATGTTACGACGATTTGAGAATATGCAACAGTATATAATTAGTCTACTTAGGACACGACGGTTCTTCTTCTAACAAGATTCTTAATTCGACTGACTAGCGTCAACAAGTATAGAGGTTGCTACGCCGATACAATTTCATTCCCGTTTGCACATCACAACAATATTTATGTCACTAATCACATACACACACAAGTGCGTATTACTACGCGGAAATAAGCGTGAATATTTCCAACACTTTCCGTATCATATCTATATTATGTATTTAATTTGGGCTCCCAGGCATTAAATCTTTTTCAAGCACTTACTTTCCCGAGACATTTACTTCCTTGCATAATTTTTGATTCATGTTGTGAAATAAATTATATTAAAATTATGTTTTCTTTACAGACCGCTTTGAGAGAGAATAACACCGAAGCATTGACAAAAGCCCGTGAATCACTTTTTGAAGCATTTGATTTTCTCGAAAAATTCTTAGACGATGGTACTTATATGGTCGGAAACTCATTGACGGTTGCTGATTTTTCAGTCGTAAGCAGCTTATCAAGTGTTAATTTATTTGCACCTGTAGACGCAAATCGATTTCCAAAATTAGTAGCGTGGCTTAAACGTATGGAGTCATTACCATATTATGCAAAAGCGAATGGAGTAGGATTGAAAAAAGTATCAGAATTTATCGAAAAACTACGTGCGGAAAGAGCAAAAAAGTAACGAAATGTATTTTGTTTTTTATTCCCAATTATTTTTATAAAAAGTGCTGATAAATTATAATAATTAGAAGCAAATAAAGTGTTATAAAACATTCTATAGATTCTTTTTAATTGTAATTTGGGTCAATGGTATGATGCCTTAAATTTGAAAATTTTTGGACATAAGTAATAAAACTGTGCTCAGAGAATAGGAAAAAGAGGTCAACAATTTTTTAACCAGGAGAACACTCTAAACTTCGGTTGTGTAGAAAGTGTGTAAGTTATTTCGGTTGCTTGTTGAATATTTCGAATGTTTTAGATTTTTGAGGGAGACTTTAATTTTGTCTAAAATATAGAAAAATGATTCTTTTTAAAATAAATTTTTCAGGGATGAAGAAACTAGATATCCTGGGATACAGTTGGAGAGAGGAAACAACTTTTTTTTAAATTTTATGGTTACTGTATTGGGACTATACCGTCAACACAAAAAAAAAATAACAATGAGCGGTAGGTTGGATTTCAGCCACCTGCTTCGTTGAAAAAAGAAGCGAAAACGGGATATTATTGGATATTCTAAAATCTATTGAGCCTTTTTTGTCACGAGATGCTGTTGGTTGTCATATATTCCGCAATACTAATCAGATTGAGTCAAACTGACTTGCGTTTGCGAGGTGACATTCCAGTCTACAATTTTCATATGGACTGTTTTGTATTTCGCCATTCGTGTCAAAAGTTGCATTCATTTAAAAATGAGTCAAATTTCTGAAAAAATTCGTTATATTTTACAATATCACTACGATCATGGTGAGAATGTATCGCAGGCTCGTGAAAAAAATTTGTGGTGTTACGGTCAACACACTTTATCACAAGCCACAGCCAAGAGATGGTTCGCTCGCATTCGTTCTGGAAATTTTGATGTCAAAGATGCACCTCACTTAGGTCGACCAATCACTGAAAAAGTCGATGGAATCTTCCAAAAAAGTGAAGAAGACTGACATATAACCAGCGATGACATTGCTAAGGAACTGAATATCCATCACCAAACAGTTTAGAACAAAGAATACACAAAGAAGCTCGACGTTTGGGTACCGTATGAATTAACGCAAAACAAGTTAGGTGTACAGACCTACGCTCATGTAAGAAGGGTTTTGTACCCCACTTCTCAGAAACGCAGTCACCAGCAACGAATAAAGTCAAGAAATAGGTCAACGAGATGTGCAAGTTTAAAAGAAAATCCACTGTTTTTCTATTTTCAACGGTCGCCATTTATTTGCAAACCGACAAAAATCACTCAAATCATGAATTCTCATAAATATATATGTATACACGTGTTATTGTTCTTGTAATTGGAGAAAATTCAAATGACTACAACTTCCGTGTATATCATTCGATTTTCACCAAACTTATGAAATTTAAAGGCCTTTTATAGAATTACTTAAATATCGAGTTTCATTCAGTTTAAGGGTACCTGTACAACCTTATTGGGGAAAATGTGAAATTCGAATATCATACTATTATTAAGAAAATTTAGCATATTTTGACTTCTAAGCTATTTGCTGTTGTTGTACTCATAAGCACCTACCTCCTCATGATTTCAGATTTTTCGGATCACAGGCGTCGCATGGCGAGCGGGGACACACTATTTTCGTGTATTTCTCCCTGTGCACCCCTCAAAGCAAAAAGTGTCAAATTTTCAGGGTCTATTCCCCTATATGGGAGACCCCCTTCAAATACCATAAAATAATTTTTATAGTCGGATTTTGAAGAGAGCACCACTTTACACCTTCGTACAAAATTTGATGTTTCTAGCTTAAGTAGTTTGCGAAAAAAATTGCTATGACACACGGACTAACGGACAGACGGTAGGGTTTTGTAAAATTATTTTGCAAGAACCTATAAATTTGATTGACCAAATTTCCATTTACGAAATGCTAATAAAACGCAACGAAATCGAGCCATGTTTGAAGCAAGTCATTACGGGCGATGAAAAATGAGTAAGATACGAGAATGTTGTTCGAAAAAGATCATGGTCAAAAAAAGGCGAATCGACACAAACGACTTCAAAGCCAGAATTGACACCAAATAAGATTATACTGTGTGTATGGCGGGGTCGCAAGGGAATTGTTTATCATGGGGTACTAGAACCTCGCCAAACACTCAATTCGGCTCTGTAATATCAGCAATTTACCAGATTGCAACAAGAAATTCAAAAAACCGGCCAGGATTGATCAATAGAAAGATCGTTGTCTTCCATCATGACAATGACAGGCTACATACATTTCTGATGACCCGGCAAAAATTGATATAGGTTGGGTGGGAAGTTTCAATGCATCCACCGTATAGTCCAGACCTTGCACCATCAGACTACCATTTGTTTTGGTCTCTGCAAAACATCCTTAATGAAAAGAAATTCACTTAAAAAAGGGACTGTGAAAATCACTTGGCCAAGTTTTTTGCCGATAAACTACAGAAATTCTGCACAGATGGAATAATGGCTTTGCCCAAAAAATGGCAAAAGGTCATAGATAATAATGGACAATATCTACTTAAATGAAATCCTTTTTAAACAAAAGAAATATTCAATCGAAAAACGACAAAAAAGTCAATACTTTTTAGAATGTCCAATATTTTTTTAGAGGGAGCCCTTTTTACCAAAATACATGAAAAAAATGGTTTTTTGAGGTTGGGAAATTATGTTAAAATTGATTTGTGATCGCTTAGATGTTAGTTCATACAATCACACTAGAGATGTTAAACAACATAAAAAAAATCAGGGCGATCGTTCTGGTAGTTTTCATAATTGAGGCGACTAGCCAAAACCAGACGGTTTTGAGAAAAACACATTTAAAGAGTGAAAACGGTTTTATCTTTCTAAATAAATAAACATTTTTTGTTTGAAAGTTATAAATTTGAGACAAAGACTCTTTAAATATTTTGAATACATCAGCATAAGGTATTTTTGCATATTGCTTTGCTAAATAATTGTATCTTTCAATATAAAATCATTCGAGACGTTTTTCCGTTTTAATGGAAAAAAGTGAGTATATTTCTCCGTGGTTATCACCCTGAACATATTACCATCATAGGAAACATTTTTTAAAACATTTATAAACATAAATAATGAGAACTCTTTTTAAAATAATATGGTAGAATATGAGGAGGGGTTAATACCCTGCGTAAAAAATAAACGTGGGGTTTAAATTAATTTTTCAAAACGTCATCATCAGTCCGAATTTAATTTTTATTGGAAAAAGCTTCTATTGTCGAGGCGATTGATTCAAGGAACTTATATGGAATATCATTTTACTTCAATACATAAAGAAAATCAAAGAATTCAAAAATAACTTCGGGAGCCTTGATATGGAGGAGCCTGACTGCTTCTCACCGTAAGGAGAACCTGGGGAAACGTCAAACATGAAACTGGTAATAATCAACAAAAAAAAAAAATATAATCAACAAAACTCTGCAGATGGTGGATACAAACTACTAATAATAGAAGACAATGAAGAAATGATTGAACTACGAAGAGAGCATTATGAACTAAAGCTAGAGACCCACTCCCTCAAAGATCTAGTCAAGCCTCAAAAAGTGCAGCTGCAAAATCAAGTGCATCAGGTAACAAACCCAAGAAAAGTGTGTAGCAAGTCATCCCGGAAGAAATTTTAAGTGCTGAAAGTGATTGAAAGAAGCAATGTTAATTGAGGAAAATGTCTGACGTACAATAATTCTAATAAAGATAATATAAATTTTATTCAACATTTAAATAATAAAATAAGGAGAAGAAACCAACCTGCAGTTCTGCTGGTTCCTCAGAATAAAGCAGCACTAAGGCAGAAAAGGTTCCGCCAATAAATGAATTTGAACAAAGTGAAAGAGCTATGGTTCGGCTATTGGCAGTCGAAAATGCATAGCAATTTTGAAATCAAAAGAATAAATGCAGAAAAATTAGCAATCAAAACAGAACAACTGATTGACCTCAAGTCAGCCAAAGATTCTCTGAATCCTGGAGACCCTATACCCTAAAAAGCGAAAAAATCAGAACTTGCTGTTGAAGGGTCTAAACTTGGGAGAGGATACGGTCGACCTCCTTCAGATGGTCAAGGAAGCTGGATCAGACATTGAATTCATTTCTGTCATGACCTTTGTAATAAGGATATTGACCATCCAAAAGAAAAATTTACCGCTTTATGTAGTTCAAGTTTTGAATAAAAGCATTCCAAATGCCATTCAACAGATGAGGTACTTGAATTTCAGAGCGATGAGGTGGGAACACCTTCAGAAAGGAGAAGTCAACCAGTGTTACCAGTGTCAGTGATTTGGTCATTCGTTTGCTAACTGTGCCATGCGCTAAGCCTTGTTGTTTCGAAAATATTGATAAAGTCAATTTCAATAACTTTGAATTTCTTGAAGAGTTCATTGTCAAAATAACACTGCCAGGTGACGGTAACCTCTTTGTTATCGCTGCCTATGCAACTGGTCAAAACGTTCTCATGTTCAAGGATGGTTGGATTGCTTGTCTGAAATACTTGAATTGAACAGAATGCATAGTTATTATATTCTTGCCGGTGACCTGAATGCCCAGTAAACGTCATGTTTGAACGCCAACAATAATCCAAGAGGTATATTCTTGAAATCGTGAGTTAAAGATCAAATAGAGTTCTATTTATCAAACATAGAAAAGCTGACGTTGAAAACGATTGAGAAAAGAGTTGGAGTGATTGAGAAGCCGCCAAAGCTAATTACTCGAAAACCTTATGATATTTATCTTTTCTATTATTATTTACATTTATTTATATTATAATTTTCATTAATTAAATAATTCAAATCCGCAATTAAAATGCGGACATGGCAACACCTTTTCCCGCTGCACATGCACGTATTGAATTGGCGAAGGCAAGTGTGCAGCGGAATGAATGAGAGACTCGTAAAGTCCCTTTGGATATCTAGCGAGTGGACGATTGACAACGAAAAGTGGAGTCTATTACGGATCACCATACAAAAAGTGACAATTAAGTAAAATTCTCTTCCCCTTCCCCGGTGCCCTTCCTCTATTTATTGATATATTTATCATTGCTCTAGCTTGTTTAATTCGCTTGCTGTGTCTTGCTGAGTAGACGTGTGTTGGTGGTGTTCGTCACGAAAATGGAGAAACGAGAAACGTCACGATAAAATTTTGCACCAGATTAGGCGAAACAGCTTCGGAATCGTAGGCTAAATTTGTAAAAGTGCATGGTGATAGTGCTCTTAGTCGTGCACAGGTGTTTTGACGACATAAAGAGTTTAAGGAAGGGCATGAAAGCGTGGAAGACGAGGCGCGGAGCGGGAGACCAGCCGAAGCGCGGACTGGCGCGAATGCGCGCTCTTACCCGTAAAGATTGGCATTCAACAGTTCGAATGTTGGCCTCGAAACTGGGTATGAGCGTGAAATAGTCAGACAAATTTTAACCGACGATTCTGAGGTGAAAAAGTTGTGCGCGGGGATGGTTCCAAAGAACCACATCACACCGACCTCAGCGTGTCCCAGTTTTTGGCCTCCAAAGGGATTGCCGTGTTACAACAGCAGCCTTATTTGCCCGATATGTCCCCCTGTGACTTTTTTTGTTCCCTAGAACGAAACGGTGGTCAAAGGAGTCCATTTTGAGTCGGTTACGAACCTCCAGGCGGCCGTGACGAGGGTACTCGTGGACATCCCTGTCGAAGCATGAAAAACGCGCCGGATTCGTTGTAAAGCTGGTCAAGGGCACTACTTTGAAGGGGATGGCAGAGTTAAAGAATAATTTTTAAATATACGGTTTTCATGGAATCAGTCCCATTAATTAATCGGCACACCTCGCGTCTGCAACGAATGAAGATAAAGTATAATTTGTCGCGACTTTTTTCGTTCTAAAACAATCCAGTTTGTATCAAAATGGAATTTTGCGATAGTTGAGGAAAAAGATGAAAAGAAATTTTTCGCTACGAATGTACTAGCCTTTCGCAAATAATTATCGAATTTTCACTCTTCGCGAGGTTAGAGTCAGAAATCTTCTAGGATCTTAAATTTTAGTGGTAGAGTCATTGCTCAAATATATAAGATTCAAATGATCCATATGGTGAAGTGCGGAAGCAAACACATGGAAAGATTTACGGCTTTTTACTACAGTGATTAAACAGCCATTTGTGCTAAAGAAATTCCCTCCCAAAGAAGCCATAGCCAATGGATAGCGAAAAAAACAGCTTAACGCGACCAACTATCTGGTGGCGATTCCCAGAGCATATTTTTGCTTTGCGGCATTCGATAAACGGACGAAGAAATATAGGAGTGGCGAGGCGAGGCGTATGAGACTGATTCCATGAATACCGTATATTACAAAATTATTCTACAACTCTGCCATCCCCTTCAAAGAAGTCCCTTTTGGCATCTATACAACCATTCCAGCGCGTTATTCATGCTTTGTAACGATTCTGGAACGCTTCGACTGGGATGTCCACGAGTACCCTCATCACGGCCACCTGGATGTCCGTAATACATTCAAAATGGGTTCCTTTGACCACCGATTTTATCTTAGGGAACAAAAAAAGTCACAGGGTGAAATATCAAACGAATAAGGTGGCTATTGCAATACGGCGATCGCTTTAGACACCAAATACTGGGACACACTTTTGCTCCTCAGAAAGGTTCTTTAAAACAATCTTCGCGCATAACTTTTTCATCCCAAATTTGCCTGACTGTTTCACAGTTCATACCCAGTTCTGAAGCCAACATTCGAACTGTTAAACGCCGATCTTCATGGATTAGTGTGCGCACACGCTGCGCATTCTTGTCAGTCCAGACCTTGACTGGTCTTCCGCTCTGTGCCTCGTCTTCCATGCAATCTTTCCCTTCCTTAAACTCTAGAGCAATCATAAATATATAAATAGAAAGCAGAAGAGTGTTGACGAAGGGGAAGAGAGTTTCAACGTCGCAAGTTGATCACACACGTGGCAATAAAATTAGTCTCATTACTTAACTATCACACTTCGTAGTTTTATGTGATTCCATCACATAATACTATAGCATAAATTGGCCACGTTTATATTTTTCATTTCAGGGAAAAATTCATGCAAATTATGTTTATATGAGTTATTCACTTAAATGGAAAATATATGCCCATGTCTACATTGGATCTTGATCCGATTGGGAGGGTGCGAGGGGGCATCGCTGCCACCTGGATGCTTCGCTCTTATTTGTGGGCCATAAGCATCACCGGTAACGCCTACGTCCTCTGCAGTCCGTCTCTTTTCTCCAGGCCCAGTTTGGCCTCCGAGTCAGCAATTTTCTATGATCCTTAGTAGGTCACCTCCTTCTCGACTTCGGTCGATATTTGTTTGACCCTCGAAATTTTTTGTAGTGGGTCCTTGTGCTGGGGAAAATAAGACGTCCCACGCCAATACAATGCTGGCCTGCCAGCGCATTCACGCATCCCCAGACAAGGTCAATCTCGGCGGATCCAACCATCTTCTTTTGCCGAGGCAGTAGACCATCGCTGCAGTCCTAGTTATTTCACTACATAGTTTTGAAGATTGAACATCGTAAGAATATGGAAGGATATGAAAAACACAATCTTTGAAAGGCTTAAAAGATTGAAAACCCTTCTTCCTGCATGCGTCAACAATATTCATCGGCGATTTTTGGACTACAACTATCCCTTGTTTGCTTTTTTGAAATTACACCTGAATAATGTCCGGAACTTAATCCGTGCATATTTCAGGAGTGAGCTCAGCAATCAATGGGCCCAAAAACTGAGAGATATTAGCCCACAGGACGTAGATGGCATTTTCATGAAAGCGAATGGCTTATTCCGTAAGAAGTTTTGTGTGAATATATCGAATCTTGGAGTCACTGATGATGCGATAAATCTTCTCGATAGGACTGGTATCGAAATTGATAGTAAGACTCTGGATAGGACTAGAAATACAATTATATGTGATGAATTGCAGAAACTTACCCTGATTGGTGTACATTTTGAATTGGTTCACCTACTAAACCTTGAAAAAAGAAATCAAATATTTTCAGAAACCGCTGAAACAAAAGTGTCCGACTTCAAATCAAGCCTGAACGGCGAATCTGTTCTTAATTTAAATGAAACGTTATCATCTGACCTCATACCGAGCTTGAATCTTATTGACTATTTTGGCAGCTATGACGACTAGTGTTTCATATTTGGTAGGATAAACAGCAAGGAATCATGTGGTATTGATGGTATTTCAAATCTAGTTTTCCAATATTTGCCAGAGATGGCTATAGAGAATTATTGCATTTTGTTCAACAACATGTTGAGCAATTGATATTTCCTGAATGAGAGGAAAAAGCAAGGCATTTCCGATCTTAAAGGAAGGAAAAAAATCCTTGTGCCCTGAAAGCTATTGCCCATTCAATTTGCTGCTTAACATTGTTTTTATTTTAAAAATTACAAGTAAAGTTCGACTATAAAACTTCCGGTGGAGCCAAAAAATTTTAAGTTATCATCAAGGTGTTTGAAGTAATACTGAACAAAGCATTAAACGCCCACATAGAGAAATATGAGTTGATGCCGAATTGCCAATGAAGTTTTCGTGCCAGGCATGCCACCAGACATGCGGTGACGAAAGTAGCCTCAGATATCTGTTGAAAATTAAATGATAGAAAATGTGTTGTGGCGTGTCTCATTGATAGGGAGTATTCCTTCAATATGGTGTGGTCAGATGGACTTACTTTCAAACTACATCAAAATAGGTTCCCAAGGTACTTTGTTCCCATGATGAGCAATATGCTCATAATTAAACAATAAAAACGCTTGTTAAATTTTTTGTTTTTGATCAATTTCTTATTTCATGTATTTGCTGTTGTATTACACAACAACGTGAGAACTAAGGCATCCGCAGACTATCAATAAATTTGCAAAGTGGTTAATCAAATCATGTGCTACCTTTCACGGAATGTTGCAATACAAATCCAATAATCCAATACTCGTTTTCAACTGTACGTAGCAAAAACTTTCAGCGCCTTTACTAAGGGACCATTGCAAACGAAATGTAAGTAATCGTTAATTATATTTAAAAATAAGTATTTAGTTTTATTCATTTCAAATATTTCTGTTTTATTTAAGATTGCGCCACCGTTGTAATTATGTAATAACTGAATATTATCAAGTCCAACTAAATAAATTTCCTAGATTTACATGTTTATAATAATAAAGCTTTGAAAACTGCGCAAAAAGTGCACGTGCTCCAGAAAGAGCATTTTCTGCGCCTCCTGCATGTTTGATAATGTGCCTAAAAAATTTTCCGACCACGAAAATACTAATTAGAGTTAAACCTTTAAATTAAAACGTAAAAACGCGAAATTCGCACGTTTAAGGGGAGAAAAATCGATTTAAAGTTTTGGGGTAGTGACACGTGAAAAATTGGAAATTTTTTGGCTTTCAGCCACTAAAACAACCCTCTAACTTTTTGAAAGTACCACAAATTTATACATTTTGAAAAATTCAGACGCTAATCTATCAAAAAATTGCAAAATATTGCAAATTGGTCGGGAACGACGGCCACACCAATGCCACAAAGGGAAAAAGTTCCCAAAACCTGCCCCCCAAAAAATACTATCGCGCTTATTCGACCACTTAGAAAAATAATTTTTGTTTTCGTTTGTTTGTTTACACTCACGTATCACTTATGAACAATGAACATAATTTTGTAAATCACATATGGCTTTTTATGCAGACAAGTTTGTTTTTTTGCTATAATCCTATTTGCGCCCCCATAAAAACAATGCCATAAAGGGAAAAAGTTCCCAAAAACAAAAAAGTTAGTGTTCTTACGCAAAGTACTACAAATTTATATTCAACGCAAACTACAAAGTTAAAGCTATAAAACAAAACCAAAGTTTTGATAATCGATAAATTAAAAAATGTGGTCACAGTGATCGATCAAAACCAGAGATCAGCCGAGAAAATCGACACGTTTAAGGAAAATGCATGTCTGTCACTCCTAGACACCATAAAACATAGTATTCTCATCAAAAGTACTACAAATTTATACTTTTTCAGAAACTACCCAAAGCCAGCTACAGAACAAGACCAAAATGTTGACAATCAAATAAAAACTGTGGTCACAGTAAGCAATCAAAGCTTGAAATCTGCCCAAAAAGTGCACGTGTTCCAGAAAGAGCATTTTCTGCGCCTCCTGCATGCTAGATAATATGCCTAAAACATTTTCCGGGTTAAGCCTTTATTCCTGCCTAAGCCACCTTCAGACCAGTGTCTCGCCGGTTGTCATGAAATTGGAAAAAATATTAATTTTGCTTTCGAAAAACGTAACATATCTTTTGATATCATTTAGGTCTTTTTAAAAAAATTTTTTACTAAGACCTTCTAGTTTCGTGACCTGTCCGTTACAGCAATTTTGCTCAGAAACTATAAAACGTCAAAAATGATGGTCTCTCAAAAGTTTAGGGCGTACCAAAAATTTAAATTTTTTTAAGGGGGATCCTCCCTAATAACGAAGTAGCCCTTAAACATTTTTTTTAATCGTACGTAGTCCAGTTGGTTATCAAATGAAAGGTCTTGATTAAAACTTTAAGAATCTGGAAGAAAAATGTCATTTTATACAGCAGGGGGCCCAGGGCTGGCAAAATGTACCAACATTTTATTGCCCGCCCTCGCGATGGAACACTTTGGAGCCGAAAACTCTGAAAATAATCACGGAGGTGGGTTTGAACGGATGCAAGGGCAACAAAATCATCAGATATCGAAATTCACTCAACTTTATTTAAAATAGCATGATTTGTAGATTTTACATTTTCACCCCAAAACATCAAAACGGTACCCTTATGTTTCTTGAAATTTTTTAACTAAATAGATTGCATTGAATCTTAATGTTCACAAAATTTCATGAAAATTGAATCATAATTAAATGAGTTATAGCCATTTCAATTGCGTGGAATTCCAACAACAATAACACGTGTTTATGGTTGATACATTTTTCAAATTGCCTTCGGTAGTTTTCTTCCAATTTTCATGAAAATTTAAAGAATAGCGCCTAATTTAAATATGTCCAATCGGCCGGGCACTCGGAGAAATTATTTAAGCTCTATAAAAATGGCGGCTGCAATGTTGGAACGATTTCTTATCCAAGTATTAGATGAATAATTCAAATTATCGATTCAAACTAATAGAAAATTTGTTTCGAACCCTAGGATAGCTACAAAGACCTTCTGGTAGGAGTACTCTCCTGCTTACTCAACTTGTTTTTTTTAGGGTTTTCTAAAATGATTTTACAAAACCCTACTAGTTTCGCGACCTGTCTGTCCGTCCGTCCGTGCGTCACAGCACTTTTTCTCGCAAACTACTTAAGCTAGAAACATCAAATTTTGTATGCAAGTGTAAAGTGGTGCTCCCTTCAAAGTTAAAGTACAAAAAATGTTATAAGGTATTTAAGGGGGGGGGGGTGTCCCCATATATAGAAGTGGCCCCCGAAAAAAAATTTCATCAAAGGTAGCCGATATGGGTATCAAGTGAAAGGTCTTGATGAAAAATTTTCAAAACAGGTCTTAATTGGATAATTTTTGCTTCGAGGGACGTGCAGGGAGGGAAAATACACGAAAAATTTGTGTCCCCCTCCTCCGAATGAACACCTGTGACCCGAAATAAAATTATGGTGGTAAGGGCTTATGAGTACAACCACAACAAATACCTTAGAAGTTGTAATTCGCTCAACTTTGTTAATAATAGTATGATCTCGCAGTTTCGTAATGGAACCAGCCTATATGCTGGAACCAGCTGAAGTCCATCGAGCGAATAATGCTATTATGTTGATAGCTAAAATGCTCGGGTGAAAGAACAATGTAGTTCTTTCACTTAGCACAACCAGCAATCCTCAAACAAAAAAATTTTCTTAATAGTATGATATTCGAATTTCACATTTTCCCGAATGAAATCACATCGGTACCCTTAAATTGAATGAAATTAGATGTTTACGTAGTCCTACTAAGGGTTCTTAAACTTTGTAAGTTTGATGAAAATCGAATGATATACGCGGAAGTTATAGCCGTTTGAAATTTCTCCAATTACAACAACAATAACACATGATTTTGGTATTTTGATATTTTATGGACTTTCCATCCAATCAGTTACTGCTGTTTTGACTTGATCTTCTTGAAATTTTCCAGTAAGGTCAATAACCTTAATATTTTTTCAGAATTCATGATTTGAGTGATTTGCAACAAAATGGCGACCGTTGTAAGTAGAAAAACAATGGATTTTCCTTTGAACGTGCACATCTCTTTGACATATTTCTTGACGTTATTCATTGCTGGTGACTGCATTTCTGAGAAGTTGGGTACGAAACCCTTCTGACATGAGTGTAGGTCTGTTTACCCAATTTGTTTTCAATTGAATAGAAAAATTGACAAAAGAAGAATTCTGCTGAATAATCTAATCACAGCAACAAAAAGTATAATCGTGCATACGAAATTGAAAATTTCCACTCTTAGCTTTGAATTAACATATTGCAGAGTATAATGGATTAGAAAAGATAAGCACCTCTTTTTAACAGGTTGGGTAGACAGACCTATGCTCATGTCAGAAGGATTTTGTACTCAACTTACAAAATGCAGTAGCCAGTAACGAATAAAATCAAGAAACATGTCATGTTCGAGGGTCATACTATTATTAGCAAAATTGAAAGAATTTTGACCACTGAGGTATTTGTTATAGTTATACCCACAAATATCTCCCTCGATAATTATTTCAGATTTTTTAAGATCACGGGTGTCCATTCGCGAGGGAGGAAACATATTTTTCATGTATTTCCCAACCCCCCCCCCCTATGCCCCACAGAAGCAAAAACTGTCAGTTTAAGAACTGTTTTGAAAAGCTCTCATGGAGAACTTTCAGTTGATACTCATATCGGCTACCTTTCATGAAATTTTTTTCAGGGGCCACTCCTCTGTACTGTAATCATCGATTCATGGCCTGTTTTTTAGAATCTTAGAATGGTTACAAAGCCCTTTTGCTAGGAGCTCTCTCCTGCCTTTCCGACTTGTTTCAATTGTATATACTCATCTTCATGATACCTATCATTCCTGAAATTTCATGCAAATCCTAGCAAAGCTGTAGTTTCTAAGTCGGTAAAAAGCGCATATGGCTCCATAATACAGGGCATATTGTTCCATAGTAATGCAGGAAAATTCAAATCACTATAACTTCGTTAAATACTATTTTATCTTTATGAAACTTTCAGAAAAGATTCATCTTATAAATAGTCATCTGTGTGCTGAATTTTATTGAATTTAAAGGCACCGTCTAGATTTTATTCAAGAAAACATAAAATCGATAAATCATACTATTACTAACAAAGTTGAGTGAATTTCGACTTCTCATGTATTTGTTGTTGTTGTACTCATTAAGGCCTACATCCATGATTTTTTTCAGATTTTTCGGATGGAAGGTGTCCAATCGCGAGGGGGGTACGCGAAAAGTTTGTACATTTCCCCTACCCTTCCCCCCTCGATACTCATAAAGCAATTTTAAGACTTGTTTTGAAAAGATCTCGTTGAGACCTTTCCAATGACACCCTACTCGACTGCCAATGGTGAAAATTTTTTTTGGGGGTCACTTCTCTATATGGGGAGACCCCCCTTAAACCCCTTTGAAAATTTTTTCCACCATTGAACTTTCAAGAGGTCACCACTTCTGACCTTTCCACAAAGTTTCATGGCTGTAGCCTCAATAGTTTCGGAGAAAAAGTGCTGTGACATACATACAGACGGACGGACGGACACAGGTCGTGATTGCAATAGGGTTTTGTATTTTAGTACAAAACCCTAAAAAGTGTATGGAATTCAAAAGCGACGTGTTAAAGAGGAGTTCAAATGAAGTACCATGCGAATCGTAGGAAAAGTTTACATTTATGGCAAAGAAGTACAAGATAATTCAGCACAAAATACAAATGTTACAAATACGTCAAATCATACTAAAACATTTTTATTTAAACGAGAACTCTTCAAATTTTTGATTCAAAATAAACTAACATACATATCCATTGATTGGTCAAGCATTTGTACGCTTCCCCCTAGCGACTAACACTTCGGCAAACTTGTCGATGCCTTCTTGATTCGTTGCAAAGAACGGAAGCTTCGAAAGGCGATCAATCCATTGTAAGATTTTCGGATATTTACTGGAATCGATAGGAACAAAAAGATTCATAGTGGTAGTAGTAGCAGCGCAGCACAAATCTGCAACAGTTAATGCATCGCCAACCATGTATGGACTCTCCGCTAGGAAAGTTTCCAGAAATCCGTAGCCTTCATTGACTTTATCAATTGACCTTTGATCAATTTCAGGCTCGTTTTGATAAAGCAAGCGGTACTAAAATCAGAAAATAGATAACCGGATTAAATTTCATAACAAAATAATGAGCAATAGTAAGTAACATACAGCGGACAAATTGCTTGAGTACCAAAGCGAAATGTATATAATAGATACGATAAAGTCTACTTACCACAATGTCTCTCAATACTGGGAAAAGTACTCCACTATCGAAATGAAGGCGTTGGTCAACTTTGGCTCTCTTAAGCAGATCTTTGGGATACAGTGACTCGTTCTTGTCATATTTTCCTATTATGTAAGTTGCAATTGCGTGACTGTCCCACACGCATATCCCGTTATCATCAAGAAGAGGAACAGTGTGTTGAGGATTCTTCTTAAGGTACTCCTCCGTTTTATGTTCGCCATTGGTTAAACTGATTTGTTTGAACTCTATATCGAGTCCTATTGCTTCGGCAGTCAAAAGAACAGCTCTCACCGGTGGACTGAGAAGAGTTCCGTACACAACCGGCTTACCCATATTTTCTTGATCTGTGAAATGGTTCTTACCTCATGAAATTACACTACCGCACTGACTAAGGCTAGTTGTCCTACTGTTTGTCATGCGCGGTAAAAACCATTGAAGTAAGAGCAATCAGCAGTTTACATACTACGTATGTATGTTATCGGAAAATGAGGAGGAGGCAATTGAGTGTATTCATTCCATCATCGAAAATAATTTTTAAATTCTGGCCGTGACCTTGAAGCGAAATATAGTTAGTCGTATGTTTAAAATTCGGATGACGCGTTAGATCGAATATTATTCATATCCGAAGAACTTTGAAACCAATAATTGAGCTTGAAAAACTGCCGGAGATAAATAGTGTTTGTGTTTTTATTGATCATAATTTGGTGGGACAAGTTTTTTTAATTTTTACTTGGTTTATCATTCATATTCTTCTGATGAAAATACTAAAAACCCAAAAATGAACTCTACGTTATTTTTTTTGTTGAAATAATTCTTTTTTAAGAATTTTTACTACTTACAAAACTTTATTGGAATCGGTTTTGTCTGTCCGTTTGTCCGTCACTCCATTTTTGTATCACAGCATTTTTTCTCCAAAACTAAAGCAGCTACAGATACCGACATTTGTAGATAGAACAGAAGTGATAACTTCTTTAAGATTTAGGTATAGATAAATTTTTCAAATTTATAGTACATGAATTTGGTTAGACACTTTCAAGTAGTAGTGGCTTACAAACCCTATAGTGCTTTATTTTTACAGTCAATTACGTCGATGATACATAATTTTTTAGTTTTTTACTAATAATCAAATATTTCTTTAGACCAGTTATCTGAATAACGAGTGCAGAATTTTTCTAATGTATGGAAACTCAATTACTTTGTATCGCTAGAAATCTTAATTTCTCATTTTGTTGAGTGAAATTCTTAAGTATACATTTTTAGATCTTTGTAAAAATTTTTTTTTACAAAGACCTACTAGTTTCGCGACCTGTCTGTCCGTCTGTCCGTCCGTCCGTCTGTCCGTGCGTCACAGCTGATTTCCTCAGAAATTATAGAAGCTAGAATGCTCAAACTTTGTGAAAAGGTCAGAAATGATGGTCTCTCAAAAGTTTAGGCCTTAACGAAAATTTAAAAAATTGTTAAGGGGGGTCCCCCCTAATAACGAATTGGCCCTTAAAAATTTTTTTTAATCAAAGGTAGTCGAGCGGGGTATCAAATGAAAGGTCTTGATTAGAACTTTAAGAATCTGAAATAAAAAAATCATTTAATGAGCTAGGGGGTCCAGGGGAAGGCAAAATGTACCTAAAATTTGTGTCCCCCCCCTCGCGATTGGACACCTTTGAGCCGAAAAATCTGAAAATCATCACGGACGTGGGTCTTAATGAGTACAAGGGCAACAAATACCTTCGAAATTGAAATTCGCTCAACTTTGTTAATAATAGTATGATTTGTAGATTTTACATTTTTGCCCATAAAATCAAAACGGTACCTTTAAACTTCTTGAAATTTTGCAATTATATAGATTAACATAAGATATATATGTTCACAAAATTTAGTTGAGATCGAATCATAATCAAGTGAGTTATAGCCATTTCAATTATTTGGAATTACAACAACAATAACACGTGTTTATGGTTGATATAGGGCTTTCCAATAAGAGGTGTTATTTTGATATTAAAAGAAAAGTGCCATTTTTAATATAAATGAACGGCTGTTTATTCCATTATAAAGAAAAAGATATGCCGTTACTAGCAAAAACTGACATCAGGCAAATAACTACTACGACACGCTTACAGGACCATATCCTCTTCATGAAATTTTCCATAACCAAATCGCAAAATGGCTGTCCTATGGCCTCGATAGCCTCACGAATTTATCTTTAAGATCTTGAATCTACGCTGGGCTGTTGGCGTAGTCGCAAGGTGTTAAATCACAAGATCTATTCAAAATAACACCTCTTATTGGAAAACCATGTATATATTTAAATTGACATAGGCACTTTTATTTTCTTTCAATTTTCATGAAAATGTAAAGAATAGTGTTTAACTTGAACATGTTGAATCGGCCGAGCATTCAGAAAAATCATTTAAGCTAGGTCAAAATGGCGGCAGCACTGTGCTTATGAAAGAAACTGTGCATCTTTTGCATAAATTTGAACGATTTCATATCCAATTATTGGACGAATAATTCAAATTATCGATTCACACCATTAGAAAACTTATTTCTAACCCTAGGTTGTTTACAAAGACCTTCTGGTAGGAGCACTCTCCTGCTTACTCAAATTGTTATAATTAGGAAATGTAGTCAATTATAAATCTTTAGCTAAATCCCGCTAGTCCGATATTATTGGTGCTGTAGACGATACTTCAATTTGATTTGCTTAATTTTTCGACACTTTGAAAAGATTCAAGATTATGAGGATGTAAAATTTCTAACTGAATAAAGAGAAAATCGTTGCGAAGTATTTTGATTTTTAAATTAATTACTACAGCTTTATGATTGATTTTTGATCACAAATTCTCATAAGAAATTCACTTGGAAAATTTCTGTTCCTGTTCATTTATAACATTGGTTTTTCTTTTAAATTTGTCGACAATTTCGTCAATCTTCAATCAGGTTGAGCTTTGCCCAATGGATTTAATTATAGATTATTTGTTTATTTCAATCATAAAATAAATGATTTAATCATGTTATCATTGTTCAACCGGGACTTCGCTTCCTGCAAATAGCGCCTCCAATAGTCTTTCAATTTTGAAATGTGAACAGCAATAAACTGCACAAGTTTTTGGTTTGTTATTTAATTAATATTTTCTGATTATCCACAGCTAAAAGTAACCAGGAATTTCATTTATAGCAAATAAAGTTTGCTTTTGTACATTTTACAATTAAATAAATAATAATTAAAGATTTTGACAGACAGTTTGAGGAGCAACGGTTTTAACGCGCAAGAGAGCGGGTTAGAGAGTAGTAGGTAGTCTCGGCTGTGTGCGCGTAAGCATTACCAAGTAACGACATCATTTGTGTTGCGCGATACTTAAAATGACTTCCAAAATGTGTTAAAATGACATTAACCCTTTGCGGCGCTGAGTAGCAGATCTGCATCATACTATTCGAACTAGCAAAATCGTTTAAAGCAACGAATAAAATACCTTTCAACGCAGCCCTGCATACGAGTATATACAGCAAAGCATTCTATTGAATTAGTTACCCCACGTTTGCGCTAGATGACGTTTTTTGTAATTTTTGGCCACTACAAGTGACGGATCCCTTAGAACCGGTTTGTGTTGTTTGCGCGTAATTTTCGTTGTTTTTTTTTGAGTGGTTATATTGAAAATTTTGATGTGAGATTGCTGCGGAGTAACAATTAGTTATTGGTTTTCGCTAAGAACATAGAATTCAAATGTTTTAGATTGTTTTTAGAGAGATAGTCTCGAATTTCGTTTTGATGCAGTAATGCAACACTGCGCTTAACTGTTATATTTTATTTCTTTTTCCGTGCCCAATATGAGTTTGAGGTTTCCACGTTTAGGCTGTAGGCCTTTGTCAACTGTCGAATTGGAAAACATTCTAAACCAACGGCAAGATATTGAGGATGTCTTAGACTTTTCAGACAACGACGAAAAAAATGGAAAATCAAAATTTACGCCAAGACTCGATGAGGAACCCGAAATACACTTCCTAGAAGATCTGGAAGATGACATCTAGCTACCGAGCTCTGAGACCAGTACAAGCATTACAGTTCAACCATATGAGATACCGCCTACTGTTTCAGCACCCAGTACCAGCTCCAAAGTCAACACAACTTCACGAAGCACATGTGATCCCAAAACAAATATCATATGGAAAACTACAAAACTTAGATTTGAATGAATCTTCCAAGTTACCAAATGAAATACTGGAATTGCAGATGCCTTATCAGGTATTTTCTTACTTATTTACGAGTACTGACGACATTGTGGATCTCATAAGAGACGAAACAAGTCTGTACAGCGTGCAAAAAGATGTCAGTAAACCTATAAATGTACATAAATGGCATTCACCTTCCTACACCACAAAAAAAAACCTATGAATGTCACAAGCCAGGAAATAAGACGGTATTGAAATTATTTACTTCATGTCAATTATTGCCCTGCCCAATGTTCGAATGTACTGGTCACAGAAATATGGCTATGCCAACATACGCGAGATAATGACGCTAAAATGGTTCAAGTTTGTGAGGTAAGTACTACACTTGAATGGTAACTCTAAAATGTTACCGTATAATCAGCCAAATTCTGATCGACTTTATAAAATCAGACCAATAACTGAAAAGTTGAATCATAACTTTAGAAAAGTGCCTCTAGAACAACATTTGTCTGTTGATGAACAAATATGTTCAACCAAAGCACGAAGTGCTCTAAAGCAATATTTGTCAGACAAACACCACAAACTGTTCGTGATTTGTGGTGCAAGTGTTTATGGCCACAAATTTGAAGTTTACAGTGGGTAAGAGAATATATGCGCAGATGACGAGCCTCAATTAGGTGCTTCATCTAATGTAATGGTCCGACTTGCCAGAGAGCATCCTTCCAACCATAACTATAGACTGTTTATTGACAATTTCTATACATCGCTACCCTTGATTGAATTCTTGTCACACCGTGGTATATTAGTTTTGGGCACCGTTCGAAATGTAAATTCCCAGAAGAAAAACGCCGAAAAAACAACCTAGAGGCACATCAGTTAAACAGGTTGGAAGTTATAACGGTATTGGCATATCGGTGGTGGCCTGGAGAAATAATAAAATTGTGAGTCTAGCATCCGACTTTGCTGGCGTAAGTAGATTCGACAGTCCGCAAAAGAAATAAATCAATGTTGAACGGCCCTATATTGTGGCAGAATATAATCGGCACATGGGTGGTGTAGACCTCTTGGACTCCGAAATGGATCATTATAAAATTAGACTTCAGGGCAAACGTTGGTTTAAAAGGCTCTTTTACCGTTTCCTGGACATGACCATGACTAATTCTTGGCTATTGTATAGAAGAATTCATGCTTACACGTAAAATAATGTCAAGGTGCTAAATCCTGCTGATTTACGACTAGAAGCTGCTGAAACTTTAGCCAGATATAAAAGTACGAACCGGCTGAAGCGCACTAGCGATGTAAAAGAACTCATATAAGACAAAAAAAGGGCCTTGTCAGCATATCCCGCCAAAAGATATCAGATTGGATCAGTTAGGGCACTGGCCTGCTTGTCCCGACAAAAGGCTTCGGTGCAAATATCAAGGATGTACTGGCGCAGCCTAAACGGAATGTGAAAAGTGTGGCGTAGCCTTATGTTTTAGTAAAAATAATGACTTTTTCCGTCCTTTCCACAGTTCGTGAATATTAAGATGCTTTTACACCATGATGCAAATCTGTATTGCAATGTTTTTTTCAAAAGCAAATACCTTTTCTTACATATAATTTTTAGGGTTTTGTACTAAAATACAAAACCCTATTGCAATCACGACCGTCCGTCCGTCCGTCTGTATGTCACAGCACTTTTTCTCCGAAACTATAGAAGCTACAGCCATGAAACTTTGTGAACAGGTCAAAAGTGATGACCTCTTGAAAGTTCAAGGGTGGAAAATTTTTTCAAAGGGGTTTGAGGGGGTCTCCCCATATAGGGAGGTGACCCCTCAAAAAAAATTTTCACCATTGGTAGTCGAGTAGGGTGTCATTGGAAAGGTCTCAACAAGATCTTTTCAAAGCAAGTCTTAAAATTGCCTTATGAGTACCGAGGGGGCAGGGGAAGGGGAAATGTACGAACTTTTCGCGTACCCCCCCCCCCCCTCGCGATTGGACACCTTCCATCCGAAAATTCTGGAAAAAATCATGGATGTAGGCCTTTGTGAGTACAACAACTACAAATACATGATAAGTCGAAATTCACTCAACTTTGTTAGTAATAGTATGATTTATCGATTTTATGTTTTCTTGAATAAAATCTAGACGGTACCCTTAAATTCAATAAAATTTAGCACACAGATGACGAGATTAATCTTCCCTGAAAGTTTCATAAAGATCGAATAGTATTTAACGATGTTATAGCGATTTGAATTTTCCTGCATTACTATGGAACAATATGCCTTGTGTTACTATGGAAACATATGGCTATGGAGCCATATGCGCTTTTAACCCGACTTAGACACTACAGCTTTGCTAGGATTTGCATGAAAATTTCAGGAATGATAGGTATCATGAAGATGAGTACATACAATTGAAACAAGTTGAAAAGGCAGGAGACAGCTCCTAGCAAGAGGGCTTTGTAACCATTCTAAGATTCGAAAAAACAGGCCATGAATCCATGATTACAGTACAGAGGAGTGGCCCCTGAAAAAAAATTTCATGAAAGGTAGCCGATATGAGTATCAACTGAAGGTTCTCCATGAGTGCTTTTCAGAACAGTTCTTAAACTGACTGTTTTTGCTTCAGTAGGGCACATGAGGGGGGAATACATGAAAAATGTGGACACCCGTGATCTTAAAAAATCTGAAATAATTATCAAGAGAGATATTTGTGGGTATAACTATAAAAAATACCTCAGAAGTCAAAATTCTTTCAACTTTGCTAATAATAGTATGATCCTCGAACATGACATGTTTCTTGATTTTATTCGTTACTGGTTACTGCATTTTGTATGTTGAGTACAAAACCCTTCTGACATGAGCATAGGTCTGTCTACCCAACTCGTTTTAAATATATTTACCATTATTATATAGCTCATCTTAACATATTTTAAATTGCAAAAAACAAAAACTCGTTCTTGCGCCGTAAAGGGTTAACTCTTTTTGCTACGTTTGCGGCAAATTCATCAAAGTAAGGGCTACAAAATTACGAAGCTTACGAAGCTTATTTTAATCTTCCCATTCGAGGTCATACAAGGTAAGAAGTTATATAATAACTTTCAACGATACTAATTGCAAAGATTAAACGACATGTAATGAACCTGTATTATGTATTTTATTTTTTTTTTCAGCCTGGTATCGATGAGAAAAAAAAGTATGAAGTTTGGAGTAACAAGAAAATAAAGGGGGTCCACTAATCATATCAACGATTGCTACTTTTATGTAGTTAATCCACGCAAGCGTCGCGCTGGAAAAAACGCGAAAAAGATTCCGGACCCAGATCTATCATCAACAACTACTCCAGTACTCCACAGTAAACATTTTCCTCTGCTTTTTCGCGATCAAAAGTGTCTAGTAATAGTGGATACAGCGAATTCTTACTTGAATCAGTGTTTGGTGAACCTCATCTTGTTAATTGAGAAGAGTTTAATAACATAGAAAGTAAGAAGATAATGGCCAGTGAGGAATTCCCAGAGTTACTGAACGCCCACAAAAAACAAGCGTGGCTCAACCTTAAAGCTGTTATCCATGGCTTTCTTGGCAATAAAAAGCTATAAACTATAAAGAGATCATTTCTAATATACTTGATAGTTTCAAACTCATGGGTTGCAGAATGTCCCTTAAAGTACCTATGCTACATGCTCACTTAGACGAGTTTAAAGATAACTTGGAGGCATATTCAGAAGAGCAAAGAAGACGTTTTCACCAAGATGTGATGAACTTTGAACAAGGACAATATAATGAGAACATAATGGATGACTACATTTCGAGTCTAATACAACAAAGCTCCTACAAATAAACAAAAAATCTCCATTTTTAAAGCTTCTTTCTGTTTCCTTTTAAGTGTTTAGAAATTTATTTTAGTTGTTCTTTGTAAATAAAAGTGATTAAAATATAAATTAAAGTTCTTTTTCTTGCTTTAGCATTCTACTGAATTAAAGTAAATTAAATTTTACTGAAATATGAAATTTTGTTTTGGTTGCTACAAAAGCAAACTCTATTAGATAAAAACATTTTTTCCTAGTTTAGTTAGACATACTTAATCAAAATCAGCAGTATAGAACTCAGACTCAAAAATCGTGTTTACTTGTGCTGTCTTCGTTGACCGAGTCAGACCAGTGTTTCCTAGGTTTCCCTACTGGTCTCCACCCTTCAGTTCTTTCTACAATTCACGCAGCCAGCGCATCGCAGCTTCCACAGCCTTACTATCGTTGAGACCTCCAGCTCATCAAACATTTTTTACAGCCCATGGTTGTATTGAATTCACCATTGGTCTCCATCTAGCATCGAAGGCGTTCAATATGTTTGCGGATGCTTGGGTTAGGGACCATGCTTCACACCCATAGCATAACACAGGTCTTATCATAGATTTATGATGTACTTGAAGCTTTGGTTTTCTGTGTATGTGGCTGGCCTTCTAGATTGTCAAAACTGAATGCAATATTTTATTTCTGAGATGTATTTTTCGGTGTGTGTTGTCTCTTTCATTGCTGGTTCTCTTTATTTTGGCGCTTAAATACACAAATTTGCCCACATTTCCGATACTGTATTCGCCAAGTGTGATATTTTGTGCGCTCGAGGTATTTTTCCTCGACTGGGTTAGAAGCTTTGTTTTATTCTCATTGATTTGTTTCTGTACTAGTTTTGCTTCATTGTCGAGTTTCAGGAAATGTTCCTTGGCAGTTGTGAATGACCGTCACAAAATGCTAATGACATCCGTATAGGCTACTACTTGGACGACTTGTATAATAATGCTTCACGTATATCGACCGGTAGGTTTCTTATGATGTATTCATTATCAGCAAATGGTGAGGGCTGAGTCGTTGGCTTAAGCCGAGAACCTCTTTCAGCTTTTTGGCACTTTATGCCATGTGGCCACCCCTACCCAATAGCCCGTCTACTAAGTTTCTTTTACAGGTCAACACTCCCACGGGAAGCGCGAATGGTTTCGCCGACCTCATGAAACATTGAGTCAAAGTCAAAAGCTCCTTATTTAATATTGATCAAAAAACATCGAGTGACATTACAATGACAGAGGAAAATGATAATGTAAATGTTTAAGATAATATAAAATAAAGAAAATTAAGACATCATATAAACTCTCGTTGTTGCTGGTCTGGTTGTCTTGTATGCAGTAGCAGGTAAGTGCATTGATGTGTACCTTCTTCTTCTTCATGCCAGTATACATAGATTATACTAATAGTGTAATGAAAATAGTGCAGTCGGTAGTATATTGGTTTTACAAAGACCACAGTGTAGCAAATTTAAATGGGCTGAAAATCTTTCTTACAGCATTCAAAACTACTCAACTCTTGTATGACTCCATTGCTACTCATACTATCCATTGAACTAGATCAGTATTCTCGAAAATAAAATCAAATAATCATATTGAAAATTTAAATAGCAAAAATATAATATGAGTAAACAATAACATATGCAGTGAAATCTTCCATTAATTTCCCTATATTTAATCTTGTCTACCTTAAGACCATTCAGATAAACTCCTAAACGTTCCATACATGATTCAATGTACAATTTATCAAAGATGTAAAGTTTCAGTTGTAATAACTTCGAATACTTGAAGCGATACCCGACAGAGATCTATCATCCCTGCGCGAGCGGCGGACAAGTTGACAAGTGTCAGATGCAAAATCTCTGTCTGAAAACTGCCACAAGATGCCGAGTGCTGTCAAATCATGTATGGTGCTCAAGCGGCATTAAGTGCTTATTTAAAAATTAACAGTTAGTGCTAGCAAAGTCTATAGCAAGCTGACATTCACGCGAGCTACGTTATTGAACGTTACAATTGTTAAAAATATATATGTTGGAGATTCCTTCCCCGGAACCTCTTTAATAAAAACACTTTGGTTTTCACTTTTACTTATTTTATTTAATTAACACTTTTTGCTTTACAACAACAACAACACTTCTTAACTTTAGACTTAACTATTCAAACAAACTATCATGGTCAGATTCAACTTTAATGAATACTTGACTTCAACTGTAACTCATTAATACCAAAGAATATAGAACAAGAAGAAGTCGAATCGCGAACAAATTTTCTGCACACGAATTTTTATGCGATGGTTCCTGATGCTGGAACCCACCAAGCGAAAGCACAAATTTTCATCTCTTAGAGAGAGAGAGCTTTTGTCCAAAAGCTCATGATACATATTTGGCGCTGAGCTAAAGGAATGCATCGCAGCATTTTGAATGTGATCGATTGATTCATTGCAAGCAGTAAACATAATTATATTCTTGTTCTTTGGTGATTGTGGTGTGATAATGAACATTGTGAAGAAAATGGAAAAAAATAAGATAAAATCTGGTCTACAATGCAGTTTGAATCATTGTAAGAGGTCCAGACGGGATGTTGTGTTAGAGGTTTAAATTTGGCAACAAGGAAGTCAGGGGCTTACCTAGAAATTGATATAGCGTCTAGGTACGCATGTAGTTTAGGCAAACAAGTGCCGGATTAATAGGCGTTACAAGCCGGAATGGTAGTCCACAAGGTTTAGGCAGGATGCCAGTCTATTAGGCTAAAAAGCCAGATTAATTTTAGGCAGCAATGCCGGTTTCTAATAAAACGCTAGGCGAGTGGCCAGTTTAAGCTATTTCAAAAGACTGTGTCTTCTATATTTTCCCTTAGCCTATTTATACAAAATTCTTACAGGCTAAAATCTATAGTCTAAATAGAAAACTATAATAAAAAAACTCTTATGCTAAAAATGCATTGGTAAGGAAAACGTGCTTCGCATAAAACCGTACAATGCATACATTCCTTAAAATCTATTAGAAAAAAACTTCACATACGTAAATCTATTCAGAAAAAATCTACTCATCGGAAATGCACTAATCAATGGTGAGCATTCTAAACTATACATAAAAAATGTGCATTACAACTTATTCATAAAAAACCTATCTATACGTTTCCTTATGTGCATTCTATCTTATTCATAAAAAATAAACCTATTCATATCCATTGGATTCTCCATACGGGAATCCAAATGCATAAAGCGAAAATCTTTCTGTAAAATGACCCTTCTATAAACAATGCATTGTCTTTGAGTGCGAAGACAATGCATCCGCATAGTCAAAGACAAGTTCAATGCAATCGTAATCTAACACCCTTTAGATACCAACAATGAACTTGACTTTGAGCGTGAAGACAATTGCATCGGCATGGCCAAACGAAATTAGAGAACAGATGTTTTGTTTTTGTTTACAATAATGTTCTGGCGCACGTCGTACGTGTCATGAGATCTTTTAATAAATAGGAATTGAGCAAGAGGTTATTTACATATTCGAATAGGATTTTAATATTTGAATTGGAATTCGAATTGGAATTTTGATAAGAATTTAATTTGGACTTTAAAATGTGAATTCGTTGCAATTGTGAATTAGAATTTAAAATTTGAACTGAAAGATTTTCGATGTATATTACACCTTGGGCCTAAAAGAAAAAAAAAATTTTTTTTTTTGAAAAAAAATTTTTTTTTTGTACAATGGTTACTACAATATTTGCCGTGTAAGATACTTATTTCTTAGGTATTTTGAATTAATTCTAGGTTTGTTGTGAGTATATATAATATTTTGTAAACTAATGTCTTTTCTTTAATCTGTTATTGTGAATCAATAATTTCTTGTTGTTTTTCTCTATGACAGAGTTTACTCCTTGAGTTTCAACTACTTGGTATGGTCCTTCATATGGACTATCTAATTTATTATTTCTTTGAGTTTTCAAATATACCCAGTCCCCTGTTTGGAGTTTTAATGGATTTATATTGTCTTTATTTGATAGTACCCTTTTTGATTTTGATTCCCTTAAGATTTTGTAAGCGGTCTGTTGTGCGTTGTATAGTCTAGTTTTAAGTTCTGTCAGGTAACTGTCATAATTGTAGATGGGTGTAGAGTTATCGTAGTCGCTGGTAAGGCTTGACAATCGACCAAAAACTAATTCGTAGGGTGTGTAATTGTAAGCGAAAGTGTAGAAGGGGATGTGGTTATGCCATTCGTTATCTTCACAAAATGTGAGCAGATATTCATTTAGTACTCTGTGATTTCTTTCTAGGGCCCCTAAAGTTTCATGGTGGTATGGGGTGGATGTTTTATGTTCAATGTTCAAAGTTTTGCAGATGTTTTGGAATAGTTCATTAACGTATTCAGTACCTCTATCCGTCTTGATAGTTTTAAAATGACCGTATCTTAGGATAATGTTTTCAACTATTGCTTTTGCTACTACGTTAGCTTCTTTGGTAGGGATTGGTATGGCTTCAGCAAATTTAGTAAGTTCACATTGTGCTGTTAGTATGTACCTAAATCCATTTGAGATGCGTAATGGGCCTACTGTATCAATAGATACGACTTCGAATGATTCTGATGGTGTATCTGTGATTGTTAATTGTTCTTTAGTGTGTCTTGTTATTTTGTTTTTATTACAAGTCTCACATTGTTGTATTATATTTTTAACCATTTTGTTCATATTTTTCCACGTATATTTTTGTTTAAGTTTTGCTATGGTTCTTGTTATACCCGTGTGACCTCCACACCTTGACTCGTGATATTCGCTGATCAATCTTATTTGATCGGCTTTTTTTTCAACGTGTCTCGGGGGATTATATAATATTATTTGTACTTTAGTTTGCCTATTTTTTATTACTTTTGCATGCTTTTTATTATATATATCGATTAATTCGTTTTTACTTATGTATTTGAATATTTCATCATTTTTAGATAGCGCTATCTTCGTGATACTATTTATTGATAGTTCTAGTATTAGTTTCTCCAAAACCTGACCTAAGTCTAAGGATGGATTATCACTATACTTCACGATTATTATATTTTTTTCTTTTATTATCATTGTAGTTGGCAAACTTTATTATTTTCATTTTTAATGAGCTCAAATTTTAATATTGGCAAATTTCTTATGTCAGAAATTGAAGTACCTTCCCACATATTGAGTTGATCAGGCTCGATGTTGGAGGTAGTTGTTGCCGCGGTCACAGGGTTTGTTGGTTTTTTTTGTTTTGCTACGTGTTATAGCGTTTATTGTTTTAGGAATCGTTTCTTTTAAATCATTCGAACTCATTTTTATACGCGATAGAGCATTTGCGTTAGTGGTTATTTTACCTTGTATATATATAATGACAAAGTCATAATCCATAAGATCTAAGCAGGTTATAGTTAATTTTGGAGACGGATTTAAACTCACAAATAGAGATACTGAAGGTCGGTGCTTTGTAACAACTGTGAATTTTTTGCCATAAAGATATGGGGGAAAATGGTTTATTTTCCAATAAATTGCCGAAAGTCCTTTTTCTATTCTTAATGAGTTTTATGATGGCTGACAACTGGGTAGATTTGAACATTATTTACTTCTTTAACAATGGTTTTCTTAATTAACCTTTTTGCTCATCAAAATATTCCAAAAAGGAAAAACATTCAAATAATTACAATAATGTAAGTAGGCTGATTGCCAGTGTAAATTTGAATCTACGAGACCCATTATAAGAAATATTATGACATTTATAATTTTATTTTAAGTTTTTCTTAATATTCTAATTTTTCTCTTAATTTCTGCATTTTTGTTTTTGATATCCCAGGTGAAGTGATACTCTTTATAGAGTACTGCTATTTCTTTGCATCGATTAAACGCTTGTTCTCGTCATTGTTTCTTCTTGATGATTGGTTTTGGCGTCAGTGTTAGTATTTTATAAAATAAATTTTATAAATTTCAGTATTTAAAAAATTTTTTCCTTTTTATTGGAACATAGGGGGTATTTCGTTTGCCTTATCTGGTGCTTGTGGTTCATATTTTTCCGCAAACCACGAATTGATTATCCGCTCGGATTGCTCCGAATAGTCTTCTGTTTCGGGCTTTTCTTTTAGTTCATTTAATTCTCCAAGTTCAGGTCGCAGGATCGCCATGTTGTGTTAGAGGTTTAAATTTGGCAACAAGGAAGTCAGGGGCTTACCTAGAAATTGATATAGCGTCTAGGTACGCATGTAGTTTAGGCAAACAAGTGCCGGATTAATAGGCGTTACAAGCCGGAATGGTAGTCCACAAGGTTTAGGCAGGATGCCAGTCTATTAGGCTAAAAAGCCAGATTAATTTTAGGCAGCAATGCCGGTTTCTAATAAAACGCTAGGCGAGTGGCCAGTTTAAGCTATTTCAAAAGACTGTGTCTTCTATATTTTCCCTTAGCCTATTTATACAAAATTCTTACAGGCTAAAATCTATAGTCTAAATAGAAAACTATAATAAAAAAACTCTTATGCTAAAAATGCATTGGTAAGGAAAACGTGCTTCGCATAAAACCGTACAATGCATACATTCCTTAAAATCTATTAGAAAAAAACTTCACATACGTAAATCTATTCAGAAAAAATCTACTCATCGGAAATGCACTAATCAATGGTGAGCATTCTAAACTATACATAAAAAATGTGCATTACAACTTATTCATAAAAAACCTATCTATACGTTTCCTTATGTGCATTCTATCTTATTCATAAAAAATAAACCTATTCATATCCATTGGATTCTCCATACGGGAATCCAAATGCATAAAGCGAAAATCTTTCTGTAAAATGACCCTTCTATAAACAATGCATTGTCTTTGAGTGCGAAGACAATGCATCCGCATAGTCAAAGACAAGTTCAATGCAATCGTAATCTAACACCCTTTAGATACCAACAATGAACTTGACTTTGAGCGTGAAGACAATTGCATCGGCATGGCCAAACGAAATTAGAGAACAGATGTTTTGTTTTTGTTTACAATAATGTTCTGGCGCACGTCGTACGTGTCATGAGATCTTTTAATAAATAGGAATTGAGCAAGAGGTTATTTACATATTCGAATAGGATTTTAATATTTGAATTGGAATTCGAATTGGAATTTTGATAAGAATTTAATTTGGACTTTAAAATGTGAATTCGTTGCAATTGTGAATTAGAATTTAAAATTTGAACTGAAAGATTTTCGATGTATATTACAGGGAACCGAATGTTAGATTATTTAATTTTCCGGCATATGATTCTCCAATGGGAATATTATGGCGCGAAAATTGTAATTTAGAATCGGTAGTGGCAAGTAAAAAATTGCGAATTTGTAATCGTCATTTCAATGACGAATTTATAGGACTACGCAAATTGAAGGTAGGTGCATTTCCAACATTATTTTTGTCTCCGGAGCACGGAGATGACGAAGTTGATTTTAATTTGTTAACATCTCCAACACGGAAAAGACGGAGACCGTCAACAGAGTCCGTAGTTGATTTTTGTACGAATTGCAAAAAACACGTTTTAAATGAACAGTTCTATTTCAAAATGTGTAATAAATTAAAGGTCGAGTGTTCAAAACTAAAAAGTGAATTATCAAAATATAAAAATCAAAAAAAGAATTATCGGTGCAGATATAAATATCGTAAAACTATATTCAAAAACACGGTTAAAATGCCAATTGAAACTTTTATAGATTCACGAAACATTAGTGATGAGAGTAAAACTTTTTGTAAAGTGCTAACCAATGTCAAAAAACGAAAATATAACAATGATGAAAAGAACTTAGTTCAGAATATTTTTTATGTATCTCAATCCGCGTATAAATTTTTGAGAAATAGTCTAAACATTAATTTACCGCATCCATCTACTGTATACAACTGGGCTCCTGTTAAACAGTTGCAGCCAGGTTTAAGAAATAATGCATTTACATTCATTAAAAACAAATGTGAATCATTAAGTGAAACAGAAAAATATGTAGTTTTAATTTTTGATGAAATTGCAATCAGAAAAGAAATGAGGTATAATCTTTCACACGATGTAATAGATGGGCTAGAAGACATTGGTTTTAGTAGGAAAAACTTAATTGGAAAGCAAGTGTGTGTTTTCATGATTAGAGGACTTATCAGTAACTAGAAATGTGTGCTGAACTATTTTGTTTCTCAAAATGGAATCAAAGGTGACTGCTTGAAAGAAATTCTGAAAGAAAACATAAAAATTCTTTCAAGTTGGGGTCTTAACGTTAGAGTTGTAACATGCGACCAGGGCTCAAATAACAGAAAGTGTTATACAGACTTAGGAGTTTCACCTGAAAAACCATTTTGGCTTGTAGATGGGAGCAAAGTAATATGCCTTTTTGATTTCCCGCATCTAATTAAATCCTTGAGGAATCTTCTTTTGAACACTATTGTTTGTACACCAGATGGTCGTGTAAGCTGGGATGTTATCAAGGAACTTTGGGAGCTTGAGCAAAAGAAAACTACAAAAATGTGTACCAAATTAACATTTCAACACATTCAACCGAATTCTTTTGAAAAAATGCGGGTAAATTTAGCTTCTCAGGTATTTAGTAGAACTGTAGGCGCTGCCATCCGCACTGCTGTTGAAACTAAGCAGTTTAAAAGAAATTCTAATGAAATAGCGCTATCAACTGCTTCATTTGTGGAAAGGGTTGATAAAATTATTGATTGTTTGAATAGTGCATCGTTGAAAAATGCTAATGTTTTTAAGCGTGGTTTAACTTTGGATAATGAAGTCCACACATATATTAATAACTTCATTTCATATATTTCATGTGTTAGAGGTGAAAATATGTCAAAAACAGTGTATTTTCTCAACGGAATGAAGCAAACATTAACTGGGGTTTTGATGTTAGCGGAGAACATAATGAAAGAAAATTCTGAGATTTTCTTCATATTGACAAAAAGATTATCACAAGATCCTCTTGAGAATCTGTTTGCAGTTATACGGCAAAAAGGTGGTAATAATAGAAACCCTTCAGTTTTTGAATTGAACATAATATTATCAAAAATAATGTCCTACAATTTGATCAAATTTAGCAATAAGAGCAATTGTGGAGATGATAGCGATATTATGCTCTCAATAAATTTGAATGAATGTGAAGAAGGTGAAATTGCTGATTTTAATGACATCGAAAACAACGAATTTTTAATCCAGCATAATAACGTATCTCAGACCACATATTTAGATTTTATTGCTGAAGATACGTTTGAAAATCCTGAAATCCAGATAGAGCTTCCTTCAATGAGGTATTTCATTGGCTATGTAGCCTTCAAAGTTCTGATGAAACTGAACTGTGTAACTTGTGAGAAAATCATAAGGAAAACAGATGAAGTTTTGTCGTGTCCTTCCGAAATTTTTATATTCGCAAAAAATTACAACGCAACGTCATCCGATTTTGGGAATTTATTTGCTCCATCTGATGAGTTCTTTAATGTTTGCAAGCACCACGTAATCTGTTTTATAGAAATTTTCAAAAGCAGACCACAAATAAGGCTCATTAAAGAAACTATTGTCGCAAACTGCAAGCTTGTTACTCAAAACTGGTTCAATAAAATGGATTCCTGTCATGATCATAAAATTAAATTATTGGAGTTTTTGATTTTAGTTCTATTACGGAAAAATTGTAACTGGGCTGTAATGAAAAACGAAAAAAAAGCCAGCAAAAAACTTCAATTCATTACAGATTAAAAGTAAAAACTATCTATTAGAAACAAAGGTATAACACAAGCTATGAATTCAGCGTATAATATTAAATTTGGACATTTTTAAGGGGTTATCATGTTTTTAAGGGTTTGTAGTTCATTTCAAAAGCCTACCAAAACCACTTCATCTTTTAGCCTGTCTGCCCTTCCGTCTGTTTGTCACAGCAGTCTTAATCTAACATTACAATTCCTAAAAATACTGCAACTAGTGTGTTGCTGCAATTTTTACTGTAATTTTAATAATATTCTTGAAAATTTAACTTTTTCTGGTTGTATTCTTATTCTCTTAAAAACATTGTTAAATTTATTTTGCCTCTTATGCTTTTATGTTTGTGTGTTTACTAATCTCAAATTACCCCCTAAATAGACATTATTGTGTTATCCTACTATCCCAGTTATTTGTTTCTTTTTAATTTATTTGTTACATAAATGCCAATGAAAAAAATATATGTTTGTGTTGTGATTGTGGTTATGGCACCCATCCATTTCCTTTGTCCTCTAGGGATATGATGATTGTGGATACGATCAAAGGCGAAATGAATAAGTGAATAACTTCTTCTTTCTGAAGAAGCTTAGTATACATTCTGATCCCATTGTCCATTGTTATTCGGTTTTCGACTTTTTTCGAAAAATCCCTCAGACCGGGGAACCGAACGCGTCCCCAGGTTGCGGATAGGGGAAGCCTTCTTTTGAAGGTTACTGTGAATAACCAATAAGCAGTCGCGGACAATGGTCGGCAGAGAAGGGAGAGACTTCTGTCACTGTTGATATGTATGCAAATTTTCAAGTCCATCCGACGCCTCGAAGGTGATGAAAATTACTATGTAAGAGCGAGTTTAATCCTGATAATCCAGGTAAGGATATCACAATAAAGTTATGATATTCGATGGTCGTTAGCCCTTGACAAATGTACAAATTTTCAAGTCAATCTAACTGGGTAAAAATTACGTCGCAAGATCCTTTTACATACAAATAACGTTTATAGAAGCGTATTTTATCCTGATGATTCTAGTAAGGAAATAAGAATCAAGGTTCAATATTAACGTATTTTCATCAGATGTTGATAACTGTACAAATTTTCAAGTCAATCAGACGCCTCTGAATTGATAAATATTACGTTGCAAGATTCCATTACATTCAGATGTAGTTATTTATCCTGATGATCCTAATAAGGATATCAAGATAAAATTATGAAATTATTGTATTTTCATTAGCCCATCATATCTCTGCAAATTTTCAAGATAATCAGAATTCTCTAAAGTGTTGAAAATTACGTTGCATTACAAACTAGTCAAGTTAATGAAAGCGAGTTAAATCCTGATGAACCTGGTAAAGACATAAGAATTAAATTATCATATTATTGTATAGTTGTTAGTCCTTGATACATGTGAAAATTTTCAAGTCAATCGGATGCGGTAAAAACTACGCTGCTATCTTTATATACAAGCCACGTTAATAAGATTGTATTTTATCCTAATGACCCTGTTAAGGACATCAGGATAAAGTTGCAATATTGCTGTATTGTCATCAGATTTGGAAAATTGTACAAATTTTCAAGCCAACCGGACGACTCTAAGTTGATAAAAATTACGTTGCGAAACTCCACTACATAAAGGCGAAATTATTTATCCGGATGATCCTTATAAGGACATCAGGATAAAATTATTAAATTACTGAACTGTCGTCAGTCTTTGAAATATGTGCATATTTTTAAGTCAATCAAACACCTTTAAAGTGATGAAAATTACGTTGCAAGATTGCATGACACACAAATCAAGTTAATGAAAGCGAATTGAGTCCTGATGATCCTGGTAAGGACATCAGGATAAAGTTAGTAATTCTTTGTATTTAAATTTGTTTTCAATGAACGTACAAATTTTCAAGTCAATCAAAAGCATCAAAGAATTTTTTTAAATCCTGATGATCCTGGTAAGGATATCAGGATAAGGTTACGATATTATTGTATTGTCACCAGACCTCGATAGGTGTGCAAATTTTCAAGTATATCAGACCCCTCTAAGTTGACCAAATTTACGTTGCAAGATTCCATTACATACAGGTCGAGTTAATAAAAAGCGTATAAAAAGTATTCCAAAACAATACCTAAAAAGTTTAATATTTGTTTTGTTCCCTTCTCTAAAATCTTGTAAGCAGAGATTTCAATTTTTCCCGATTTGGTACTTTCAATCACCACCAGATCGAAAAACTAATAGCTTTAACTCCCTACCCGCAAACGCACATGTTAATTAATCATCTGAAAACCTAAATTCAATCTGCAAACATAGACAAATATGAAATGATTTCTCATATCTGCCAGGTATTGGGCTGCTACAGTCATAATGTTATGCATCATTTCATATTGCCGAGTTAATTGTGAAGTATTTGGTTCTAATACTTCCCAATTAACTCGGCAATATGAAATGATGCATAACATTATGACTGTAGCAGCCCAATACCTGGCAGATATGAGAAATCATTTCATATTTGTACATCTGAAATAAAGCTCTCCAAAAGCTCTCCCCAAACATTAACATGAGCTACATGAGAGCATGGAATTGGAATGACGTGTGAAATCATCGAAATGTGTTTGCTTGTTGACGAAAAGTGGAAACGAGAAAGCTCGGTTTCTCTCTGACCATGCAACTTCCCTTACGTTTCCCCCACATGTCTATCGATGATGAAATTTTCGGGAGGAAAAAGTATTAGAGCATTCGACTTCTTTATGTTCTATATTCTTTGTTAATACTCAACTTCAACTAACTCGAACGTTTCACTTCAACTGATTTACTAATTCTCAAAGGGCTGCTTTTATAATGATAAAAATGCTGATGAAGCATTCTCTTTGTAACTTTGATTCAAGCTAAGAATTGGACTTTGATATGCTTATGTCAGCAATGCAAGTAAGGGAAATTTGATGTAGCAATAAAGAGATGTTTGTGTCTGTGTGGCCTAGTGGTTAGTAGGGACGGCCGATACCAACGAATGAATCGATTCCTCAGTATCGAGTCTGCCTGAAAAGGAAGGTATCGTGGTATCGATATGACACGTGAAAAACATCGATACTAAAAGGAATCGACTCGATTCTTTCAAATTAAAGTTAAAGAAGAAGAATTTACGGCATGCAAGATGTTTGACATATAAAATGCTTGTACAAAATCGAAGCTTAAAGGTAGTTAAAAATCAGAGCAATCAAGCGATATAAAACAAGCATATTTACTTTAGAAAAATCTTTTTGAAAAGTTAAGAGCACATGTTTAATTTTTAGAACTGATAAGAAAGTCGAAAAATTATCGAATCTTTGAAGCTGTTTTCCACACTGCAAGAGATGTTGCCGCCAAGAAAGTTTCTTGGTGGAAGTGGTTGGCAGTCGTGCGGGTTCTGTTGTCCGTTATAATTAAACCGGCGCCAGAGAAGATTCTTTCACTTGGGCAAGACGTAGCCATCATGGAGAGAAACCGACCGGCAATGGAATATAAATTCGGGTACTTTCCCTTCAAACACTGCCACACCTCAAAAGGGTTCGCTCGCACACTGTGGAGAGGCTTGTTGAGGTGCTGTCGCAGTTCAACAGGATAGCCACCAGGGAAGTCATCTCCAACCACCATCTCACTCTGGCGTACAACCTCTTCGTGATCGCCCCAGAGATCATCAGGAGTCTCCTCATGACCAGCCTCGAATTCTCTCTCTTGCCGAGCTGCAGCACTGGTAGCTGCTGCTGTTTTCATAATTTTTTTGTCTAATGGAAAGAAAAAAAAATATTCTCATTATTTATAAAATAACAGCTGTATCAATAGAAAAAAACACTATATTAATAGAAAAAAGCTGCATTATAAGCAAAAATATAGCCTTCAACCAAAGCGATAAACATTACCTCATCAGAAATGTAGGTGAGCACATCTGCGATGCACTGAGCACTTCGAATCGTTGCGACCGCCATGTTCCTATTTTTTTCAATGCTACCAAAGCGCCTTTCAAGTTCAGATAGCAAATATTGCTTTAAATTTGCAGCGGTCATATTGCCCACAGGTACCACCACTGCATGCATTTCCTATCCAGAAACATTACATAAATTTCAATACGAGACAGCTGGCACTAAAATAGAAAGTACTCACCTCACGCAGGATGTGAGTAACTGGTATGACCTTTTCTGCAGAGAGTTCACTGGTCGCTTTAGCAAATGCCTGCAGAAGCTTCATGACTATTCGCAGAGTTGCTATCTCTGCTCCATTCAGCATGACAATCTCCGAAAACCCAGGAGCGGCCAAGCTCACAATATCTGACAGCTCTAAAAACCTGGATAGTAGCTCATATTTTGAGCTCCACCTTGTGGAAACATCTTGAATGAGGCGAAGGCATGTTCCTTCACTTTTCCTCTCTCCATTTGCAACTCTTTTAAGTAGTTGCTAAAGTTATAGCTGTGCCTTGAAAATGTCACAATGATCTTGACTTTTTTGAGAAGATCCGTGACTCCGAGAACATTCTCCACTTTTTCCTTAATAATTTCATTTGTTCCATCAGTCAGGGTACTTTGGACAGGAACCTCATGAGTTTCAAATGTGGTTTGTGGAATTCGGTTAAACATATGATCAAAGCATGGATTGTGACGGTTGATACAAAAAACCTGTCTCACTGCTTGCTTTATATTTTCAGCACTATCCGTTACAACCATACTGACTTTTTCATTTTCAATACCTCACTGCCCTAAAATATCTTCTAAAGTTTGAGCAAGGTAAGAGGTGGTGTGCCTTTGCGTCAGATGAGTAAGGCCCAAAATGCAAGATTCCATTTCAATTCCTTTCAGGATTAAGAAAATCAAAAATAAAATCATAAAACATTTGCATATTGCTTATGAAATTAATCAATCAATCAATAAAAACATAAATTACCTTTCAGATAGTGAGCAGTGCATCCAAGATAGCTGTTAGTTGTATGAATCTCAGTCCAATAGTCTGCAGTGAGGCATATGGTTTTCGGCTTGCACAGAGCTTCTTTCACGAGCAAGCTGGCAGATTCGTACTTACCTTCCATTAGCCGGGTTATTGTCTGGCGGCTGGGGGGCTTCCATAACGGGGCGGCCTTCTGGCAGAAGTACTGAAATCCTGGTTTCTCAGGTGTGGTCAGCGGCAGCCGGTCTTTGTACACCATGAACAGCATAGCATCTCTCAACTCAGCTGATCTAGTGCCTCCATCTATAAAAAGAAACCATCAGGTAGGGACGCAGCTGCATAAAATTTCAAAAAGTTAACCTTCAAAAAATCTTTGCTGCCCAAAGCTGTTTGTTATAGTACACTGCCGTTTGTGAAGGGTTGCACAGGAACAACCGCAAGTTCTGCGAATTCCGGGCAGTGAGGATGGTCGTTGTAGCGAAACTGAATGAGGCGAAGTTGGTAGTGAAGTTGATTGTGACATTCCGGATGGGTATGCGGAGAACGAAAGAGCAGAATTGGGTCTGCTAGTGCTTGCTGATGACGAGCGAGATTCCCCTGGGCTTTCATTAATGCTAAGCTGCAATAGTAGTGAAGCAGGTAACGAAAAAAGACATTATCAAACAGTCAAAAAATTTATAAAATAGTGCCATCAACTAGATGGCTCCATGGCATCCAACGACGTATTTGCAAAATGTGGTGGAATCAACTCTGCGGAGTTCAGCCAAACACGTCCATCCCATTGTTGGCACTTCATTAGAATCAACTTATTGTAAATTCATTTTACTTACGAGACTGCTGTTGGCGTCCAAAATCTCCCAAGCAGTGTAATCGGCGGTCTCATTTTGTGGTTTCAAAATGTTATGCTTTCCTTTCAAATGCTTCCAAAAGTTGGAAGTATTTCCGCACTTTTTAAGATGCTTGAAACAATGCTTGCACTGTACTGCGTCAGCACTAACATTCGTAATATGCTGCCAAACAATACTTGATTTCGACGTTTGTGGCGACATTTTCAGTTTGCACTACACGTTATTTAAGTTCAACGTCTGCACTACACTTTATTCACAATTCAGCGTCTGCACTACACCTTGTTTAGGTTCAACGTCTGTACTAAACTTTATTAACATTCAATGTCTGCACTTGCACTACACTTTACTTACATTCAACGTCAAACGTCAATCAGTCAATCAATTTTCATCACGAGGGTATCAAAATGTTGTGCAAAGAATCGGGACAAGAATCGCCATGAAAGAATCGATTCCACTAAGAATCGAGCGAGTGGGTATCGAGTTCTCAGTACCGAGTCTTTCAGCAGCAAGTACCCGATTTCCCAAAGTATCGATTCGCTATCGGCCGTCCCTAGTGGTTAGAGAATGAGCCCATAAGCCGAAGGTCCCAGGTTCAAATCTCGTTGGCAACAACGTGATTTAGTTCAGGGGATTTTTTGGACAGACTACGAGTGTTCACTCAGTGGTGGTATGTACTGATTTAATCAGATCATATCATAGCTGAGCAAGCACACGGGAGTATGGCACTGACCAAACCAACTTCCGAAAAAATCAATACGGTCATGAAAATGAGATACTCTAACTATCTCTAAGCGAAGGCCCGAGAGGGGCTGTAGTGCTACAAAGAAGAAGAATAACGAGATGTCCATATTAGATAGATAAAGTTACTGGATGACAGGATATGAGTCATGGATGATCAATACATGAGTCATGGAAGATTACGACAAAGGGTTAGTGAATTGTGTGGTAATATGCTGATGTAGGGATTTGGGATTATGTGTAACTCTTCCCTCCTTAAGCTCAATGTTGTCTTCAACATAATTATGTTTTTGTAATTCAATATCTTCAGTTATATTTATTTTGATAAATGATTTCTTTTTTTCTGAAGATATAGGTATAGAGCAATTATTACTATTACAGCAATAATTATTAGTAGTGTCCATCCTGTTCCAATTATAGTTATATGAGCATATTTAATCTCGTTAATTCTTTCGAAATTTTTTAAATTTTCAAGTTTGATTTCTTCAAAGCTTAAATCAATTTTGTAATTAGATACATTCAAAATTGGTTCCAATACTAAAATTTGTGAAAATTCTTTCACATCATTTGTGAATATGATATTTACAATATGAATTTCACAATTTACAAATCTAATCACATAGTTTCCATTTAATTCTTATGTTTTTTCATTACATGATTGATTAATTGTTGTCTTGACATTAATTAACCCTTTCAATTTCTCATATTGTTGTTTCATTATTTGTTTTAGTTATACAATTAATATTTCTGCATTTTTAATTCATTTTTCAAATGTTTCATAGTCTTTACAAATTTATAATATTTACTATTGTAACTTAGAACTTCTCTTATATTTATCTTAAATGATACATTTGATATTTTTCTTACATAGTATGATAGTAAAGGCTGTGTAAGTATAGGTATAGTATATTAAGCACAAATACAATAGCTGCATCTTTTATGAAAACGTTCAATGTAATTTCTTTTAATTCTTCAAATGAAAGATTGTATGCATTTATTTCGTCATGTGTTAGAATTGACCTTGATTTGTTCCAGATTTAGCATTGCTTACATTATCGATCATTTTTTCCAATTCATCTTTTATCAGATCAAGATTATGATTCATCTGAACTTCCAAAATAATTTTGTTTATTTGATTTATTTTATCAATTGCCTGAGAAGCGTTATAGGTTTTGTTTATATTGCTTGTGATTTTATCCAGATTGTTTTTGAAGACATTATTTATTTGAATTTGTTTATTCATTGACTCAACTAAATTATGATTATTTGAATCTATTATATTTAAATGATTCATTATGTCATTATAATCATCGTTGTCCATGGTTCCGTAAAGCCATTTATAAATTTTGCCAATTTGATTTATAAGACCTCGCTTCTTTCTAATATTTTTACAAATTTCCATGTAACCGGCCTGTTTTCCTAATGCTGAGTTACATGTCTCTATGAGAGGATTTAATGTTTGGGTAGGTTGTCCTTCGTTAGATAATTTTTTTGTTTGGAGAAAATCTATGATAGTGTCACGTGTATGGTTCGCGGCCAATATTTTAATGCTCCGGGGAAATGAAAACGCAATGTCTTTTAAATTAAATTAAAAGAGTTTATTTATTTACTTGAAATGCACAATCACTCATTTATCTATTTCATAATTTTAATTAGAATCTAACTTTCACTTGTCAATTAAATTTCTCTAACAACTGCCTTCACTTAACAATCAACGAAAATCACTCCACTATTACTCGATCAATAAAGCTTTTCAATTCGCTATCGCAGTTTTTGCTATATCGCGGTTCTAATGAATGATCTCCCCATTCATTCAGCTCGCCTTTATATAGGGTCTCTACCCATTCAACCCGTTTCTCGTACATTGGCGAATATTCTGCTGAGAGGTACCTGGTATATTCGAGCAGCTTAATGAATGGAGTGACGTGACTTTCAGATGTTGATCATGCTTGGTGATTTCTTGTGGTTTCGAGTAAATTCACTTTGTTGATCATGAAGTTCTAATGGTTGGGAAAACAATCGCAACAGTAGCTCGCAGAATTATTCGTGCATGTAACAATAGTATCGCTTTCAGGCAAACTAATATGATCGAAGTAAAGGAAGTTCAGTTCTCCTTTAATTGTTTTAATTGTTTCTATAATAAAAGGATTTGGTTCAATTTTTTCTGAAATGTCTAGTAGAGGAAATCTTTTCGATTTTCATTGTTGAGAATAGGATTATTGTTAGCATCGTTATTGCTCTGGAAGAAGTATTCTGTAATTATATATATAATGCTCATTTCAACAATTTTCCTTGAATTATTTCAATTATCATTTATTTTTAGTAAAAGAGGGATGTTGTTTTTGTGTTAAAGCTAACTTTTTATAAATTGAAAGTTTTTCTGCTATGATACATGTAAATGCTCCACAATCGTATGAATTTTCTTGATTTGGAATGTTTTTATTATTTTCTTTTGTGAATGTTGATATATCAAAAGGTTTGTATAATTTATGAAGTCTTTCTTCTTGTAAATAGTTTTCTAGAGCATCCACAATCTGATTGCTTCCTCCTATGGAGTCGTAATATTTTATTGATTTGTTTCTCATATCAATTACTGACAGACACCAGTGGTTATTATTAACATGAACGGGAATTGGAACCATGTCATAGGAAAATATATCAATTTTCTTTGTCCAGCGGCTTACTGAATTATAACCTTGTTGTAAATAACAGAGAGTAAAGAATGTATTCATAACGTGAATTTTCGGCAAGCTTTGATTTTTCTTACTTCGCTCTATTACAAGGCATAAATAAAAGTTAATTATTTGATCGTTAAGCCATGATTTTTCTGACAGAGTGTTAATATCTTCTCTTGTGGTATTCATGTTAAATTTTGATATTAACGTTTCTTGTGGTTGTCCTCCGTCCAATGCACTGTTGATTAAATTCTTTTGTTCTTCAGAAATTTAATCGTTTGATTTTAGGTAAATTTCTCGAGAGAAATTTACCTATTGCGGAAAGTATCATATATATATATATATATATATATATATATATATATATATATATATATATATATATATATATATATATATATATATATGGGATATAACGAAATTTGTGACCACGCTAGAGGTTGCAATTTTGCTCCGGTTTTCATCAAATTCACCAGCTATATCGGCCGGGCGAAAACAAAATGGCGTCCATTTTCGACGAAAAGTCGTGATTTCTGTTCTGACCAAAGTATAGCACCGATTTGGATGAAATTTGGTACAAAAGTTCACCAATATATGCGATGAATCTCACAATAAAAAATCCAAAGTCAGTATGGCTGAAACAAAGTGGCGGCCGTTCAAAGGTTGAAAAACATATTGTACAAATTTTTGTTCTAGTAGTTTTGACTAAAGTTTTCAACCAATGTTAATGAATTTCAGTAGTTTGATAGAAGCTATAAGTATCTCAAGAGTTATGTGAAAAAACTGGAGGTCAGGCCGCATAAAACAAAATGGCGGCCAGTGGAAACTCAAGATTTCAAAAGCTTCTAAATGTATATGATACTTGATTTTGTGATAGGAATTGCTCAAATCTAGAGTTTTTAACATTTTGGTGATCATGCATATGTAAATTTCAAAATGACGGCCATTTAATTAAGCGTTTTTTTCAGGTTTTCGTAGCGGTCACATTTTCAAACGGATTTTGATGAAACTTGAGATTAGGGGTCTCTGTACTAAGTTCTTTGTGCAAAAAATTATTAAAATCGAATGAAAGGTAAAACATCCCCGTTGGCAGCACCAGCCGGAAAGGTAAATTTCTCGTATGTAGCGTAAGATTTCGGAAAAGAATTTGGCTTGCGTACTACTAAACTTCTTACTGCAATTTTCGTAGCACAACATGGGTATTTATTGACATGAAAAGTATCTGCCGACGTTTGAATTTAAAGACCCTTTATAGAGGCGCAAATATTTTGTTCATTCAATTGAGTTGTACATTTATGGATCACATATTGAAATTGGCAAATAATAAATTGTTATAAACATATAAATAAAGGTGTGTCCTTCTCACATATGCTGTTTATGCATTTCACAGTGGTTACCACTCAAAGGTGATAACTTGTCGCCTTAAAAAGCTCAAATAGATACTTTCAAAAGATTTCCATAAAAGCTTAAACAGCATTTGCGTTGCTATTAATATAAATATTTTCATTTCTTTTCTGAATCATCAGGGACCACCATTTTGAATTTTTATTGAAAACGGCTGCTAAAAATATTAAGCTATATATTTTAGACTTTTTCATTTTTCATCCGATTTGCATAATTTATAATTTCAAATTTCATTGGAATCTGTTGAGAAACTTGGCCGCTAGAGGGCTACAGAAATTAAAAATAAATAAAGTCGCCCCCCTGTATGGGGACGCCCCCCTTAAACACTTTAAAATATTTTCTTGCACTGCATATTTCGAGAGGCACCACCTTGGACCTACGTAGAAAATTTTCTCATTCTAGCTCATGTGGTTTGCAAGGAAACTTACTCTGACGCACAAACAAACGGACGGATGGACGGACGGACAGACAAGTCACGATTTCATAATTTTTTAGGGTGTTGTAAAAATATTTTAAAAATATCCTTAAAAATGGTCTGCTTTATAAATACTTCCAAGTTAAGTAATTTAAAACGTTTCCATGAAAATTATTCATTATTTCAGTTGCTACTAAAATAGCGAATTTCGCTTGCCTTCTGACCTTTGGGGGCCGCATTTTGAACGCATGCATTTGATTTTGGATTATTTTAAATCTTTGTATTTTAGGACCTCATCAATCAATGCGGAAAATCTCGTTCAAATCGGAGTTTCACTCTAGACAGGCAAAATTATTCAAATTTTAGTGACAATGGCAGCTAAAAATTTTAGGTTTTAAATTTTTGACTTTTTTATTTTTCATTCGATTTAAAAATTTCTGCACAATACAAGAACCTAGTACAAAGATCCATAATCTCATCAAAATCCGTTGAAAAATGTGACCACTAGAGGGCCACGCAAACCTGAAAATGTAGCATATTTAAACCACCGCCATTTGTAAAATTGTTTCTAGATTTAATTGATTTCTATCTAAAAATCAAATTTCATATACATCGGATCAAAATTTGTTTATGTTTATGAGTACAACATCAACAAATACCTTGGAAGTCGAAATTCGCCCAACTTTGTTCATAATAGTATGATATTCGAATTTAACATTTTGCCCAATAAAATCGCATCGGTACATTTAAACTGAACGAAATTCGACATTTTCGTAGTCCTACTAAGGGTTCTTAAACTATGTAATTTTGATAAAAATCTAATGATATGCACGGAAGTTATAGCCGTTTGAAATTTAACCAATTACAACAACAGTGACACATGATTTTGGTATTTTATGGACTTTCCATCGAATCAGTCACTGAAGCTTTGACTTGATCTTCTTGAAATTTTTGAATAAGGTCAATAACATTAATATTTTTCAGAATTCATGATTTGAGTGATTTTTGTTGGTTTGCAACAAAATGGCGACCGTTGAAAGTAGAAAAACAATGGATTTTCCTTTGAACGTGCACATCTCTTTGACATATTTCTTGACGTTACTCATTGCTGGTGACTTTCTGAGAAGTGGGGTACAAAACTCTTCTGACATGACCGTACGTCTGTTCACCCAATTTGTTTTTACAAAACTCTTTAAATACTTATAGTTTCTACCAAAGTACCAAATTTCATTAGCATTGGTTGAAAGCTTTGATCAAAACTACAAGAACAAAATTTTGTACGTTTTTCGATCTTCAAGCGGCCGCCATTTTGTTTCAGCCATACTAGCTGTGAATGTTTTATTGTGAGATTCATCACATACATCAGTAAACCTTTGTACCAAATTTCATCCAAATCGCAGCTATACTTTGGTCAGAACAGAAGTTACGACTTTTCGTCTAAAATGGCTGCCATTTTGTTTTCGCGTGGCCGATATAGCTGGTTCACGAACTTATGCGAGATATTTACTGAGTACACCTTTTCTGAAAATTTGGTGAAAATCGGAGCAAAATTCAACCTCTAGTGTGGTCACAAATTTCGTTATATCCCATATATACATATATATATATATATATATATATATATATATATATATATATATATATATATATATATATATATATATATATATATATATATATATATATATATATATATATATATATATATATACATACATATATATATATATATATATATATATATATATATATATATATATACAGAATTCCGATTATCCGAACATCGATTATCCGAATATCCGATTATCCGGACTCATTCGTCTCGGCTCTAATTGTCAATTTAAAAATGTTTTGACGGCGCAACGACAAGTTTATTCCCGCGTCCGATCGTGTACTCCCGCTCTCATTTGCTTGCAGGGTAGTGTTTGTTATGGTTTCATTTTTAAGGTTTTGTACTAAAATACAAAACCCTATTGCAATCACGACCTGTGGCCGTCCGTCCGTGTGTATGTCACAGCACTTTTTCTCCGAAACTATTGAGGCTACAGCCATGAAACTTTGTGAAAAGGTCAGAAGTGGTGACTTCTTGAAAGTTCAAGGGTGTAAAAAATTTTCAAAGGGGTTAAAAGGGGTCTCCCCATATAGGGAGGTGACCCCTCAAAAAAAAATTTTCACCATTGGTAGTCGAGTTGGGTGTCATTGGAAAGGTCTCAAAGAGATCTTTTCAAAACAAGTCTTAGAATTGCCTTATGAGCACCGAGGGGGGCAGGGGAAGGGGAAATGTACGAACTTTTCGCGTACCCCCCCTCGCGATTGGACGACTTCCACCCAAAAAATCTGAAAAAAATCATGAATGTAGCCCTTAGCAAGTACAACAACAACAAATACATGAGAAGTTGAAATTCACTCAACTTTGTTAGTAATAGTACGATTTATCGATTTTATGTTTTCTTGAATAAAATCTAAGCGGTACCCTTAAATTCGATAAAATTTAGCAAACAGATGACTATTTATAGGATTGATCTTTCCTGAAAGCTTCATAAAGATCGAATAGTATTTGACGAAGTTATAGCGATTTGAATTTTTCTGGGGGGAAATGCATGAAAAATGTGTTTCCTCCCTCACGAATGGGCACCCGTGATCTAAAAAATCTGAAAAAATTAACAAGGGGGATATTTATGGGTATAACTATAACAAATACCTCAGACGTCAAAATTTTTTAACTTTGTTAATAATAGTATGATCGTGGAACATGACGTGTTTCTTGATTTTATTCGTTGCTGGTTACTGCATTTTGTAAGTTGAGTACAAAACCCTTCTGACATGAGCATAGGCCTGCCTACCCAACTTATTTTGGATAGCGTTCAACTGAAAGGCTGTCTTTTATTTTTGTCTGCATTTTGTGTTGGAAATTTACAATGTCCAAGCGAAAAAGAGTAGTGTTGTCTCTTAATGACAAAGTGAAGATAATTAAGAGTATAAAAAATGGTGAATCTGGCAGTAAGTTGGCACAAATATATGGTGCAGGAAATTCTACGATATCAGACATTAAAAAGAATTCTGATTCTATAATGAAATTCAGATGCGCGCTTGAGAAAGAAGATGGAAGTTCGCAACGTAAAGTTATGAAAAAACCTCAAAACGAAATTCTGGAGAATGCAGTTTTTACTTGGTTTTTACAAAAGAGAGCATGCGGCCAGCCCATATCTGGACCTCTGCTATGTGAAAAAGCATTAGATTTTAATCAAAAACTTGGTGGTGATAATTCTTTCAAAGCGAGCTGTGGATGGTTAGCAAGATTCAAATCTAGACATGGCATTCGAGTAGGGGTAGTTTGCCAGTTCTGGAGCACTTTTTCCATACGAATTGAGGTTGATTTTGCGCGCCACCTAGTGGCGGAAATTGGAACTAATGGCGCTTGAAGCGGCCGGGAATGAAACTAATGGTTTGTGTCTCGGATATGTGGGTGTGTGTCTTGGGTGCATGGGTGTGTATATTAGGGTGGTATCGGTGGGTGCCTGGGATACTGAGGTGCTAGTCCGCGGTAGATATGGATGTCATGGATGGTTGCGGCGAGGGTGTGAATCTTAGGTATATGGGTATGTGTATCAGATTAGTGTAGGTGCGAGCTAGATGGCGCTCTGGGCGGTTGTTCGCAGGGCTTGAGATCCTTTAGTGCGTGACTTATTGAAGGCGTTTGGTTCGAGCGATTTACTGGGTTACGATAGGCGGGCTGGATTTTTTTATGATGCGAGTGGCTGCGTGGGGACGAAGGGAGTGGCTGCGTGGGTGACTACGTTATTGACGGGTGATGGGTCTGCTCGTCAGCGAGTGCTCTAAGGCATGGGAGTTTGCTTCGTGGGTGCTTGTTTAAGGAGCGCATTGCTCATCGATTGGATTGGCGAGTAAACGTCATGCGTGTCGATTGTTCGAAGATGTAATTTGAGGTGTAGTTTTTATGGCGCGAATGGTTGCATGGTGACGGAGGGCGCTGCTGTAGATGGGTGACTTTGCATTATGGATGGGCGATGGGTTTGCCTTTCGACGGGTATTCTAAAGCGTTACAATTTGCTCCGTGGGTGCTTGCTTAAGGTGCGCGTTGCTCTTCGATGATCATCGGTGGATAAGGCGTGTGGAAATCACCGATTTGCTTGATCACGTTAGGCGTGCTGGACGTTTTTCATGGTGCGAGTGGTTGCATGGTGACGGAGGGCGCTGCTGTAGATGGGTAACTTTGTATTATGGATAGACGATGGGTTTGCCTTTCGACGGGTATTCTAAGGCGTTACAATTTGCTTCATGGGTGCTTGGTTAAGGAGCGCGTTGCTCATCGATTGGTGTCTTTGGCTAAGGATCAACGGCCGCGTGTGGAAATGACCGATTCGCTTGTTCATGCTAGGCGTGCCGGAAGTTTTTATGACTCGGTCAGTTGCATGGTGATGGAGGGCGCTGCTATAGCCGGGTGGCTTTGCATTATGGATGGGCGACGGGCTTGCCTTTCGACGGGTGTTCTAAGGCGTGAGAATTTCCTTCATGGGTGCATGCTTAAGGTACGTTTTGCTCCTCGTTTGATGTCTGTGGTTAAAGATGGATGGTATTGTAGATGTGATGCGCGTCGCTTGTTGAAGGAAGTAATCTGAGGTTTATGTTTCCACCGAGGCGGATGTTATGAGCCGTAGAAATTTGTCTCGTGAGCGTTTGGTTAAGTTTCCGCGTTTCTCATCAAAGGATGCCTGTCTTTAAGTGTGGACGGCCTTGTCGGCGATTCGGAATGATTTGCGTCGCTTTTTGGAGGATCGTTATTGGGGTGTAGATTTGTTCGGCGGTGAATGCTGTAAGGCATGGAAATTGTCTTCGGGGATGCGTGGCATGTGCAAGTGAGTTTGCTTGCTAAGTGTAGTGTTTCGTTCGCATAGACTTCTCTGTTGACGGGAGTTTTAGGGCATCGGAATCTACAGCGTGGAAGAGAAGTGGCGTGGCATACACTGCATTGCAATATGGTTTTGCTTGATGGAGGCGGATTTTTTGTTGTTTTGGTCGTGGGCAGCGGGTAACGTGATGCGCGGCATTGAGACGTGTTTTCATAAATGTCCATTCAAAGATGCGCCTGTTATAGTTTTCTGATTATTATTTACATTGATCGTTTTCAGTTTCTTTTTGCTTGGATACGTCGTTTCTTTGTTTTGTGACTCATTGCTATTGTATATTATTGCTTTTATCGGTTTCATTGTAATAGTACTTTAAGAATCGTCTTCAATGTATTTTGTTCGGTTTGACTACTATGTTGATTGTTCAAATCTATGGATGCAGGGAAAGAGATCTTAATGTTTGTTGTAATGCGTTCTTGATATTTAGTGTAGTATTAAATTTTAGTTTGCTTGTAGCAGCATTTTGTTTGTCTTCATCATCATCACTTATTTCTTAAAGCAGTTTCTATACTTCATTCTCTGATTTTACTATTATGTGATGTATGGCACTATATTCATTCTTTTTTTTTCTTTACTATAGGATGCCCATTGGTTTTGTTCAAAAGTTCTAGTAATTTCTTCCAAGACGAGCTATTATCTTGTAGTGCATGAGATGGTGATAATTTTGTTCGTACATCATATGATTTGTCCCTTTTGATAAGTGCTTGGGTCTATTTTTTAGATCACTATGTTGACATGTATGTATGTTTTGGGTATCTGTTCCCAATTTGAGATTATTTATGGATGTTGCATAGGAAAGATATTACGGTTTATGGCTTCTGGAATGCTACTTTTTTAATGGAGTTTATGTATGATGGATGTAGAAATCATCCTGGTGGTCCTAATGAGTAGGAATATAGACGCATTTTCATTGATAAATTTTTGGTACGTACTGAAAGGAACAACCTAATATAGAAAAAATTGAATGCGGTAGGTCATTGACATTAAGAGTTTGTTGGTATCATGTTATTATTCGTTGGTTATGTCCATAACGCATGGAAAAATATTTTTTAGTCATGCTAGCATTATAGGCATGCACTAGATTGAATAAATTTTTATATTTACTCTGAATTAGGTGCTGTTATTGTGGGTCTGTATTATTTAGTTTAAGTAGTTTCATGAGATTCTGTATAATATAGAGTAAAACTATTATTTTATGCTTGTCTCATATTCTTCACAGTATGTATGATTTTTCAACATTTCCGGATCTCTTTAGCCATATCTGCATTAGGAACTTAATGTTTTGAGTATGAGAATCTCTAATTTATTATCTCCTTAGGAAAATAATGCATGCATGGATGATGCCATTTAGCTGATACTTTTCGGAAGTATATTATCGCTTTTAATGCCTATATGATTGCATGAGAATTTACAAACCTCATTCTTTGTGTGCTTGTATTAAGCGTAAAGTCACTTCAGCTATATTCATATACATGTTCAATATTTGGGCATTGTAAAATACGTATTTCCTACATTTTAAATATGCTAGATTTATCATCATAGGGATTGTCGGGTATATTCAAGTATTATTTTCAATTAAGTAAAATATATTCTTGTTGAGTTTTTTTCTTATCAGAATTTTTTCTGCTGAATGCTTGATTGATTTTTTTTAGGTTTGAAGAAGATCTAATTAGTTTTCAACATAAAGGGTATGTTTTGGGTTGGCGCACTGCTACTATAGATCACTTAGGCTAATGTTTATGTAAGATAGTTCGGTATAGTTAACGATGTGTGATAGCATATGAGTTTATGGTAGGCTATTTTTAGATCGATCTCATCGCATCTTGTATAGACAAGTAGCTTATGTTATGAAGTGTTCTTGATAAGGATGGTCACGAGTCATTGTAGGATGTTAAGATATGATCATTACTTTCAGGAGGTGTTTGTCTGCTGGTAATTTGATGAACAGATGCATACTTGAGTTGAATGAACTCATGCGGGGTTTTTTTTTGTCCATCGCCTGATATTTTTGAATGGTAGAATTGAGTGTTTGATATTTGGGAGTATCAGATATGCTAGGAATGTTTTGGATTTTTTTTGGTTTGTTGTTTGAGGTATTTGTTTACTTGAGCAGTGCTAGATTAGTTGTTGAAATAAAAAGATTGTGTTTCTTTCTAATAGAAATAATTTATTGAGTAATGCTATTTTTTGTTATATATATAAATAAATTTTCATACAATTAACAGTACATCTAATATATAGGTTGATATATTTATGAATTCTATAGCATATTGAAGGTTTATTCAGCTGCACTATTTCTGCTTTAGGACCATACAAATGTATAGTAAGTCCTCTCACGTCTTTTTTAATGTTTATTATACAATTTATATAGCAATTCAATATCCTCAGCATATAATTGTAGCTTATGTCCCCTTCACTCTAGTGCAAACTGTTGATGTTTCAATTCGAATTTCGTTTTGGTTGCATTTTATGAGAATAGTATGTTCCTTGATGAACTACTGGTGAGGATTTCCCGATACATTCTAATAGCGCTGGCCACCAGTTGGCTCTAATTTTGTTTGGACTATTTATACTACCCGATGCTATGAATTATTACTTTGTCGTATGTATGCGAGACTGCAGGAGTATGTACTGTTTTATTAGTTTAAAAATATTTCTTGTCTCTTGATCATATGAATGACAAATGCATGTATCAGTGCCTGATGTCGTATTAGAGTTGGATCATTCACATATTTGGTATTGTATTCCATGTTTATTAGATACTTTCTCGCCCATATTACCATATTTAAGCATATAATTCTCGATTCGTATTCGGTGTTCAGGAAAAATATCACGGTACACTTCCATGAAGTATAGGATAACCATTGTAATAGATCTTATCGCGGTGAAAGTGTATTGACCTCTGTTTTCCTAGTTTTCTTGACGTCGTTTACGTTGGTTTGCTGAATTTTAAAAACCGCATAATAATCCGTAGAATTATATGTAGTCTAGTGATAGAAAAAACGACGTGCTGCCTTTAAGTTAACATACATTCATGTCCTAGTTTGTACAGTGCAGCTAAGATGAGGGTCTGTTTCTCAATATTAAATTTCAGTATTTTATAGACTCAAGAGATTATACTTGATTTCAAAGCCTTTCACAATAGTTTGTAGATTACCAAGTCTCAATTTCCAATTTCCTTATGAATAATTCCTTTAAGTGAAGTAAAACATTGTTTATAGGGTTTTTAGTATTTTATTTCATCACATGGAAAATTAGATCGTTACATAGTACTGGTATTTCATAAAAAAGCCTAGAGTAGTTTATATTTACAAATGATGTTTGAGTTGGAGTGAAGAAGTCGTTGATATCCAGTTTAAGTACGCTTTTTTCTCTGCATCTTGCACAATATTGGTCATAGTATTCCTTCACACAATCGGTAAGCAAATTGTTGTATTGCATGACAATGTTGAAAAAATCCATCAAGATGAAAAGCGTGAAGAGCTCGGGATGTTTAAGTATTAGTCTCTCTCCTCCAATAGGTATGTAGAAGAGTTCAAGAAGTCCAAGCTGATTTGCAGGGAACTCATCTACTCTATCCTTGAGATCAATGAGGTATTGGCGAAGTGAAGTCCATTGACTGTTATCTAACTCCAACTGATTTTGTCCACTGCATCGGAAGATTATTTTCGATTGAAATGTCAGCGGGTCAAATCCAAGTATTACTTTGCTTTTGTGGAAGCCTTCATCAAGATAGTATGTATAGTTCAGCAAGAGGTTTTTCTCATAGATTCGCTGTTTCTCTCGATTCTTTTTTAGTTTCTTCTCTTTCTTGTTCACTTTTCTGGCTGAAGTAGCCTTATCAGTCTGGCTGGCCTTTTCATGCTTCTGACTGACTGACGAAGTTACTGGATCTGCTCCGCTCATTTTAAATGACTACTTCTAGTAGTAAAACTAAAGATGTATATTTGTTACACCAGCATATATATTCACTTCTCTGCATTTACGAATGGAGTGGGGGGCAAGTTCAATATGTGTTGATAATTCTATTGCATAAGTAAACATGTTTAGCCCTTGAATGCTGTAATGTTGCTTACGCTCATGATTTGAATTCAAAGATAAGAAAGTGCTATGGAGTTAAGATTTGAACCACCGAGCTAACAGGAGTAGGAGTCAGTAACAAAAAATGACACTTTGCTCCGTATTTCCTTTAGAATTTTTAGGAGTACTGCTGGGCTACAATAGATTGCTTCTAGGCTAATTAGCTGTCTTTTTATCTATTAAACTATCTATTTAGCTGTCACTTTTGCTGATGAGCTGTCTATCTTATGTGTAATGCTGTCTTTTAAGCCGATTCCCTGTCTGTTTAGCTGATATGCTATCCTCTTGAGCTGTCTATTTAGCTGTCACTTTTGCTGATGAGCCGTCTATTATATGTATAATGCTGTCTATGCAGCTGTCTATTTAGCTGATACCCTGTCTGTTTAGTTGTTATGCTGTCTGCTGAGCTAACCGTTTAGCTGATAAACCCGTCTATTTAGCTGGTAAGTGGTCTATGTAGCTTTCTTTTTTAGCTGATGCCCTGTCTGCTTAGTTGATATGCTATCTCTTTAGCTGTCTGTATAGCTATCTTTAGTTAATAAGTTGAGCGTTTGACCTTACGTGCTATCTGCCATTCGGTAAATTCATTTGATTGTTGGTAATTATCTACCCATAAAAAAATTCTTACTTTCCATACAGTTGCAGTCAGCTTTTTTTACATTTACTTTAAATGTCATATGCACATCACGATTTACGTTAGGCCTATTGGTTACCAAGACTGCATGTTGATCATCTTCCAAGTTATTCGTAGGCATACATGGGTCAGACAAGAATCTTCACGTCTATGTTGCTCTTCTGGTGAACAAATCTTGATTAGGAGCAAGCCATTGTTATTTGCTCGAGAGTTAATTGATCTTATTTCACACTGATGCATTCTTCATAAGAATGAGTCAAGTCACCATTCTTTTTTATCTGCGTCAGTTTTTCTGTGGACCTCTGTCTATCTAATCTATAGGATCCTCTTTCTACAGCAATTCGATTTCAGTTCTCTAGGTTTTCATGTCTTCATAGGATTTGCGACCTATGGGACCCTTATTGCCCACAATAATGTTCCATTGCATTGAAATTATGTTGCTACACTTATGAACTCATCCAATATGCCCAAAAATCATATGATCCCATGCATCAGCCATTTGAATCATTTTGTAAAGCACAAACTTGCTGAATAAATCTCTACTTCATGCAAACCATTGCTAGGGCCTTAACATGAATTAGTTCAGCCTGTTGCTTAGTCGATGTATTAAGGGTTTATAGTGGAACTTATTAAGTATATTGAATCATCTTGGCGTTCTCATGTATGATCAACCCTTTTGGATTATCCGGGATATGCTATGACTGGAACGATTTTTTCCCTATCATTGAACAATTGAGTAAAATTTTGATACCTCCAACTGACTAAAAATCTGTCATTGATCCATTTTCAGAAGATGTTTGAATGGTTTGGAAGACTTCAGGCTGCAACATTACTCACAACCTGTGAAATGATTAAATATCATGGACAAATGTGTCTACATATGTACATTATAATAGCTATCAAATGTCTATGTATTAGTATCATATGATCGACTGGTCTCTTTATCATGCAAAGAGGGTTATCCACAATCACCGATCAGTTGAGCCGTCTGATACGATCACGAGTTGCCTGTTCAGCAGTTGAACTTTGGTCAACTTCACACCAATATGTTTTCTCTTTCGCACCTGCTAACCCAATTGCCTGACGAACTCAAGGTAGCCTTCTCTTTCTCACCTACAACTCGAGTTGATTGGTGAGCAGAAGGTGGTGAAGGGCCTTACAGGGCTTCTACCCAGCCTGCCCCGTGGCATGCATGCATGATGATCCACGCAGAGATGCAGAATAACCTTCTACCCAGCCTACCCCATTGCCATGCAGGCATGATGACCGGTAATCATGCATTATGACGCGTCATAACGCATGATTACCGGTCATTGATGCCTGCGTGGCAATGAGGTAGGCTGGGTAGAAGGTTATTCTGCATCTCTGCGTGGATCATCATGCATGCATGCCACGGGGCAGGCTGGGTAGAAGCCCTGTAAGGCCCTTCACCACCTTCTGCTCACCAATCAACTCGAGTTGTAGGTGAGAAAGAGAAGGCTACCTTGAGTTCGTCAGGCAATTGGGTTAGCAGGTGCGAAAGAGAAAACATATTGGTGTGAAGTTGACCAAAGTTCAACTGCTGAACAGGCAACTCGTGATCGTATCAGACGGCTCAACTGATCGGTGATTGTGGATAACCCTCTTTGCATGATAAAGAGACCAGTCGATCATATGATACTAATACATAGACATTTGATAGCTATTATAATGTACATATGTAGACACATTTGTCCATGATATTTAATCATTTCACAGGTTGTGAGTAATGTTGCAGCCTGAAGTCTTCCAAACCATTCAAACATCTTCTGAAAATGGATCAATGACAGATTTTTAGTCAGTTGGAGGTATCAAAATTTTACTCAATTGTTCAATGATAGGGAAAAAATCGTTCCAGTCATAGCATATCCCGGATAATCCAAAAGGGTTGATCATACATGAGAACGCCAAGATGATTCAATATACTTAATAAGTTCCACTATAAACCCTTAATACATCGACTAAGCAACAGGCTGAACTAATTCATGTTAAGGCCCTAGCAATGGTTTGCATGAAGTAGAGATTTATTCAGCAAGTTTGTGCTTTACAAAATGATTCAAATGGCTGATGCATGGGATCATATGATTTTTGGGCATATTGGATGAGTTCATAAGTGTAGCAACATAATTTCAATGCAATGGAACATTATTGTGGGCAATAAGGGTCCCATAGGTCGCAAATCCTATGAAGACATGAAAACCTAGAGAACTGAAATCGAATTGCTGTAGAAAGAGGATCCTATAGATTAGATAGACAGAGGTCCACAGAAAAACTGACGCAGATAAAAAAGAATGGTGACTTGACTCATTCTTATGAAGAATGCATCAGTGTGAAATAAGATCAATTAACTCTCGAGCAAATAACAATGGCTTGCTCCTAATCAAGATTTGTTCACCAGAAGAGCAACATAGACGTGAAGATTCTTGTCTGACCCATGTATGCCTACGAATAACTTGGAAGATGATCAACATGCAGTCTTGGTAACCAATAGGCCTAACGTAAATCGTGATGTGCATATGACATTTAAAGTAAATGTAAAAAAAGCTGACTGCAACTGTATGGAAAGTAAGAATTTTTTTATGGGTAGATAATTACCAACAATCAAATGAATTTACCGAATGGCAGATAGCACGTAAGGTCAAACGCTCAACTTATTAACTAAAGATAGCTATACAGACAGCTAAAGAGATAGCATATCAACTAAGCAGACAGGGCATCAGCTAAAAAAGAAAGCTACATAGACCACTTACCAGCTAAATAGACGGGTTTATCAGCTAAACGGTTAGCTCAGCAGACAGCATAACAACTAAACAGACAGGGTATCAGCTAAATAGACAGCTGCATAGACAGCATTATACATATAATAGACGGCTCATCAGCAAAAGTGACAGCTAAATAGACAGCTCAAGAGGATAGCATATCAGCTAAACAGACAGGGAATCGGCTTAAAAGACAGCATTACACATAAGATAGACAGCTCATCAGCAAAAGTGACAGCTAAATAGATAGTTTAATAGATAAAAAGACAGCTAATTAGCCTAGAAGCAATCTATTGTAGCCCAGCAGTACTCCTAAAAATTCTAAAGGAAATACGGAGCAAAGTGTCATTTTTTGTTACTGACTCCTACTCCTGTTAGCTCGGTGGTTCAAATCTTAACTCCATAGCACTTTCTTATCTTTGAATTCAAATCATGAGCGTAAGCAACATTACAGCATTCAAGGGCTAAACATGTTTACTTATGCAATAGAATTATCAACACATATTGAACTTGCCCCCCACTCCATTCGTAAATGCAGAGAAGTGAATATATATGCTGGTGTAACAAATATACATCTTTAGTTTTACTACTAGAAGTAGTCATTTAAAATGAGCGGAGCAGATCCAGTAACTTCGTCAGTCAGTCAGAAGCATGAAAAGGCCAGCCAGACTGATAAGGCTACTTCAGCCAGAAAAGTGAACAAGAAAGAGAAGAAACTAAAAAAGAATCGAGAGAAACAGCGAATCTATGAGAAAAACCTCTTGCTGAACTATACATACTATCTTGATGAAGGCTTCCACAAAAGCAAAGTAATACTTGGATTTGACCCGCTGACATTTCAAGCGAAAATAATCTTCCGATGCAGTGGACAAAATCAGTTGGAGTTAGATAACAGTCAATGGACTTCACTTCGCCAATACCTCATTGATCTCAAGGATAGAGTAGATGAGTTCCCTGCAAATCAGCTTGGACTTCTTGAACTCTTCTACATACCTATTGGAGGAGAGAGACTAATACTTAAACATCCCGAGCTCTTCACGCTTTTCATCTTGATGGATTTTTTCAACATTGTCATGCAATACAACAATTTGCTTACCGATTGTGTGAAGGAATACTATGACCAATATTGTGCAAGATGCAGAGAAAAAAGCGTACTTAAACTGGATATCAACGACTTCTTCACTCCAACTCAAACATCATTTGTAAATATAAACTACTCTAGGCTTTTTTATGAAATACCAGTACTATGTAACGATCTAATTTTCCATGTGATGAAATAAAATACTAAAAACCCTATAAACAATGTTTTACTTCACTTAAAGGAATTATTCATAAGGAAATTGGAAATTGAGACTTGGTAATCTACAAACTATTGTGAAAGGCTTTGAAATCAAGTATAATCTCTTGAGTCTATAAAATACTGAAATTTAATATTGAGAAACAGACCCTCATCTTAGCTGCACTGTACAAACTAGGACATGAATGTATGTTAACTTAAAGGCAGCACGTCGTTTTTTCTATCACTAGACTACATATAATTCTACGGATTATTATGCGGTTTTTAAAATTCAGCAAACCAACGTAAACGACGTCAAGAAAACTAGGAAAACAGAGGTCAATACACTTTCACCGCGATAAGATCTATTACAATGGTTATCCTATACTTCATGGAAGTGTACCGTGATATTTTTCCTGAACACCGAATACGAATCGAGAATTATATGCTTAAATATGGTAATATGGGCGAGAAAGTATCTAATAAACATGGAATACAATACCAAATATGTGAATGATCCAACTCTAATACGACATCAGGCACTGATACATGCATTTGTCATTCATATGATCAAGAGACAAGAAATATTTTTAAACTAATAAAACAGTACATACTCCTGCAGTCTCGCATACATACGACAAAGTAATAATTCATAGCATCGGGTAGTATAAATAGTCCAAACAAAATTAGAGCCAACTGGTGGCCAGCGCTATTAGAATGTATCGGGAAATCCTCACCAGTAGTTCATCAAGGAACATACTATTCTCATAAAATGCAACCAAAACGAAATTCGAATTGAAACATCAACAGTTTGCACTAGAGTGAAGGGGACATAAGCTACAATTATATGCTGAGGATATTGAATTGCTATATAAATTGTATAATAAACATTAAAAAAGACGTGAGAGGACTTACTATACATTTGTATGGTCCTAAAGCAGAAATAGTGCAGCTGAATAAACCTTCAATATGCTATAGAATTCATAAATATATCAACCTATATATTAGATGTACTGTTAATTGTATGAAAATTTATTTATATATATAACAAAAAATAGCATTACTCAATAAATTATTTCTATTAGAAAGAAACACAATCTTTTTATTTCAACAACTAATCTAGCACTGCTCAAGTAAACAAATACCTCAAACAACAAACCAAAAAAAATCCAAAACATTCCTAGCATATCTGATACTCCCAAATATCAAACACTCAATTCTACCATTCAAAAATATCAGGCGATGGACAAAAAAAAACCCCGCATGAGTTCATTCAACTCAAGTATGCATCTGTTCATCAAATTACCAGCAGACAAACACCTCCTGAAAGTAATGATCATATCTTAACATCCTACAATGACTCGTGACCATCCTTATCAAGAACACTTCATAACATAAGCTACTTGTCTATACAAGATGCGATGAGATCGATCTAAAAATAGCCTACCATAAACTCATATGCTATCACACATCGTTAACTATACCGAACTATCTTACATAAACATTAGCCTAAGTGATCTATAGTAGCAGTGCGCCAACCCAAAACATACCCTTTATGTTGAAAACTAATTAGATCTTCTTCAAACCTAAAAAAAATCAATCAAGCATTCAGCAGAAAAAATTCTGATAAGAAAAAAACTCAACAAGAATATATTTTACTTAATTGAAAATAATACTTGAATATACCCGACAATCCCTATGATGATAAATCTAGCATATTTAAAATGTAGGAAATACGTATTTTACAATGCCCAAATATTGAACATGTATATGAATATAGCTGAAGTGACTTTACGCTTAATACAAGCACACAAAGAATGAGGTTTGTAAATTCTCATGCAATCATATAGGCATTAAAAGCGATAATATACTTCCGAAAAGTATCAGCTAAATGGCATCATCCATGCATGCATTATTTTCCTAAGGAGATAATAAATTAGAGATTCTCATACTCAAAACATTAAGTTCCTAATGCAGATATGGCTAAAGAGATCCGGAAATGTTGAAAAATCATACATACTGTGAAGAATATGAGACAAGCATAAAATAATAGTTTTACTCTATATTATACAGAATCTCATGAAACTACTTAAACTAAATAATACAGACCCACAATAACAGCACCTAATTCAGAGTAAATATAAAAATTTATTCAATCTAGTGCATGCCTATAATGCTAGCATGACTAAAAAATATTTTTCCATGCGTTATGGACATAACCAACGAATAATAACATGATACCAACAAACTCTTAATGTCAATGACCTACCGCATTCAATTTTTTCTATATTAGGTTGTTCCTTTCAGTACGTACCAAAAATTTATCAATGAAAATGCGTCTATATTCCTACTCATTAGGACCACCAGGATGATTTCTACATCCATCATACATAAACTCCATTAAAAAAGTAGCATTCCAGAAGCCATAAACCGTAATATCTTTCCTATGCAACATCCATAAATAATCTCAAATTGGGAACAGATACCCAAAACATACATACATGTCAACATAGTGATCTAAAAAATAGACCCAAGCACTTATCAAAAGGGACAAATCATATGATGTACGAACAAAATTATCACCATCTCATGCACTACAAGATAATAGCTCGTCTTGGAAGAAATTACTAGAACTTTTGAACAAAACCAATGGGCATCCTATAGTAAAGAAAAAAAAAGAATGAATATAGTGCCATACATCACATAATAGTAAAATCAGAGAATGAAGTATAGAAACTGCTTTAAGAAATAAGTGATGATGATGAAGACAAACAAAATGCTGCTACAAGCAAACTAAAATTTAATACTACACTAAATATCAAGAACGCATTACAACAAACATTAAGATCTCTTTCCCTGCATCCATAGATTTGAACAATCAACATAGTAGTCAAACCGAACAAAATACATTGAAGACGATTCTTAAAGTACTATTACAATGAAACCGATAAAAGCAATAATATACAATAGCAATGAGTCACAAAACAAAGAAACGACGTATCCAAGCAAAAAGAAACTGAAAACGATCAATGTAAATAATAATCAGAAAACTATAATAGGCGCATCTTTGAATGGACATTTATGAAAACACGTCTCAATGCCGCGCATCACGTTACCCGCTGCCCACGACCAAAACAACAAAAAATCCGCCTCCATCAAGCAAAACCATATTGCAATGCAGTGTATGCCACGCCACTTCTCTTCCACGCTGTAGATTCCGATGCCCTAAAACTCCCGTCAACAGAGAAGTCTATGCGAACGAAACACTACACTTAGCAAGCAAACTCACTTGCACATGCCACGCATCCCCGAAGACAATTTCCATGCCTTACAGCATTCACCGCCGAACAAATCTACACCCCAATAACGATCCTCCAAAAAGCGACGCAAATCATTCCGAATCGCCGACAAGGCCGTCCACACTTAAAGACAGGCATCCTTTGATGAGAAACGCGGAAACTTAACCAAACGCTCACGAGACAAATTTCTACGGCTCATAACATCCGCCTCGGTGGAAACATAAACCTCAGATTACTTCCTTCAACAAGCGACGCGCATCACATCTACAATACCATCCATCTTTAACCACAGACATCAAACGAGGAGCAAAACGTACCTTAAGCATGCACCCATGAAGGAAATTCTCACGCCTTAGAACACCCGTCGAAAGGCAAGCCCGTCGCCCATCCATAATGCAAAGCCACCCGGCTATAGCAGCGCCCTCCATCACCATGCAACTGACCGAGTCATAAAAACTTCCGGCACGCCTAGCATGAACAAGCGAATCGGTCATTTCCACACGCGGCCGTTGATCCTTAGCCAAAGACACCAATCGATGAGCAACGCGCTCCTTAACCAAGCACCCATGAAGCAAATTGTAACGCCTTAGAATACCCGTCGAAAGGCAAACCCATCGTCTATCCATAATACAAAGTTACCCATCTACAGCAGCGCCCTCCGTCACCACGCAACCACTCGCACCATGAAAAACGTCCAGCACGCCTAACGTGATCAAGCAAATCGGTGATTTCCACACGCCTTATCCACCGATGATCATCGAAGAGCAACGCGCACCTTAAGCAAGCACCCACGGAGCAAATTGTAACGCTTTAGAATACCCGTCGAAAGGCAAACCCATCGCCCATCCATAATGCAAAGTCACCCATCTACAGCAGCGCCCTCCGTCACCATGCAACCATTCGCGCCATAAAAACTACACCTCAAATTACATCTTCGAACAATCGACACGCATGACGTTTACTCGCCAATCCAATCGATGAGCAATGCGCTCCTTAAACAAGCACCCACGAAGCAAACTCCCATGCCTTAGAGCACTCGCTGACGAGCAGACCCATCACCCGTCAATAACGTAGTCACCCACGCAGCCACTCCCTTCGTCCCCACGCAGCCACTCGCATCATAAAAAAATCCAGCCCGCCTATCGTAACCCAGTAAATCGCTCGAACCAAACGCCTTCAATAAGTCACGCACTAAAGGATCTCAAGCCCTGCGAACAACCGCCCAGAGCGCCATCTAGCTCGCACCTACACTAATCTGATACACATACCCATATACCTAAGATTCACACCCTCGCCGCAACCATCCATGACATCCATATCTACCGCGGACTAGCACCTCAGTATCCCAGGCACCCACCGATACCACCCTAATATACACACCCATGCACCCAAGACACACACCCACATATCCGAGACACAAACCATTAGTTTCATTCCCGGCCGCTTCAAGCGCCATTAGTTCCAATTTCCGCCACTAGGTGGCGCGCAAAATCAACCTCAATTCGTATGGAAAAAGTGCTCCAGAACTGGCAAACTACCCCTACTCATTCGAGAACTGGAGATTCAAGGAGAAAAACTTTCTGCTAACGTTGCATCAGCCGACTCTTTTGTAGACGAGTTAAAAGAATTTCTAGTTGAAAAAGAATGCGAGTTAGATTTTGTATACAATGCAGATGAAACAGGTCTTAATTGGAAAGCTCTACCAAGCAGATCGTTAGCATCGCGTCGTGAAAATGCAGCACCTGGGCACAAAGTGAGTAAGGACAGAGCTACAGTTATGGTTTGCGCTAACGCTAATGGAACACATCGATTGCCACTGCTACTTATTGGTAAATCAAAAAATCCGCGCTGTTTCAAAACTGTTAAAATCCCCTTAACTTACGCTAACCAAAAAACAAGTTGGGTTAACAGACCTACGCTCATGTCAGAAGGGTTTTGTATTCAATTTAAAAACTGCAGTCACGCAGATCGAATCAAATCAAGAAACATGTCAATGACGATTTTATTGGAGAAAGTATGAAATACGAAGCTCATACTATTATTAACAAAGTTGAACGAATTTCGACTCCTGAGGTTTTTGGTATTGTTATACCCATAAATATCTCCCCTGCTAATTATTTCAGATGTCCATCCGCGACGGAGAAAAAACATTTTTCATGTATTTACAACCCCCCCCCCCCCCCCCCTGTGTCCCCACTGAAGCAAAAACTGACAGTTCAACAACTGTTTTGAAAAGCTCCCATGAAAAGTTTTATTTCATACTCATATCGGCTACGTTTGGTGAATTTTGTTTTCAGGGGCCACTCGCCTGTACTGTTATCATCGATCAATGGCCAATTTTTTCGAATTCTAGAATGGTTACAAAACCCTTTTGCTAGGAGCTCTCTCCCACCTCCTTGACTTGTTTTACTTATGAAAATTAATTAATTGTAGGTACTCATCTTCAGTCATTCATTCAATTGAATCAAGTGTTCAAAGCATACACCTTAAACGTTGAAGTTGGGAAAAAATAACTCAAAATTATTCAATCTTCGCATTTAAAACAGCCACTATTTTGTTTTACGATTACTGATACCACTAACTGAACTGATTCTCAAAGATATACATGACACCTATCATTCCTGAAATTTTCAGGCAAATCCTAGCAAAATTGTAGTGTCTGAGTCGGTAAAAGGCGCATGTTGTTCCATAGCCATACGTTGCCATAGTAATACATGCAGCGCATATTGTTCCATAGTAATACAGGAAAATTCAAACCGCTATAAATTCGCTAAATATGAATCAATCTTTATGAAACTTTCAGGAGAGATCAACCTTATAAATAGACATCTACGTACTGAATTTAATTGAATTTAAGGGTACCGTTAAGATTTTATTCAAGAAAACATAAAATCAATAAATCATACTATTACTAACAAAGTTGAGTGAATTGCGACTTCTCACGTATTTGTTGTTGTTGTACTCACCAAGACCTACATTCTTGATTTTTTTCAGATTTTTCGGATCACAGGTGTCCAATCGCGAGGGGGGGGGACACAAATTTTTCGTACATTTCCCCTCCCTGTGCGCCCCTCGAAGCAAACTTTGCCAAACTAAGACCTGTTTTGAAAAGTTCTCATCAAGACCTTTCATTTGATACCCATATCGGCTACCTTCAATGAAATTTTTTTTGGGGGGGGTCACTCCCCTATATGGGGATACCCCCCTTAAATACCTTATAAAATTTTTTTGTAGTTGAACTTTGAAGAGATCACCACTTTACACCTACACACAAAATTTGATGTTTCTAGCTTAAGTAGTTTCCGAGAAAAACTGCTGTGACACACGGACGGACGGACGGACGGACGGACGGACGGACGGACGGACGGACGGACGGACAGACGGACAGACGGACAGACTGGTCGCGAAACTAGTAGGGTTTTGTAAAATTATTTTACAAAACCCTAAAAAAGGATGGATGAACGCAGATATTTTTCTTACTTGGTATGAAAATACGTTTATTCCTGAGGTGAACAAATTTCAAAAGGACGTGGGGAAAGAGGGCGATGTATTGTTGTTGTTAGATAATGCGCAAACGCACCCTCCCGCTGAAATACTGAATCGAAAAAATGGGAAGTTCATAGTTAGTTTTTACCCCCTAACGTAACATCGATATTGCAACCAATGGACCAAAGTATCATTGAAACTTTAAAACGTTTATACAGAAAGCAACTATTGCGTCGTCTTTTGTCAACAGAGGACAGTGAAATAGAAACGACGTTAAAGTTTTTTAAGGAAACAAATTTAAAAGATTGTATTTATATGCTGGTAGAAACGTGGAACTCTGTGGAGTTGCAAACATTAAGAAGGGCGTCCAATAAATTATTAAAATTAACTCTATCTAATTCCTCGATTAAACCGAACGACGATTTTAAAGAAATAACAGGAGCAATGAAAATTCTTAGCATTGGTGAAGGGTGTGATGAAGAGAATACTAAGGAATGGCTGAACTGCGATAATGAAGACCCTGTATTCCAAATATTAACTGATGAAGAAATCATTGAGGATTTGAACAGTAACGAGAGAGAGGATGAAGGAGACACTGAAACTGTGGATGTATGTCAAGTACCATCTCACGCAGAAGCTTTTGAAGCTCTCGATATTGCTTTTAAGTGGTTTAAAAGACAGGATGTATCGGATCCCATACAGTTGTTACAAACAAAACGCATCAGGGACTTGGCCGCAATGAAACAATGTGATTCATTACGTGAAAGACCAATAACAAGTTATTTCCAACCAATATTTTAAATTACATAGGTATTATGTAATTCATTATTTATCGTTATTTGTAGCTCGGTTTTTATATATCGTATTACCTGAACTACACTTGTAAAACTTAATACATAATAAAACTTTATTATAATTTAAATATTTTTTGATTTGCTTTGAAATCGATTATCCGGATTTTCGATTATACGGAATACCCCTGGCTTTATTTAATCCGGATAATCGGGATTCTACTGTAAATAGGTAAATTACTCTCGCAACAGGTAAATTTCTCTCGAGAAATCTCAATTGAAAGGTAATTAGTCTTTCACAATTGTTTTAATTAACAAACTGTTCAGATTAGCAACCTTTTTTTTGAGTCATTGGCTTGTGAAAGAAAATTGCTATTGAAGATGACTTCCCAGGCGTGCAAGTGTAGAAGATTTTTTCGCAATTTCATTGCACTGCAACAACAGTGAAGAATGAAATTGAAGAGATGTATGTTTAAGGAATAGCAGTTGGCAATGTGCCAGCAGTAGGCGCAATTTGCAACAAATCTGCATCGATATCGAATTGATATTCTATCCTCTCAGCTTCAGTGGGTATATATTCTGAGCTGTAAACATGAAAAGGTTTGCTTCTCAAATGGCAAATCCGTGAAAAATTTGATCCTCCTTTAACTGAGAGAGACAAAGATTGCATTTTGCCATCTCTCCATCTTCTAACCCTTTGAAAAATTGCCAAACAAAAATAGTTCTCTTCACCTATGGGATTTTGCCAGGATTCATTGTTGAGTTTCTTTTCGAATCAATTAAAAAAGTACGATTTTTTTTCCCCAACGCATTTTTAAATAAAAACGCTTGTCTTATGAACTTATACCATTTAGGGTATTGCATATTGAGCACTTAGGACCATTTCCTAAGAGTAACAAAGGCAATCTATACATAATCGCAGTAACGGACCCTTTCACTAAATTCACAATGGTTCGAGCCACAAGAGCAGCCAACAGTCGACCAGTAGTTGATGGATACCACGTCATACTTTCGATTACCAATCCGTATTATAAGCGATCGAGGTTCGGCATTTACATCGAAAGAACTCGAGGATCACTGTGCAACGCATGATATTTAGCACGTGAAGGTTCTGTGCGAACTCCACATGCTAACGACCAAGTTGAGCACGTTGACCAATCAATATCGTCATATCTATGATGCTCGATGACAAATTATAAAAATTGGGACGAGTTTCTACCGAGTTTGCAATGGGTACTAAATTTTCAAATCAACTCGACGATCGGATTCACACCTAATCAGATAGTTTTTGATTTCCGTTTGAGGGACGTAACAGCGAGCCGTATCATCCAAGCACTACAGAATGATACGGGTGACAATAATCAACTGTCGGTAAGCGAAATTCGGCAGGAGGCTGCACAGCGTATTATGACCAAACGATGGAAAATAAGATTCGACGCGTAACATAAGACTCGTGTTTTATACGAAAAAGGCGATTGAACGGTTATACAGAACATACCAATAGCAACCGGGGAGTCCCATTAATTGGAGCCAAAATATCGAGGGCTATATGAAGTAGCCAAAATTTTGAAAAACGATCGCTATGTTATCAAAAGCCTCGAGGATGATCAGAAACGAAAATTCAGTTCCGTGTTCACGAGTGATAAAGCGAAACCATGGTGCCGACTCAGCCCAGATTTGGATACCTATGAATTTAATGACGATGACGAATACTACGAAGAAATCGGGTCGATTTCTGGCTGAGCTGTCAAATCCAACTTGGCAACACGCAACACCATAGCGTGGTACTCAGTTAGTCGAGTCGAGTTGAACCAAGCAAGCGGTTGGTAGGAACAACGTATCCTATGATATGATGGTAAAAGATATTTTTTAACGTGAATTTGGGAAGAGGAGTGAATATTCATTACTGAAACAAAGCGGTGCTATCTTTTACTTAAAGCAATTCCCTAACGTCTACAGTCCCTTTATTGCTGACATATGTTTTGATATCATTTTTTCAATTGAATAGAAAAATTAACAAAAGAAGTGTAATTGCGCTTACGAAATTGAGAAAATCTACGCTTAGCTTCGAATTAATATACTTCAGAGTATAATGGATTGAAAAAAGATAAGTCCCCATTTTTAACAAGTGTATGGAATTGAAAAATGAAGTGTTGAATAAAATACCATGCGGATCGGAAGAAAAGTTGTCAGTTCAAGATATGTTAGTTTAGCACAAAACACATACAAATGCGTCAAATTACACTAAAATTTTTTTATTTAAACGAGAATTCTTCTAATTTTTGAACCAAAATAAACTGACATACATATCCATTGGTTGATCAAGCATTCATACGCTTCGCCCTAGCGGCTAACACTTCGGCAAACTTGTCGATGCCTTCTTGATTCGTTGCAAAGAACGGAAGACTCGAAAGGCGATCAATCCATTGTAAGATTTTCGGATATTTACTGGCATCAATGGGAATAAAAAGATTCATAGTGGTAGTAGTAGCAGCGCAGCACAAATCTGCAACAGTTAATGCATCGCCCACCATGTATGGACTCTCCGCTAGGAAAGTTTCCAGAAATCCGTAGCCTTCATTGACTTTATCAATTGACCTTTGATCAATTTCAGGCTCGTTTTGATAAAGCAAGCGAAACTAAAATTAGAAAATAGATAAACTGATTAAATTTCTTGACAAAATAATGAGTCCATAGTAAGTACAGCGGACAAATAGCTTGGATACCAAAGCGTAATGCATATAATAGATAAGAGAAAAGTCTACTTACTACAATGTCTCTCAATACTGAGAAAAGTACTCCACTATCGAAATGAAGGCGTTGGTCAACTTTGGCTCGCTTAAGCAGATCTTTGGGATACAGTGACTCGTTCTTGCCATATTTTCCTATTAGGTAAGTAGTGATTGCGTGACTGTCCCACACGCATATCCCGTCATCGTCAAGAAGCGGAACAGTGTGTTGAGGATTCTTCTTAAGGTACTCCTCCGTTTTATGTTCGCCATTGGTTAAACTGATTTGTTTGAACTCTATATCGAGTCCTATTGCTCCGGCAGTCAAAAGAACAGCTCGCGTCGGTGGACTGAGTATAGTTCCGTATACAACCGGCTTACCCATATTTTCTTGATCTGTGAAATGGTAGTTACCTCATGAAGTTGCACTACCGTACTGACTAAGACTAGTTGTCCTACTGTCCGTTGAGTGCGGTAAAAAGCATTGAAGTAATAACGATGAGCAGTTTACGTACTTTGAATTTTATCGAAAAATAAGGGGGGAGACAATTGAGTTTATTCATTCCATCATCAAAATAATTTTAAAATTTTGGCCGAGACCTTGAAACGAAATTATAGTTACTCATATGTATAAACTTTGGATGACGCGTTAGATTGTATATTAGTCATATTTGAAAAACTTTGAAACCAATAATTGAGCTTGAAAAACTCCCGGAGCTAAAAAGTATTCGTGTTTTTATTGATCATAATTTGGTGGAACAAGTTTTTTTTAATTTTTACTTGGTTTATCATTCATATTCATGTGGTGGAAACACTAAAAACTCAAAAATGAACTCTATCTGCTTGTTTTGACAAAATATACTTTTTTAAGGATTTGTACTATTGACAAAACTTTATTGGAATCGGTTTTGTTTGCCCGTTCGTCCGTCATTCCATTTGTGTATCACAGCATTTTTTCGCCAAAACTAAAGCAGCTACAAATACCAACATTGGAAGGTAGATCAGAAGTAATAACTTCATTAAGATTTAGGTATCGATAAATTTTTCCAATTTATAGTGCAAAAATTTGATTGTGGTAGTGGTTTCCAAACCTTACAGTGCTCTACTTTTACAGTCAATTAAGTCAATGATACATACTTTTTTTTTCTAATAATCAAATATTTCTCAGGCCATTTATCTGAATTACAGAATTTTTATAATGTACGATTATTTTGTATTGTTAGAAATTTTCATTTATTACTTTGTTGAGTAAAATTTTCAAGCATACATTTTTGTCCTTAGGCAATGCAGTCAGTTATAAATCTTTGGCTAGTTGGATAGTATTGGTGTTGTAGCCGATGCTTAAATTTTTCTTAGTCCTTCGAAAAGTTGAGAAGATTCAAGAATATAAGTTTTCTGATTGAATAAGGAGAAATGTCGCGAAGTATTTTGATTTCTAAATAAATTACTATAACTTTTGATTGACTTTTTAGTACAAATTCTCATAATGAATTTGCTAAGATAATTTCTTTTGCTGTTCATTTGTTAAATTGTTTATTCTTTTAAATTAGTCGACAATAACGTCAATCTTCAATCGGATTGAGCTCTGCTCTGTGGGCATAATTAAAGATTGTTTGTTTATTTTACTCATAATATAAATGTTTTAACCATTTTTTCTTCTTCGTAGCACTACAACCCCTCTCGGGGCTTCGCTTCCTGCAAATAGCTATGATAACCGCGATTCCACGGATCAATATTCTGCAGAGATCCGTCACCCCCATATATAAATTTTCCAACCAGCTAATAAGTTTGGAAGGCAGATCTCTGCGACTGAACGCCACTGACGTCGACGGTGACTGCACCGGGACGTGGGTGAGAAGTGAAATGAATGGCGGTCGTGTGTTTGCTTGTTGTTGCGAGTTAAGCCACTGAAATTCACGATTTCATGTACTTTGAGAAGTGATAAGGAAGTGCTGGACAAGCTTGCATCTATGCAAGAGACGATTTATACGAGTAGTGGTCGCATATGTGAAAGTCGTACGGTGCTTCTTCTAATTATAACTTCAAAACAGGTATCATAGTGTATCTTTTCAGTTCCGTTAAGGTACAAAGTTAAATCACGTGTAATGCTGATATTTATCTTCCCCCCCTCTAACTTTGCAGTGTGCTCAATATAACAATAGCATTACAATAACACCGCGAATTCAATGCATAAATGCAGAGGTTATGTACACTAATATGTGTCCGCCCTTTTTAGTTCATGTATTGCACTTTCCATGCTGGAATCTTCAGCGAATACAATGCAATCAATGGTTTTATAGTATGTTTTGATCATTTAAGATTATTGCACGTTGAGGAGCAACCAGACTAGTAAGTTTCGCAAATACGCGAAAAAAACTTATAATTTTCGAATTTTTAACTCTGCAAGTGTCTGGTTCACTAACAGTGCTGAAATTTTAGTGCTGAGTGTATGAGAACCCCATAGTGTTATGGCATTCACGATGCTTGCCATATAAAAATATCTCCAAATCGTTCCTGCTCAAAAGAGTGTCTAAACTCTGAAGGATGGTATTCTGTGATATGTTACTGTTAGCGACAGTCGACCATAGGGGATCGTTTACTACACTGAGTGCAGGCGTAATTGGAAATATTCGTGATTCGTGAAAAAGTGGTTTGCAACAAGATCTCGAAACAAATGAACTACTTATAACGAAATCAAAAGTCATTGGAAAAACTCAGGTTCTGATTTATTTATTTGTTAATTCAAATTTTCGTTTATCAAAATACCTAATGAAGTCTTAAAAAGACAGTTATTTCTTGTCTAAAGAAGCTGAAATGTTTAGTAATATCTTGTCGCAATGTCAAGGTACTATATTATACACATTCGTTGGAATGAAATCTAGATTTGCTATGTTCAATTAAAGCTTGTTGTATATTATGTAATTTTCTTAATAAAAAATGCGATTTAGTTATGGGATCCTGGCTAAGTAAATTAGAAGACCGAACAAACAATGAAGTTAACACGCATATAGCTAAAGTAAATGAAGATAACGACAAAGATGGAATCGCAATCAGAGACGTGCTTGCTAATTATATATCTTCACAACCTGCATACTAGATCAAATTTAACTATGCATATATTTTAGTTTTGAGAAATTTTTTAATAACGCCTATAGACATAAATTGAACTTTAACCCTCTCATTTTTACGCAAATTGTTGATGGAAATACTAATAAAGAAAATATTTACGATGTAACTTAAAACCATTAGCTATTCATTGAGCATTGAAAAAACATCAATTCGATTTTCTACCATTAAGTACTGAAAACCATTGTTTTTAATGGTCATTATATTCCTTAAAATAGACTAGGTATACCATAGGGAAAATCAAATTGATATTTTTCTCATATGTATTAATAGCACAGCGAATAATTGAAAAATTTAATAAGCTATATGACTAACCCCCTTAATACTCCATTAGGTAATAACACATAAATATAGGTTTAGAACTGTCTAGCTATTTTGTTGAGTGTGAAAGCGCCCAGATGATAAAAATTAGTAGTTCGCAACATAGCATTACCTTCAGTGAAGATCATCAGTTACCACAAACAGACTAAAGATAACATTGAAGGAAGAGTTATCGCTTCCTTTAAGCTTACTGTACCATAAAACTGCAGCATAGTTCTTCAACCAGAATACTGGCCTCCTGGAACATTAATAAAATCTTTTGAGGCAACCAAAGAAGAAATTTCCGTTGAGATCTCTTCCGAGACTTTAACAACTGGTCAACCTAAACCTTCTTTAAATGTTAATTTAAATTTTATATTCGAAACACTTCTCAAAGCTTCAATCTTTATTACCAAAAAGTACGTGGCATGCAAACCAAGCTGGAAGCTATTAAAATTCCCTCTTCCATTTCCGGCGATGATTTCATTTGTTTTACAGAAACCTGGCTGATTCCTAATATCGGCAGCAGTGAAATTTTTCCACTACATAATGTCTACCGAACTGATAGAGATCGTTTGGTTCCAGGTAAATCTGACTCTGCTCTGACTTTTCCCCATCACTTCCAGCAGAATGCATCACTGTCTTCATCAATATCTTTCAAGCCGCGAGTTTAGTATTCCTTTGCGTGTATGCCCCTTGCAATGCTTCTTTCCGCATTTACAACCGTTTTTTTCTGAATTATCTTCGTATTTCTGCAGCATCAACCCTCTATACACTATTTTAATCTGTGATGACTTTAACATGCCTTGCCTAAGGCGGGACCCAAGCTCTCATACCGTCTCATCCTTCAATGATCTCTCTATCCTACTTTCTTCTTTTTTATCGCTTTGCTACCTATCGCAATTAAATATGATCCTGAACATAAACAATCAACTTCTCGATTTCATCCTTACTAGCAATCCTGCCTCTATCTCCTCAATCACAAAATCCCCCTGCGAATATGTAAAACCTGATCCCCATCATCCTCCAATTGAGGTTCGTTTATGTTTTTTCGCACCTTAGTCCAAACGCAATCAGCTTGCGCTGGATAATATTGACTGGAATTCAATGCTACAGAAGCTCGATGTCAATTCAGCGTTATCAACTTTCTTTAAGAATCTCAGTAGCATAATTACAAACCATGTACCTATCTGCTGTTTCCCTCGGAAAAAAACCCCAGCTGGTTTTCCGTAGAAGTCTCAGACGCTCTTTATTTGAAGGATCAGGCGCGCAAAAAATTTCATTATTCCAACTCTGACATTGACCTCATCAGCTACCGACTGCTTCGTAGAGAAGCCAAAAAAGCGCTTAAGAACGCAATGCGAACATATTATTATATGATTGAAACATCACAGCAATCTAATAGTCCTAAGCCCTTGTGAACATACATACATTCTCTGAAAACAACATCCCATAACCCTAATATCTTCTCATGGCAGAACTGCCAAGCTTCTGATGGGCAAGCTATCTGTGACCTTTTCGCTCAATTTTTTTCCTCCACATTTAAGGTTTCGAGCCCCACTATATACTCATTGTGTCCTTCTCCTTCCCCTATTGAGCATTCTATCGCGGCATATCCATCGGGAATTGAAAATGTACTGCTCACTTTTGACATTAATGGTGGTCCGGGTCCTAATGGAATACCAAATCTGTTCATAAAGTCATTATCTTCTTCATTATCTACCCCACTATCAATTATTTTCAATATTAGCCTTTCTTCCTCCTGCTTTCCTGACGTCTGAAAGCATGCTAACATCTCTCCGATCCATAAGTCCGGAAGTCATAGTGAAATCTTGAACTATCGTCCAATTTCTTCGCTGTCTTGTTTTGGCAAGCTCCTTGAGTGAATTGTGCATAACAGAATGTGCGATGACATCAGTACCCTGTTTGCAAATGAACAATATGGCTTCATTGAAGGTCGTTCGACAGTAACTAATTCGTTAGAACTTACGAATACCATCTCTCTTGCTTTTGTCAAGAGCAGACAAGTTGATGTCATACACTCCGATTTTGCTAAAGCCTTTGACAGTATTGATCACGGTCTTTTGGCTAACAAACCCCGATCGTTCCACGTTTCCGACCCAATTCTTTCTTGGATTTTATCCTTCTTCTCCCATCGCTCCTGTACCGTTACATGGAATAATTTTTTTCATCGACCTCATTTAGCCCGAAAGCTGGTCTTCCTCAAGGATAATTTTAGGCCCTTTGCTATTCAACATTTTCATTAATGATCTTCCCCAATGCCTGTCTTCTAATTGTCTTCTTCACGCTGATGATTTAAAAATTTATCGTTCTATTAACTCCAGCAAAGACTGCTCATATCTTCAAAATAATCTTGACAATCGCCGAAATCGGTGTCAAGGTAATTTGCTTGCGTCGCTGCTCGCACTTGTAGACAAATTTAAAGATTTGGGAGTAGTATTTGACCCAGGTTTGAAATTTAACATCCATATTTCATGCATAGCCACTAGAGTTTCACATGTCGCTGGTTTTATTTTACGATCCTCCTGCAAGTCTTTTAACATTTCAACCAGCTTCCATCTATTTGTACTCCTAGCCCGGACAATCCTTGAGTTTTCCTCCCAAGTATGGTCTCCTCACTATACCAATCTATCGGATGCTGTTGAAACTGTACAGCGTAAATTCACTCGCTCTCTATTCTACAAATAAAACCTCCCTTACAGCTCCTACGATGAGCGCTTACAGATCCTCAACATTCCATCACTCAAAAATTGGAGAGAATTCTTAGAGCTGCTTATTAAAACTATATCACGGTTTTCTTTCATCCAACCTTCGGGAAAGGTTTTATGTACGTCCCACCTCAAGAACGCGTGCATCTGACGTATTCATTGTGCCCTTTGCTCGTACCGATACATATATATTTTTATTTATTTTCAGTACGCGTATCACGTTGTTACAATGAGCTCCAGCTGAGTCCACTGCCACATTCCCTAAACGCTTTCAAAAGTTTATCAGTATTTTATATTCTTGTTTTCTTTTTTTAGGGTTTTGTACTAAAATACAAAACCCTATTGCAATCACGACCTGTGTCCGTCTGTCCGTCCGTCCGTCTGTATGTCACAGCAGTTTTTCTCCGAAACTATAGAAGCTACAGCAATGAAACTTTGTGGAAAGGTGAGAAGTGGTGACTTCTTGAAAGTTCGAGGGTGGAAAAATTTTTCAAAGGGGTTTAAGAGGGGTCTCCCCATATAGGGAGGTGACCCCCTAAAAAAAAATTTCACCATTGGTAGTCGAGTAGGGTGTCATTGAAAAGGCATCAATGAGATCTTTTCAAAACAAGTCTTAAAATTGCCCTATGAATTCCGAGGGGGGTAGGGGAAGGGGAAATGTACAAACTTTTCGCGTACCCCCCTCGTGATTGGACACCTTCCATCCGAAAAATCTGAAAAAAATCATGAATGTAGGCCTTAATGAGTACAACAGCAACAAATACATGAGAAGTCGAAATTCACTCAACTTTGTTAGTATGTCGATTTTATGTTTTCTTGAATAAAATCTAAACGGTACCCTTAAATTCAATGAAATTTAGCAAACAGTTGACTATTTATAAGGTTGATCTTTTCTGAAAGTTCATAAAGATCGAATAGTTTTTAACGAAGTTATAGCGATTTGAATTTCCCTGTATTACTATGGAACAATATGCCCTGTATTACTATGGAAACATATGGCTATGGAGCCATATGCGCTTTTTACCGACTCAGACACTACCGCTTTGCTAGGATTTGCATGAAAATTTCAGGAATGATAGGTATCATGAAGATGAGTACATACAATTGAAAAAAGTCGAAGAGGCAGGAGAGAGCTCCTAGCAAAAGGGCTTTGTAACCATTCTAAGATTCGAAAAAACAGGCCATGAATCGATGATTACAGTACAGAAGAGTGGCCCCTGAAAAAAAATTTCATGAAAGGTAGCCGATATGAATATCAACTGAAAGTTCTCTATGAGAGCTTTTCAAATCAGTTCTTAAAATGACTGTTTTTGCTTCAGTGGGAGCACAGGGGGGGGGGGGGGGGAATACATGAAAAATGTGTTTCCTCCCTCGCGAATGGACACCCATGATCTAAAAAATCTGAAAAAATTATCAAGGGAGATATTTATGGGTATAACTATTACAAATACCTCAGAAGTCAAAATACTTTCGACTTTGCTAATAATAGTATGATCCTCAAACATGACATGTTTCTTGATTTTATTCGTTGCTGGTTACTACATTTTGTAAGTTGAGTACAAAACCCTTCTGAAAGACCATAGGTCTGTCTACCCAACTTGTTTACTTACTTCAAATCGCTCACTTTATTTTGTCCCATGTATATTATTATATTATATTTCATTACCTTTTTTGTAATTGGATTCATGGATCTGTAAAATCGTGTAAATAAATAAATAAACATTAAACAGCCAGAATAATGATAAAAAGAAGATATTCACCCATTAGTTTTTTTAAACCTTTAGCTTACTAGTTAGGTGGTAATGTAAAACTGTAAACTATTATTTATTGCTAGTGATAAACAAACTTACCCAAGGCAAGAAAAACAAAAAAGCAAAGGGGCTCAGTAATCTTAAGATGAATATTTTGACAAGAAACTTTTATATGTATCCCAATCAGATTAGTGTTAAGCCAACGTTTTTATATGTGAAACTATGATTAGACACATTGTTTACTTAGCGACTTAATACAAAACGAAACTTAATCAGAATACTCACACCCAAGCTAATATTCCAGGATTTGAAATTTTCCATATATGCCAGGGGAACTTAGCTTGTTGGTACGTATAGTTCATAGTATGATTCTAGACTATATGGTTCAACGTAAATTAAAGTTAATTATGACTCGCTGAATTTATAATCACGTCTTTTGATTCCAGTAAAGCCATTCCCTTTCAGCAAGATAGTGCAGGCAACAGGTAAGTATGCCGCCGAGAGGGTAGGGTTCTGCGAGTTGTTGGTTTCGCGTTGCGATCGGTACGCGGTGCCATATTTTGAATTTGCGTTTTTCTGTTAGAGTAGATTTTTTCGGTTTGGAATTTCAGAAGGGTATTTTTGGTACCGCGTTGGTAATATTCAAGAGCGCGTATTTTTTTAGCGGTCATCCGTTTTCTCGAACGAAGTTACGTAATCTAAAGTAGAGTCGATGGAAGTTGTTCGAAGCGTTTAAAATTGGGCATTTAAACCGGTTGCTGAGTTTTTGTATTTCGGACTTAGTCTGCTCGCGTAAGACTTGCAATCGAATCTCCTCTCTGAACAAGCGAGCTAGCCAGCAGCCATCTTGGAGTAGATTAAGAGATGATGATGGGTACAGTCCATTGTCACGTTCCAAGATTTTACATCTAGAACCGATGAGAGGTCGGTTTAGATTTCCTTCGGGAAATCTCTCATTCGTAATAAATTCAGTTCCTTATTTTGGCAGCAGAAAATATATGATTATGAATCTTTTCATTCCTAAAACTTAAACTCTTTATCAAAAAAGAAAGACAAATATTAATTTAAAGACTTTATTCTAAAATTTATCATCATTTACCTAGACTAAGACTAAGCATATAACTTACAATAGAATTCAGGAGAATATTTTATTAACAAAAAGAAAACAGAAACAAAAATCAACTCAACTTTTTGAGGAGTAAATCGAGCATATACTTGTGTGAATGCATTAAAAAGTATCAACAGTTTATATGTGTATATTTTAGAAAAGAATCGTTAGCAAATATGAAGCTATGCAAACACTATTATTATTAGTTTTGTTATATTATTTACATGGTATAAATTATAAATTATTTCTTTAAGAAATTATTCAGGTGACGACCAGTACTCCTTTTCAAAACAGGTTCTCAACAAAATTATACCAATGAGAACAGAAACTTATTCTTTTAGAGTTTATATCTATGGTAATTATTGAAGGAATATTCAAAAAAATATCTTTCTTACTTTCACAACTCTGTTCGCCATCAGAAAAATAGGAAATCATAGAAATTAATCACAACAATCTTACATGTCTTTTGTTATATTATATTTGGGGAAAATACAATCATAATGTCCGGTTTTATGGAGAGCCCATGTAGTACCCGTATTTGATTGTTCTAATTGGAGAACATTTTAACGACAATAACTTCTGTATATTCTATGAAAACTCATAAAGTATAAGGACCTTTAAAATGACACTTAAATACAATATCTACTTTCATCTAATTTGATCATACTAATACAGTTTACCAGCAAAAATATATAATTTACAGATTTTACTGTTATTAACAAAGTTGAACGAATTTCAATAATTAAGTTATTGTATCTACCTTCATAATTAAATCAGCTATTCATTAATAGATTCAATTAAGTAATAATAGCATGTACCTTAAATGTTGAAGTTTACGAAAATAGCACAATTTTATGCAATATTCTCATTTAAAACGGACGCCATATTGTTTTACGATTACGGATGTCGCCCACTGAATAAATTCGCAAAGATATTCCTGAAACTTACATGCAAACCCTAGCAAACCCGTAGTGTCTGAGTTGATTGGAAGTGCATACTGTCCCATAGCCATGTAAACTCGTAGCTGCTGTTGTGTTAATACCGAAAACTTTTAAGCCCCCATAACTCTGTTAAGTGGTATTTGATCTTACTGAAATTTTCAGTAGTGATTAAAATTGTAAATTGACATTTGCCTATTGAATTTTATTGAATTTGAGGCTGCCCTTACGATTTTATTCAAGAAATAAGAAATAAATCATACTGTTACCAACAAAGTTGAGTCCAGGTCTACACTCATGATTCCCAATCGCGAGGGAGGGCACGCTTGAATTTCGAACATTTACCCTTCTCCTACCTCCCTTGGTACTGATAAAGTAATTTTAGGACCTGTTTTGAAAAGATCTTATGGAGACTATTCATATGATAGCCCATTTATTACCTTTCACGAAAAATTTTTTTTGAGGGTCACTCCTCTATATTGGGAAAAACTCTTTGAAAATTGTTTTTACCCCAAAACTTTCAAGAAGTCATAACTTCAGACTTTTTCACAAAGTAATATTGCTGTACCTTTTATAGTTTCGGAGAAAAACTTCTGTGACATACAGACGGACAGACAGTATTAAAAACTTGAGATTTTGATTTGAATTGTTTATTGGATCTACATACACACAATTTCAATATAACGATCAATAAAATATCTTTGAATTGTTTATTTTTTTCTCGAATTGTAAATTCAAAGCGCAAGAACTTTGATTCTAACCCGATGTTTTTTTTATTTATTTATTTGTATTTATTTGTTTAATCTATAAAAAATATATAATCCAATTTCACTACAGACAAAAAGTTTATACAATCAACTTCTCTAAAGTGGAAAATTAAAAATTAAACAAAACGGAAATTATATACAAAATTTAATAAACACAATCAGAAATAGAAAAGTTATTCCACGAAGTTAAATAGGAGAACTGATTCTTTACGTTTTTAGGGTTTTGTAGAAAATACAAACATCAATTGCAATCACGACCTGTATCCGTCGGTCCGTCTGTATGTCACACCACTATTTCTCCGAAACTATAGATGCTACAGCTATGAAACTGTGAAAATGTCAGAAGTGGTGACTTCTGGAAATTTCGAGGGTGAACAATTTTTTCAAAGAAGCTTAAGAGGGGTCTCCCTTTATAGGGAGGAGATTCTTCAAAAACATTTTTCACCATCAGTAGTCCAGTAGGGTGTCATTGGAGAGGTCTCAACAAGATCCTTTCAAAACAAGTCTTAAAATTACCGTATTGGTACCGTGGGGGGCAGAGGAAGGGGAAATGTTCAAACTTTTCACACAGGTATAGCCTAATGCAGGTCTCATCAGAGATTTGTATACTTGGAGCTTTATTGTCCTGTGTGTGCAGCTAGTCTTCAAGATCGTCAAAACTGAATATAATATTTTATTTTCGAGCTGTATTCTTCGGCGCATTTCGTCTCTTTTAAATTTTAATCTTTGGCACATAGATAAACAAAGTCGCTCAGATTTTCGCTACCATATTTGCCGTGCGTGATATTTTGTATATTCGAGGTAGTTTTCCTGGACTGCGTCATGAGCTTTGTTTTATTTCCATTGATTTGTAGTCCTACCAGTTTTGCTTGGCTGTTGAGTTTCAGGAAGAGTTCTTTGGCGGTTGTAAATGAATGTGACAGAATGTTCTGCATAGGCTACTACTTAGCTCGACTTGTATAGTAATGTACCTCGTGCATTGACCGGTAGCTTCCTTATGACGTACTCCAGAGCCCAATTGAATAGCAAAGAGGCCAGCCCATCTCCCTGCTTTAGTCCGGTATTTGTGTCAAATATATCGGTGAGTTGGTTATTGATTTGGACTTGGGAGGTTGTCGACATCATTGTCATTTTGGTAAGACGGACTTATTCGGATGGGATGCCAAAGCAAAGCATTATTTGTTACAGTACTTTAAGGTCAATACTGTCGTATGCTTGCTTAAAGCCACCAAAAATTGCTGCACGTCCTTGTTGAACTCGCAGCATTTTTCAAGTACCTGCTCAATTGTGAACAATTGGTCTGTTGTCGATCTACCTGCTCTAAAACCACCTGCTTGTCGCTTTGCATTTAATATTCTTTTCCTCGCACTGGCCGCTTCGCCCTGGCTGGTTAGTACTTTCTTCCGCACTTCCGCTTCTCGTTGCTTCGCACTTAGAATTTCCTTCGCACTTGCCGCTTCTCAGAACATCTGTTTTGCCACACACGATAAGAAAGAAGAAGAGGAGGCGCGTATTCTTCGCGCGCTTTTATAGCCTCCTCCCAACGGCCAATGTTCCGCTCTTCGACCGAATGCCATTGTCTCCGGCCATCCACCTCTTCTGCTGGTAATTTCTTTCTGCCACCACTTGGTTTCCGCTCCGCTCTGGTGGTGATTACTCCAAGTGCGGCTGAATTAGCTGAACATAATTCACTGACAGTTTGGCATGTCAGTGGTGTTTATTTACTTTTATATTGAGGAGGAACTTCCATTTCGCACCTTTATTTCGGGAAATCGTGCCGCGGTTGTGTCCTTCCGAAATCCGCCCCAAATTAGTGTTTTTTGTGCGTCACAAAGGTTTCTCGGTTTGCTGCCATTTTCCCGGGGAATAGTCTTCAGGTTTGTATATTTATCTTTTTCCAGCTCAGCAATAAATGATTCATCCAATTTTTTTATCTGGACTATTTGCCTCGTTTATCGATAACGAACTAAGGTTCACTGTCATTGAATCATTTGCTGTGTCAATTCCAACGTTTGTTATATCTGATAAAATCGACGCATCAACAGTCGAAGCAACTACTGAATTCGTTCCCAATACATCACCGGATATTTGTGATTGATTTTCATATGATGAGTATGCATTTGATAACGAAATAGATTCAGTCGGTTCATAATTCAAACACTTCTTTGCACTTCCTGCAGTAGGCCGAGCTTCGTAGTTGGCATTGAACTTTTGCTTGGATATCGCACCTTTGCTTGTAGATGTAGGCAAGTCAACGTTCATGTTTTCACTTTTGCATAAACCATTACTAATTGATGATAAATTTTGCTATTGGGAACGCTCGAATGTTAGATTTATGTTACTATAAAGACTGGCAGATTGGAAAGCTCCGTTTGCAAAGTTGGTTCTCGTTGAAGTATCGAATGCGTCATTATGGTCCATTGATCGATTTACGCTGTGTGGAGGGCTGCAAGAAGCTGATAAATTACTAAATTCGATCGTGTTCGAATTGGTGGGTGGCATTTGATATGGCGGTGGACCTGGTTTAGGTACGGTTATTGTGCCTACGGTACCCATTCCCAAATCGCTATCTTCTTCGGTAGGTACGAGTATATCAATTGGCTCGTCAAGGATACAAATACCATTATTCGATTTCAACGAACGAGCTATGTTACGTTGGCTTAATGCCTGTCTAATAAGTTCGTTGCTATCGGGGGACAAGTCAATGAGCACTGCTTCCTGGTTGTTATGGGAGTTATTAATTTTCGGCTGCGGCGGTCTCATCGGCTTAGCCCGAATATTTTCGGCTCTTTCATCTACAAGCTTATTATACGCGAATTGTTTCACAGCATTACTTTTCTTTTCCTTCACTTGATGCGAAGCGCATTTTCTTCATCTATCTAGAGCCTTATTGTCCAATGTATCTCCTTTCAATTCAATATTCGCATCCAAATAAGCAGGGTCAATGAATGTGGGACTACTCCATGAAGGACCAAACAGGCTTCCGTGTCCTGTATGTCGGAATGAGTCATGGACTGGGCGACTAATATCACTGTTAGGTTTTGATTTTTCCAAAATATTTCTGGGAAACATTTCATTTTCAAGCATGCGTTGATTCTGCCCTTCACTCGATGACAATTCTGTTTGCTTAAAACTACAAATGGTCGTACTTAAACTACTATTATGAGCACAATTTGGAGTGGCAAAGAAACCCTAGTCGAGTGCGGCTTAGATTTCTGAATACACCGAGTCACGCGAATGCTACGATAGTGTTTGGGATGAGGGACTACTGGTGCCTTTCTGTTTTATCCGTAACAATTCCTCCTCACAGACTCTTTCCTGGCCGTATTCAATTCTGTCGTAGGTTAACTCATTTCGGGAGTGTGGAAGTGTCGCTAAACCCAGGATTGGACTTCAACGGACCATCAGAACTCCAGAAAATATCGAAAGAGTGAGGCAGTCAGTTGTGCGTTCTCCCCGGCGTTCGGCTCGCAGACACGTAGCTGCTATTGGAATTTCTGACACCACTGTTCAACGAATTCTCCATGAAGACCTTCACTTTTATCCCTACAAATTGGCTGTTGTGCAAGAATCTACTGAACGCGATTTTGTTGCCCGTCAAAATGCATGTGGAATGCTTATTGACAACCTGCCTGAAAACGCAGTCGTTTTTTACAGTGACGAGGCTCACTTCCACATTTTCGGCTGCGTCAACAAGCAAAACATGTGTTATTGGTGTGGTGTAAATCCGCGTGAGCTTCACTAGAAGCCACTTAATGTGAGCGAGTTACTGTCTGGTGTGCAATGTCGGTAATGGGAATAATATGTCCTTATTTTTTTGAAGAAAACGAACGCGCAGTTACCGTGAATGGAGCTCGTTACAGGAACATGATCGAGGGATTTTTTCTTCCAAGACTCAAAGAAATGAACGTTAGCAACGTGTGGTTTCAGCAAGATGGAGTCACAGCACACACAGCACGAGACTCAATGAATTTGTTGCGACAACATTTCCCCAACCGCCTCATCTCTCTCAGAGGCGATCTCCAATGGCCAGCACGCTCTCCAGATTTGACTCCATGCGATTTCTTTTTATGGGGTTATTTGAAACCCCTGGTTTATGTCGATCGACCATGGACCATAGCCAACCTCAAGAACAACATTCATGACGCCATTGCCAACATACCGATTGATATGCTGCAAAGAGTGGATACGAATTTCAAAAATCGACTTTATCAGTGTATGCGCAATGAGGGTCGCCATTTATCCGATGTCATTTTCAAGACTGCATGAAAAAAAATTGGGATATTGTATTCTCAAATAAAAAAAATTTAAAACAATAACTGAAGTAATTTTGTTTTTATTTATCTTTCAAATAAGTAAGTTACTCTGGTGAATTTTATCGGGATACACGCGGTTAGCGGATGTCGGTCAACGGGACACAATCGAAGCGAAAAATTTACCAGGGGCCCCGTCGTCGAGTTAATTGAGGTTAGGTAAATATAATGATAGAGTCAAGGAAGAATTTCATTGAGATTTTTTTAAATGAGAATCATCATTTATGAGTAATAAATATACTTGAACGTTCACTGAATCGGGTTTACTTTTATTTCTTTTTTTTTTAATCAAGAAGCCGCTAGAAGTGAATAGTGGAACTTAGCTCGGAAGTGAGTGTGAAAATTGTAAGGCCCGCAAATGCTGGGGTATATTAGGCCTTTTGTTTGGATCCGGTGAAGGTAATTTCTCGACAATTAAGACTTAGGGTAGATAGATTACGGGATTGTCGCAGAAGTTGGTTGGTTGGTTTGTCCTCCTATTCTAGGTTGGTATGCATATAAAGGCAGTGATCGTGATAGTTTCCTCTGAAAGTGAAGACTCCGGCGCGAGCCAAGCTAATCTCGAGGCTCGGCTGACAAATTTACGGGTAGACGAGTAGTGCCCACGCCGGTCTCTGACGCGCCAACCCGGGACCCAAAACGCCTCCGGCCGGAGTCGGCATGTATGGATAGATAATCCATTCGGGATAGTTTTATCTCCTGACACTGGAACTCAAGGTTTTATCGAGGTTCTTGTTGAGTTATTTCGCGAATTTTGGAAGTGGAAAGTTTAAGTTACGTTTGCGTTGGTGATAAGTGCATTTAAAGCAGTGGATGTTTTGGAAATTGCGGGCGTGAAAATTGCAAGTGTAAAATATTAAAGTGCAGCTATCAAGAACCAAAGGTGATTATTACATTTCAAGCAGTGGACGTCTCGGAAGGAGGTTAAGCGGGCGAGATTTTGTGGAAGGTTGAATGAGTGAGTAGTTGTTGGATTTATTGGGGGTGTTTTATTGGAAGGTTACATAGATCGAATTTGAACTGTGCGTGTGTGACATATTAAGTTGAAATATTGTTTGATTGTGTGTGTGATATGGGGGTGAATATTTTATTCTAGAATTATTATTGTATGAATTGTAGTTAATGATGATTAAATAAATAAATTGATAAATATTTTAAATAGCGTTTTCTTTGAGCTAAGAAAAATTTAGCTTAAAATATAATTAAGTGCACAATGTCAAAAATCGCGAAATATTATATGGACCGGCTTAGTAAGGACGAACTGTAGTACGAGCTTGCCATGCGCGACTTAAAAGATGGGACGGTGGAGGAGATTCGGAAGTCCCTTCAAGTGGTACCACGAATGAAGGAGTCCAGAGATATTTCCTTGTGTCTTAAGGAGTATCCTTTCAAGTTTAAAGAGGATGCGGTAGTTGTAACTTGGAAGGTGGAGGAAGTAGAGGCCTTGGAAAAGGCTTTTGCGGGAAGCAAGAAAATTAAGGAGTACTTAAAGTTGGTAGCTAAAGGAGAGTTTGGACTAAGGTGGATAGAGTTGATGTCTCAGATGACAGAGCCAGGATCTGCACCTAGGTCTAGTGTACCTAGATGCACCGCAACTACTAGTGACTCTTAACATCTGCACAAATGCATCGGTGGATATCAAGAAAGCGCTAAAATGTCGTTTCCAAGTACCACAATATCTTATGCGAATTTCCAGGGACTACTTAAGTAACTGCAGTCTACTCTATGCCATAAAGGAAGGGAGTTGAAGTATGGCTGTTACATCGGGTCTTCATTCACGATTTCTAAATCATCTCCTATGACGGTTTACCGAGACTCATAGTGCCAGACAAATCGCACTTAGTCGGCTATACACATGATTTAGCAGCAAACTTGCACATTTCAGACTAAGCTGAGGGGCTCGATGACTGATCATTGTTTCAGTCTAGCACCATAGAAAACTAAATTGGACATACTAACTAAGACAAGAATCCTCAGAATAAAAACTATCAGTATCATGGAAACACTGATTGTTTCGAAACGAATAATGAAATACCTGGGTTTACTGAATGTCTAAAAGATGAGTGTTTTTCACACAAATATATGCAACTGCAAAAAGGGTGGCACTATGTACAGCGGCACTTACTCAACTGATGACGAAGGTAGGGGACCTGTTTTATAAAAGAGGCAGCCCTTTGTGAGTGCTGTACAATCTGTGCTACTCTATAGGTCAAAGCTAAGCAAGGAGTCGCACTGAAAGTGGTTAGTATAGGCACAGAGACAAGAAGCACTTGACTGCGTTGTAGAATGCATCTTTGTTAGTGGTCTCTGAGTCAGCAGAAAAGTTTTTAATGGCAGTTCATATTTCTTTCGATTTTATTGTTGCTTTAGTCTCTTACAGAACATGTGCATACAATCTACCATCGGTGGGTTTAATCAGTACTGCCTACCCAAAAGCATTACATTCCTTTCTATTCTTCCTCTCCTGAGCCGAATCTGACGGTGATAAGGTTTACTTTTTATTTTGTTGAGGTTGCAATTTTGGCTGCCTTAAATAGTGCTACCTAGGAAGCTTCCTCCAATGAAACCTTAATCTTTGTTGGTACTTCCCACCGTTTTCCAATTTTTTCAGTGCCCCTTCATTTGGGCTGTAAGCCAACCTTTTGTAACAATCAGGCATTGCGCCTTCAGAGAGCTCGAGCTTTTGTTCTTCTTCTGCGTCGAGTCATGTATACGTGAAATGGTCTATTCAAGCTAAGAGCTCCTTTAGCTTCAAAGCTCCATTTTTGATTGCCTTACAAAGGTTCGGTTGTATACAACAGGTGGCAATGATGCGGTTTACAATTGATTTCGGTTTACGGTAAAGCCACTTTTCTCCTGATTGGTCGAAGATAATTGAATCGCTCAGTATATTCTCTGCAGGATTTGTTTTGGCATGTTGGACCCTTCCTTCAGTCACTTCAGTAACAATTGCTATAGTGATTTTTAATTTTTCAATATTCTTTACATTTTTTTCAGCCACTTGCACATATGGTGCATCCTTCCCAATTCTCCATTCTTCGTTTTTAAGACATATGGTGCACCCTTTCAAATTCTCCACTCTTCGTTTTCAAGACACTCTGGTATCCACATCACTTTATACTGCAATCGATGCCACAAGAGCCTCTGTTTTGATAAGGCATTAGTCGTTGATATTGTACTCGATGCTTTATTAACGTCATGGCTGTAACCGTTGGTGCCAACATCGTTGCTGGTATTTTTATTGGATTTTTTGTTGTTGATTTATTTTTATGTTCTTTTAAATTGAATAGAGCCCAATTTGATTGGAATCTCTCGGAGCCGCTATCTGCGTTCATGTGTGTGTAGTCGCCTCTTTGGTTCCATGGTTATCTTTGCATGCAGGGAGGCCAAACGAGAATTGGTACAAGCTCTTATAGAGGCAGGTGCTTAGAGCCAGGCTAGTGCTAATCAGGAGTCCATCTCAAACGAACTTATACCACCAACCTAGCCGTGCGACCTTCGAACGTACCCCGAAGCCGGTCAAGGTTTCACTGGGACAAATCGGATATGATCGTGTGACTGGAGCCATTCACACATGAGTGTTACCTAGGCAGTGTCGTGCAAAACAGTGAAATCTAAACCATTATATCCGCCAGCCCAAAGCATCACCTCCAGCTCGTTGTGCAAAGTGTGCAGATTCTATCAGGGTCATTACTTATCTTTCCGGAGGAACCTCACGGCAACCTGCATATCCTCAGATCTGTGAGAGCAGCATTCCTCAACAACTGCTTGCCTCCAAGTGTATTCCTATCAACTGACATTTTCCCTCTTGATGTTTCTGTGATTTGAGAGAGGACTTCGTAAAACATATACAGTAAAGCGATGCTTCTGTAATTATTCCACTTTAGCTTATAGCCCTTTTTGCATACAGGACATATTATACTTTTTCGCCAGTCCTCTGGTAACTGTTCCTTTGACCATATTGGTAGTTGAGTATTACTAATGAGATATCCCTCTATGCTAATTTTCAAAGTTATCTTTACCCAAACGAATACAATAATAAACTAAAACAATATGTTCTTCATTGTAATTTTGAAGATGAATTTTTTGTAGGTTTTACCTTCCTTAACATATTTGATCTAGACTGCTTGGTTTTCTTTGTTTATGGTCCCTTTTTGAGGGCTTTGTAAAATAATTTTACAAAACTCCACTAAAATTGGTACCTATCCGTCCGTCCTTGCGTTACTGAAAGCTTCCTCAAAATGTTTTATCGCAGATAAACTGTTGACATTTCTTCATTTATGAAGATTTTAGGTAAATTTCTCGAGAGAAATTTACCTATTGCGGAGAGCATCATATATATATATATATATATATATATATATATATATATATATATATATATATATATATATATATATATATATATATATATATATGGGATATAACGAAATTTGTGACCACGCTAGAGGTTTCAATTTTGCTTCGATTTTCACCAAATTTTGAGGAAAGGTGTATTTGGTAATTGTCTCGGTTAAGTTCGTGAACCAGCTATATCGGCCGGGCAAAAACAAAATGGCGGCCATTTTAGACGAAAAATCGCGATTTCTGTTCTGACCAAAGTGTAGCTCCAATTTGGATGAAATTTGGTACAAAGGTTTATTGATGTATGTGATGAATCTCGCAATAAAAAATCCAAAGTTGGTACGGCAGAAACATAATGGCGGCCGCTCAAAGGTCGAAAAACGTGCAAAATTTTGTTGTTGTAATAGTGGTCAAAGCTTTCAACAGATTTTCCTGAAATTCGGTAGTTTGATAGAAATTATAAGTATCTAAAGAATTACGTAAAAAAACTGGAGGCCAGGTTGCAAAAAACAAAATGGCGGCCAGTTGAAGGTCGAAATTTCAAAGGCTTTTAAAAGTCGCAATTTTGATCCGACATATATGAAACTTGGTTTCGAGATAAACATTACTTACACCTACAGTCTTTGATATTTTGGTGATCATCCATGTGCAAATTTAAAAATGGCGGCCGTTTAAATATGCGTTTTTTCATGTTTTTGTGGCCCTCTAGCGGTCACATTTTCCAACGGATTTTGATAAAACTTGAGATTATGAGTCCCTGTACTATGTTCTTGTATTTCGCAGGAAATTATTAAAATTGAATGAAAAATAAAAAAGTCAAAAATTTAAAGCCTAATATTTTAAGCTGCGATTTTCTTTAAAAATTGAATTATTTTGCCCTGTCTAGAGTGAAACTCCTATTTGAACGAGAAAGTGCATTGATTGATGAGGTCCTAGCATACAAAGATTTAAAATAATCCAAAATCAAATGCATGCATTCAAAATGGCGGCCCCCAAAGGTCTGAAGGCAAGCGCAATTCGCTATTTTAGTGCCAACTGAAATAATGAATATTTTTCATTGAAACGTTTTAAATGACTTTACTTGAAAGAACTTATAAGCCAGATCATTTTTAAGATATTGTATAATATTTTTAACAATACCCTAAAAAATTATAAAATCGCGACTTGTCTGTCTGTCCGTCCCTCCGCCCGTTTGTTCGTGCGTCATAACAAGTTTTCTCGCAAACCACATGAGCTAGAATGAGGAAATTTTCTACGTAGGTCAAAAGTGGTGCCTCTTGAAATTTGCAGTGCAAGAAAATATTTTAAGGTATTTAAGGGGGGTCTCCCCATACAGGCGGGTCTCCCTATACAGGCGGATGGCATACAATTTTTTTATTTCTGTAGCCCTCTAGCAGCCAAGATTCTCAACAGATTCCGTTGAAACTTGAAATTATAAGTTATTAAGGCAAGTTAATTTAATTTGATTATGCAAACCGAATGACAAATAAAACAGTCGAAAATTTACAGCTTAATATTTTTAGCAGCCGATTTCAATAAAAATCGAAATGACGGCCCTCACAGTTCAGAAAAAAATTGAAATGTATATATTAATGGCAATGCAAGTGCTGATTAAACTTTTATGGAAATCTTTTGAAATCAACTATTCGAGCTATTTAAGCCTTTGTGTGGTTACCACTGTGAACTGTGTAAACAGCAGATGCGAGAAGGGCGAAACCGGTATTTATATGTTTACAACAATATGTTATCCATACGCATGCAACTCAATTCAATTAGCAAAATATTCGCGCCCCGATAAAAGGTTTCTAAAAACGAACGTGGCCAGATTTTTTTTACGTTAATAAATACCCATGTGGTACTACCGAAATTGCAGAAAGAAGTTTAGTAGTAGGTAAGCCAAATTCTTTTTCGAAACTTTACGCTACATACGAGAAATTTACCATTCCGGCTGGTGCTGCCAACGGGGATTTTTTATTGTGACGCGTTATTGGCAAGATACGGCCGCAGTTATTAATTAAAGTGATCGAAAATTGGACCTCTCGTCTGGACTTCTCCGCACCGTTGTGGTGCTTGCATGCCCAAAATCGTATTTGAATAAAAATGGCAAACAATTATCTTTTTAATAAATGGCAATCAAAACAATTTAATCGTATTTTATGTAATTTCAAAATTCTATACCTCTAAAAAAAACACCCTGTATTTTACATTAGGGGCTGTTTTGATTTTAATTCTTGTTGCAATAGTGGTAACAAACTCATTTCAAAAGATATATTTGAATGAAAATGTTCATCTAAAAAAGCGAATTGTTACTTACAGTTATCTGATTACCATGTGATTAATAATAAACTGATAATTGAAAACGTATTAATGATTTTAAGGCTATTAAATTCATATCAATTTAACTAGCCAATACTACAAGCATTATGCATTTTCTATGAGTCGACTCACGTTAAATTTTTACTTCGTCACTAAGCTTTATTGGTTTCAGCGAAGTAATGGATAGTTATTATAATAATATACGAGTATATAATATAATGTGTGAATGCAATTGGTGAATGAATACTTTTGCAATGCATCATAAAATGTGTACTTTATTCTGTTAAGTAGAGTGAATTTAATGTAAGAATTAATTTTACTATGCCAATTGAAATGTGGGAGGAAATTTTAATGCATTCATAATAATAAAATGGTCTTTTGTATCAATCGTGATAGGAAGATTATACAATTAAAATTATGAAAATGGAATTGATACCTGTTTAAAAAAAGTAGTTATGTATATGTAACTGTTTCAGAAATGGTTTCACTGAAACATTTTTTAAGATGTAATGGATCAAAAAATTTTACTTAGTTCTAGAAAAGGCATTGGTTTTGTAACTGACATCTTGTACAGAAGTTTTTCTCTGAATCTAAAGGGTGATCCAACCAAAACGCACGATGTTAATTGTAAATAAAACAAAAAGAGAATTATTTTATTATTTTTTTATTATAATGAAAGGATCTAGTGTGGAACAAAATGTTGCCCAAATACTCGTTATGGCTACGATAGCATACTTTTATTGGATGGTCCATATTTTCAATGACTCTGAGACATAATTGAGGTTCAATGTCGTTAATGTGCTAAATTATCTCATCCTTTAACTCTTGAATTTTTCTTTTAAATATCCCCAGAGAAAGAAGTCCAAAGGTGTCAAATCACATGACCGCCACAAAGTGAGATACCACAGCCATTGAATTTCTCGCGCAAAAGAGCCATTGTTTCGTTGTCTGTGTGGCAACTTGTGCCATCTTGTTAGAACCACATATTGTCCAGGTCCATAACCTCAATTACTGGTCACAAGAAGTTCGTTATAATCTCGCAATAGTGAATACCATTCACGGTAACTGCTTGGCCGTCCTCATTTTCGAAGAAGTACGGCCTGATGACGCCGCCAGCCCATTAACCACGCCAAATAGTTACTCTTTGTGAATGTATCAGCTTTTCAACAATCACTCGTGGATTCTCATTTGCCAAAATGTGGCATTTCTGCTTGTCAACGAATCCACTGAGGTGAAAGTGTGCCTCGCCGCTGAAGATGATTTTCTTTGCGAAGTCACCATTCTATTTTGTCTGTTCAATCAACCATTCGGCGTATTGCCAACGCTTGAAATGGTCAGTAGGCTTCAGCTCTTGAGTCAATTGAACCTTGCAAGCGTGTAAATTCAAATATTTATTCAAAATTCGCATCAGTGATGTTCGTGAGCTGTTCAATTGTTGGGCATGACGACGAGTTGAGGTTGACGGCTCTTGTGCTACACTATCGCGAACAACAGCAATGTTTCGCGCAGAACACGAACCCGGTTTGCTGAAATTTGCGCACAATTCTCCCGATTGTGGACACATTTGCTCGATTATGCTGACCAAAGAACTCACATAGTGCACGAAATACATTTTGATTTGAACGCCCATTTCTATAAAAGGCTTCAACAACTTTTTTTTGTGGTAGGGAGATGAATGCCATTTATGCACAGAGTGTGGGACTACCATGCTCGCAAGAAGGTGACTGGACTACCCACTGAACACTTCCCCTGTCAACCCGAGAACTTAGTCTGGAACCGTTTGACACATTACTTCGGACCAGGTCTCGTTTTGTTACGCCGTGAAGCGGCTTCAAGCTGAGGGATACCTTTCAATTCGGGAGGGGAGAGGTGAACAGATAGTGCCAGAAAAGCGACCCACCAGCCCCAACGCCCCCCAGCTGCTGTGAGTCCCTTTTATATTTTAGGACTGCCCAAGCATAATGTGCCACCTGGTTCCATTTGTCAACCGATTCGAGCATCACCGCGACTATATTATCCGGGGTGAGCTCTCCCGTCCCCCTGTAGAGTTCCCTTCGCAGCCTGATCCATTTTTTGCACGCGAAAAATGTGTGGCAGGTATTGTCCTCCTCTCCTGGGCAAAACCGACAATCGGGGGACCGTGACTTACCAATCTTGTGCACCCATGCCCGCTCAAAAGCTGGGTCGGATAGAAGTCAGTCTCACCATGCCTTTAATTTAGCCACAGTCTCACATCCGGGATGAGGCGCGCAGTCCACCTTCCTTTCGTGCAATTCACCCAAGACTGCTGCCAATCGTTGAGCGAGCAGTGTCTCTCTTCAAGGAAAACCATCTCCCTCGCATCCTCGTTTCTTCTTTCTTTGCCATCCTACTGTCCCTTTCGGGCCTTCGCTTAGATATAGTTAGAGTATCTCATTGTCATGATCGAATGTATCGGCACTCCACAAGGTGATATGTTCATTACCACGCTTTGGCCGTGTATCCGTCCACCCAGCTCCGATACGTTATGATTTTAAACCAGCATGTATCATAAGTGAACAGGCTTATAGTCCGTCCAAAGAACCACTTGAAGTAAATCTCATTGACGCCACCGAGACTTGAACCAGAGACCTTTAGCTTACGGGCTTAGTGCTCTAACCAGTAAGTTACGCGGACTCCTCGCATCCTCGTTTTGGTGCAGGTAAATAGTGCGGCGCTCTCTAGCAAGGAAGATGACAGCTATCACGCCTGCAATAACTCTCACCGCCGAGTCAGAGACTGTCGGATACGAACATGCAATCATCAGTGCTCCTCTTCTCTGTACCTGTGCCAAACCTTTTTGGTATACCTCCTTGCTGAGAGCGTTGCCCGATACTTCTGCTTCGTATAGTACCACTGACCCTACAGCATTCATCAAGAGGCGTTTTCTTGATGAGCTGGGTGCCCCTACGTTGGCCATAAGTGGACTCAGAGCTGATACTCCTGAAGCAGCCTTCTTTGCCGTTGCCCTGTTTTGCTCAGAGAAACTCATTTTTGAGTCGATCAGTAGCCCCAGGTACTTCACCGACGGCTTTGATTCGATTCGTATCTCTAGGGATTCTCTTTTTTGTCAAGATGACCACTTCAGTTTTCTCCAGTGCTAAACTGAACCCGCGAGCAGTCATCCAGTCCCTTACTCGGCGCATTAGCATACCTAGCCTAAGTTGCGCCTGTTCGACAGTGCGTCCATCGGCTAGAGCCGCAACATCATTCGCATGGTCAACCAAACGCGACTAATTCCGGTCCGGACCAAGGATAGATCCTTCGGCAACACCCGATGTAATTTCCATTCTTCGTTGGTCCTGTGTCGTATCTTAAGCAGACTTCGGTCCTTTAAGGGAGTCCCTCAAAAGCCACATTAGATATTCTGGAACTTGAAACGGGTTTTCCAGCGTATCCAGAATATCCACCCATCTAGCGGAGTTGATGACGTTCCTGACGTCAAGTGTCACCAACAGGACGATCCGTCGCTTGCCTCTGCCTTTTGGACCGCGCTCACCACCTCTACAATCGTATCAATGCTAGAGCATCCTGCTCTAAAGCCGTACTGCCAAGGGGATAGGTCTCCAGCAGCTCAAATTACGTCAGTGAATCTTTCCTTGATAAGTTTCTCTAGCACTTTCCCAGCTATGTCTAGCATGCATAACGGACGGTATGCAGACGGCGATTCGGGATTTCCCTTCCCCTTGCTAATCAGCACGAGCCTCGACACCTTCCATCGCATCGGGAAAACGCCGTCTCGTAGGCAAGCGTTGAATGTCCTGAGCAGCAAGTCGGAACAATGGTGATAGACAAGCCGCAACACCTCAGCTGGAATACCATCTGGACCTGGAGCCTTTCTGGCTTTCAATGAGAGGACTGCCTCCTCCAGTTCTGGCTGCGTGAAGAGCGGACAGTCAACTGCTGTTTTACCATGGACAGCGTCAAAACGGACGGAATGAGCGGGGAAAAGTGTCCGTATTATCTTGTCCATTTTTTCCGCATCATGTATACAAGGTTTCCGTAGGGCATCAAGCTTCCGCATAACTAGTTTGTAGCCAAGGCCCCACGGATTCTTGTTCACATTGTCCACTAAATCTTGCCAGCATCGAGCCTTGCTGTTGGCATTATCTGGCCGACTTATATGCTGCTGCGCGTTTGCTTGCTTCGTCCCGGCTCCGTGGTCGTTGAGCCTCACGCCGATGCTTGTGACACTTCCTTCGCTTTTCAGCGATTTTAGTTGACCACCAGTACACTGGGGGCTTGCCGCGCCGGGTTTTTCGACTAGGCATAGAAGCGCAGCAAGCAGTCGTGATTATGCTCATAGTTGAGCTCACCACGCCTTGAGCTGCCAGTTCTTCCGTCCCTTCCGAATCCCCTGCAGCGGTACAACTGGTGTGAGAACCTCGGCAAACCACCGACGTCCTTGCTCCCGATATTCCATCCAGTTGTAGAAAGCCGAGAGCGCGGACGTCGGGAGACAACATCGCTAATCTCAAGCAGAATGTACTGATGATCAGTGGCTGAGTAGTCCCTTAATACTCTCCAGTTGTATATCCTTCGTACTAAGGACTCCGAGGTGAATGTCAACTCCGATATAGTTTCCTCACAGCCAATACAGTGGAAGGTCGGCATATTGCCCGTGTTTAGTACGACGAACGCTATGGCACCGTGGCTGCAACCACTGGTTGCATCGTCGTTATTATTTTTTTGGTTTCTTTTTACCTTTTTTATATGTTTTTGTTTGCTCCAGTTTTATTGGGTCCCCCCCTTGGAGCCACTATCTCCGTTCGTGTGTGTAGTTGCATTTTTGGTTCCATGGTTATGTTTGCTGAGCAGGAAGGCCATGCGAGGGTTGGCACAAGCCCTTATGGGGACAAGTGCTCAGAGCCAGACGAGTGCTAATCGGGAGTCCGTCCCAACCGAACCTACACCACCAACCCAATTGTGCGAACTTCGAACGTTCTCCAAGGTCTGCCAAGATTTGACCGGGCCGCAGACGGTATGAGAGTTGAATTGGAGCCATTCACTCAGGAGTGTCATCTCGACGCTACCATGTAAAGCAACTAGGTCCAAACCATCATATCCGCCAGCCCAAAGCATCAATTCCAGTTCGTTGTCCAAAGCGTAGGCCAGATCCAATCAGGGTCGTTACATGTTATCCCAGGAGGGAGCCTCACGGCGCCCCCCATATCCTCTGGTCCGTCGGCGCGGCTCTCCCCACAGAATGCTAGCCTCCAAAAGTGCTCTTGTCGACCGGCACTCCCCCTGCGGGAATTTCCTCGGGTACGTGGGGGCGGAGCTCCCCAAAGGATTCAAGTCTCCAAGAGTATTCCTGTCAACTAGCATTCCCCCCTGCAAGCAACAACCTTAACGTGCTACTCAATTGTGTACCTCTCCTTGATTGAATTCGTCAAGCACTGAAAGCTGAGGGGTTACGGGCTTCTTCGATTTTTTAGATTTTTACAATTTTTAAGGCTTAAAATTTAATTTTTTTTGAATTACTATCAGTTTAATCGGGGGTGTTTTAGTTAGATTAATTTGTTTACGACAAGTCAAATAAAGTTGGGCGAAACACTTGACACTAAGGTTTGACTCGCAATTAACATCGTGCCACCCTATATAATAGAAGCAAACATTGAACTTGGTGGACAGGCCAAAGTGTGAGGCGCAAAAAACTTTCCAAAGGTTCTTAAGTAAGTGTACCCATATAGAAAGGCTAATCTTAAAATATTTACCGCGTGTAGTCATTCGGAGCAATGGAGGACGGTCTTTTAAAGTGCGTTGTTGTCATTCAGGAAGGCTGCGGGAAGGAAAAAATGTGATACAATACCTTTAATCCGAAAAAATTGAAAAATAAGCATAGAATTAGGTTGATATCGTAGCAGAGCGCTAGTGATTTCTTTCGTGAGGCGAGACTATACAATTGTGTACCCGTATGTTTTATTTTTTAATTGATGAAACAAATAAAAATTTCATTGTTTTATGTAGCGTTTTTTTAAGCGATTTTCGTTAGATTTTCATCTCGACGAGGATAATACTTGCTGACCGCAGTTTGTCGGGAAATCTTCTAAATTTATTTATTTTTCAAATTTCAAGCGCTAAAGAATAAAAATAAAATTTTTCTATCTAAAATAGTCTACGAAATGGTGGCAAAATAGTTTAAAATATTCACGAATTTAAAATTTTTTTTGACTCGCTATGTATGAAATTAACAAGAAAACTGAGAACTGCATATAGATAAGATGTCTCAAAATTTTTGATTGAGTAGCTAGAAATATTTTACTGAAAGGCATGCATAGGATTTTTCAAAATATTCTAAAATATCTTGCTTAACCCATTACAGCATAACTTCCAATTAATCGGACGCTAGTAGGTTTTGTTTCTGAACAAAAGTTAAATATTTTTTTAAACTGGCAATCCCATTTGTAAGTGCTGATTGACGTTTATCGGCTGTGATTTGTCATTCTCGAAAATGGCGGATTATGGTCAGTCTTGTTTGAGAAAAAGAACAGTTTTATTTTGATTTTCTTGTAATTTATTATAAAACAAGTTGGGTAAACAGACCTCTGCTCATGTTTTGTATTCAATTTTCAAAATGCAGTCACCAGATTGAATAAAGTCAAGAAGCATGTCAATGACGATTTTATTGGAGAAACTATGAAATTCGAAGATCATACAATTATTAACAAAGTTGAACGAATTTAGACTTCTGAGGTTTTTGTTATTGTTATACTCATAAATATCTCCCTTGATAATTATTTCAGATGTCCATTCGCGAGGGAGGAAACACATTTTTCATGTTTTTCCCCCCTGTGCCCCACTGAAGCAAAAACTGACATTTTAAGAAATGTTTTGAAAAGTTCCCATGAAAACTTTCATTTCATACTCATATCGGCTACGTTTGATGAATTTTTTTTCAGGGGCCACTCTCCTGTACTGTTATCAACGATTAATAGCCAATTTTTTCGAATCCTAGAGTTGTTACAAAGCCCTTTTGCTAGAAGCTCCCTCCCGCCTCCTTGACTTGTTTCACTTATGAGTATTAATTGTAGGTACTCATCTTCAGTCATTCATTCACCTTAAAAGTTGAAGTTGGGAAAAACTAACTCAAAATTATTCAATCCTCGCATTAAAAACAGCCACTATTTTGTTTTACGATTACTGATACCACTAGCTGAACCGATTCTCAAAGATATTCATGACACTTATCATTCCTGAAATTTTCATGCAAATCCTAGCAAAACTGTAGTGTCTGAGTCAGTAAAAAGCGCATGTTGTTCCATAGCCATATGTTGCCATGGTAATACATGAAGGGCATATTGTTCCATAGTAATACAGGAAAGTTCCAACCGCTATAACTTCGCTAAATATGATTCAATCCTTATGAAACTTGCAGGGTTAATTAATCTTATAAATAACTATTGAATTTCATTGAATTGAAGGGTACCGTTAAGATTTTATTCAAGAAAACATAAAATCGATAAATCATACTATTACTAACAAAGTTGACTGAATTACGACTTCTCACGTATTTGTTGTTGTTGTACTCATCAAGGCCTACATCCATGATTTTTTTCAGATTTTTCGGATCACAGGTGTCCAATCGCGAGGGGGGGACACAAATTTTTCGTGTATTTCCCCTCCCTGTGCGCCCCTCGAAGCAAATTTTGCCAAATTAAGACTTGTTTTGAAAAGTTCTCATTAAGGCCTTTCATTTGATACCCATATCGGCTACCTTCAATGAAATTTTTTTTCGGGGGGTCACTCCCCTACATGGGGAGACCCCCCTTAAATACCTTATAAAATTTTTTAGTAGTTGAACTTTGAAGAGATTATCACTTTACACCTACATACAAAATTTGATGCTTCTAGCTTAAGTAGTTTCCGAGAAAAACTGCTGTGACACACGGACGGACGGACGGACGGACGGACGGACGGACGGACGGACGGACAGACAGACGGACAGACGGACAGACAGGACGCGATTTTAGAAGGGTTTTGTAAAATTATTTTACAAAACCCTAAAAATGATCTTTGTTATAAGATTGCAGGATTTTGATGATTTTTGTTTGGAAAAGTCCATATAAACGAAAAGTATACTGAAACCGTGTGTTATAGAGTATATAAGACGCTGTTCTATGTATAATCAAAGGAAATTAAAAGTACTGTAACTTCTACATTATTTGAACGAAATAAAATGGACTTTAAGGGTACTATCACAATTTAATAGCAGAAATTTAAAATTTCATAAATTATACCATTACTGACGAAGTTGAGTTAGTTTTGACTTCTAAGGTATTTGTTGTCCTAGCGCTCATAAAGGCCCACGTTTGTGAATTTTATGAGAATTTTCTGACCATAGGTTTCGAAACGCAAGGGGCGGGGACAAAATTTTTTCGAATTATTTTCCTTCCCGTTCGCTATTACGCTGCTTAATTGAAGTTTTTGAAACGGATCTGTAAAGTACTAGTCAAGGCCTTTTGTTTGGTACCCCACATGACTTCCTTCAAGCAAAAAAAAATTTTAAGGGTCACGTCCTTGTGAGGAGAGGTTGGCCTAAAAATCCTTTCGATTTGTTTTCAATATCTAAACATTAAATTTCGCAAGAAAACCTTTCATTTGATACCTTATTCATCCATATTTGAGATAAAAATGTTTTGAGGGGCCATGTCCTTGCTACTAGAGGCCCCTTATAGGATCCTTGAAAACGTGGTTTAACACTGGATATTTGGATCGGGTGTCTGGTTACATCATTTCACAAAGTTTCACGCTGATAGCTGTAGCCGTTTCTGAGAAAAACGGCTATAAGTAAATAAGACAGGCGGACAGACGGTCGGACAGGGCGCGATTTCAATAGGGTATTGTGAAAGCTCGGTTTACAAAACCCTAAAAATATTTGGTTGAAATGAGTTGATGAACTGATTCCCAAATTAATTACATTTTTCACTATGTAACCAGTGCGAAAAATGTCTCTTGGTAATTGATTCCTGAATGCGTTCCCTGGTAATCGTGGCTGGAGCGATTGATTACCGCCTATGACAACTAATGTTAAAGGTAATGCATGAAAAACATTGGAAGATCCAAAAAGGAACTACTTTCTGATTCCAAGGAATTAGTTCTGTAACTAGTTACGCACTAGTTCCATTTCCTAGTGGGTAAGAATGAGGCTATGTCGTCTACAACTTCAGGTCCCCCATCATCGCACATTGAAGTTTCGCAGGCACATTCATCAAGTGAAGAAAGTGACGATCAAGATAACGAACCACTGTCTTATCTAAAGGCGCTTAAGAGTACTCCAAAAAAATCGAAGGCTAAGAAAAAAACCACTACGTTGTAGAAAAAGCAATTAGCTAACTTTTCATGCCCAGAATTTTTCACACAATCATCTTCAGTAGAAAATCAAAATTGTAAAGACCCATTAGAATATTTCAAACTTTTGTTCCCAAGAATTTAGTAAGACATATCGTAGAGCAAACAAACCGTTATGCAGGCCAGAAAAGTAAGACAATGATGATTACAGAAGATGAAATATATGTTATTTTGGGAGGTATCTTACTATCCGATTATGCCAAGTTACCATGTAAAGACTATATTTCTCTAAAAATAACGGCTTCCGAAAATTCTTGTAAAATGTTTAACGCTACTTCAAAACATACATATGAATGATAACACAAATTTATCGGCTTCTTCTGATAGCTTGTATAAATCGCGACCACTGCTAAATAGTCTAAGTGAATCTTTTCGAAAATATTACGGACTGGATGAGCATTATAGCGTCGATAAAAGTATGATCCCATGCTATTAGCCCAGTCATATTAGGTAAAAAAAGGGGTCAACCTCGGAATGAAAGATAATAAGCTGCAAATTGGTATGAACCTTTGTTTTGTCATTCTAAATGTTGTCTCAAAAGTCAAAATCATTATCGTGTTCGCGTCTCAAGATATTCAAGGTCAAAGGTCACAAAAATCGGTTTTTCGCGAATATCTGGCTTCCTATCGGTTAAATGAGATTTGCATTTATTATAAAAGTTGTAGGCTATAAAATTCCCTACAACTTTTGTTTAAACTTTTTTTTCATACGACCAACCGTTTTGAAGGTAGAGCGCGAAGAGTGCACATCATACAGTCATATACGGCCTAATGCAAGGTCAAGCGTGAGTTATGGTTATCAGTACGTTATAAAGTCAATTATTTACTTGGAAATTATAATTATTAAACAATGCCTATTATTTATGTACTAACTATTAATTATTTATATTTAATTAAAGTAAGTAACTTGATTTGCAACGGTACAATTTCAAACTAACGAATAATCTTGACTCATACAAAGTGGAGAGAGTGGCCTTGAATACTATAGAACATCTGTCCCGGCAATGAATAGAAAAGGGCATAGGGTAGGGACAAGTATTTCCAGGTATATAAGTATTGAGAAATTTACGCGTTTTAAAGAAAAGATATATAATGTCGTGTTAACTTAAAATAAAACTAAAATATATAATCCAGAATTAATAATATTTTATACTTAAATAGTTAAATATGAATAATTATATATAAATAATCAAGTTACTTACTTTAATTAAATATAAATAATTAATAGTTAGTACATAAATAATAGGCATTGTTTAATAATTATAATTTCCAAGTAAATAATTGACTTTATAACGTACTGATAACCATAACTCACGCTTGACCTTGCATTAGGCCGTATATGACTGTACGATGTGCACTCTTCGCGCTCTACCTTCAAAACGGTTGGTCGTATGAAAAAAAAGTTTAAACAAAAGTTGTAGCGAATTTTATAGCCTACAACTTTTATAATAAATGCAAATCTCATTTAACCGATAGGAAGCCAGATATTCGCGAAAAACCGATTTTTGTGACCTTTGACCTTGAATATCTTGAGACGCGAACACGATAATGATTTTGACTTTTGAGACAACATTTAGAATGACAAAACAAAGGTTCATACCAATTTGCAGCTTATTATCTTTCATTCCGAGGTGAAAGCCCTAATATGACTGGGCTATATAGAAAACATTACGCAAAGGAGTTTATCAGAGGAAAGCCGATAAGATTTGGCTTTAAAAATTGGGCTTTATGTGCCAGTACCAGTTGTATGGTGGCTTTTAGTGTTTTTATCGGAAAAACTCTAGAAAGAAAGATTTTGGGTTAGGCGGGGAGGTAGTTCTCATAGAAAGTTTCCAGCCAACAGTGGCATGAAAATATATTTCGACAGCTTTTTCACTTCGTTGTTGTTGATGAGACATTTGAGAGAATTTGGATATTTTGCGACTGGCAAAATACGGCCTAACCATGTTGAGAATTGTCCACTAAAAGACGTCAATCAGTTCAATCGAAAAGAACGAGGCTACTGAATACCGAAACTCTGATGATGTATTTGTATGTCGCTGGAATGACAAATATCTGGTCACTGTGGCAACCTATTTCGAAAACTGGGCCTTGACGTCTGCTGCTCGATGGTCTGATGAAAAAAAGCAAAAATTTCGATCCCACAGCCCTCTATGATTGCCAGCTACAACAAGGACATAGGTGGGGTAGACAATTGTCAAGCTGTCGCGAATCTTTGTACATAGCGAATAAGGAAATGTTGTAAGCCGATCTTTGCCTACTTTTTAGATGCGTCTGTGGTTGAACAGCTGGTTACTTGCAAGGAAAAATAGTGGTAATAATGAGACGGCATCATTATTTGCATTGAGAAGGTATATTGCTCGAAACTTGCTTATCTAACATGGAACTCCCTCGCATCAAGGTAAAAAACCAGTTAAACCCTTGTCTAACACACGATATGATGGCAAAGATCATTCAGTTGTACCAATAAGTACAGATCGCTGCTGTGCTATTCAATGTGGAGGGAAATCAAAGTTCAAATGCTTGAAATTCGATGTAGGCCTTCACCCTAAATGTCTCACGGACTACCATGTAATTGGTCATTCATCCTCATATTCAGATGTAATTCAATTGTTTACTTTTCTAACAAAAAATTGCAAAATATTCAAATGTTTTATTCGTTTTATTTTATACTAAAACCAACTTAGTTAAGGTTCCATAGTGCATAGGGTCCGATATATCGGACGGGCCATAAAACTATATCTATATAGGTATATGCTGCATTTTTACTAGTTGGTTTTTCAAATCACCCCTAATAACCCCTTATATTTTATTTTAATCATAATAGGTCTTATAATAAAGTTTTTGCTGTAATGGGTTAAGAAAAAGCCGAAAAGCAGAGTGTGCGTCATGTCTGCCTCGTGATTAGCGAATATGTTAATCCAGGAAACTTCTTGTTAGATGTGATTCTTATTGAAAAACTCCAATAAAATGAATTGAAGTGTAAATTAAGGAAACATCATTAACTTCTTCGTAGCCTGCTATTAGCATTACCTCATCTTAGAGCCTTTTTTTATGGAGTACAGCTCATTGTACATATATTTTTTATGTACGTATATTTTTTACCCTGAAGATAATTTTAAACCGAGGATATTTAGTCTCAGCCTACGAGTATGTCAGTTATTTTATAAATACTCATCTCCAATTCATTACAATTGCGTTCAATGCTATCCTTAGTTCAAAAATGTTTTTGATCTGCAGGAAGCATTCTCAGTTCAAAATAATTGATTGATTGAAATTAATACTTGTATGATTAACAAGCATTTCATCGCAAAAAATTCCATTAATTATTTACATACAATTTCATTAAAATTCTCATCATCGATTATCATCGATTTACTGTAATTATATAATTGGAATTCGAACAATAAATGAAGGGAAAATGCTACTACTCATATCCATTTTATCCTAGAAATATTCTGATGAATGGAATCATTAATAATGAAAGGATGTAAAGGGTGGTTCATAACAAGTGTACACATTTTCGTCGAAAAAAAAACATAGTTTTTGTGAAGATTGAGATGTAATGTTCATTTATTATGGAAATTTGGCCCCTTACAATTAAATATAAAACATTACTTTGGGCAAATGTGCACCACGTGTTGCTTTACAGACTATCAAACGATGATTGTAATTTTCGATGACATTTTCGCACATTTCCGGCGTTATTAGGCGTATGTTGGCTCGAATATTGTTTTTTAATGCTTCAGTAGTCTGGGGAGGAAGTTGGTACCTGAAGGGCCTAAAGTTGGTGATAAATAAGAGTTAAGGCCCATTCACATGTGTACACTTGTTATGAATCAAGTTTGGATATGAAATTTTTGTTACATTCAAAACACATGTGTCTGCATTCGCATCCAGTTCCCGATGCCACCCCAAATACAAAGATTAGGGCTCGGCTTTGTACTACATACTTTCTGTACTACATATTTACTGTCTTTCCGTCTGTTCGCCCGTTGGCCCGTGCATCATAACAGTTTTTCTCCCAAAATATGGCAGCTACAGACACTAGACTTTGTAAGTAGTGTAACAAGCATGGAAGTTGCCGCAGTTGCAGACATGTTTTAGCAGGGGACTCGTCAACCCGGGTCATGATATTTCCCGGGAAATCTTCTGCCCGTGCTGGGCCACCACACGAAAAAACTATCACAAAAGGAAGGGAAGGGGAGAGGTTACTATGAGAAATGAAAAATGTTTTTACTTACAACGTAGTGGCCGTTTTTTATTTGAAATAGGTAAAAAACACAATAACAATTCATGAAAAATGATAATATTATAAAACAAGCTAACCCCTTCGTCTCTAAATAAATTAATGAATTTCTAAACTGATGCTACAAAAACCAGCAAATATTCTTAATTAAAAAATATATTAATTGTATAGTTGTGATAAGATACAAAAGAAACAAATTTCAAATATGACGAAAAGATAAGTAAAATAAAATATAAAGAAAAATTTACAATTTACTCACCCCTATTGATGCTGCTGAGCGCTTGGCAACTAAAAGGGGGCACCGAAAATCAACTTTAATTTAAAATATTAACGCTACTCAAAACAAAACTCAAACCAGCCACTTTTCAGAAACGGTAAACATTCTCTTCGAAGACCTGGCACTGTATCATCCTTCACTAATCCGGCAATAATTAAATTCAGATTAAAGTTTGAATTTGTTTCACTTTTTTATTAATAAGCTTTCAGACTTCCTCTTTTATTATTTTTGGAACCCCGACCCTGAATAATTTTTTTTCTATGAACTCTTCGCGGCATACACCACAACCTGCATCCACTGCGACGCGGTACGAATTTTCTTTTAAAATTCAAAGGCTTTTTCGATTTCCACTTAAACTCCACCCGCATGCAATTTAAACTCTCCTATCCCCCGAGAAAAATATTACTTTTTTGTTTACAATTTGACTACACTTTCAAACTTCCTTCACCAACTTTTCGATCATTTTATCCACTCCAAAACCTCCCAAATCCTAATGAAGAGTTGTTATTCACGAATTGTCCATATAATAACTCACTCCCCAAATCTAAAACCAAGACTTTTATTTTTTTCCCCGTCGCCACCGATAACTCGCTAAAACTCACTCTCAACTCAACACCAAATCCAGAGTGGGTACTCTCGCCATCCTTTACCTTCCCTAATTTCCGCTGCAATATCCAGGTAATGTAATTGAAGTTCAATGCTCTTCAACTCCGTTACCCACACATCTTTTCCATATCGACAAACTCTACAGTGTCCATTTTGCAGATATGGCGGTTTGCATAACCATAATCGTTTGGTTATATGCAATTTGTCATACACACCGAAATAATTGCTTTTGACAATATCCCAAAAAGAGTGTTTTGCTGCGCTCGGGAGGACTTGAACCCAGGGTCTCAGTGGATCACACGGTCGAGAAACTACGACGCTACCACCGGAGCCACCTTCTGTTGATCTTCTATATGCATTTATTGATCAGCTTCAACTGTGAACCCTTCTTGATCAGCATGGAAATGAAATTTGTTAGTAGGGAAGCATGGATAAATTTTTGTTACCATAACAAATAAAATTTTTTTAGTGAGAGATAAAACATAAGATTAATGAGTGTGAAGAGGGAATTGAGTTTTGATAGTGAAAAGGTATCGAATGAGATTTTGTTAATGGGAAATAATGAATGAAGTGTTGTTAGTTGAAATGTTAAGATGATTATTATGTCTATATATATATAGATATATATATATATATATATATATATATATATATATATATATATATATATATATATATATATATATATATATATATATATATATATAAATATAAATACATATATACGAGTATATATATAAATATATATATATATATATATATATATATATATATATGTATATATATATATATATATATATATATATATATATATATATATATATATATGCATATATATATATATATATATATATATATATATATATATATATTTTTTTTTTTTTGTAATTTTTTTTGTAATTAAAAATAAGGTAAGAGGGTAGGATTGAGATGATGGGGAAAATTAAAATCATTGGGAAATCATTAAATGTAAGAAACAAATGAATGAATGAATGTGCAGATAAAAAGGTATATGTGCCCGAAAGAAGGTGGAGATATTACGGCGGTAATTTAAATATGTGAATGGCAGAAGGCCGGTATGCCAGAATTTGTAACAGTAGGTTAAAAGTGAAGAATTCTTTAAAATTTTAGGAAATTGTTTTTCAAGGAAAGTCCTCCGATGCTGGAAGGGGCTTCTTAATCATTTTTAAGGGATTCGTACTGAAATACAAAACCCTATTACAATCACGACCTATGTCCGTATCTATGTCACAGCAGTTTTTCTCCAAAACTATAGCAGCTACAGCCATGAAACTTTGTGAAAAGGCCAGAAGTGATGACATCTTGAAAGTTCAAGAGTGAAATTTTTTTTCATATAGGAAGGTGACCTTAAAAAAAATTTCTTCATTTGTAGTCGAGTGAGATGTCATTAGAAAGGTATCAATACCTTTTCAAAACAAGTTCAAGAGAAGTCGAAATTCACTCAACTTTGATAGCAATAGTATTACTTATCGGTTTTACATTTTCATGAGTAAAATCATCTGATTACCTTCAGTGCGCAAATGGTTATTTATAAGATTGATAAGCTTCACATAGATCGAATGGTATTTAACGAGGTCATAGTGGTTTGAATGTTCCTGTATTACTATGGAACAATATGCGCTGTACTTCTATGGAACCATATGGCTATGGAACAACATGCGCTTTTTCCTGACTCAGTCACCAGAGGTTTGCTAGGATTTGCATGAAAGTTTCAGGAATGATAGATATGTTATGATGAATATCTTTGAAAATTGGTTCAGCTAGCGGTATAAGTAATCGCAAAACAAAAGAGTGGCTGTTCCAGTGTTTAGGTAAATTTAATGGGTCTTTATGACTTACTTTGCTAGTAGAGATTGTAGCGTCTGAAACTGGCAGAACATTGATAAAACCCTCAGAAAACGGAGCCCACGTATCACCACGGACAAAATTTGAGTAGAGTGTAAGTGTAGATGATGGTGCAGTAGTTTTTTGGTAGAGGCTATTACTACAGAGGAGAATTCTGCGTCTCATTACTCTGAATGGACAGATATTTAGAGGGAATTTGACTATCCAAGTGTCTATCATTTGTAGAGAAAGTCGACGTCTGAGAATAAGACTGAATCATATCAGAAAAGTAAGTGTCTTGTAACGACCCAACTATATTGAATGTTGAAGATCTACTACTTCTCATTGAACTTTGAATACACTTTTTACCGGCATTTAAAAATTTCTGAAAATTATTATTTTTACTTTGATCAATCGTCTTACTCCTAGTGAATTTAGATTTGGATTTTCATTTCCTAAAGGTCATCCGATTCCAGTTATGGCACTCGTTACCCTCTTGTAGATCGGTGAATATCCAGGCATATCGTGCAGGAATAGATGCTCTGAAGAATTTGTATTCGCGTTGCACCAACTCCACAGAGCAGTCTTCAAGCGAAAGTTCAAATTTGAGAAACTTACTCATCCACACAGCATCTTCTGACTTTGGAGCTCCTTTGGCGAAAAATACATGGTATTCAGGGTTTTTTTGGGTGTAATTCAGGCATTATTTTCAGATGTTAGGACTTCGCCATTTTAATTTTCTTAATCCGCGAGTTCCATTCATCTTCCCACCAGGGAGTGCCAAATTTGATGTTGTTTGTAAGCCAAATAGAAGATTTGGCCGGAGAAATTAATGACTGCTTGTTTGCGACAGGATTTACCTTCTTCATGGGAGATGTAGAAGCATCGTTCAGTGATTTATGGCTAGAGTTAATATTTACCCCTTGATTAAATTCAGTAAGTATCAGCTCGTGATTGAATGATGGCATTGAATATACTTTAGAGCTGATGATGTTAACTTTTTCAAGAAAAATTTTTGCAGTTGTTCCACCAAAATTTTCGGCAAATCTGAATTTTGTCTGGAAATTTTTCTATCAACCGCAGAAACCATTCTTTTTAAGCTATGCAGGCGAGTACCAATAGTGCTATATGTCCAAGGACCCGATGCACTAACGTATAGTTGATTGATCAACCCTTCACTGCTAAAGCATCTTTCAATTACTCCAGCTTACTTTCAATTTGGATCATCTTGGAACTATTATCATGAACTAAAATGAGCGTACTCTTTAGTTCTTCAAGCATTTTTTCGACTTTGCTAAAACTGATACTGGAGTTAGTTATTGTTGAGGCCAATCCATCAAAGCAGTTGGCCATTTCTGCATCAAGGAATGCAAATGCCGTGAATTAAGGAATGCAAGTGCCGTGAATTAAGGAGTGCAAATATCCGTGAAGGACTGTAGCGATGATCTGCTGCCTCGGCGAGCGAGCATGTTGGTGCTCGCCGGGATTGGCCTTGTCTGAGGACGCGTAAATGCACTTGCAGGCTAGAATTGCGGTATCGTGGGGCCAGTTCCTTTTCTCAGCCTAAGGGCCCACAACAAAAAATTTCGCATTTACCAATTAAACGATCAAACAATTCGGTTCGATGGTGTCGAGGCCGAGGCAACCTAACGAAGGGATAGAGTACTGAAACAAAACAACAGACTGAGCCTGGTGAGGATCTCGTCTTTACTTTTTATTACTTTCGACCCCCAAATAAGAGTTGGGCATTCAAGTGGAAGCGGTGCCCCCTCGCACCTCCCCACCCGGATCAAGATCCATCGTAAACGAGGCCATATATTTTCCATTTAAATGAAAACTCATCCAAACATATGTAGTTCGCATAAGCTTTTCTTTTAAATGAAAAATCTGAACATTTAAGATTTATGTTAAAGTTTTAAATGATAGAATCACAAAATACTTTAACATAAATGGAAAACCCAATTGTTACGCCACTTTACCATGCAAGAGCACCCGTAACGACAAAGAAAAAGGGGTGGGCTCATCCAATGGCTAGCTCATGAGTGGAGGGGTCAGCCAACATGGCAGGTTCCATAGCTGACCAGGGTTCCACGGAAAAGAAAAGACCGATTTTTTCGTGTTTTACCAATTCATTATTCTCACATTTAAATTTTTATTAAAATTTAATAATGTTCTTTAGGATATATGTACTAGTTTTTTAATCCATACAAAAGGTAAGATGTTATCCTGTCATCTCGTTGGTATTTGAGCACTTTCATTTCAAGTTTTAAAATGCAAATCATAATTAAACAAATAAGCGAACCACTCTACACTGTACGCTCATTCCACGTGCTGCTCAAAGCTCGAACGTTAGACGAAAGTTCAGGCCACACAAAAATTTTAAACTGTACTAAAGAAAAGATAGCTCAACCTTCTTTTTCTGCTTGTGACTAAATTTCGATGAAAAAAATAAATAGTTGGACATTTCACATTAAATAATTTCGAATATTTACTTCGGGTACAAAATTTAAATGTCAAGTTATTACAATGTTGATGTAATAATAAACCTATGTGGTTGATTGAAACGTAGAGTGATTACTTAAATTTAATATGTACATATGTTGATTTGTATCGTTTCAATTGTAATCGTAATATCGTAACAAAACTCCACAACAAATTAAAACATAGAAAAATAAGGGTCGTTTCCATTTCGCAACATTACGGGAATCAAAATTAATCCGAATTGAGATAAATCATGAATTAGAGGTATCACACAACGTTTGCGACACTGATATTTCATATGAAATTATTATTTAGTTCACAATTTGATTTTCCGGTGAAACTGATAAATAAAAAATGTATAGGTTTCCAAATCTCGTCTTAACACATTCGCATCAACACAAACCAGCAGCTAAATTGTAATGTCTAAAGGTTGCAATCATGTCACGTTACAATTTTTTGCTGTTCTTTGGTTTTAAATCCAATATTTGATGCGCTTTTCTGTATTCACTTTGCCGCCGTATAAATTGCTATTAATTTTAAATGACGACACATAAAACCAATATTCCGGCTTCGAACTTCACTCAATGTAAACTATGTGCACCCTTAAGGCGGCACCACCAACAAGCTCACAAGATTTCAAGCGGAAGACCGGAACTAATCTCCACCCTCGGCGCTGCCTCTGCAATTTTCCCTCCCGAAATTCTGGTCGCAGCTGTGAGCTGACAAAACACACAAAGGGTCGTGACAGGGCCCCAAAACGGTAACTGGACACTCTACTAGACCCTCACACAGGTCGAATGAGTATCCCAATTAAGAAATCCCAAAAGCAGTTGGCGGAAACGCACAATTACGTGAAAACGAGTGAAATTCCACTCGAAAAATCACTTCACTAATATCCCAGCTCAATAAAACTCCTATATGAACTTTTCAAGTCACTAAAATACTTCGCAAATGAGTTCTCTTTCAATTTTCCACGTCATGAACAACTATGGCAATTTTCATACTTCAACTTGCAATGCACGACCGAAAATTTTGAATGCGAAATTCTCACAGAAAACTTCAATTTTCGCGAATATAAATACTCTCTGCAGTCCGCGGACACTTTTTTCAAAGCTCTAATTAACTGCTTTTGACAATTGTAAAATATCACAGTCTATACAAAATGTTTAAAGAAATAGCAGCGAAGTAAACTACATACAAGTCCTGTCAACACAATGTGACGACCTTCCCGCCCATCGTGCCAACTGTGAGTCCCGCTTCCTTATAATTCCGCTTGACTCGACAATCCTCTTTATGGCGGTAACGGAAGATTCTCGCTGATACATTCTAGCAATTGCTTTGCTGGATTTTGTCGCGAAGGGGATTTTTTATTTGTTATTTTATTTATTTTTTATTTTTCTTTTGGAAAACTTTTTATTGATAATGGTAGCGGTGGTAGTGCTGGGGTTTATTACGGATTCATAATAACAATGTTAATAAGTTCCGCATCAAATTGTTCCGCACTTAATGTGTGGTTATTTTTATGAGATGGTTATTTCTTCGCAAAGGTCCTTCGAGCAGTTTGCCTTATTATTTCGGCTAACCACATAAGGCACTGCTTTTCGAAAACCAGTAATCCCAAATCAACATCAGATCCCAATATCTTTAGTGCTATCTACCAGCCTAAAACGTAGCAATGAATTCCAAATATCGATGCGGGATCGTAGTTCCCTAGGTCATTTAGCATTATCGGAGGTGTATCATGAGAGGCCTGGACCCATACTCTTATTTCTTTGGTCACCAATTAAAAAGCATATGACAGTTATAAAACCATTCAATTCGGAAAAGAACGACGTCATTTTTTTTAGAAAAATCTGCTTAAATTCAAATATATTAAGCTGTAAGGCAATATATTGTAAAATAAAATATTCAGATTATTTGTCATTCTATTATTTTCAAAGAGCTTCAAACGTTTTATAAGTCCAATTTCAATACGTGTCAAATAAATGCCGCTTGCAATCTTTAGCGTGAACCTTCCACACGTATGACAGAAATAACTTTTCAGAATTTTGAAATATTCATGAGGATATGCGAAAGGCAGTTTTTAAGATAAAAGTATTCAATCCTCGTGTGGAACAATCCTACGCTCACATGTTAAATTTTGATCCTTGGCCTGTAACATAAGAAATTTCTTCTATGAATTGAGATTGATGCTGGCATTATTTATTCATATTAAACCTAACAAAGGTTGTATTTTAAGGATATTTTCGCGATTGAAAATTATTGATTGGAGGCTTTTCCTTATTTAATGTACTATATATGTTTGTTAACGCGTGGGCTCGTTTGCCAACTGTTAACAAAACATAAATTTCCATTCCCTGAGCTTTCTTAAATCACTTGTTACTTAAAAAAAAGTAAATTAAATCTTTCCACCCTGGATATAAGTACTTTTTGCTTTAGAATTTCCGAATAAAATATAGTAAGTGTTTCTAAAACCATTACTCGAAAGAGTTCTAGTTTAAATTCAAATCACCACAACATCAAACATGTGGTTGGCCTCATACTAAACTCTATGTAAAGCTTCATTTTCCGGTAAACCATCGTCACATTGCAATTTCCCATATGTGAAAGTTAAGGTACAACATGCTCTATCGCGCGAAGACTTTTAACGTTTCTCGTACTTTAGGCAGCTGGAAATAAAGGCAGCAAAACAGAAGCAAAAACATAAACATAACAACAAAGACTTTTACATATTCAAATATTTGAAACATGAAACTCAATCTTCTCGTTAAACAGGATCTAGTGAATTTGCATTTATTTCAAGAACATTTTACAAGGATTCAGCATAAATTTCCAGGCAATTGTGGGTCGAAGGAGAATGAAATTTCATTCAAAATCAAATAAAGCCAGCAAAAATATATGCAAATTGATGTTGAATGTTGTTCTCCAATTGCCTCTAAGAGGAATCGTTTAAACGGCTTTTGGTGGTGTGGTACGATAATTTCCGGATAATGTCTATTTTACACAGAAGATTTAACTACTATTCAGGTTGGTTTGGATTTTTCCTATATATGCAAATGTGTGGGAATTTAATTCTAGATTTTATAGGTTAGGCGTTGGCCACTGTTATGGTAAGTTACGGGTGCTTATAACAACAGAATTGAATAAATTTCTACAAAAATAAAATTTGTACGCAAACTACAAATACCAGATCATACAAATACATACTAAGCTCGTATATTAGCTGCAGTTAAAACGAATGTCAATTCCAACTGTTGATCTGAATAAAATATAATGGCATTTGAATTGAAAAACTAGCAAGTAAATTTGATATTCACTCTCAATCACAACCTAAAACGCCAATATGTTGAACGGAGTACTATATTGATGTTCAAAGGCAAACAAAGCATAATGTAAGCATATTCACATACACATAAAAACGTTGAGTGCATATTTCTTTTCCTAAAATCTTATCTTTTTATTCTCCTTCTTCTTCTTCACAGCGCCACAGCCAGTCTCGGGCCTTTGCTTCCCGTAACAAGCGTTCATTGACCGCGTACTCCAATTTTGAAACCCAAGTAGCGATGAACTGTCTTCGCCAATCGAGTCATGCCAGTGTTTTCTCGGTTTCCCCGCTGGTCTCCGCCCTTCAGTTTTCCCAACGAATACCTTTTTTGGGTATCCGTTATTCGTGCATACAATTTATGTGGCCAGCCCATTGCAGCTTTTGCAATCGTTGCGACCTCTGGCTGGTCAAAAAACTCATACAGCCATTGGCCCCCGTCTAGCTTCGCATCGATTATTGGCCTCACGACCCGTCTTTCGAAAGTTTTCAATATGTTTGCGGATAATTAGGTTAAGGTCCGTGTTTCATACCCATAGTATAACAAAGGTTTTATCACAGGTTTATCTACTTGGATACTTGGAGTTTTGCTTTCCAGTTTATACAGCTGGTCTTCAAGGTTGTCAAAATTGAATAAAATATTTTATTTGCGAGCTCTATTGGTTAGCGTATTTCATCCTTTTTATTACCTGATCTCATTATTTTTACACCAGAATACACAAATTTGTCTACATTTTTGATATTGTATTCTCAAAGTGTGATACTTCGGGTGTTTGAGGCATTTGTTTACGACCGCATTATGAGCTCTGTTTTATTCTCGTTGATTTGTTATTCTACTAGTTTTACTCTGTTGCTAAGTTTCAGGGAAAATTCTATGGCATTTGAACGACCGTGACAAAATATTGATGTCGTCCGCATAAGCTACCACTTGGCTCGATTTGTATAGTAAGGTACCGTTTGTATTGACAGGTAGCTTTCGGGTGAGCTTAATTGAATAGTAATGGTACCAGGCCATCTCCCCGCCTTAGCCTAATATTTATGTCAAAGATGTCAGTGAGTTGGTTATTGGGTTATCGATGCGGACTTGGGAGATTTTGGACGTCATTATCATTTTGGTAAGACGGACTGACGGCATTATTTAGTACGATACCTTACAATCAGTTTGATTATATGCTTGCTTAAAAACAACAAAAATTCGGTGCAAATCCAAGTTGAATTCTCAGCATAAGTGTTTTTGCTTATAATTGAGAGTTGAATGCCATCTAAGCACTGACTGTGGGACTCCCATGCTTGCAAGTGACAACTACCCACCAAACACCTCCTTTTCCAACCCGCGAACCCAGCCTGGAACCGTTCGATGCATTACTTCGCGCTAGGTCTCGTTTTGTTATGCCGTGAGGCGCCCTCAAGCTGGGAGATCTGTCTTCCAGTAGGACGAGAGAGTGGAAGGGGAATCGCTAGACAAGCGATCCCTCCGCACCAACGTCCCCGGCTGCTGTGAGTCCCTTTTATCTTTTAGGGCTGCCCAAACATAATGTGCCACCTGTTACCATTTCCCAACCGATTCAAGTATCACCGTGACTATACTTTCCAATTGGAGCTCTTCCGTTTCCCTGTAGAGGTCTTGTCACAGCTTGTCCCATTTTGTGCATGCAAAAATTGTGTGGCAGGCATTGTCTTCCTCTTCTGGGCAAAACCAATATTTGCGTGCTCTTGATCAACCAATCTTGGACAGGTAAGACTGAAAATCCCCATGCCCACTCAAAAGTTGGACCAGATAGAAGTCAATCCCTCCTTGCGTTCGATTCAGTCACGGCCTCGCATCCGGGATGAGGCATATTGTCCACCTTTCGGTCGTGCGATTCACACAAAACTGCTGCCAATCGTTAAGTGAGCGCTGTCCCCACTCTTAAATAACCATCTTCCCCGCGTCCTCGTTTTGACGCAGGTTAATAGCGTGGCACTCTCTAGTAACGAGGGCAACAGGTATGACGCCTACAATAACCCTCACCGCTAAGTCAGGAACTTTCGAATATGAAGATACAATCCTCTGTACTTCCAGACCTGTGCCAAGCGTTTTCAGTACATCCCCTTACTGAGAGCTTTGTCCATATTTCTGGTCCACATAGTAGCACTGGCCCTAAGCACACATAATGAGGTTGGGTTGGGCCCCCTACGTTGGCTAAATGTGGACTTCTCAGCCGTTGTCCTGATTCACCCAGAGAAACTCATCTTCGAGTCGATCAGTAGCCCCAGGTACTTTACCGCTGGCGGTAATACTGATCATCCCTACTCTAAAGATCCTCCTTTTTGTCAAGATGACCACTTCGGTTTCCTTCAGTGCCAGACTGAACCATCCAGTTTCTCACTTGGCGCATTAGACTACCTAGCCTAAGGTGCGCTTGTTCAACGGTGCATCCAGTAGAGCCGCAACATCATTCACATAGCCAATCAAGCGTGACTTACCTGGCATCTCCAGTCACAGTAGCCCATCGTAAGGCACGTTCCACAGGTCTGGACCAAAGATAGATCCCTGGACAACACCGGATATAACTTCCAACCTTCGTTGGCTCTATGTCATGGCGTAAGGCACCCTTCGGCACTTCAGGTAGCCCCTCAAAAGCCGCATTAGATATTCCGGAACTTGAAACGGGATTTCCAGCCTATCCAGAATATCCAGCCATCAAGTGGAGTTGAAGGCATTCCTAACGTGGAGTATCACCAACAAGACGATCCGTCGCTTGGTGTGGCTATATGCTCTGCCTTTTGGACCACGCTCATCACGTCTGCAATCGGTACAATGGTTTCTCTTATTCCTGTTGATCAGCACGAGCCTCACCATCATCCATCGTACCGGGAGGCAAGCGTTGAATGTGCTGAGCAACAAGTCAGGACAATGGTGATAGACACACCTCAGCTGGAACACCATCTGGGCGTGGAGCCTCACTCACTTTCAGTGAAAAGGCTACCTCTTCCAGTTCCAGCTGTGTGAAGGGTGGACCCTCGATTGCTCCTTCACCGTGGACAATATCAACATGGACGTGATGGGCGGCGATGAGTGCCCGCACCATCCCGTCCATCTTTTCCACTTTATGTTTGCAAGGCGTCTGTAGGGCACCAATCTTCTGCAAAACTAGCTTGTAGCCAAGGCTCCGCGTATCCTTGTGCATACTCTCCACTAGATCTTCCCAGCAGCGAGCATTGCTGTTGTTAATAAATTTGCGAATGCATTTCCTGGCCAACTTATATGCTGCTACCCGGTTGCATGCCTCATCACAGCTCCAGGCCCATTAAGCCTCCCGCCAAAGCTTGTGACACTCCTTTGAGTTTTCAGCCACCTATACACTGGAGGCTTGCAGTAATGGGGTTTTTTATAGGGTAAAGAAGCATTGCAAGCAGTCGTGATGATGCTCATAGTTGACTTCACCACGTCTTGAGCTGCAAGTTCTCTCGTTTCTTGCGAATCTTCCCACAGTGGAGCAGATGCCATGAGCATCTCGACGAAATTCTCTATGTCCATCCTTTTGATGTTCCACTCAATTGTAGAAAGTCGAGCATACGGACATCACTGATCTTAAGCGGAACGCACTGATGGTCTCTTGCTGAGTAGTCCTCTAATACTTTCCAATTGTGTATCCTCCATACTAAGGACTCTAAGGCAAATGTCACGTCCGGTATAGTTTCTGCACAGCCAACACGGTAGAAACTCGGCATATCTCCGGAGTTCAATATGACGAGTGCCGTCCTGGCCACCATTTTTAGGGATTCGTTTTCCCCATGGATCAGTTAAAGACATGCGCCATTCGATTGTTTTAACATTGAAATCTCCCCCAGTGAGCACATTGCCATCTACGTAAAGGATAGTGCACTCCAGAGCACTAAGCTTGATAAGATGCTATCAGTTTGCTTGGTGTTAGGTACACACTAGAGAAGGTTGTCCCTATGCTCTAAATCCACACCAAACCATCCCTCCGTCCACAGCTCTATCCCTGAAAATCAGTATTCCAGATGGCGGCAGTTCCAGTTTCATTACGATACCATGATGAAGAACTTTTACCATTGTCTTGCTCACTCAGCGGCAAAAAGCCGGCTTTCGCATTCCTCATAAACTGCTCAAGCAGGAAATGCGGTGTAGGTTTACCTGCAGGATACTGGTCATCCAAGCATTGAGTTGGCCTTGGCTAGGGCTTCCTGGAAAGCCCGAATTTTAGTGACAGGATTGAAATCTGCTCTTGGATCAGCATCTTTGCAAAGAATACAGTTACCTCCTTTGTATACTCTTTCCTTTTATAACCCATTTCACCGCATTGGTAACATAGCTCCTTCCAGGTTCTTTGCATACTAGAGCGGTGTGTCTATAGCTAAGGCATTTCACTGTTATGCGTAGTATCCTACAGACAACCTATCCTTTCTTACTTTGAAATTGTTCGGCGTCCTTTAAATCAATAATGGCTATGCGTTACCCCTTTTGGCTTTGTAGTTTTTGCCTTGCTTTGATCCTGCCCAAGCTAGGACACTCCCTTTTGATGACCTCTTCTAATTCAGCCAGGTACACGGCGTCAGTCAATATCTTTTACTTCAACCGTTGCCCACAGTTCAAGCTAGGCTAAATTGCATTTTTGCCAAGAACTTACATTACTGCGTCGCAGAATGCTTCCCTATTGTTGGTCTCTACTTCAAATTCTGCCAGCAGTGTTCGATTTCTTTGGGCCTTACATTTTCCCTGACATCCCTAAGCACTTCTACATAGGACCGGCCATCTGGGGGTATTACGAGCAGGTTGTCGGGGTCTTTGTTGGGAGTTTGTTCTCTTCTGTTTCCCACCAGGTGTTTTTTTCTTATCAGGCGTGTGAGGGAATTTTATTTTCTGGTATTTTTGGAAAAAATTCCTTTTCAGGTTTCTTCAATCCTTTTGTTAGCACTGTCTGGAACCCTTAACCTAGCACTCCACGCTCATCCGGTGCCTCTCCCTTCCTTCTTTTGTCCCGATCCCCTTGTCCCTTTTGGTTGGGCTAGACGTTATTCTTTTCTTGAAGTTTGATTGTGGAGCTATCTGCGCATATTCTTTAGGCTTCATCCTTTGTCTTCTTTACCTTTCTGGTATTCTTCGGCCTTCTGGCCCGATTCCGATTTCGGGTGCAAGCTACATTCTCACCGCTGGCGGTAAAATCTACAACGGCGCTTTATTTGACTGGTCACTTATATATGCGTCTTGGGACATTGCCTCACATCCTAGAATTTCTACATCCAATCCTTTATCCAATTGCTTGTTATCATTTATCTCCTTCAATTCATCAGTACAAGCAAACTTGATTCAGAACATTAATGAAAGGCTACTAGATCTTGTACTCTTAAGCGCAACACTCTCAAATAATGCAGTACTCAGTTCCGGCGATCCTTATGTTAGAGCTGATCCACATCACCCTCCATTATGTGTTGATCTGGCCACACAGGTGTTAAGTTGTGACCCTGCCTTTCAACCAGCTATTTATAATTTCAGTAAGACAAATTTTCCTGCGATATCCAATGCACTTTCCAATATTACGTGAGATAACTTTTTCGCTAGTATCTCATGTCAGGCAGCCACCTCAAAATTCTACGCCCTGTTGTACAAACTTATTGCTGAACACACTCTAAAATATTACTGAAAAAATGGTTCTGATGCTCTATGGTTTAATAGAGAAGTATGTCAGGTGCTCAAAAATAAAAAGAAGGCTAGTAAGAAACATAAGATCCTAAAGTCCTTGGAAATATTAAGTGAATTTTCAAGGCTACGGTCATTAGCGAAATCATTGATAAAATGTGCCATCAATAATTATTTCGGTCATATTGAAGAATCACTTTATAATAATCAACCTAAACCAGTTTGGACTTATATTCATACACTTAAGAATTCGCCGGGTATACTGAATAACATGTATTGGTGCAGATAACTCTGACTCGACTCTTAATCTCTTTGCACGTTTATTTCTCTTTTATCTTTAGTAATCCTCCTGCTAACCATAGTTCCAGTCTTTTTTTGGCTGAATCCCACTGATATTGAAAATGTAGTTATCAATTTGAATGGCTCTGTTGGTCCTGTTCAGATGGAAACCCTGGCTTTTGTGTGAAATTGCTTTTGTCAGTTCTCTCTTCCCCATTGTTTTATTTGTTTGACCTTAAAAATTTTAATGGTATATATCCTGACATTTGGAAAACGGAATACATTACTCCCATTTTCAAATCTCGCAATCCGTCTAATATTTCAAATTACATTTCCCAAAACCTAATCAACAACATGACTTTATTACACATAAGTCCACTTTGACCGCTCTGCTGGAATTTTCAGGTTATGTTTCGCAAGCTTTAGATGCTAATTCCCAGGTTGATGCCATATAAACGGATTTTTGAGAAGCACATGAAAACTTGCTAACGAACATGAAACATTATGGACTCTCTGAAGGCATGCTTACATGGTTTTATTCCTACATCACTTCTTGCTCATAATGTGTTCGTATCAATGGCACGAGATCCAATAACTTCTCAATATCATCAGGAGTACCATAAGGATCTATACTTGGCCCTTTATTATTTAATATATTTGTCAATGAGCTGCATTCATGTTTAAGTTCATAACATAAGCTCATAACTTTATGCAGACGACCTGAAACTATACAGAAGAGTTGCTACCTCACAAGACTGCCTTGATTTATCAAACGATCTTAATATTATAATTGATTGGTGCCAATTAAAAAGTGTTCTATCTTTTTCACATATTCAATTGATTTTGAGGTGTTAGCTCGTACTACTCAAATAAAGGATCTTGGAGTTATTTTCGACTCTAGCCTACTCCATACCCAACAAATGTCAAACAAAGCTCTCAAAATGTCTAGCCTCGTACTGCACCACGTAAAAGTCTTTCATAATATTCAAATAGCAGCTCGCTTGTTTGTCACACTGGTCTGCTGTATCCTTGAATATTGCTCACAGGTATGGTCCTGCATCAAGGCTACCTTGTAGCTACAATTGAATCAGTCCAGAGGCATTTGACCAGAATTTTATTGTTTTATAATTCCATTCCTACGAAGATTGTCTTTCCTTACTCCAATTACCAACGTTAAACTCTCGCCGTACATATTTAGATGTACGAGTATGTCTGCTTTTTAAACTCTGCCATCATCAATTATATTTGCAACTGGTTAATTGAATATAGGTTCGGAGTGCAGTTAGACAATCTCGTTTTTCGGAAATTTTTAAGAGTAACATTTGTACGTACAGATGTAAGATTCAATTCAGCTTTGGCTCACTTACCGAGAACGCACAAGCTTGGTCCTATTTCGCAATCCATTTTGAGATTCAAAAATGCACTTAAATCTAGATTATAATACACTATGTATTATTACTGCTTATTGACCTTATTATTTTATACACACTTGTGAATAGGCACTAGCCTGTAAGGTACCGCTGATTGCGTCGTCGTTGTTGATATTTTTAACTTATTTTTTTTTGGATTTGTAGCGACTACAAATTAATTTCATTTTGTACATTTTAATTCATTTTATACATTTTTATTTCTACATATCAATACCTGCCAGAAAGGTTTTTAATACACTTTACTAAATTGCACAGTTTATTCCACTGCTCTAAAAGCAATAATAACCAAACCACTGCACTAATAGTAGTGACAAAAAAATTCGGTTTGAGGAAAAAGAGAGAAGCTAATGTACGCAGTCAGAACGTACACGCGAGAATAAAATCAAATTACATCTAAATAAGAAAACATAATTGTGAGTTTTTATTTTAAACAGCGAAAAGTACGCTATATAGTGGTGACCCCTGATTATCGATTTTCGTAATTCAAAAGAAAAACTGCAGTACAAACACGGGTCATACCGCATAATTATGTATGCTACCAAAAATACACAACGAGGCAGATGAAACGTCAGAAAATCATCTCAACGATCCAAAGGGTGATACACCAGTGGAGCCCCAGCAGCCTGTATTAATACTTTGCATTTAAAGCTCCCGGAATTTTTCACGGCTAATCCCGAGCCGTGGTTTTATTGAATCGAGTCACAATTTACAGTAGCTAAAATTACATTGGAACCGTTCAAATTTCATAATGTAGTTAGTCAAGTGCCAGCGAATATCGCATGCAAAGCTTTCGATATTATTAAAATCCGCTAACAGGTGATAAATTTCACGGTTTTAGAGTAAGAATCATTCAAGAATTTGCTGATAGCAAACTGACCAAGCTAAGGAAATTATTGTCACAAATGCAATTGGATGTTAGAAAACCTTCATTTTTACTCCCTGAAATGAGACAATTAGCATCAGCAGCTGTCAGCGATGATATCCTGAAAACTCTATGGCTACAGAACTTACCCGAAATCATACGTGCAATTCTATCTGTATCATCGGAACCATTACTTGGTTTAGCGAAAATTGCAGAACAAAATTTGGGAAACAACTGACGTCTATCAAGTTTATGTAACTGCAAACCGTACAACCTTTGACAAAATGGCCGGATCATTTCAAAGGCAAATTGAGAAACTAGAACTAGAAGTTCAGAAAATGCGTAATGCAAGACAGGGTAATCAACCATCGTCCAGTTCGGATAAACTTCACCGCAGCACTAGCAAGCCTAAATACAAGAACTGCTCGTACCAGTATAAATGCGGGTAGAATTCAATCAAATGTGTGCCACCTTGCCAATTCAAGAGTTCGGAAAACTAAAGCACTATGCCTTTTTATATACGAAACCCTTTTTAAAAGTAGATTTCTTATAGTTACGGGTGCAGATGTATCCGTCGTCCCATCAACACTAGAACCAAAACAGTCCGATGCCAGTAGTGCCAATTACAAACGACTGTAGGCTGCAAATGGAACAGTGATAAATACATATGGCCAGAGAAAACTTATTGTTTCGCTCAGCTTACGCCGCGCTTTTGTCTGGACGTTTATTGACACTGATGTTAACACACCGCTAATAGGGGCAGATTTTTTGAAGTATCGCGGCCTTGGAGTAGACTTACAAAAACGAGCACTAGTAGATATATCAACTAAACTTAACAGCATAGGCATCGTCATCAAATCCTCAACACCTCAAGTAATGCTTGCTAATTCTAAGGATCCATTCGTAAAAATATTATGAGGCTATAAGCAAATGTTGCTGAATATGTGGTACCGATGGGAAAAATTAAAACATTGGTCACACATTGCATTGTTATCAAAGGTCCACCAGTCGCATCAAGCGCAAGAAGATCATCTCCCGATCAACTTGCCGCGGCTAAACCAGGGTTTAATGACTTGCTAACGAGTTGCATATGCCGTCAATCAAAGAGTAATTGGGCAACACCTCTTCATACGGTCAAAAAACCTGATAGTACTTGGCAACCATGTTGCACTTATTGCCAACTCAATTCTATTACGGTACCAGACAAGTACCCGATCCGCACATACAAGATTTTGCATGCATTTTACATGGTAAAATATTTTCAGCAAGATTGATTTAAAAAAGGCTTTCAATCAGGTTACGGTTAAACCGTGAGATGTACCAAAAACTGCTTTCACTACGCCTTCTGGCCTATTAGAGTTTGCGTTTATGACATTTGGTCTCAGAAATGTCGCGCAGAAATTTCAACAACTAATCGATAAAGTGACAAAATAGCATACATACTCGTAGATGATATTTTCATCGTAAGCCGAGTACCGAGCAACATCAAGAGCATGTTAGACTCATTTTGGATCGGCTTTCACAACATAGACTAAGAATAAATTCAGACAAGTGCGAATTCGCACAAAATGAACTGGAGTTCTTGGGTCACTTAGTCACCCCGCTATGTATTAAACCATTACCTAGTATAGTAGAAGCCATAACCCATTTCAAAAAGCCTCGTGTTGCAAAACAACTCTGGAGATTTATAGAAATGATAAATTTCTATAAGCATTTCATTCCAAACGCCGCAACAATTCCAGACAAGCTGCAATATCTAATCAAAAGTAACGTTAAAAATGACAATTCTGTTATCGCTGTGACTGAACACACATCTAATGCATTCTAAGAATACAAGAAAATGCTAGATAATGCAACACTGCTAGTTCACCCATCCAAATTAGCATCCATTGCATTAGAAACTGATGTATCAGACGCAGCAATCGGTGCCATTCTGCACCCAATTGAAGACAAAGGATGTAAACCTTTGGCCTTTTTCTCGAGGAAATCAAATGATGCTCTGAAAAAATACAGCACATACGATCGAGAGCTGCTAGCAGTCTTTTATGTAATTAAATATTTTCGGCACATATTGGATGGAAGAGAGTTTGCCCTATATGCTGACCATAAGCCACTTATTTTTGCCTATCGTCAAAAAAGTTGTAGAGCATCACCTCGACAACTAGACCACATAAGTCAGTTCTTACCCGATATGTGCTACATTTCTGGCCATCAAAATTCCATACCCAATCTTCTATCACGAATTGATTCAATCAATTCCACTGAAATTCGTTTTGAAGCAATAGCTAGAGATGAACTACAAAATAGCTTGCATTCAAACACAACTTCTTTGCGGCTTAAACGCATCACACTCCCTTATTCAGACATTAAGCTTAACTACGATTTAAAAAGTATGAAAGCTAGACCTTTCATAACCAAAACTTTTCGTTTAAAGGTTTTAGCCAAAATTCACAATTTACTCCATACCGGAATAAGAACAACTACACGCCTCATAAAAGAGCGTTTTATTTGGCCGAATCTGTACCATGATAGCAAAAACTTCGTAAAAAATTTCATCTCTTGCCAAAGGACCAAATTGCACCGCCATTCTAAATCACATAAATATTGATTCAGTTGGCCCGCTTCCATCATGAGAAGGTTACTTATACATTTTAACAGTAGTTGACCGTTTGTCAGTATGAGGCAATTCCAATCAGCACTATAACCGCGGAAAGTGTCGCATCTGCACTAATTTTCAACTGGATATCTCGTTATGGCGACCCCGCAAGAACAACGACAGATCATGGACGACAGTTCTAATCGAAATCTTAGGAGTATCACATCTGCGCACGACAAGCTACAATCGGCAGTCAAATCACATTATCGAAAGATGGTACAGGTCATTAAAATCATCTCTTAGAGCAAAATCATCTAATGATTGGCACAACAAACTTCTTCTTCTTCTTAGCACTACGGCTCCTTTCGGGCCTTCGCTTCCTGCAAACAGCGCCTCCAACTGTCTTCTGTTGACCGCGTCCTCCAATCCCGAAATCCGAGCAGCAATGAACTGTATTCGTCGACCGAGTCAGACCAGCGTTTTCTCGGTTTCCCCACTGGCCACCGGCCTTCAGTTCTCCCAACGAATACCTCCTTGGGTGTCCGTTGTTCGTCCATACGATTCATGTGTCCAGCACATTGCAGCTTTCACAATCTTACAATCCTTGAGACCTCCGGTTCGTCAAAAATTTCATATAGCTCATGGTTGTATCGAATACGCCATTGGTCTCCGTCTAGCTTTGCTCCGATTATTTGCCTCAGGACCCGTCGCTCAAAGGCGTTCAATATATTTGCGGATGCTTGGGTTAGGTTTTAGTTTCACACCCATAGCATAACATAGGTCTTATCACAAATTTTTATACTTGGAGCCTTGGTTTCCTGTGTATGCAGCTGGTCTTCAAGATCGTCAACACTGAATAAAATATTTTATTTGCGAGCTGTATTCTTCAGCGTATTTCGTCTCTTTCATTACCCATTTTCGTTATTTTGGCGCCTAAATACACAAATTCGCTAACATGTTTGATACTGTATTTGCCAAGTGTGATATTTTGTGTAATGGGGCCAGCCAATCTCCCTGCTTTAGTCCGATATTTGTGTCAAAGGTATCGGTGAGTTGGTTATTGATGCGGACTTAGCGGTTTTCGACGTCATTGTCATTTTGGTAAGACGGAGCAATTTGGGTGGGATGCCAAACCAAGCATTACAGCATGTTACGATCAATACTGTCGTATGCTTGCTTGAAGTCAGCGCAAATTTTGCGTATGTCTATGTTGAACTCCCAGCATTTTTCAAGTACCTGCTTGACTGTGAACAATTGGTCTGTTGTTGATCGACCTGCCCTAACATCACCTTGATACTCCCCAATAATACTGTTGGCGCATGATCTGATTTTATTTTCTAAGATTTTAGAAAATATTTTGTATGCCGTACAAAGTAGTGATATGCCTCTATAATCTTTGCATTGTAGCTTGTCACCTTTTTTGTGGATAGGGAATATAATTGATTGGCTCCACTCTTTTGGCATATGTTCTTGTTGCCAAATTTACTGCATGACTTTGTGAATAGCTTGATGATCACTACTGCCACCATATTTGATGAGCTCCACTGGAATCTCATCAATGCCCGGCACTTTATTATTCTTTTGGGCTTTGATGATCGAAAAAACTTTATCCAGAGTTGGTGGGGCCAATGGAAACGGTGTTCTGCAGCTGTGTGGAAGATTAAGGAGGTTCTTGAAATATGATGCCCATCTTTTCTTAACCTTGACTTCATCAGCGACTATATTACCGCTGTCATCACGACAGAGCGTGGTTTTGGGCTGATAACAACGTTTCAGGCTTTTCACTACCTTGTATGCTTGTCTTGTTTTATTGCTCGCTAAACTTACATCTATACTTCTGAATTGGTCGTCATAGTATTTTCTTTTCTTAATCCTAATTATCATATCTGCTACTCTTCTGAGATTTTCATAGAGTTCTCTCTTCGTCCTGGTTTTCCTACCTACGTATTCTTTGTAGGCCTGATTCGTTTTGTCTAACGCATTCTGGAACTCATCTTTGAACCAATCATCTCTCTTGCACCGAGCTTGATGTCCAATCGTCTGTTTTGCCACGGTCTTAAAAGCCGCTTTCATTTCCATCCAAAGCTTGTTGCTTGCCTTTAACGATGCATCTAATAAGATGGGAGCCAGCTAGTTGTCGAAGGTTTCCGTGAAATTGTCGGCCTTAGATGCCGTTTGAGCTTTTTAATGTAGATTTTTGTAGCCGGCTTGTCTTCGCTGAATATGCCTTTGACATATGACATCGATAGGCTAATTTGATCAAGTAATGATCTGAAGAACAATTGATTCCTCGGTGTGTACGGACGTCAAGTATGCTCGAGGTCCAAAGTTGGTGGATCAGAACATGGTCGATCTTGTTATGTGTGTTGCCATCCGGTGATACCAAGATCATTTTGTAAACGCATCAACGTGGGAAGCAAGTCGAACATGTGACTAGATTTCGAACATGTGACTAGATGCAAAGTTAATCATGCGCTGGCCGTTATCATTTGTTTCATCGCGGAGGGTACACCCACCAGTCGTTCCCCGATGAGATTTCTCATTGCCATCCTTAGCGTTCAAATCACCCAGAATTATTTTTGTGCCGTTTGCAGGCAATTAGTTGACTAAGCTTTCCAGGCGCTTGTTGAACGTTTCCTTCGTTTCTTCATCATTTTTTTCGATCAGAGCGTGAAAATCAATCAGCCAGATTTTGAAGAGTTTCACTTTTATACGGATCCGTTTATTGACTGCCTTGAAATCAATAACGTGCGACTTGAACTCTCTATCCTCAGTGGAGGCCACTCCGAATTCTCGTTTTGCAGTATGTTTCCCACTTTTGAATATTGTGTGCGATCTCATGGCTAGAATATTGTGTCCAGTCCAGTTCGTTTCCTAGATTGCCAATATTTTTAATTGATATTGACTAGCCTGTTGTGAAGAATCCTTAAGAGTGCCAAGATAATTGAGTGATCTGACATTCCAGGATCCAATGTCATAGTTCTTTTTTCGTTTGCGAGATTATTGCCGTGAGTCCAATCAATTTCGAGGCCCATTTGCAGAATTTGAAACATTTTAAAGGTGTTCTAGGGACGGGGAGTTAGCCCGTCACCCAACCTCCATTCCGGCGGCATGGTTATTTCTCCGATTCCATTATCAGATGCAAAAGATTTACCTTCACCTTCTTACGTCCCCACAAAGGAGATGTATATTAAGCAATATTTATTAGCAGAGCTATAGATGTATTGAAAGTTATTAGAATTGCCCAGCATTTAATGCCCCATAATTGGGGAACGAGTTAACATAATGTGCGACTTTGAGAGCATATACTACCATTTAAATGGGAGTTTGGGATGAGAAATAATGGAAGCTATGGGTTGAGAAAACAAACGGTTCCCTTCTCCTTTCTCAAACTGGCTTGGGCCGTCTACGGTAGAGTTCTTATTGTTTTATATGCACTAATTTGGCATTATCCTGTAAGAAGTTGTTTGACAATAAATAAATAAATAAACTTCAGGATGGTTCGTTATTATTTCGGTCGCTTCGGTAGCAGTCGCAGGAGTAACCGTTGAATTTTTGATGTTCTTTATATTCTCTCCCAACATTTGAATATCTGGCTCGTCCTAGAGAATTTCCTGCTCTGGCATAATTTTTAGCTACGCCTGAACGCCGCGGAAATCTCAGTCTGGACAATGCTGTCCACTAATATCCGTTTTTACTGTCATTGTATACACCGTCGTTTTTGTCATCGTTAGTACCACTCCCAATATGCTGTAAATATCTTGGATGCTGCCGCTGGTTGCGTCGTTGTTGTTAATATTTTTCCTTATTTTTTGGATTTTTTGTATCCACTCATACGATTTCTGGATGAAACTGTTTCAGTTTGACTCGGTCCCCTCTTAAAGCCGGTACCTCCATTCGAGTGTGTAGTCGCAGTTTTGGTCTCATAGTTATCTTTGCAGAGCAGAGAGGCCATGCGAGGGCTGGCACAAGCCCTTACGGGGACAAGTGTTCAGAGCCAGACTAGCGCTAATCGGGAGTCTGTCCACCCCAAACCTATACCACCAGCTCAATGATGCGAACTTTGAGCGTACTCCGAGGCCAGCCAAGGATTTACCGGGACAGAGATGGTAATTGAAGCCGTTCACACACGAGTGTCACCTCGGTGCTACCGTGCAAAGCAACTAGGTCAAAACCATCATATCCTTCAGCCTAATGCATGTATTTTAGTTCTTTGTCCAAAGCTTAGTCCAGATTCAGTCAGGGTCATTACCTGCCATCTCTGGAAGAACTCACGGTGACCTGCATATCCTTGGGTACATGAGGGTTTGGCTCCCCAAGAATGTTGGGCTCCGGAAATGCTCCTATCAACCGGTATTTCCCCTGTGGTTTCTGAGATATTATTGGAATGTTTTTTAAGCCAGTCTTTTATTTATATTGGTTGTTTTTATATAGTCTTTTCTGCGTACACTGTGGCCAACGAAACGTCGCATAAATAAAATAGCTTCCAAAATTTACTAAATACTTTTCATAAAGTTTTCCAACATTTGACTATTTTTTCGTATCTATTTTTAGGTCTTTGTAAAAAAATTTTTTTACAAAGACCTACTAGTTTCGCGACCTGTCTGTCCGTCTGTCCGTCTGTCCGTCTGTCCGTCTGTCCGTGCGTCACAGCCAATTTCCTCAGAAACTATAGAAGCTAGAATGCCCAAACTTTGTGAAAAGGTCAGAAGTGATGGTCTCTCAAAAGTTAAGGTCTTAACAAAACTTTAAAAAATGTTTAAGGGGGGTCCCCCCTAATAACGAATTGGCCCTTAAAAAATTTTTTTTATCAAAGGTAGTTGAGTGGGGTATCAAATGAAAGGTCTTGATTAGATCTTTTAGAATCTGAAATAAAAAAATCATTTTATGAACTAAGGGGCCCAGGGGAAGGCAAAATGTACCAAAAATTTGTGTCCACCCCCCTCGCGATTGGACACCTTTGAGCCGAAAAATCTGACAATGATCACGAATGTGGGCCTTTATGAGTACAAGGGCAACAAATACCTTAGAAATCAAAATTCGCTCAACTTTGTTAGTAATAGTATGATTTGTAGATTTTACATTTTTGCCCATAAAATCAAAACGGTACCTTTAAACTTCTATATAGACTGACATAAGATATATATGTTAACAAAATTTAATTGAGATCGAATCATAATCAAGTGAGTTATAGCCATTTCAATTATATGGAATTACAACAACAATAACACATGTTTATGGTTGATATAGGGTTTTCCAATAAGAGGTGTTATTTTATTGTTAAAAGAAAAATGCCATTTTTTAATATTAATGATCGGATGTTTATTTTATTATAAAGAAGAAGATATGCCGTTAATAGCAAAAACTAACATTAGGCAAATAACTACTACGACACGCTTACAGGACCATATCCTCTTCATGAAATTTTCCATAACCAAATCGCAAAGTGGCTGCCCTATGTCCTCGATAGCCTCACGAATTTCATCTTTGAGATCTTGAATCGACGCTGGGCTATTGGCGTAGACCTTCTCTATCACGTGGCTCCAAAGGAAGAAGTCGCAAGGTGTTAAATCACAAGATCTATTCAAAATAACACCTCTTATTGGAAAACTCTACATATATTTGAAATTGACTTAGGCACTTTTATTTTCTTTGAATTTTCATGAAAATTTAAGAATGGTGTTTAACTTGAACATGTTCGATCGGCCGAGCATTCAGAAAAATCATTTAAGCTAGATCTAAATGGCGGCTGCACTGTGCTTATGAAAGAAACTGTGCATTTTTTGTATAAATTTGAACGATTTCATATCCAAGTATTGGATGAATAATTCAAGTTATCGATTCACGCCATTAGAAAACTTGTTTCTAACCCTAGGATGTTTACAAAGACCTTCTGGTAGGAGCACTCTCCTGCTTACTCAACTTGTTTAATGACTACCCTGCCTAAACAGAAATCAACACAAATCCACAATCATCTTAACACATCACCGAAATGCGAATACGATTTGATCTTTCATGTCTGCTGCATATCCCTTTTCTTAGCTTTAAGTCCAACATATGAATGAACTTAAAAATAAAAAAAAATAAAATCTAATAATACAAAAGTCATTTAGATATAAAAACTCAGAAGTACGCATTGTATCCTTATTTATCTACAAGAGTCAACTTTGATTAGCTAGTGGTACAGACTTTAAGCTTAATTATCCCTCGAAATCGTTCTGGATTTCACTCCTTTATACTGAATTTTCTTCAATTGGTACTTGTGTGAAGGTTCACAGACAACCAATTTAAAAAAAAAACTTCCAACTTTATCCATTAAATTTTTCTTCTACAGTTACATTCATTAAAACTATCTCAAATGAAACTTTCTTAATTGAAATAAAGTAGCAAAGATTCCTCATTCACTTACGTAACTGCTTCATTTCCGAAAAAGCTCGAGAGCCAAGTCGCAATTTAAATGTATTACGCCAAGTACTTTATCTTATGATATAAGATTTTAATGACATAAGATTTTAATTACTGTCTATTAACATGGTAATTCGAATTTTGAGTATCCTTCTAAATTTGAAATGAAAATCGCAATTTCTCAATAAATAATTTTCTTTAGTCGCCCAGCTTAAGTGAAGACAACATAAAGAAAAGAATAAAGAAAGTTAATTACATTGATGCTGAAGCTTTCCAAGGACCAATTGAACATTATTTTCTTGGGAAATATATTACCGAGAAAATTCAATATTCTTGTCAGCAGTACATAAGAAGATTGTTGCAGTAAATTGAATTTTTAATACATATTTAAATATTCTCAGGTACGATAAATGCGTAAAATTACATATGATATTGACTGATTCATATCAATTCGAAAATAATGTCTTAAATTGGAGAATTCCCATCAATTTACCTTCAACCGACTTATCTAATAAAAAAACATGAAAATGAATAATTTATACCATCTTCGTGATTCTTGACATCATAAAATGAATATCGTTGTTGAATTTTACAAGGATGCTTTCATTTGTGCTCATTTTTTAATGCAGAAGTATGCATATGGATGTGCCTCATGCTCTTTTACATTGAAAATATGGCAATGAATTTCTCTCGAGGCTTTATTGCCGAATCGTATTCGTGTAATTGATTTCAATCAGCATGAATCGATCAATGTCAAATCCATATTCATAATTGTATTGGAAAGTAAGGAAAAGGTACATTGTTAGCAAATGGTGCATACGAGTATGTTATGTGGAGATTCTGGAGGAAGATGTAAATTTGCATCCAATTCTATATGAAGCTTTCATGTAAGTTGATGGATGCTTATTAAATTTAAACGGATAATGGATGGTATTATGCAGAGTCTATTTTGTTTATTGATATCTATTGGTAAGTAAATAAGAAGTTAGGACAATTTGAGGATATTATATGATATTAGATTGAAACCGTTTTGTGAAAGTATTTCAAAAGTGAATATAATTTTAAGCTCTTTGAAGCGTAACAAAATACATGCTTACAAATCGCTGCAGATTTCGCTAATACAGTTGTTTGCATATTTATTTCACGCGAATATTCCTTGTCGAGTCGAAATATTGAACCTCTTTTCATGGTATTTACTACTATTTGAACGTATTATGATGCTTGTTAATACTAAAACTTCTTATTTGAGCTCTTAACCCTTCCCTTAGTCAAAATATTGAACCTCATCGTCTTATTTACTCCTATTGAAACATAAAGGGTTTTCCATTAAGGACATAAAAATTTTATCTCTTAATAAAACACAGACGTTTTTGAGATTTTAGTTCAAATTTATTGTGGGTGTAGTGCAAGTGTTATATTTTATGAATGACTTCGGTAATATGACCACCACGAGCCCGTTTACAGTAGTCGATACTTAGAACCCAATTTTACAACACTCTGGCTCACTTTTCGACCAGAACGTTAGCAATTTCACGTTGGATGTTGTCTTTGAGTTCGTCTAAAGTACCTGGCTAGTTGGCATTGATCAGTGACTTGATATAACCCCATAAAAAGAATGGGGCCATTCGACCGGACCATTTCTCGAGATAACACGTTTACCAAATTCGCTTTTCAATAAATCAATTTTGAGGCGTGCTGCGTATCTAGTGGCACCGTCTTGTTAAAACCACATATTGTTGATGTCAAGTTCGTCAAATTCTACCCACAAATAATCTTCCAACATAACACGATAGCGCTCTCTATTGACGGTAACATGACGGTCGTTTTCATCCACGAAAAATACAACCCGATCACACCTATGGCATGAAAACTGCACCAAACAGTAGTTTTTTGCGGATGCAAGGGTGTCTCAAAAAGTGCATGTGACAGAAATGAGCTTCATCCCTGAAGATGATTTTTCGATAATTGTAATTTTTAATAATTTCTAAGCGTTGCAGGTTTGTGAACTGTACATGATAAAATTTTGACTTTAGCTAAAGTTTTGACATTGACAGTTTATTCAAAAAGTTTAAAGGCGCATTGGTAATGGTTTTACACGTCTTGTTTGCTTGTCTGAGAGAGATTTTCTAAAGGAAATCTCAACCGACCTTTCATCGGTTCTAGACGTGAAGTCTTGAAACGTGGCAATGGACTATTTCCATCAGGTCGACAAGTCCGGATACTCTTAGTCTACTCCGAGGTAGTCTACTCCGAGATAGCTTGCTAGCTCGGAGATGAGTTTCGGTCGTGGGCCTTATGCCAGCAAGTTAACTCCAAAGCTCAGCCACCGATTTAAACTTCCGATTTAAAGCACGCCTAACAACTCACAATGACTATACTTCAAACTATGTAACTTCATTCAAACGAAAAGAAACAAAGACAACCGCTGAAGAAAAAAAACGTGTTCCCAAATATTACCGGCATGGTGCTCAAAATAACCTACTCGAAGTCAAACCAAAAAAATTTACTCTAAGAAAAAACGCAAACTCAATTTATGGCACTTCGTACCGACCTCAACGCGAAACTAACCCTACCTTCTTCCTCACTTAAATAGCTAAGCCTTTTAACTCATGTAATTAGTATACCTAGCTCAACATACTCACTTAACCTTCTACTCATTTAGACTTAATCTTATCATCTTAAAAACATTTCCTTATCTTTTCACTCACCTGAACTAATTGCATAGCTTGTCCCTTTTCAGAATTTATCATAATGAAATTTAATAAAATTATTGTTACCCTTAACAAATATTCTTCTTCTTCTTCTTAGCACTACTACCCGTCTCGGGCCTTTGTTTCCTGCAAACAGCGCCTCCAACTGTTTCGGTTCATTGATCGCGTCTTCCGATTTCCAACTCTGAGCAGCGATGAACTGTCTTCATCGACCGAGTCAGACCAGCGTTTCCTCGGTTTCCCCACTGGTCACCGGCCTTATACTTTCTTGGGTATCCGTTGTTTGTCCATATGATTAATGTGGCCAGCCCATTGCAGCTTCCTCAGTCGTATAATCGTTAAGACCTTCGGTTGGTCAATAATTTCATACAGCTCATGGTTATATCGAATTCGCCATTGGTCCCCGTCTAACTTTGCCTGATTATTCGCCTCAGGACCCGCCGCTCAAAGGCGTTCAATATAATTGCGGATGCTTGGGTTAGGGTCCATGTTTCACACACATAACATAACACAGGTCTTATCACAGATTTGTATACTTGGCACTTTGTTTTCCTGTGTATCGGCTGATCTTCAAGATCGTCAATACTGAAGAAAATATTTTATTTGCAAATTGTATTCTTCTGCGTATTTCGTCTCTTTTATTGTCCGTTTTCATTATTTTGGCACCTAAATACACAAATTTGCTCACATTTTTGATACTGTATTCGCCAAGTGTGATATTTCGTGTATTTGAAGTATTTTTCCTCGACTGCGTATGAACTTTGTTTTATTTTCATTGATTTGTAGCCCTACTAGTTTTGCTTCGCTGTCGAGTTTTATTAAAAGTTCTTTGGCAGTTGTTAATGACCGTGACAAAATATTGATGTCATCCGCATAGGCTACTACTTGGTTCGACTTGAATAGTAATGTATCTCACGTATAGACAAGTAACTTCCTTATGATGTACTCCAGAGGCAAACTGAATAACAATGGGGCCAGCCCATTTCCCTTCTTTAGTCCAATATTTGTGTCAAAGGCATCGGTGAGTTGGTAATTGATGCGGACTTGGGAGGTCGTCGACTTTATTGTCATTTTGGGTCAGATGGACTAATTTGGCTGGGATGCCAAAGCAACGGATTATTTGGTACTGTACGTTACGATCAATACTGTCGTATGCTTGCTTAAAGTCAACAAAAATTCGGTGTACGTCTGTGTTGAACCCCCAGCACTTTTTAAGTACCTGCATGTCTATGAGCAATTTTCTTGTTAAGCTGTCGAAAATCAGAGACAAGTCTCCACTTCATATTTCCATCTTCATTTTTCTTTGGGGCTAATAAAAGGGGTGAGTTATAAGGACTGATAGAGTTCTCAATAATGTCATCTTCCAACAACTTTTGTACTTGTTGATTGACCTTTTCTTGTTGTGAGTGGGGTAGTATGTAGTTTTTTATATACGAGTATGTTGAAGTGTTATCTATGGTTTAGATACTTTGAAAATAAAAATTATTACTTGTCAATGGTTCACATTAAAGATGGAAAATATTTTGAAATCTACAAATAATAATCAAGACCGAATGTTTGTCTTTTTCTTCTATGTTAGTCAAATTTAGATTTTTAAGTAGTTCTTTAAATCTCCGTTTAGTTGTGTTTATATTTGTTTTATTTTTGACAATGTTCATTGTTTTAAAGTTTCTGAATGGCTCTGCTTTTAAATTACATGTGGGTGGTTTTATCTCTGTTTCATTTAAGTTCAAAATTTTTAAATATTTAATGCCGTCCAATAGCACCAATATATTCCTAATAAAAATACCGGGTACAATTCCTTCATTTGAAATTAACCCTCCGAGTACACTTATATTTTTTCGATCATCGAGTACATATGGGGTCAATTTGACCCCAACCTTCTTTGAACACATACAGTATCGCCCCCACTACAAATATTAGTTTGAAAAAATTTTCAAAAATAGTTTGAAAGCTCTTTTAGTAATTCTCATACATTAGAGAGGCCTTAAATGTCCTTAGCCTACCTAAAAAAAACCGCGAACAACCTGAAAAAACGAAAATTTCCAATTTATAATATTTTTGGCTAAAAATTTACGTGGGAACTCTCGAGACATAACAAAATAAAGGGAAAATGAGCCCTATAGTGTCCCTTAGAAAGAAAGCATTTATTTTGCATGTGTATATATTCCAACCTGATAATCTTTCACGAGCTCCCATTTTCCACTTTGTCTTATTTTTACTGATCAATGGTGATGTTGGTCTCTCTCGTGCGGCTGAATTTTCAGGCTGTTGTAAAAGGCGTTCACTGAGAATTGCATTCTCCACATCATCATTTTCTGAACATTCAGAAAGTTCATAATCAGATACTGATTGCTCAGAGACGTGGTCGTCTTCGGAGGAACCACTGCCGCCAAAATCATCACCGCTGTCTTGAGCCAACAAACGATTACGCACACTAGATCACAGATTATATTCCAATTGCTTAAAAAAAAAAAAAAAAAATACTTTCAAACTTTTTTTTGTCTTTTTGAATTAGTCTATCCATTTATAAAGTAAAAAAAAATCAATTTTTACCTCAAAATTGACGTTGAGTACACAATGGGGTCAAATTGACCCCAGGCTGATTTCAAAGGTTTCTCAACAATAACTAACGTCTTCGAAAGGTAAACAAACTATGTAAACTTATAGTTAAGACACTAAAATATACTTAGAAGCCTATAATACCCCCACTCTCCCGCAAGCCTAGGCGCTGCAATCGGTCAAAGTAGCGTCTGGGGTCAAATTGATCCCATGTGTACTCGGAGGGTTAAACTATCTTCCTTCAAACTGATGTTAAATAGGGCAAATGTATTCGGATCTTGGTGGTATTACTATGCGTTGTTCTAATTGGTTTTGACTCAATTTTATAAATACCGTATAGTCTTCTTCATTTATACAGAAAGTGATAGTTAATGATTCGTAGTAAATCTTACAGAGATTACTTGTCAGGGAATCATGACCTAAACTTTCATCTGTATTAATAGGGAAATCAATAAAACTACATGAAAGTCATGCTTGACATCCTGTCCTGCAATCCTTTAAGTTAATATTATTGTCCCTATCGTAGAAATTTCTTCATAAGTGATTCCTGTGAATCTAGATATTTCGTTTTAACCAACATTGAGGTCTTTATTGAGTACATTTTCTTTGCATATCGATATATCTACGCCTGGATGAATAAATAGGGTAAGACATCTTCCTATGGTTTCACTTTTCATTTGGACATGATTTTCTAGGGCATCATTGATTTTATATATTCTTTTATGATCCCCGGGGACAAATTTATTCGACTTTTGTTCAACCGTAGGTGTTGCGGTTGTAGTTTCTTTTATTTTGGATATTCCGACTACACCTGGCATTTGGTTATGCGGTTTATTTGTGTTTATCTGTCTTGCCTGGTTGTAATTTTGGCCACTATCATTATTATTATGTTGTTTCTAGTTTGATCTTTGATTTTGGTTGCGGTCATTAATGTATGCTTGGTTGAAGTTTCGTGTTGTTTTGTCATAACTGAAATTATCTCGTCTTCTACAATGTTGATATTGCTTGTTTTGTTGATTTTGGTTATAACTTTGTTTTGGGGCATAATTCAAGGGTTTCTTTTTATGTAGTATATATAATTCGTTTCAGAGTTTTTTTATAATTCAAGGGATATGTTAACCGCTTCCAAAAGGGTTTTTGTTTGTTAATATTTGCTATCTAAACCTTCTTTAAAAATATTTAGGGCGTATGATTCATTCACCTTGTTTATTACTTCTTTTTCGGCTTCTGAGGGCTTAACTAAGCTCTTTATGTGTAAATCATTCAGTTCTGAAATTATTTCAACTATTTTATCTTTATAATTTAGCACAGAGCCTTTATGACGGAATTTAGACAATTCAGAGTAAATTAGTTGGGCAGTTCTAGTGCTTTTGAAATAATTGTTGATACTATTTTCTAAATCAATATAGTTGTTCATTGAAAGACTGCCTAAGATTGTTCTTACATTTGGAGTTAGTTTAACATTAATGATGAAACATAGTAGTAACTTTTGGCCAATTTCGGTAAAAGCATCATACAAAATTTTGACAAGGTGTAGTAATCGGTCCTAATTGTCACTTATGCAGAACTGAAAAATTGTCTCGAAAATACGTTTTCCGAACTTGTTGCACATGCGGCCTCATAATAATAATTGTTTTCCATCGTTAAGGAAAAATAACACAAATACTTAATTTTCTCTTTTGAAGAAGAATCGATGTAACAATTGCTACGTTTGTCCTTGCTGCCAGCACACGCTGTCGGCCAGAGCAACAACAGTGAATATGCCTAAAAAACCAGATGAAGCGGAAAAAGGCGAGGGAGATGACAAAGAAAAGGATAAAACAATTACTAAGAAGATGTAATATTTGGCATGCTTGTCGTGCTGATGGACTACCAGGGATGTTGGAATCCCTGATCAAAGCGTTGCCACGGGTTCTTGGCCTGAACTAGAGTATGCCCATCAAACACGCTTCAATACATTAATGGAATGCTATCAATCGATTGTACTTCAAGAAAAGCAAGAAAAACAGAACCTTTGGAAACGAAAGAAACCAAAGCAGCACAAATATTTTTCTCTCACGGATAGAACTGGACTAACCGTCTCCATGATCCGACGGCAGATGGGGCGGTCTGAAAAAAACTCCAACTAAAGCTCAAGCAATCTCAATAACACCTACTGAAGCAACCGACAAAGTCGATGATCTTCCCCCTTCAATTTTCACCGTAGTGTTAGATCTGTATTCTGTTACATCAATCGATCAACGCCACGCGCAGCCGGCAGATCAGCCACAAACTGTCGACAAGCTTTTTCCACAGCGAAAGAGTCTCTGCATCAAACGTCCGCGCCGTTGTTGGCAGTGTGAGCATAAAATAATCAAGCCTGAATATCATCCAACCTCAATTAAATATCGCATTCAATTGTTCGCAAGTTACCATGTGCCTGAAGTCCGACTTGTGAAGTGCGAACAACCTATTAAGCCTAGTGCTAAGAATTACGTTATATTGAAATTCATACACCCCACGATGCATGATATTTATTTATTTATTTATTTATTTACTTATTGTAATATCTATATGTACAGAGTAAACTCCAATTATAATATAGACAAGTAAGAAAAACAATGAAAAAAGGCAAAAATTATTAATAATAAAAAAGCAAAAGAATTTATATTAAAACATATAAAAGCATAAAGAAATTTATAATCCGCTAAACAGTAAAAATGAAAACTTAATTAATAAAAACGAATTCAAGAACATCCCGTTTTAAACGAGATTTGTATTCGTAAAAAGAAGAAGGTATAGGACCAAGACCACGAATGTTGTGATTGCGGGGTATCCGAGCAAAAGGCGAGTTAAAGAAAATCTCAGTTCGGGCGAACGGGATATTAAAGATTACTGAAGATCTACTCATACGTTCAGGAGTAAAGGCCGATATATTGCCGCACAAAGCTGGTGGCAAAAGATGGTAATAAAGTTTGTACAGGAGGCATTCATCCAGGAAGATCCTGCGAGATAATAAAGAGGGGAGCTGTAACATAACGAGACGCTCGCTATAGGAAACGTATGCAATCTGAAATTTGAAAATAAGAGATCTTGTGAATCTACGCTGCACTGTTTCAAGCGCATCAATTAAATAACGTTGATGAGGACACCATACTTGAGCACAATACTCTAATAGACCACGAGCCAGCGATAGAAATAGATAGGTACAAGACCGTATATTATTGAAGCCTTTAGAGGTCCTTAAAATAAAACCAGACATTTTAGATGCCTTCGAAACAATATAAGAAATGTGGCGATCAAAGCGGAGTTTATCATCAAAAATTACACCAAGATCTTTATGAGTGGTCACTACCCCAAGCGCAGTGCCACTGATCGAATAAACAAAAGAAAATGGAGATTTTTTACGTGAGTAAGACATAAGGAGACACTTGCTAATATTTAAAGGAAGGTAGTTAGAGCTGGTCCAGGAAACAAGATTATCTAGGTCTGCTTGCAGTCGAAAGCAGTCATCTAGAGAATGAATGATTTTGAAAATTTTCAAATCGTCAGCATACATAAGCGACGAAGAGTTAAATAAGGATGGCAGATCATTTATGAAAGCTAAGAATAATAAGGGACCAAGTATTGAGCCTTGAGGAACACCAGACTGAGGACAATAGGAGGAAGACTTACAAGATTTATACGTTACCACACACTCACGATTAGAGAGGTAGGAGTATAGCCAGTGGAGAAGGGTCGAGTTAATATTTAATGCCTTGAGCTTGTTCAGTAGAAGACCATGGTTGACAGAGTCAAAAGCTTTTGAGAAGTCAGTATAAATAACATCTACTTGATTTCTTTGATCTATAGCAGAAGCCACCGTATGAGAGAAGGAGAGAAGATTAGAAAGAGTGGATCTGCCTTTGATAAAACCGTGTTGCTGCATAGCTAAATTAGGAAGTAGAAGGGAATATAAGTTGTTATAAACTATGCGTTCGAAAATCTTGCTAAAAGAAGACAGAAGGGTTATGGGACGGTAATTTGAGATCGCAGCTTTATTCCTAGCTTTGTGAATAGGAAGGACAACTGATCTCTTCCAGAAAGTTGGAAAAGTGCCGCAGGCTAAGCTATTGCTGAACAGAATTGATAGCGGTACGCATAAAGATGAAGAGAGAGTTTTGGCGAAGATGTTCGGAATGCCATCTGGACCGCTACTGCCATATGTATCTAACTTATTAAGAAGCAATTCTACATCAAGTGGGCTAATATAAGAAAAAGAATCTGTTGGCGAGAATTGTTGGAAAAACTCGACATTGGAAGAAGATGTCTGCTTAGCATAAAATGATGAAAAATATTGAGCAAACAGCTCACAAATCTCTTCATTATTTAAAGTTTCAATGCCTTCGTGAATCATAGAGCCAGGAAAGTTATTGCCATTTCTTAGAGACTTAATGTAAGCCCAAAATGGTTTCGATTGGTTATTACATATTGAGCCTTCTACATACTTAAGATAATCTAGTTAGGTCTCAGTTATAAGTCTTTTAGCTACCAATCTAAGCCTTCTGAATAGCTGCAAATCCGAACACAAACCACTTACTAGAAACGCTTTATAAGCCGTATCCTTGGCTTTTAAAGCTGCCGCAATTTTCATATTGAACCACGGCGCATCTTTACTTTTTTTGGGACGGACTGTAGGAGTATGTACTGCTATTAGAGAGTCAAGAAAGTTATAGAATTTACGTACAGCATCCTCAATATTTAGATTACATAAAAAAGAAAACCAATTGACAGAGCAAATCTCTCTTTCTATAGCTGAGTAATTTGTTTTGTTGAAGTTGTATCGAATAGGAGTGATACTCTTTCTAACGGATTCTAAGTCTACAGATATCACCAGTTGAAGAGGAGGGTGATGGGGGTCGGAGGCAACGTAAGACTCGAAGGCTGAGTCCAAAAAGAGGGAGGATTTCGGAAAATTAGTAAAAACTAAGTCGAGAATTTTTTTGTTAATGTTTGCTGTGGAATTAAATTGTGAAAGGGAGCAAAATGAGATGAAAGAAGCAAGAGAAATCGAAAAACTGTCATTGGAAAGTATGTCGGTATATGACTCATTCCATGAGATATTAGGAAGGTTGAAGTCTCCACAAATCAAGACAAAAGTTTTAGAACTAAAATCGTTAATAAACGAGGACAACTCAGCGTAAAATCTTTCATAGACAAAAACAGAACTGTTACACGGAATATAAACAGAAAAAATAACTAGTTTTATGGCCGGAGATAAGGCAACGGTAGCCGCAATACATTCTACAGGTTGAGAAGGATCAAAATTTGAGCAGAGACTCGAACTAAAAGATCTCCTGACTCCCACAAGAACACCACCTCCGTCCAATTTACCAGAGAGTGAGCGGTTACGGTCCCGTCTGAACACGATGTAATAGGGAAGAATTTCATTGTCAAGTATATCTTCAGTAAGCCAAGTTTCCGTGAGACAAACAATATCATCCGATGCGATACAGGAAGCCAGTCGAAATTCGTTGGTCTTGGTCCTAAGCCCCCGAACATTCTGGTAATACACATTAATCGAGTTAACTATTTTGGACCTTTTTGGAGGACTATTGATCGAAAATTCCGTGGTCTATTGATGAACTCCTTAAAGAAGACACCCTTTGGCTAGAAGTCCTTGTTCAGTAAATTCATAATACCTGAGCTGATTGTTATCCTGAATGACGAGATTGTCTGAGTAGACAGATTATCGGGAGTAAGTTTTTTGCAGATAAGCAGAGACGGTTTATAACCCAGTTTTGCAATCACATAAGTTCTAATAGTTTCAGCCGTGGTATGATAAGCCAACCAAGATACAAACACCTGAACCGGCGGCGCCATAATGGAAAGTTCCGGCAAGTCAGGAATCGTTGTGAGGACATTAGAGGCAGCTGAAACTGTAGCTTGATCCGGATGTATTGATGTGATTGCCGGAGTCACCGCAGGCGTAACCGGGGAGTTCGCCACTGAATGAGATCTTGGCGGAGATAAATCTTGCTGTCGACGAATATCAGTTTTCTTGCTTCTCGTGATTGGATGCTGCCTCGGCGGACTTAAAGCACCTTCAGTCAAGTTAGATGGAAAATTGATGGAGTTCGCGACGTCAGAATGTAAAATATTCGACATTCCTGATGATTTTGGTGAAGTAGAAGCTTGAGAACGGTGTGCAATATTCACTAAATCCTTAATTTCTACGTGGGCACCATCGAGCATTTCCTTCAAACTACTGAATGATTTAGAAATCCGTTCAATAGTGTTCTCGGCAGTTCGTAAACGTGATGTCAGTGACTCTCATAGAACTACCGACGAAAGAGGAGGAGGCTATGTTAATGGAAGAGCTACGACGTGGATTTGAAAAACAAACATCGATAACTTCTACTCCAACAATAACTTCATCTATTTCTCGTCAAATTTCCCTTACTGAGAAACCAAGGTTTGTCGACAAGAAGACAACAGCTGCGTTGGAATACCCAGCTACTGCATTTTCGCTTAATCATTGTGATGATTCTGCAGAATTCGATGAAGACACGCAATCCAATGAAGAAGAGCCAGTTTTATTGTTTGGCGCAAATCAAACAAAGCATCGATTCGATTAGCCTTCACTCCAAATGAAGATTTGAAAGCTAAAGATGAAGTTGTTGTTGGTTTTTCTATGCAGTATACTTATGTCAATACCGTGACTAATACAGCTGAGAAAAGAGACCCACAAAAACATCTATTACATGCTCGTGTCTACGTTAAAGTGGATGAAGTGATAAATGAAAGTGGTGAATAAAATGGGGAGTCTGTGATTCATGGGCATCGGAACCACGTCGGGGGTTAAGATCGAGAATTGATCGCGAGTGCGTGCAAATAGTTGGCAACAAAATCCATTTGTTGAAAAGTTGTTGGAAAAATTATAAAACAAATCTTGCGGTGTACATTTGTGTTTGAGAAAATGCGTGCAAATTTCTCAATTATCAAATTATAGTGCTTCGGCCAATGAACAAAGTTAATTCATTTGCACGCGATATTGCCATCGTTGAACTTCTCCGTGGCTTACGTTCTCGTCACCTCGATTAGAGTCGTGGGATTCATCTGCATTCTTGCCGTATATCACTTTTAAGCACTGCCGGGGTTTGAAAAGTGGCGTGTGCGTTTTCGCGACGAAGAAAAAAACCGTTTTGCATTGTGTTTCTCCAAAACTCAGATTTATGCTGGACGGAATGCGGAAATCGTGGCTTTAAGAAGTTTCGGGCAAAAATCTTAACAGTAAATTTTAGGAAATGAAAGCTGCTGTAGTCGACCTGGTGTGTCCGTGTTAGTTACAGCCAACTGAAAAGTGCAGCCTGGATGGAATAATTCATAAATAGTAATGATGGAAAATTTGAGAACAAGGTTCAACATTGATACGCTTCATACTAAATTCGTTGTCCCAATATAAAATGAACAGAGTATTGACAATCTAACTTAGGGTGAAAAATTCTATTTCTGATGAAAAATCGCCGGACAACTTATCGGTGGTTGACAATTCGATGGAATACTAACGGGAACACAACTCATTCTCATTGCACATGAAATATCAATTGTTTAAAGGATTATCAGGCGATTTTGAGTAAAAGCATTTATGAGACTTCTGTTTATAATTTTTGATTAAAGCTCTCATATAGCTCATGAGTAGTATTCGGGAGGCCGAATTAGATCGCATTACTGTCAAGATTTATAATGCGAAACGTGAATTTGTTGTCGTAATCATACGTAAACGTGTCGGAGAAAATTAGTTGACCCGGAAAAATCGCGAAGTTGTTACTATAAATAAAAAAAAAAAACAAAATAATAATAATACAAAATTTACAGGATTTACCCGCCCCGAAAACGAGCGCTCGTAGGAGGAGGTTTGGAGTAAGTACCCTTTCTTTGGTTAAAAAAAAAAAAATAAAAATTTCCTTTTTGCATGTTCTTATTATATTTTGTAAATTGAAAGATTTTCCGCTATACATTTGGTGCTGTGACCCTTAAACGAAGTTCGTTTTTACTCTCGTCTTTATTCGAAGATCGTGTAAATCAAAGCGGCTATATCAATATATTATTTAAATATTTTCTCCATCACGTGATAAACCAAAACAGTCAAAGTATGTTGATAGAATCCTGTTGACTATATTATACACAAGTATTATAATTAGATTAAAAATCCGTAAAATAATAAAAATGTCAAGATTTTAAACTTACAAGAGTCTGAATGAGCGAGTATTTGAATTCAAATTAATGTGTAACGTACTCAAATCTATCAGTTTGTTAGTGATCGGACGTCATTTTGTATTTGAGAGAAGAATAAAAAGAACGAAAATGTCGAATTAAAGTATAACCTTCGGTCTTTTCATTTCTTGGAACTCTGACCAGGTATAGGAACCGGTACGGTGACAGGCTTCCACCTCAAAACATGACCCAGCCGCCGGGTACTCTTTAATCCTTCTTTTGTTTCAGGTGACGTCACGGGTTGAGTGGCCCAAGCAGAGTGCCTCTTTAGGACATAGAGTTATGCAATCGAATTGCATAGTTCTATGGCATAAATTGGTCACCGGGGTACTCCTCTTCTGATGGGAAAGCTTATACAAGTCAAGTTGTATGAGTTTTCCACTCAGAAGAGGAATACCTGGCCACTGCAACAAAATATGGATTTAAATCCGGTTGGGTGGGTGCGAAGGGGCTCCATCACCACCCGGTTGCCCTTCTCTCATTTGTGGGCCATGAGCTTCGTCGGGTAACGACGAAGTTGCCCTAAGTATGCCCCTTTATACATGTTCCACTTGTTCTCGGAACAAGTCCTTTTTCTCTCGGTGTAGTTACCTACACTTTTTGCGACTTCAGTCGCCCCGTGTTAGATTGACCACAAGAAATTCGTGAGTGCGAAATTTTTTGTAGTGGGTCCTCGTGCTGGGGAAATGAGCCCGCCCCACGACACCGCAATGCTAGCCTGCCAGCGCATTCACGCGTCCCCAGACGAGAGCATTCTCGGCAGATATCTCCATCTTCTTCTGCCGAGGCAGCAGAACATCGCTGCAGTCCTTCACGGACCTTTGAAACATATAAATTCACTACAAATGGCCAAGAATGGGGTGATGTTTTTATGATTGCCATTAAAGGTAGGGATCGCTTTAAGCGCTAATTCGATACTTAAATCTGACATTTTTGGTATTTGTTCTATTCTGCTTAAAATAAACTCTTTTGCCAGATCGTGTTAGTAAAAAAATTTGCTATAAACGTCCCACCAATTTTCCGAGAAAATTATTTCAAGATCTGGGGCGTTTTCTAATTCTTCTTTTAAAACTTCAATGTATTTTAATTTCTCTCTTAAGGTTTCTTCCTTATTTTAAGTTTAAATAGATTCTTCCGATTTTATTTCATGTAAACATATCACGATAATTCGAAAAACTTGGGATTTGTATGCAATAATTAATAATAATATTTATCAAAAGTTTCTTAATCCAGTTAAAATTCATAAATATTAAATAATTCATTAAAATTTAGTTTAAAAATTCAAAGTAGATTCTGTAAAATTTTATTCAGGTTTCGCCTTCTTCGATTGACTCCTAATTTGTCGGCGTTCCCTTTGCAAATCTTCAATTAGTGTTTGAATACAGCTACTATTTTCCCAAGTTGGTGGATTGTCGCCTTGAAGAATTGATTTTAATAGTTGTATCCTGCTTCTCAACTTGGCTTGACGTCCTCCTCGTTTTTTCTTTTTTGGAATTTCGATTTTGGAGATGCTTGTACTCAACTCATCTACTCGTTGTTGTTTTCTTTTGTTTAGATATTGAATTGGAATTGGAAAATTGCCGTCCAAAGTTTTTTTATTTGTGTCCAGTTTTTGGTCGGCAGGATCGCCCTGTGGTGATACTGGTTTGTGAGAAACTCTAGCTATTGTCCTGTAGCGATATGTTTTTTCTCAAGAGAATGAGGATTTTATCGAAGTTCTTTTCGCCTTATATAGTAACTTAACCTAACAGTACTTTATTTTCACTTAACATTTAATTTGCTAACATTTTCACCTTAATTTTATATTGCTGAATAAACTGTGGCAATGCTCAGTAATTTTAAATTATGGCAATGCTTAATTTAGCACAAGAGTCCGCCATCTAAGAGAGAGAGAAGAGGAGTAAGTCTATCCGTGTAAAACCCTGTATGTGAATTCCGATATTTTGCTTCTGGAGGCGGTTTTTACGAGGAAAGGGGAAGTCATTCCAAACGTCAAAATTTTGTTTACGTCTTCGCGTATTCATCGTGGTAAATGTGCGGGAAATTTCATTTTCTCGTGATTTTCTTGAAAACGGTAGTGAATATTTAAGTGGTGAACGTAATAAATACTGTTTCGGTTAGTTTCACACGTGATATTGTGAAATTTGATTAAATCAAGTGACTTATACTTTAGAAAACGACAATGCGCTGTTCGGTACCGTGTTGCCCAAATTTCAGCAATGGCTCGAGCAGAAAGTCCCTCTTTAGGTAAAAATTGATAGTTTCATGCATTTAAAATCGTGAGAAAGTTTAGTTTTAATCGTTTTGAGTTGTGAATCAAAAGAAAACTGCTCAAAAATATTTGCAATGTTTTGTTTTGATTGCTTAATATTTTGCCGCAAATTCCGTAGCTTAAAGCAGAAGCGGCTCAAAATTGTGGCATTTTTTAAGGGGGTTATAATTCATTTTAATTTTTTATCATTTCAGAATTCCGAATAACATTAATACTAAAATGGAATGGTGCCAAATTCTCGGAATAAACCCGGAAATGAAACGTTCGCTAATTTGCGAAGATCATTTCAAGTATGTCGACATAATTTATTTGAATGAAAGGGTACGATTATCACATGATGCAAAGCCGCAGCACTCATTTGAAACATGCTACAATTGCAAAAAAGCTAAAAATGTAAGATATCTATCCTTAAATTAATATTTGCAAAGAATTTAAGTATTTCATGTTTTAGATTCGACGAGAAACTGAAGGCAACACCCTTACACCTACTATTGACCATGTAAGTAAATTTCATAATTGATTAAAATGCCAATTTCATATTTTTTCATTTTAGAGTTCAACTACGAAAAGAACAAATTTTTGTTCAAATTCCGAATTCAATTCAGGATGTGTAAGTTTACATGTGTTTGCCATTTTCATTCCTAAGCATCTAATTTTAGTGCGATTATCAAACGATTTCTTCGGTTTCCGCGAACAAGATAATTGTCCTGGAAAGTGTAAGTGGTATTTAGCTACCCAAACATTACATTTAGCACGCTCAATTTCAGGACTCTTGGACAAGAAACGACGAATTTGCGAACCTTAGCCATTCGAATAGTTTAGTGAGCTCTAAAACGGATCTGGAGGATGTATGAATTCCTTACATTAAATTTTAGTGCAATTTTAATCCTCTCTATTTTAGAACATCCTTTTATCGAAGCCCATGATAAATGAAATTATTTGCGAGGAGGTACATCTTAATTTTTTGCATAATGTCATCATTATTAACTCTACAATTATAGATTAGTGTTGATTCAAGCTCTTCAGCGATGTGTGTGGAAGGCCTGGAGAGGGTAAGTTTTAATACGAGTATATGCTATGTAACATCAATTATAACATTTTTTGTTCAGATTTCAAATCAACGAGAGGTAAATCATGCAGCTTGCAGTATTGATGTGATGCCAGATTCAGGCGATTTATGTAATGGTTTTATGAAAATTTCGGACCTATTTCGTATCTAATATTTGATTTTAGGATTTGTATACAGCAAATACGGTTCAAGCAGCCATTGATGACTCGTCAAATTGTATGGTGCTAAGACCAGATTCCGGAAATGTAGGTATATTTTATCTATTATTTTGTAAATTATAAACACCGTGGTTTTTAGGACTTGTTCAATGTGGACGTAGCGACTAAGAAAATAGAAGCAATGTATGAATCCAATATGGAAAATGTAAGATTTGAGTTTGAATTTTTGATTTAATTATATTTGAGACTTTTTACAGTGCAACGCCCATCAAAATTTGAATCCGGCTCCATTGTTTGCGGACAGTTTTGAGAGCGTAAATTTCTATTATATTTCATGCTTCGTTGATTTTGGCATTTTTTTGTTTCAGTATTTAACTCTATTGAATGCTACCCCCAATATGATAATGGCTGTAAGCCCGAATTTAAGGAGTGTAAGTGTTTTCCTGCATTATATTTGAAAACCAATTTAATAATTTTCGTTCTAGATTACCATTGAAGCTGACTGCGTTATGATGGTCGATTCCGAAGCTGCCACAGAAGGCAATTCTATTGATACAACCGATCAAATAAATTTCCCTTCTAGAACTATAAGTTTTTTCGTTTTCGGCATGATAAACGATTTGTCTTAGACTTAATTTCAAAGTGCTGTCGTAGTTTTATGTTAGTATTAACATTTATGTGTAGTCTTAGGTAAATGTTTCGAAGTCAAAAGCTTTGTTCTAAAATCATATTGGGGACAAATGTATTTTCTTCAAAATTTATTCTTGAATTATCATATCAACTTAAAATCGAATATTATAAACTAAAATAAAGAAGTAAGAAGTACCAGTTCATTCTTTTAATACTGCCATATGCAATACAATATAAGTTATTCAATCAAAACTATCAATTATGACTTTTATCTGATATAATTACTAGAATTCACTTTCCAGGTTCGACAAACGCAAGAAAACTTTGTCACAGGATTTAAATTTATATATGAGAAAAATCGGTATACTTTCGGAATGTTCATCTTTTGGGGTAAAGACTTTTGCTAGTTTAAAACTTAACAAAAAGTATTTTGCCAAAGTATGCTACGTGAACGTCGTGTGTAATTTCTTCTTTTCAATTAGGATGATAATTTGATGCTTAATTTTTTTTCAAAAAGGCGAATAAAATATCAATCAAAGATTGCTTCGAAAGCTCAGATGAGGATCCAAGCATCACGTGGTTTGTGTCTAAATCTCCTAACTCCAACCTCCACGTGGTACTCCCTGGAAACAACTCACAATGTCTTACATAGCATTTTGATTTGGCTAAGGAGTAGGTGGACCAGTTACAAATTTAACCAGTATGTCAATATATTATCAGATTAATACTCAATAATTAGCATGAAGGCGATTTGAATCTGTTAAAAAACTTTCCTCAGAAAATTAAACAGTTGTCATTCGATCATTGATTGCATTTAATCTAAAGTTAAGTTAATTCTCAAATTTTCCTGAGGCACTTTAAATGAGGAACTTGTAAGATATACAAATTCATTTTGAGTTAAATATTTATATCATGGTGCTTTCAATTTGAATTTTCCCGCCATTTGATAAAATTTGCCCCTGCTTTTCTGAGACTATCCTTGGTTTAAGCCACTATCAATACTATCAAGGAAGCCATACAAATACATAGCTGATATTCGGAAATTTTTTGGGCTATCATTTACTCCTTTTCTTCCCTCCCTAAGTCCGCCATATTGAATGACGTTTGACAATCATCTGATTGTTTTGTTGTCATATTACAATATGGCCAACATACATTTGTGTACAATTAAGTTGAAATGTGAGGATAAAAATTTAAATTTGAAGATGACTTGAATTTGAGATAGTAAAAAATAAAATTATGAGAAGGCGTAACTTTAAGAACCACAAATGTTAACCAAAACTATTTACGTCTCATGAATCTAATAAAAAAAATTAGATCATGAAGCAATTAAATAAGATTACAAAAACTTGCAATCATTTTGAAAACTTGCACTAAATTCTTCTAAAATGAAAATTTCATTCAATTTAGCTTTAATTCGCCTGATTACCAGAAATTTCTGTCTTTGTAAAAAAATACTTTTCAAAGACCTACTAGTTTTGCGACCTATCTGTCTATCTGCCCATCCATCTGTCCGTCCGTCACAGCTAGTTTCCTCAGAAACTATAGAAGCTAGAATGCTCAAACTTTGTCAAAAGGTCAGAAGTGATAGTCTCTCAAAAGTTAAGGTATTACCAATAAATTTAAAAATTTTTTAAGGGGGGTCCCCCCTAATAACGTATGTACCCTTAACATTTTTTTTTAACCAAAGGTAGTCGAGGTAGGTATCAAATGAAAGGTCTTAGAACTTTTAGAATCTGAAATAAAAATATCATTTAATGAATCAGGGGGTCCAGGGAAAGGCAAAATGTACCCGAAATTTGTGTCCCCCCCTCTCGCGATTGGACACCTTTGAGCCGAAAAATCTGAAAATTGTCACGAAAGTGGGCCTTTATGAGTATAATGGCAACAAATACCTCAAAAATCAAAATTCACTCAAGTTTGTTAAAAATAATATGATATGTAGATTTCACATTTTTGCCCATAAAATCAAAACAGTACGTAAGATATGTACGTAATTTAATTGAGATCGAATCATAATCAAGTGAGTTATAGCGATTTCAATTGACAACAACAATAACACGTGTTTATGGTTGATACATATTTCAAATTGACCAAGGCACGTTTATTTTCTTTCAATTTTCATGAAAATTTAAGGAATAGTGTTTAACTTGAATATGTTCAACTGGCCGAACACTCAGAACAATCATTTAAGCTAGATCAAAATGGCGGCTACACTGTGCTGATGAAAGAAACTGTGCATCATTAGCATTAATTTGAACGATTTCTTATCCAAGTATTGGATAAATTTATTTATTTATTTATTGAACCAGTATTACAAGTGTTACATATATTTAATATTATATTGCTTCATAAGTAATAAGAGTACCTGTAGAGGTAAACAGTGTTACCTGTTCACAGTTCTGGTTGAAAAATTGTTCTTATAATCTAAATCGAAGACTAAACTTAAAAACTGAAAAGTGACAATTGATTGATATTTACAAAATAAATTCTTTTCATCTTACAAAGTAATTTTTTCCTAGTGTATACAATAGTATTGCTTATTGTATAATCCAAGTTTTAATTTTGTGTTTCCTTGAGGAATAACTTAAAGTTTTCAAATTATTTGGTGGGCTATTAAAAAGCCCTATAGCTTTTACGTAACTGAATTTGTCAATTATCCTTTTTTTAGCTCCAAGTGGCTGCATACTTTTAAATCTCGTTATTTTAGTTGAGTTTTGAAATTTTGTTTCCAGAGAGTCATAGTAGTATAATAAAGAGTTGAAAGCGAATAGTTGTTGCACATTTAAAATAGTTTTGTTGCTTATGAATCTATTTACATTGACAATATTTAATAATCTTTTTTGTGAATTTTGTAAGGAATTCAAACTATTGCCATAGGCTCCACCCCATGCTATTATCCCATAGTTTACCAGGCTATGAAAAAAAGCAAAATATATTATACGCAAAGTATCGGAAATCATAACTTTTGCTAATTTATGAAAAAGAAATATTAGGTATTTACTCAATGCGTTTATCCCATTTCAAGTTTGAGTCAAAAATTACGCCCAGATATTTGCATCTATCTACTTGTTTTAAATTTAAACTATTGATTTCTATATTAAGATTATTAGGCACACTTGTACAATAGCTCCCGAAATTCATGTATACAGATTTGTCCACGTTTAATGAAAATTTATTAACAGCTAACCATTTCGATGGAGATGGATCGTAGTAGTCTTTGCGTATAGACGTCTTTTAAATCGCTCCTGTCAAAAGTTTTCAAAAATTAAATTAATTTTTTAAAAACGTTAGTCCGAAGTTAATTTTTATCGGAAAAAATCTTATATTGTCGAAGTAATCGACTCAGGAAATTTCTATCGAATATTTTTACTTCGATTGGTAACGAAAAACAAATTCACAAAGAAAATTTTGCCGCTGGTATGGATGAGCCCGACGGCTTCCCACCGTTGGGGCAACCTGGGGAAACGACGAATACACCACTGGCGACAATCACCAAAAGAAAACATAACGAAGAAAACTCCGTAGATGGAGGGTGCAAGCTGCAAATAATAGCGGACAATCAACAAATGGCCAAATTGCAGAAAGAAAATGATGAACTAAGGCAAGAGATACAGTCTCTCAAGGATCTTTTCAAGAAACGGATGAAGCCTCAAAAGACGCAGCCGCAAAATCAATGGCAACAGGTAACAAAGCCGAAGAAACGTGCGAAGCAAGTAAATCCAGAGGAAGTTCTAAGTGCTGGTGGCACCAACGAGAGCCAAAATCATTTTGCAGCGCTGGAGGGATTAACCGAAGATATGGAAATCGAAGAAAACATCGGAGGTAATTTTAATCAAGATAATGACTTTAATTTTATTCAATATTTAAAGAACAAAAATAAGGAGAAAAAACCAGCCCGCAGTTCTGCTGGTTCCTCTGAAAAAGCTTCCAACAAGACAGAAAAAGTTCCGCCAATCAACGTGTTCGGACAAACCGGGAAAGATATGGTTCGGCTATTGGCAGCCGAAAATAAACTGGCCAATTTCGAAATAAAAAGAGTTAATGCCGAAAAATTAACTATAAGGACGAAATCACTGGTTGATTTCAAGTCAGCAAAAGATGCGCTGATTTCTGGGGAGGTTCCACACTTCACCTATACCCCAAAAAGTGAAAAAAATCAGACTTTCTTGTTGAAAGGTTTGGACAGCGGAGAGGATACGGTCGATCTTCTCCAGGTGCTTAAGGACGCTGCACCAGATATTGATTTTTTTTCAGTCAAAGCCTTTGCGACAAGAAGGTCGACCGTAGAAAGGAAGAATTTACCACTTTACCTGGTACAAATTGCAAATAAGAGCAGTCCAAGTGCCCTTCAACAAATAAGGTAGTTGAATTTCAGAGTGGTGAGGTGGGAACGCCTCCTGAAAAGAGAGGTCAACCAGTGTTACCGGTGTCAAAGATTTGGACATTCGGCTGCCAATTGTGCCATGCACTATCGTTGCGTTAAATGCAAAGACGTTCATGCTCCCGGTGAGTGCAAATTGGCTCAGACGGAGCCTAAAGAAAAATTATACTGCGTTAACTGTGGTGTGTTTGGTCACCCAGCATCATATCGAGGATGCTCCCGATATCAAGATGCAAAAGTTAAATTTGCTCCAAAGCAAACACAAGAACACCGTGATATCATACCTTCCAATTTCGTCAAGCCCGGAGTATCATTTGCATTCGCCGCTAGAGGACCAGCAGAAAATGCTGGAAATAATGTAAATAATGTAAGTGGCAATAATGAGCTGCTTCTCAAAATTTACCAGCAACTTAATTCTTTATCGGAGAGAATCGACAAACAAGATTCAAAAATTAACTTTGCTTTGGGAGGTGGCAGCGGGATATTGGTTCGAAGACCCTATCGTTTCCAAAATATTTAAAAAGTTGAATTCAAAAACTTTGAATTTCTTGAAGTGTCCGTCATCAAAATTTCACTGCCAGGTGGGGATAACCTCTTCGTTATCTCTGCCTATGCAACTGGTCAAAATGTTCTCAAGTTCAAGGAGGAACTCAATTCCTTGTTTGAAATACTCGAATTGAACAGGCTGCATAATTATTAAATTTTTGCCGGTGACCTGAATGCCAAGCATACATCATGGCTAAACGCCACCAATAATCCAAGAGGTGTATTCCTGAAGTCATGGATAACAGAGAACCAAATTGAATACAGGTGCAACCTATATGGGTCGGAGTTCCCAACATACCCTAGGACAAATTCATATTTGGACCTCTGCATTGCTGACACAAGACTTGAATTCAGCTTTAATAGTCCTCAACGGAAACTGCAGGTGCTCCCCTACGATAGCGACCATAACGCAATCGTAATGGAAATCAATCATCAAAGGGATGATTTCTTCCTCATTCCAGTTCAACATGAAAACCATCGGTTGAATTTCAAAAAAACAGACTGGGGAAAGTTTCAAAAGAAGTTTAATCGGGAGTACCAGAAGCAATGTCCCTCTTCTGGTAATGGCAGCGCTTGCTCAATGGTTTCTAATAACAGAAATCTAACTGACGATGAAATAGATCTCTATTTGTCGAAGTTAGAGAAGCTGACGTTGGAAACGATTGAGAAAGTTGTTGCCAAGATTAAACATCGAAACAATATGGAAGGATATGAAACACCAACCATCGCAAGGTTGAAAAGATTGAAAAGCCTTCTTCTCACATGCGTCAACAATATTTATCGACGATTTTTGGACTACAACCATCCCTCGTTGGCTTTGTTGAAATTACACCTGAAGAATGTCCGGAACTTAATCCGTTCATACTTCAGGAGTGAGGTCAGCAATCAATGGGTGGAAAAACTGAGGGGTATTAGCCCACAGGACCCAGATGGCGTTTTCGCGAAAGTGAATAGCTTATTCCGCAGGAAGTCTCGAGTGAAGGTATCGAATCTTGAAGTCGCTAGTGATGAGATAAATCTTCTCGATAGAGCTGGTATCGAAATTGATAGTACGACTCCGGATAGAAATGGAAACAGGATTATATGTGATGGATTGCAGAAACTTGCCCTGATTGGATCACATTTTGAATAGGTCCATCTGCCAAACCCAGAGAGAAGGAATGAAATATTTTCGGAGGTCGTTGAAGCAAAAGTTTCCGACTTCAAATCAAGCCTGAACGGCCAATCAATTCTTCATTTCGATGAAACATTCACATCTGACCTCATACCGAGCTTGAATCTTATTGATTATTTTGTCAGCTATGAAGACTTGTGTTTCATATTTTGCAGAATAAACAACAAAAAATCATCTGGTACTGACGGTATTCCAAATATAGTTCTCTGACATTTGCCTGAGGTTGCTATTAGGAATTATTGCATATTGTTCAACAACATGATGAACAATTCATATATCCCAAATGAGTGGAAAAAGGCTAAGGTATTTCCAATCTTGAAGAAAGGAAAAGAATCTTCATGCCCCAAAAGCCATCGCCCAGTCAGCTTGCTGCCTAACATCAGCAAGGTGTTTGAAGTGATACTCAACAGAGCATTAAACGCCCACATTGAGAAATATGAGTTGATGCCGAATTGCCAATTTGGTTTTCGTGCCAGGCATTCGACCATACATGCAATAACGAAAGTAACCTCAGACATCTGTTGGAAACTAAACAACAAAGAATGTGTTGGAGCATGTCTCATTGATATGGAGAAAGCCTTCGATACGGTGTGGTTAGATGGACTAGTTTTCAAACTTCTTCAGGACAGGTTCCCCAGACACCTTGTTGCCATGATGTGTAATATGTTATACGGGAAATCGTTTGTTGTAACTGATGGAAGTCTGACAACAATGCGCGAATTCAAGGTCTTGAATGGTCTACAGCAGGGAACAGTTACTGCGCCCCTGCTTTTCTCAATATTCATTCGCAAGCTATTGAACAGCATTGATTTTAATGTCTCGCCAAAGCGATCATTGGTAGCGTTTGCTGATGATCTGATCATCTATACGGCAGACCGAAAAGCTACAATAGTTCAGAGCAATCTTCAAAAAATGTTTAATGATGTGCAGCTTTACATCGACAATTGGCGAATGAAAATCAATGCGCAGATGTGCGAAACAATTTTGTTTCGGACAACGCTGCAGGGGGCCAGTCAAGACCTGAAACGTAATTGGAAGGATTTCCACATTATGGCTGGTGAGGGTAGTTCAGAACGGGTTCCACATAAATCCTGTGTTTGATATCTCGGTGTTCATCTCGATCAGTATCTGTACTATACTGATCATCTCAAAATCATGCTCAGTAAAGCACTTAAAGTAGTCATGGCTCTTCGGCGACTCTTTCATTCCAGATACAATGATCAAAAAGTCAAAGTTATTTGTTACAAGACCCTGGTTAGGCCAGTTTTGACATACGGATGCCAGATCTGGTACAACCAGAGTGCTAGTACAATAGAAAGATTAAGAGTTTTCGAAAGGAAATGTCTTCGTGCATGTACTGGTTTGTACAGAAAGCCTGAGACGGATTGGCAACACTATATATCGAATAGAAAAATTTATCAAACCGCTCAAGTGACAAGAGTCGATATCTTCATATTGAAACTTCTTCGGAATCATATCGCAAGATCTGTAACTGTGAGTGAAAACCCTTGGATTTCACAGCCGTTCCACCCTACAGACGGGTATATTGTGACTTGCCTCACTACTGGCTTCGTTCCTCCAGAAGCATTCGTTTATTTGGACATGAATCGATATGTTTTTGATTCTGACGGCGTTCCAATCATATATCACATATACTGACGGGCCACCGATAAGAAGATAAAATATCCTCCGAATCTGAGTTCACGAGACCAACAATTCCAATGGAGATACTCATTTGCTAGATTCGTTGAGGCTGGTCGAGCTGAGATGGAGCAATCTAGGTATTGGTGGCTGAATGACAATGTCTAAATTATTCGTGTTTATTTTCTGTTTTTGTGCTTTTTCTCGTTACTTAGTTTTTCAGATTCATCTCATTATTGCTACATCTAGTATTGTTGTTTATTTGTATTATAAATTAGGTATAGGTTTCAATATAAGGTAATGTTTTTTTTTTTTGATTGAACTTATTTAGAATTAGGGTGTAACATATTAGGTATAGGATATAAGTTCATTGTTGTGTTAGTAGTATAAGTAATTTTTGAATAATGCTGATTGGTTTTTTCTCCTTTTTCCAATTGAATCAAAAAATATCTAATAATATTAATTAATTTAAATTTGCAAGTGTATTTTTTTCATTAAATGTGTTTAACTGTTAACGTATAAATTTAGAGAGCCATTTGGGCCATTAAGTTTTTTATAGTTTTATTGTTTGGAATTTGCTTTATGTTCTTTTAAAAATTTATAACGATTGGTATTAAATAAAGCGCTTTTGACTTTGACTTGACTTTAACCATTTCGATATTTTTTCTAAATGCAAATTCATTTTATTTTCAACAACACACCAGGTTTTCCCTGTAGATAAGACTACTGTATCATCAGCATACGAAAAAATTGTGTTATCTGGCATGTTATTCAAAAGGTCATTAATATTAAAATATGAAAAATAGCGGTCCAAGGATAGTACCTTGTGGCACACCAGTTGTTATAGTTCTAAACTCACTACTAATATCATTTACTTTGACTTTTTGCTGCCTGTTACTTAAGTAGCTCGCTAATAATTTAACTGCATGGCCTCTGAATCCATATCTCTCTAGCTTTTTCAGTAAAATATTATGGTTTACAGTATCAAATGCTTTGGCCAGATATAAAAACGTTACTGTGATTGCTTCATTTTTATCGATTTCATTGATAATTATTTCTGTTAGTTTGGCCAAAGCATCTGTGGTAACTGTATTTTTAATAAATCCAAACTGTTTTGGGGATAATATTTTACATTTAATGCAAAACTGAAAAATTCTATTAAAAATAATTCGTTCAAATATCTTTGCAATATTAGAAATCAACGAAATGGGCCTATAATTTGAGGGTAAATGTTTATCACCACTTTTAAATATTGGTTTGATCTCGGCACATTTCAAAGCATCTGGCCAAACAGCTTGAGATACTCGTATACTTATATTTATTATGTGCACTAAAGGTTCAGTTATGTAGTCTGTTAAGGTTTTTAATGTTTTTGCATTGATGCCATCAATACCTCCATTTTTAAGTTTGAGTTTATCTATAATTGTTCTAACTTCATCGGGATATGTACAGTGTAAAAAACAAGTTTTATTATTTGAAGGTGGTAACTGTAATGTAGCATCAGGAGGGAGATGAATACTATTACTTAGTTCTTCACCTATATTACTGTAGTAGTTATTCATTGTGTTACAAATATCTAGGGGGGCGCTGAGTTTATTGTTATCTTGTATAATGTATTCAATATTATTCTCTCTATTTTTGGGTTTACCGATGATCTTTATTGATAGTATTCCACAATTTTTTGGCATTAGAACTGTTTTTTTGTTATTTCGTTTTTATCGTGAAGAAGTTTGGCCTCGGTTATCACTTTATTTAATATTTTGCTATAATTTTTATAATTTTGTTTATGCTGCTGGTTATTAAGATTACGTCAGCAAGTGTTATAAAGTGTTTCTTTTGTTTTGCCAGAGTTAATAATTGCTTTAGTGATCCACTTAGACCTAGGAATAAACTTATTTTGTTTCACTTTGTTTTTTGCCTTCCCTTTGGCATTATTTGCACGAATTTGGATCCCATCAATGAGAGCATTGGTAGCTGTATTTGGATCATGCATTAACATAATGGAATTCCAGTTTTGTATACTTGCAACTTTCTTTAATTTAGCATAATCTATATATATACTATTTGCAGATTTTTTGTTATGCCTGAATTTACTTACGGAAATAAATAACGAATAGTGATCAGTTAAGGGTTGAGTGAATTTGCAAGTTTTTGTAAGAAAAGTGTTATTTGTCTTTATAAAAATATTGTCAATACATGACCCTCTTTGGTCATTAGCAGGTGGTCTTGTTATTCCTTTGAATCCAGGATAAAAACCATGTTCTAATAAATTATTTAAATGTTCTTGGCTGTAGCAATCATTTTTTAAAAGATCAATATTGAAATCTCCAAGTATTAAATGATTTTTAGAGTTTTTTTCGATTGCATATATTGCTTAAGATTGAATATGAATTCTATTATCATGGCATCTATATACTGACGCTATTTCAAGAGTTTTATTATCTAAAAGGCTAATTTTTGAGTTAAGTATTTTGAGTTTACCAAATACTTTTAAATTTGTACTTTCTACAATATCTTCTTTTATATAGATAACAACACCATCCGCTTTGTTGATTGTACTTTTGTTATAATACATTTTATATCCTTTCAGGGCAAAAATATTTTCAAACTTTAGTAACCAGGTTTCTGTGCAAACAATGATTTGAGGTTTAGTATCTAAGCTTTCAACAAAAACTACAAATTTATTATAGTTAGCATTTAGAATTCTTATATTGGCTAGCAAAATATTTGTTTTATTTTCAATTGTAAGATTTATTAAGCTTAATTGAATTTATTAAGCTTAATTCAAGTTGTCGATTTACGCTATCAGAAAACTTGTTTCTAGCCATAGGATGTTTACAAAGACCTTCTAGTAGGAGCACTCTCCTGCTTACTCAGCTTGTTTATTCAATTTTTATTCTGAAAACGAATGAATTATCGCGTTCTTTCAAATATTCAAAAAATGCTTTTCATTCATGTTACATATTTTTCTAAACTTCTTGACTTAATTTATAATGTATTTGCATTTTTGTTCGTAGTCTTGGACTCTGAAAAAAAAGATGTAGCAGCCATTTTTTAAATTTTTCTTTCCACCTTGCAGACTCAGCCTAGTCACTTTGGATTCCCGCTGTGGTAAGTCAGGCTTGAATGTTGTAACATATTGATGAATTAATTTCATATATTTACTTTAAATTTTACTGAGTATAATACTCCACTTTTTTTTTTAATTTAAAATGATATCGACAGTATTATATGATTGAAACCAATATCAACTATCCTTAATAGCTGAAGAAAGATTGCTCCAACATTGTTCAGAAGCATCCTGTCAAGCATGATAAGTTTTAAAACTTTTAAATCTCTCTAAGCCCCATTACGCAGCACGTCATCGGAAACGTGGTCCTGTAACTTCCAATAAATTGAAACGATAACTCCTTGGGTACGTGCAAGACGACCCTTGAATGACAATTAGCATCATTGCAAGTTTGAAAGTTAAATTTTATTTGCCATTCTTCCTTGGCTTACCTATGATTGGAAAATAAGATCCTTGAATAATTTTCTCGTTTTAAGGTTTAGTTGATTGTTATGCTAGAATGAACTTTTCCAGGATCCATTTGTGGAGAAGAAGAAATCGGAAATAAGTCAATGAAATTGATTTCAAAGTTTTCTATGAGCTTTTGAGAAAAATAGAAAAAAACTTTACTAAGCAAGACATGACAAAGGTTTCAAAATGCACAAGAGATGCTGAAAAATGCTGGGCTTACTTCTGTTTATCCTTTTCTTGATTTATAGATACCAGATTCCATTACTATTAATCTGGTATCTATAAACCAGATTAATAGTAATGGAACTAGTGGGCTAGTGTTTAATAGACGTACTTTCCTAGGCCACAATAACCGTCAATTAATTGTTGTGAATTTTGACAAGTACATACTACCTAATGTATTGCCGAAAAACCACAGGTGTGTGATTATTGTAAAATTATTCTTAGCTCAAAATTCTTATTACTTATTTCTCTTTTTAAGCACAAATTTATTTGTCCTTTTGAGCACAAAGGATCTATCGATAAAGTATGACAATAATTAATTGTTTTTCGAAATCCTTGATTCTCGTTGTGTACTTGCTGACATCCAATCTCAATCAACCAGGTTTTAATCAATACATTTATCTACACTCCAAACAATGTAATAAAACTCGTGAAATCCCGTTGATATTTGTACAACCTCTACCATTAGTCGGTTTTGGGCTTTAACCTTGATCGGCAAGCTTTGATTAAGTGTCAACTGCTTTTCAAAGGGTTTAAAGGCAATCCCTGAAAACAATCAACCACGAAAATGCCAATATACTATGTATATCAAATACTGCAGGATTCTGATATAAACGGTTGAATGATTTTATTACCCGTTCGTTTTGAATGACTGAAACCCTTTCTAGCACTGCAAATTATTCGATGCGTGAGTGGTAAAACACCTGAACTTATGGGGTAGTGCCGGAAAGGTAAACGCAATAAAATTCATTGGTATTTGATTAGTTAGTGACAACTTTAGGGTTTGTTGATTCCATGTTGTAATAACAGGGTGTTTGTGGGATTTGCAAGAGCAATGAAAAGGTTAATGGTTTCGTAGGGAAATGATTCTAATTTTTTCCAGGGAAGTTCTTAAGAGTCGAAAGTTTATTGGGAAATTTAATTTCAATTACATAAAACTTGCGGAAGTTCGATTATCACATAATGTACAGAAAGCAGACATAATATTTTACAGATCTAATTTAGTGTTTCGTTCAATTAAATTTGCGTTTAGGATTGACGGTAGAACTTGGAATGTGATTATTTCCCTGCTGGTATATTTTATATCATCAAGCCAAATCGTATCATTCTGGAGGCAATAAGATATGTCCCTTTTAGGACTCAGGTAATGTAATCGTGTCTCAGGCTTCCATTGAATTTAGGAAGATAGATCGTTTTGCCTTCTAAGAGCTCAACGACTCAATTATTGCGATACTCGTAGTCGCATATTGCATCGGATCCAGTTAGTATTTGAACAATGCAATGAGAAGGAGATAAGGCTTTCTATTGATTTGGTCTGCAAATGGTAATATCCTGAATGCGAGAGAGCAGTTGCTGCTTAGTGCGTAATAGTTAGGTTGTACTAGAAAGAATTTAGAATGGCTAAGATGTATCATCTTGTTACTTCTTATTTTTGGGCGGATAATTACAGACTCAGAACATATAGGAGTAACGAGCCTTTAGAAATTACAATAGGTGTCAAGAATTCGATAGCCTGAATTTTGTTCTCATATGGGAGGGTTTCAGTTTGGGCAAGCAGCTCACTGAGTTTGGAACTGCTCAAGAGATTGAAACTGATTATACCTTTTTTAGCAAGTTGGCAGGCTAAAGCTATCTCGCGGAATTCGTCCTTAAACATTGACATTTTATTGAATAGGGATTGCTTGAATTTATCATTGTTAAATGTTTTAAGGTCAGCAACTATCCTATTGTAATTGTCCGTTAGTTTAGCTGTTACTTTAATAGTGTAGTTGTTCAATCTAAAGTGTTTATTATTGTTAACAATTATATTGTTTTCCGACTTGACGATGTTATCCCAGTCAATAGCGTCTGGGTTACCTGCCAGCCACTTCTAAGCCGAACCTATCCAATTGATTGAACGCTTAATTCTACTTTGATCTTTGCTTTGCAGTTGATCAAGTAACGCATCTATCGCTTCTCGTTGATAATAAAGCTGTGGCAGCAGAATACTGTATCGGTTGACGTGATCCCGTACCATTGACCTCATGTTAGCCGCTGTGTTGTTGAGTTTACCCAAATCGATTGAATGAATTATCTTGAAGTCTTCGTCCATGCTTTTGCAAATTCCTCGTCTCATGGTACTATTGGTCCCGTATACTCGTAAGTGTGTATTGAAGCCCGCGATTTCGTTGCGATTAGTCTGAAAAAGGAATAGTGCTTTTCAGATGTGATTTGTGGACTTTGTTGTCTGAATCAGTGGTGATAGTTACACGATTGTACTTAGCTACTATCATTTGTTCAAAAAGTGGTTTGTCCTTGGTCTTTATTTGTTCATCCCTTCTATATAATGCGTCATCAACTTGGTAGGTTTTGGGTTTTGACCTCCGTTTATTATGTGCATTGATTTGATTCTTCTGCTTGCGGAGAATTTCATGCTTTAGATCATTTTTCAGTTTAATGTTAAAGTCAACGATACCTTGGCAATTAATTCGTTGTGATCTACCTAGAAACACATCTACAGGTTTCACTCTGGTTACAGAGTGAAACATGTTGTTGTATCTATCAACCGCAATAGCTATTATTTCCTTTAGATTGAGTTCTTTATACTCTTGCGGAAGGCATCTAACCAACTCTATTGTTGTTGAGTGGAGCTTTGTAGTGAATAGTTGATATATACAGGTCCGTAAAGAACTGCAGCGATGGTCTGCTGCCTCGGCGGAGGAAGGTGTTGATATCCGCCGAGAATGCCCTTGTCTGGAGGCGCGTGAGTGCGCTGGCTGGCTAGCATTGCGGTGTCGTGGGGCTGGTTCATTCCCCCAGCACAAGGACCCACTACAAAAGAATTTCGCATTCACGAATTCTTGGGTCTAAAAAGAAAGGCGACCGAAGTCGCAAAATAGTAGTCAACTACAAAAAGGGGAAAGTACTTGTTCAGAGAGCAATTAAAAACGGACGGACTTAGGGTAACCTCGTCGTTACCCGACGAGGCTCATGGCCCACAAATAAGAGTGGGACAACCGGGTGGTGACCCAACCGGATCAAGATCCATATATGTTGTATTGGCCAGGTAATTCCCTTCTGAGTGGAAAACTCATACAACATAACTTATATGAGCCTTCCCATCAGAGGAGAAATACCCCAGTGACCAATTTATGTCATAGTTTTATGCAATCGGATCACATCACCCTATGTCATAAAAAGGCACCTTGCTCGGGGCCACTAACCCGCGATAGTACCTGAAACAAAAGGAGGTTAGTATGTGCCCGATGGCTGGCTCATGTCTGGTGGTGAGAGCCTGCCACCATACCGGGTCCTATACCCGGTCAGATCCAACGGAATGGAAAGACCGCGATGTAAATTTAATTCAACGTTTCTTTATTTTTTCAATATTTTTTTATCTCTTTCAGAACAAAATTACCGATGAGATTATATCTCGGGAGCTCGATAAAATTGACAAAACATTAAATGATTAACAAGAATATAAAATTATTCGTGTTTTTTTTATACAATTCTTTTTTTTTCAATTATACTTGCTTGGTTTGTAAAATAATAATTTGTTTTTTTTTTTATCGTAAATTGTTACGTGATTTCCTTGTTTTAAATAAATAAATTAATAAAGATAGGAAGAAAAAAATAATAAGCTAATTCGATTAATAATTTCAATACATAATATAATATGTAGTACAAAATGGGAGTTTGTTTTTCAAATATAAAAATGTTCTCTTTGACAAAAACGAATTTCCCCTAACAGAAAAATTGAAATTCTCAATATCATTAATTACACTACATTCAAATAGTTCCTAAATACCATTCCAGTATAAAAGTTTTCCTATCATATTTCAAATTTTTTTGTTTCATTTCATTAATATTCAAAGTGAACAGAACACAAAACTTGAAATGTTAGCAATCGGACATATAATATCAAGGCTCAAGACATGTTTTTTTATCATTATTATCAAAATGGAATCATTTTTAAGAATGCAGAGCCAATACGAATGTTTTTAGAAGAATTTCATGTCTTCAGCCTTAACTCATTATAGGGTTATTAACTGAAAAACTGTATTTAGTATACCTTGTCTCAACAAGTAATATATAAAATGCATAGGGTAACAATATTGTTTTTCCGTTTCTACGCTGACACTTTAACAATGTGTCGATCAAGTGATTGAAAAAAAAATCAACTCTTAAACAAAACAAAATCTCTCTTACTCAAAGAGCAATTACTTTTACCTGACAAGTGTCCCAGTATTCATTTTGAGAAAAAGATAAATCAATCTGTTTGCATATTAGGAAAAATAGGAAAATTTTCACCATGTGTACGCGAAGAAATTATTGTGAGAACAGAAAGGATACTAATTGAATTTCGGAGCTCGTTTCAAAGACGTGCTACCACATTTGGTGTATGTCGGAAACAATTTCAGTTACTATTGAACAAATAATTCCAAATTACAATGCTACGGTCTTTCTACGGGTTTGTACTTCTTAAGATTGCTAACAAGTTTTCATGTCCAATGCACTCAGTTCACTTTTAATTCATTTAATCCAATTTATCACGATTTTTCAGGTATTGGCAATAACAAGGTCTTAAATTTATATAGTACAGTTAGTAGGGCTTTAGGATTAGGAATAGGGTTCCTTTTGTTGTTTTTACATAGGCGGGAATGAAGAAGTTTTTTGGGGTATACGATTTTCCATATTTCAATGCAGTCTAAACGCAACGCAGATTGATTAACTAGCTAAGGAGAAAATATTAGATCATAAATTGATATTGAATTCAAATACGTACTACTGACAAAAGTGAATACAATTGATTGATTTTACGAACACTGAAAGTTTGTCGCAACGACTTAACTAACATCTTTAAAAGGCTCATATAAGCACATACTATCTACATGTTTCTTAACAATTAACACAGCCTGAAAGAATTGAATTGTTTCGAACTGCAGGCTTGCTTCGTAGCCTTCGCATCAGGGTCCCTGGTAGCATACAAATTCGATTTGATATGCTAATTGATTACTGCCCAGCAGTAACCTGACAACTATGATCGGAGCGTTGCAATTTAAATACTGCTGGGCTTATAAAATGATCAACCCGGGAATGTACTCAGTAAGCGGAAGGTAATCCAATGACGAATACGAAATAAGGTCTTATCAGCACTAATAGAGACATGCGTGCAAAAGCTAATGTAACTTTCCTGTTACTTGAGATAATGCCCTGATTACTGTTGTACATTGCCGTTGGAGCGTTCGCACGGCAACGGGGTGAAAACTCCTATTAGAAGTAGCCGCTGCAACTCCAGCATTCCGTATGGACGATGATTTTCCGGTTGTTAGTGCCGAACGATTTAACAAACAGCGCACACCTTATGACGGCTATATCTTCCACAATAGGGACTACTCAAGTTGTCTGCGGCCGAGTTATGTAAAAGCCTCCTCTTCTCTCGAGACTGCAATATATGTTAAGAAACTAGGTTGGAACGGAGATGAAAAACGGTCTGAATTCTTACTTTTGGCTGGTGAGTATGCAATTCTGCCTTCCCCAATGAGCTAGAGAATTCCACGACCAATTGTCCTCTCGCGATGGCGCTGCTAATAGAGAACCTTGAAAAACTACTCGGCTAGGAGTTAACTAAAACAGTACTTAGCCTCACAAGCGCTCGGCACTGAATCTTGGCTGCTATTTGGGTGGTTTTCGTTCCTCTTCCCAAGACGCCCGAAGACATAAGTTCTTCGTGATCAATCCACACTCACTTTTGCCTGCTTCCGTTCCAGCACCACTTCTCCTTGCGCTATGCCCGCTGATCTATCACGCTAGCGCACGACACTTTTTCCGTAATCACTCTGTAACGCGAGCAAAAAAAGATGATGCAAAAATTTCCGCGCACACCTTATGAGTTACCACGATAAAAAACTTGGCTTACGGAATCTCTCGGAAATTTTAAGCGGTTTTCCTCGTGCCGATTTTCGCGTTTTACGTCCAATATTGAAGAAGCCAGGTTATGGAAATCGCGATTAAGGCGACATCCGTCGGCAACCAACTGACATCTCATCACTTCAGCCAACCTTCTCAATACCTCGAAGAACATCGAAACACTTCACACATATCTTTTCGATGCAAGCCTCAAAGTAGTTTGCATATGGTATTTTTTTTTATATGTGTGGGTGCGCACACTTAATGAGTATAAATGCAAATTATGTACGAATAAACAGAACTGCTTCTTGGTGGTTGTTTATGTTTTTAACTAATACTATTATCATACGGCTTTATTGATAAATTTGAATTCATTTCCAATGTAAAGGCACAATAATGAATAATGCGTAATAATATATCGCAGTTTTTTTTTGATATCACGTTGATTTGAAACAAAATTGGTGTGCGAGGTGTTTATTAGTTCTGTATTATTTAAAACAAGTTGCGTAAACAGACCTACGCTCATGTCAGAAGGGTTTTGTATTCAATTTACAAAATGCAGTCAATGCAATCAAGAAACATGTCAAAGACGATTTTATTGGAGAAAATATGAAATACGAAGATCATACTATTATTAACAAAGTTGAACGAATTTCGACTTCTGAGGTTTTTGGTATTGTTATACCCACAAATATCTCCCTTAATCATAATTTCAGATGTCCATCCGCGACGTACGAAACAGATTTTTCATGTTCCCCCCCCCCCCCCTGTGTCCCCACTGAAGCAAAAACTGACAGTTCAACAACTGTTTTGAAAAGCTCCCATGAAAACTTCTATTTCATACTCATATCGGCTACGTTTGATGATTTTTTTTCAGGGGCCACTCTCCTGTACTGTTATCATCGATTAATGGCCAATTTTTTCGAATACTAAAATGGTTAAAAAACCCTTTTGCTAGGAGCTCTCTCCCACCTCCTTGACTTGTTTCACTTATGAGCGTTAATTGTAGGTACTCATCTTCAGTCATTCATTAAATTGAATCAAGTGTTCAAGGCATGCACCTTAAACGTTGAAGTTGGGAAAAAATAACTCAAAATTATTCAACCTTCGCATTTAAAACAGCCACAGCCTAGCAAAACTGTAGTGTCTGAGTCGGTAAAAAGCGCATGTTGTTCCATAGCCATGTTGTTCCATATGTTGCCATAGTAATAAATGCAGCGCATATTGTTCCATAGTAATACAGGAAAATTCAAACCGCTATAACTTCGCCAAATATGATTCAATCTTTATGAAACTTTCAGGATGGATCAATCTTATAAAAAAACATCTGCGTAGTGAATTTCATTGAATTTAAGGGTACCGTGAAGATTTTATTCAAGAAAACATAAAATCGATAAATCATGCTATTACTAACAAAGTTGAGTGAATTGCGACTTCTCACGTATTTGTTGTTGTTGTACTCCCCAAGACCTACATTCCTGATTTTTTTCAGATTTTTCGGATCACAGGTGTCCAATCGCGAGGGGGGGGGGACACAAATTTTTCGTATATTTCCCCTCCCTCCTCGCCCCTCGAAGCAAATTTTGCCAAACTAAGACCTGTTTTAAAAAGTTCTCATCAAGACCTTTCATTTGATACCCATATCGGCTACCTTCAATGAAATTTTTTTTGTTGGGGGGTCACTCTCCTATATGGGGAGACCCCCCTTAAATACCTTATAAAATTTTTTTGTAGTTGAACTTTAAAGAGATCAGCATTTTACAGCTACGCACAAAATTTGATGTTTCTAGCCTCAGTAGTTTCCGAGAAAAACTGCTGTGACACACGGACGGACGGACGGACGGACGGACGGACAGACGGACAGACGGACAGACTGGTCGCGAAACTAGTAGGGTTTTGTAAAATTATTTTACAAAACCCTAAAAAGAAGACATTAGATATTTAGAAAAAAAACTCTAATCTGAATAATCATTAATGTCTACTTGTCGCCGCCTATAGCAATATGCGTGTAATCGAACTGTTTTCACTTTTCTAGTAAAAATTTCAATTTTCTTGATCACCATGTTGTAGGGGTGACGGAGATAGGAAAGTTTTAGAGCAGTTTGATAGGGTAACTGCTTTTTCACTCTTCGGAAGAGGGGTTACATATACCTTGACCCCTAATGCCTCTTTGAGATTCATGACTACTGGGTTTTTGAATCTGCCTTCGTTGTCTTTTAACAAAATTTTCAGTACTCCGGCTGGGGAGGGAGTCCCTTGTTTCTTAATCCTAAACGCCGTGATTCAATAGAAGTAAAAGTTATCGGGGACGGACATTGGATTTACTAGTTCCCTCATTATGGGAGATCAAACACCGATAAATACAAACAACTGTAAATTGTCGTGCATCTACAGCTTTGCTACTGAATCCTATTAACACCTCTTCTATGGGGACTTAAGAGGGTGAAGACGAGTCATTTGCGCCTGATAACGGGATAGAAGCAGTAACCATGCTACCAGAGTGGAGGTTGGACAATGGGCTAACTCTCTGTCCCTTAAAAACCTTAAAATGTTTCAAAATCTGCTTAAGGGCCTCGGAATGAATCGGACTTACGACAAAGATCTCGCAAACACAAAAGGGCCTATGGCGTTGGATCCTAGAATGTCAGGTGACTCCATTACCCTTGCGCTATTAAAGACCTTTTATAACAATCAATATAAAATAAACATACTAGCAATCCAGGAAATAAACTAGATAGGAAATGGTATTCAAGACATGAGATCGCACATAATATTCAAAAAAGGGAAGCCTACTCGAAAACGAGGGTTTGGAGTGGCCTTCATTATGGATAGGGAGTTCAAATTGCACGTTATTGATTTTAAGGTAGTCAATGAATGGTTATGTGCGATCCGTATAAAAGCGAAATTCTTCAAAATCTGGCTGATCAATGTTCACGCCCTGACCAAAGAAAAGGAAGGAGAAATGAAGAAAACATTCTACAATCACCTTGAAAGGCTAGTTGCGTCATTGCATACAAACGACACTAAAATCTTTCTTGGTGATTTTAACGCTATGGTTTTCAATAAGATATCTCATCGGGAACGACTGAAGGACATAACCTCCACGATGAAGGAAATGACAACGGCCAGCACTTGATTGACTTTGCATGTAGCAGAAATTTAGTCATACGTTCGACTTGCTTCCCACATTGACGCACTCATAAAATGACCTGGGTATCACCGGATGGCAACACATATGTTAAACCTAGATCGACCATGTCCTGATCCAACAACGTTAGGCCTCGAGCAAACTTGATGTCTGTACACACCGAGGAGCCAATTATAGCTTAGATTATTGCTTAATCAAATTAGCCTATCGATGTCTTTTATCCAAGGCATATTCAGCAAAGCCCAGTTTACTACAAAAATTTGACGTTGAAAGGCTCCAAACGGCATCTGTGGCCAAAAAATTCACGGCGACCTTCGAGAACCAGTTGGCTTCCATCCTGTCAGACGCAACGCTGAAAATAAGCAACTAACTCTGGATCGAAGTGAAAGCGGCAATCAAGACCGTAGTGGAGCACACGATCGGACATGAAGAAATGAGTTTGACAACAAGTACTAGAATGCATTAGATAAAAAGAATCAGGTGTACAAAGAATATGTAGGTAAGAAAATCAAAACGAAGAGAAAACACTATGAAAATCTCAGAATAATAGCGAATAGGATGGTTAGAATTAGGAAAAGAAAAAATTGTGATGGCCAATTGAGAAGTATAGATGTAAGTTTAGCGAGCAACAACACAAGACAACCATACGAAGTAGTGAAAAGCCTGAAACCTGGCTGTCGGCCCAAAACCACGCTTTGCCGTGACGACATCGGCAATATTATTACTGAAACCAATATTAAGGAAAGATGGGTGCCGTATTCAAGAAACACCTTAACCATCCATGCAGTTCCAGAACATCGGAGCCTATAGATGCCTCCGGAGAGCTTCTATTGTCCCCACTAACCCTGGATGAAATTTGTTGCAACATAAAAGCCCAAAAGAATAATAAACCGCGAGACTTCGATAGGACTTCAGTGAAGCTCATCAAATATGGTGGCAGCAGTGTGCATAAAGTTATTCACAAAGTCATTCAGCCCATTTGGCAACAAGTACATCTGCTGCAAGAGTGGAGCAAATCAATTATATTCCCTATCTACAAAAAAAGTGACCAGTTATAGTACGAAAACGACAAAGGCATATCACTACTTTGCACGGCGTACAAAATATTTGCAAAAATCTTAGAAAATAAAATCGGATTACACGCCAACAGTATTGCTGGGGAGTATCAAGGTGGTTTTAGAGCAGGTAGATCGATATTAGACTAATTTTTCACAGTCAGGCAGGTGCTTGAAAAATGCTGGGAGCTTAACATAGACGCACACCAAATTTTTTTTTTGGCTTTAAACAAGCATATGACAGTATTTATCATAACGTACTGTACCAAATAATGCTGGGCTTTAGCACCCCAGCCAAATTAGTCTGTCCTACCAAAATGACAATGACGTCGACGACCTTCTAATTGCCCATCAATAACCAACTCATCGATGTCTTTGACCCAAATATCGAACTAAAACAGGGAGATGGGCTAGCCCCATTACTATTCAATTCGGCTCTGAAGTACGTCATAAGGAAGCTACGTGTCGATAAACGAGGTACATTACTATACAAGTCGAGCCAAGAAGTAGCCTTTGCGGATAACACGTCGTCACGGTCATTAAAATTGGAGGACGCGGTCAGTGGACAATATAAAAAAATTTACGCACCTTGTCCTGTTACGGTGGATTGCCAGCATCCACCACCGTCTTTTGGGGAATTTCGTTCCAACTACGTTGTACAGTTTGCAAATAAAGAGATGAGGCTAAAATTAAGTCCATGTTGAGTTCTTCACCACGCAACAATGAGTCATGTGCCATAGTGTGTACACTTGTGATAGCCCATTGTGTACTGGAGCCTTCGCGGACGGGTAATGATGACCTATGGAGCACATGGCCCATCACGGTTGATTCTGTACTGGGGCCTAAACTGACTATTTGGTGGGTATGTAGGAAATAAAGTACCACTTTCGGACCAAATACTGACTAAATAGAAGCGCTGATAATCCCATACTTAGTACTAACGTTTCATGGAATCGGGAAAACAGCCATGGATTGGATTTGATAAACAACGATTAATGAAACGTTTCAAAAATTTTTCATTTGGAACTTCGCATGTTATATCATTGAACCTAGCAGGTGCACTGTGACAACTTCCGGATGAAATAAAAAACAAGCTGGGTAAACAGACCTATGCTCATGTCAGAAGGGTTTTGTATTCAATTTACGAAATGCAGTCACCAGATCGAATCAAATCAAGAAACATGTCAAAGACGATTTTATTGCAGAAAATATGAAATACGAAGATCATACTATTATTAACAAAGTTGAACGAATTTCGACTTCTGAGGTTTTTGGTATTGTTATACTCATAAATATCTCCCTTGATAATTATTTCAGATGCCCATCCGCGACGGAGGAAACACATTTTTCATGTATTTCCCCCCTGTGCCCCCACTGAAGCAAAAACTGACAGTTTAACAACTGTTTTGAAAAGCTCCCATGAAAACTTTCAATTCATACTCATATCGGCTACGTTTGATGAATTTTTTTCAGGGGCCACTCTCCTGTACTGTTATCATCGATTAATGGCCAATTTTTTCGAATCCTAGAATGGTTACAAAAGCCTTTTTGTTAGAAGCTCGCTCCCGCCTCCTTGACTTGTTTCACTTATGAGCATTAATTGTAGGTACTCATCTTCAGTCATTCATTAAATTGAATCAAGTGTTCAAGGCATGCACCTTAAACGTTGAAGTTGGGAAAAAATAACTCAAAATTATTCAACCTTCGCATTTAAAACAGCCACTATTTTGTTTTACGATTACTGATACCACTGCCTGAACCGATTCTCAAAGATATCCATGATGCCTATCATTCCTGAAATTTTCATGCAAATCCTAGCAAAACTGTATTGTCTGAGTCGGTAAAAAGCGCATGTTGTTCCATAGCCATATGTTGCCATAATAATAAATGCAGCGCATATTGTTCCATAGTAATACAGGAAAATTCAAACCGCTATAACTTCGCCAAATATGATTCAATCTTTATGAAACATTCAGGATGGATCAATCTTATAAAAAAACATCTGCGTAGTGAATTTCATTGAATTTAAGGGTACCGTTAAGATTTTATTCAAGAAAACATAAAATCGATAAATCATGCTATTACTAACAAAGTTGAGTGAATTGCGACTTCTCACGTATTTGCTGTTGTTGTACCCCCTAAGACCTACATTCCTGATTTTTTTCAGATTTTTCGGATCACAGGTGTCCAATCGCGAGGGGGGGGGGGGGGGGTACACAAATTTTTCGTATATTTCCCCTCCCTCCTCGCCCCTCGAAGCAAACTTTGCCAAACTTAGACCTGTTTTGAAAAGTTCTCATCAAGACCTTTCATTTGATACCCATATCGGCTACCTTCAATGAAATTTTTTTTGTTGGGGGGTCACTCTCCTATATGGGGAGACCCCCCTTAAATACCTTATAAAATTTTTTTGTAGTTGAACTTTAAAGAGATCAGCACTTAACACTTACACACAAAATTTGATGTTTCTAGCTTAAGTAGTTTCCGAGAAAAACTGCTGTGACACACGGACGGACGGATGACGGACGGACAGACGGACAGACTGGTCGCGAAACTAGTAGGGTTTTGTAAAATTATTTGACAAAACCCTAATTATAGAATCAGCATCTTCACAGTGCAAAAAACCAATTAATCAAGGTATAAATTTTATATCACCCTGCAACGTACTGTCGATGCATTGTCATCAAAAGGCATTAACATTATTCCGGATGATTTCAATGCAAAAATTGGCTGATAAGCGGTGCATAGAGGAACAAATGGATAATACAACCTTCATGACGAGACAAGCAATAACGGACAGCACAAGATCCATTTTGCTACCAACAGAGGCTTCAAATAGGCTCGTTCAACGTTGCTGTCTGTAATTTACGTGGAAGCACGCAGTGAGGAAGGCGGGGAGCAGCGAAGCATACCAGTCGTGGTTTTTTCCAAGGGAAAGGAAGTCAAACTTCTGGAGCATAGTACATTCACACAGTAGCCACACCTTCTACTTACCCCTTTCTGCACGATTTCTGAATTTTCCCAGCGGCTGGCCAGCTGAGCCAGGGCACGTTAGCTGAGCTGAGGCCTGTCGCATTCAAAAAATAAAATTTCTGACGCACGTGTTCTTTTACGCATTTCAGAACATGGAAGTGCTGCCAGATTCTAATAAAAAAACTAAAGAATACATAGAACGATTTTATTTTTCTGCAAAATTATTACTTTTTATCTGGTAACCCTGAAATCCCTCATCGTGGCACATGTTTATATTCGCGCCAATCCGCCTAGTGGAAGAATTGATCGAGCGCAAGAAGTCGTCGAGCGTGACGAGCTGTCAAACGCGATGAGGTGTTGAGTACGAGCGTTGTTCAAATGCAAAGAGTAAAGTGAGAGGAGTTGGGAATCAGAAGGTGTCATATTTAAATTTGGATATTGAAAAAAATTATTGGTGTTTCTATTTATCTTGTTAGGATTCTTATTAATTCCTCAAAAAATTAATAACTTTTTAATTTTTTAGTTACTACAGTATAAGGAAATTAGCTCTACTTACTTCGCCATGACAGTATTCTAAGTTTTGTCTTGGAATGTGTGATTATCTGGAAAACAATAATTTGCGCAGCTTTCCGCCACAAAAACAATCTTCATTCGGAAGGCCAAAAAAATGTTTTTAGTTTTTTTGTGATTGGAAGGGGAATGCCATTTACGCACTGACTGCTGAGCTTCTATGCTTGCAAGCGACTTGACTACCCACTAAATACTTTCCCTGTCAACCCAAAAAATCAGCCTGAAACCGTTTGGCACGATACCTTGGGCCAGGTCTCACTTTTTTAGCGGTAAGGTGCCCGCTCGAAAGCTGGGTCAGATAGAGATCAGGATAGTCTCACCATGTCTTCGATTTGGCCATAATCTCAGGCCCAGAATGTGGCAGATAGTCTAGCTTCCCTTCGTGCAATTCACCAAAGACTGCTGCAGACCGTTGAGTGCTGTTTCTCCTTGCGGTGGAATAGCAATCAAGTGCATCTCAGCCGTTGCCCTGATTCGCTCAGAGAAACTCATCTTTGAGTCAATCAGTAGCCACAAGTACTTCACCGATGGCTTCGATTCGATAAGAATGTCTCCAATACTGATCATTCTCACTCTCAGGGCTCTCTTCTCTGGCAAGAGGACCACTTCGGTTTTCTCAAGTGCTCAACTGAAGCCACGTGCAGTCATACAATCTTCCATTCACCGCATTAGCATATCAAGCCTAAGTTGCACTTGTTCAATGATGCGTCCAGTAACTAGAGCCACTACATCACCGACACAGCTGATCAAGTGTGACTCATCTGGTGCCTCTTCCATCAGTAGCCCATCGTAAGATAAATTCTATAAGTTCAGACCAAGGATAGATCCCTGGTTAACACCCAATGTCTTTCCATCCTTCTTTAGCCCTGTGTCGTGTCGTATAGCAGGCTTTGGTCCTTCAGTTAATCAATTAGAAGGTGCAGCAGTTATGCTGGAACTTAAAAAGTGTTTTCTAGCGTATCCAGAACATCCACCCATCTAGCGGAGTTGACGGCATTCTTACGTCGAGTGTCACCAACAGAACGATCTGTTGCTTAGTGCGAATATGTCCGTCTGCATTTCGGACCCCACTCCCAGCTCTGCAATCGCATCAATGGTAGAACGGCCTATTCTAGAGTCGTATGACTGAGGAGATAGGTCCCCAGCAGCACGAGTGGCGTCAGTACTTTTCCAGCCATGTCTAGCATGCATAACGGGCGGTATGCAGATAGTCATCCAGAAATCCCCGTTCCCTTGCTGATCAGCATGAACCTCACTAATTTCTATCATACAGGGGAATCCCGTCCCATACGCAAGCGTTGAATGTATTGAGCAGCAAATCAGGCCAATGGTGAAAGATAAGTTGCAACACCTCAGCTGGAACACCATCCGGGCCTGGAGTCTTCCTTGCTTTCAATAACTGGATTTCCCAAGATTGCCCAGGAGAGGAACGCAATACCAATTGCACGAAGGGAAGGTGAACAGCGCGCCTCATCCCGGATGTGAGATCGAAAGCATGGTGAGACTGACTTCTAGCTGACCCAGCTTTTGAGCGGGCATGGGTGGTTTCAGTCTTACCTGCACAAGATCGGTAAGTCACGGTCCCCCGATTGTCGGTTTTACCCAGGAGAGGAGGACAATGCCTGTGATACATTTTTTGTGTGTACAAAATGGGACAGGCTGCTAAGGGACCTCGATAGGGAGAGCTCACCCCGGATAATATAGTTGCGGTGATGCTCGAAGCGGTTAACAAATGGAACCAGGTGGCACATTATGTTCGGGCAGTACTAAAAGATAAAAAGGGTTCACAGCCGCCAGGGGTGTTGGGTTGCTTGGGTTTTTTTTTTATTTATCATGGAGGGCGTCCACCACCCTGTAGCCAAAGATTAGGACGACTAAAAAATTCTTAGTACTTTTTATTCTCTCTTTATTTTCCGAAAACTATACTTTTAATATCATCATTTTGATTACTTGTACGTATCTACGCGGCAGTTATAACATCGAAAATACTTAGCATACTGTTTGTTGCACCAAAGTTTTTGCGCCCACCACCTCGAACCGTTCTGGAGACAAGAAGACATTTTATTTACTTGTAGATGACGCCGGTGTATCATAGTCCTTTTTCTGTTGCAATTGGCACACATTCGTATTACACGTTCTGATTTTTCAATAATATTGTATTCAATAAAGGTAATAAATCCTCTGCTCCTGGAGTCAGTCTTAATCCAACAATCGATCAATTCACTTCTCTGAAAATATATTATTTTGTGGTTGTATTAGGTTGAAGATAAGCAACCCAAGATAGGTGTTTGGCGCTCCTCAACCCATATGTTACCTTCTTTAGTGTGTACTTTCTTTAGTATGTACCTTCTTTAGTGTGTACCTAACGCCCAACGAATCGATATCATCTTTCTAGCCAAGCTTGATGCTTTGGAGGACGTTGTCTCGAACCCAGAGGGCAAAGTGCTTGTTGGGGCGACTTCAACGCTAAAGCAATCGAATGGGGCATGCCTCAGATGGATCTGTGGGGAAAACGAATCCTGGAAATGGCGGCCAGGACGGCCCTCGTCGTACTAAACTCCGGAAACACGCTGACTTTCCGCCGTATTTGCTGTGAGGGAACCATACCGGACGTGACATTCGCCTCGAAGTCCTTAGTACGGAGGATACTCAACTGGAAAGTATTGGAGGACTACTCAGCCAATGATCATCCCTGCATTCTGCTTGAGATAAGTGATGCTGTCTCCCGACGTCCGTGCTCTCGGCCTTCTACAACTGGATGGAACATCGGAAGGATGGACGTCGAGAGGTTCGTCGAGGTGCTCACAGCAGCCGCCGTAGGGAGCTTCGGAGGGGACGGAAGAACTGGCAGCTCAAGACGTGGTGGTCTCTACTATGAGCATTATTACGACTGCTTGCTGCGCTTCTATGCCCCGTCGAAGACCCCGGACGGCAAGCCCCCAGTGTACTGTTGGTCAACTGAAATCGCAGAAAAGTGAAGGGAGTGTCACAAGCTTCGACGTGAGACTCAACGGGCGTGGAACAGTGACAAGGCATGCAACTGGGTGGCAGCATATAAGTTGGCCAGAAAATGCCTTCACAAACTGATCAACAGCTGCTGGCAAGACCTAGTGGACAATGTGAACAAGTATCCGTGGCGCCTTGGCTACGAGCTGGTCATGCGGAAGCTTGGTGCCCTACAGAAGCCTTGTATACATGACGCAGAAAAGATGGACGCGATAGTGCGGGGACTCTTCCTCGCCCATCACGTCCGTGTTGACGCTGTCCATGGTGAAACAGCAGTAGAGTTCCCACTCTTCACACAGCTGGAACTGGAGGAGGCAGTCCTCTCATTGAAAGCGAGGAAGGCTCCAGGTCCAGATGGTGTTCCAGCTAAGGTATTGTGGCTCTTCTATCACCATCGTTCTGACTTGCTGCTCAGCACATTCAACGCTTGCCTACGGGACGGGGTTTTCCCGGTACGATGGAAGGTGGCGAGGCTTGTGCTGATCAGCAAGGGGAAGGGAAATCCTAAATCGCCGTCTGCATACCGCCCGTTATGCATGCTAGACACGGCTGGGAAAGTGCTAGAGAAACTCATCAAAGGAAGACTCACTGACGTGATTCGTGCTGCTGGGACCTATCTCCTTGGCAGTACGGCTTTAGAGTGGGACATTCTACCATTGATGCGATTGCAGAGGTGGTGAACGTGGTCCAAAGGGCGGAGGCATATAGTCGCACCAAGCGACGGACCATCCTGTTGGTGATACTCGACGTCAGGAATTCCTTCAACTCCACTAGATGAGTGGATATTCTGGATACGCTGGAAAACTCTTTTCAAGTTCCAGAATATCTAATGCGGCTTTTGAGGAACTACCTAGAGGACCGAAGCCTGCTCTACGACACGACACAGGGCCAACGACGGATGGAAATTACATCGGGTGTTGCACAGGGATCTATCCTTGGTCCAGACCTGTGGAACGTGTCTTACGACGGGCCACTGAGACTTGAGATGCCAGATGAGTCACGCTCGGTCAGCTATACGGATGATGTTGCGGCTCTGGTCACTGGACGCACTGTTGAACAAGCTTAACTTAGGCTAGGTATGCTTATGCGCCGAGTGGGAGACTGGATGACTGCTCGCGGACTCAGTTTAGCACTGGGAGAAAACGGAAGTGGTCATCTTGACAAAAAAGAGAATAGAGTAAGGATGATCAGTATTGGCGACTAACGAATCGAATCAAAGTCAACGGTGAAGTCCCTGGGGCTACTGATCGACTCAAAAATGAGTTTCTCTGAGCAAATCAGGGCAACGGCTGAGAAGGCTGCTTCGGGAATATCGGCTCTGAGTCGACTTATGGCCAACGTAGGGGGACCCAGCTCATCAAGAAGACGCCTCTTGATGAGTGCTGTAGGGTCAGTGCTACTGTACCGAGCCGAGGTATGGGGTAACGCTCTCAGCAAGGAGATATAACGAAAACGTTTGGCACAGGTACAGAAAAGAGGAGCACTGAGAATTGCATCTTCGTATCCAACAGTCTCTGAGTCGGCGGTGAGAGTTATTGCAGGCGTGATACCTGTCGCCCTCATTGCTAGAGAGCGCCGCGCTATTTATCTGCGCCGAAACGAGGATGCGAGGGAGATGGTTGTCCGCGAGGAGAGACAGCGCTCGCTTAACGATTGGCAGCAGTCTTGGGTCAATTGCACGAAGGGAAGGTGGATTGCGCACCTTATCCCGGATGTGAGACCGTGGCTTAATTGAAGACATGGTGAGACTGACTTCTATCTGACCCAGCTTTTGAGCGGGCATGGGTGTTTTCAGTCTAACCTGCACAAGATCGGTAAGTCACGGTCTCCCGATTGTCGGTTTTGCCCAGGAGAGGAGGGCAATGCCTGTCACACATTTTTTGTGTGTACAAAATGGGTCAGGCTGCAAAAGGAACTCTACAGGGAGACGGGAGGGCTCACCCAAGGTAATATAGTTGCGGTGATGCTCGAATCGGTTGACAAATGGAACCAGGTGGCACATTATGCTCGGGCAGTCCTAAAATATAAAAGAGGCTCACAGCAGCCGGGGGCGCTGGGGCTGGGGGATCGCTCTTGTGGCATTTCCTCTTCCCCTCTCCCCTTCCACTGGGAACGGGACTCCCCAGCTTGAAGGCACCCCATGGCGTAACAAAACAAGGCCTGGCCCGAAGTAATGTGTCCAACGGTTCCAGGCTGGGTTGTCAGGTTGACAGGGGAGGTGCTTAGTGGGTGGTCCAGTCACTTTCTTGCGAGCATGGGAGTCCCACACTCTGTGCATGAATAGCACTCACCTCCCTACCACAAAAAAACAACCCACTTGTTGGCTGATAGTTCTTCCTCCTATGAGAGCTTTCTAAAACCAGTCTGGAAGTCGTATCATTTGTATCGTTATTTAGAAGGTGGAAAAGTATAAAAAAAAATTCAACACCGACTCACAATTGACCTGTTTCATTGAAAAACGGGGATTTTGAAAAATAACTGTTTAGCAAAACTTAGGAACAAAGCTAGTCGGTAAAATTAATAAAATGGATTCACTCTTTCATCGAACATAGCTCACCACTGATCGAATGTGCGTAGTCGGGTACGCGGTACTGGAGGAAATCTTTGCCGGTAATGCTTCAACTATAACAAGTTTTCAGTTGAAATTTAAATGATCGTCTTGAAACTTCTAAGGAGTGAAGCATTGAGTTTCAGACATCAACTTGAAACCACCTTGCATACCCTGGATTTTAAAGTAAATATCCTTAAACCTCGAAATTCATCTTTAGCTCAATGGACGTGCATATTTCTATTTGCTTTAAAACTTTTCCACTATTCCACAATCATTCAAACCAACAGTAAAGGAGAAGAAAGACTAACGTACTTGGACCATTCTACGATATTACACATTAAAGAAAATCTCTACTAAAAGCATTCTCCGTGGAAAATCCGTAAGATTATATTGAGTGAGCTTTACACTTCAGAGAATTCATTTCACGTCCTAGACAAGATGCTATGGGTAAATGCTTTTCGGCATTTGCCTTCCTTCTATGCTGCATGAAAAGTCTTTCGGAATTTGAAAGGAGCTTATCTTGCTTTATTAATTACGTGGTACTATTTTTGTCACGGAAATTAACAATTTCCTCGAGGCGCTATCTTTGGAATATGTTTTTCTTAATTCTGATTTAACGACTTTAGGAAGTTGAAGTTGTGAGGAGAATAAATCATGATTAATATTTGCGTGTGTTATGAATGATAAATCAAATAGCATGCACTGATAGAAATGGAATTCGGACACAAGAAGAATTTTAAGGAAAAATTGGAAAAAGAGGGGGTGCATTGAGATAATTGAGATAAATGACTTCATTTGGTGTTATACAGTTTTTAATTTGATTTCTGAGAAAAGCTCTGACAATAAGATGAGAACGTGGGAAAATTTCAATAACGTAGAGGACTGTAGACTATCATTTACTAAAATCACTTTGAAATATTTTGTTTGCAAAGACAAATATAGTTCGTGTTATGTATTCCTTATTTAAGATGAACTTAAGTAACTATAAAAATAATCTGTTAGCAAATACATCTGTAGGATCAACCTTCTTCCACACTGCTCGCATATCCATGCATAAATCAATGGTACACTCGTCGTTTCATAACAGAACTTCTATTACCCACTTACAGCAACTACCATGTATGTTATTTCATTGAATTTCGCTCACTTATCCAAGGTTAATAAAATTCAAATGTCCTTTTCATGATGTCGAGGCTTTTGAAGTTTCCGTTTTTCACACTATGCCCTTTGGATGTTGGACCACTTCAGATACGATTTTAATGTTTACAAGCATCATCGCCTGTGGAATGTTATGTGCTTGTACATGATATGGCTCATGTATTCCTTATCGTTATTCCAACAAGTCTCGGTCATGCAACCAACGGTTTCCACCCTTTCTGCTTCCTTGGAGCGATCACATGTGAACCAATATGTACATATATGTTAACATATTTCAATTTGCACCTCATTCATGCAAACATCTTGTATTCCCGCATCGGTGTATTCGTTGTATAGATATTTCCATTTCAGCAGCTATTTTGTCCCTTTTGATACAACCTGATATGGAAAAAAAGCTTTTCCATGAAATCCGAAAGTCCTTGCCAACGCTATGTCGTTGTACTCAAGTAGGTGAAATACAAGCGCATTTAGAGAATGTGAAGGCATCTAGTCCCAAGGGAGAAGAAAAGTTAAGGATTCCACTCAAACTCCGCATTTTAATGTATGTTATGTCGATGGCAAAACATCGTCGAGGTGAAGGTAAGATCTAAGGAAAAATGTCATCAAGTTTGTGGGCTTCACATAAAACATGCATGCAATCGCGAGGTCGTGTCATAAGTGCCATGTGTTTTTCTGCCTAGAGATAGACAGCAAAGGAACCACATGATGGCAAGAATGTAAGGCTCATATGGATTATGTTGAATTGAAATTTAAATTTGGCTTACTATAGATCTGAAGATTCCGAGTTGGATTGAACATTACTGAATATTTTATTTATTAATTGCAAGAGAATTTAAGATTGATTTGACTACTGGGAATATCTTGAAACCATTATTCTCATACAAAATTAATTTTTGTTGGTTTAAGAGAATTACTCTAATTCAATGCTTAAGATCATAGACTTAGGTGAATTTCTCGAGAGAAATTTACATATAGCAGAGAGTACTTATATATATATATATATATATATATATATATATATATATATATATATATATATATACATACATATATATATCTATATATATATATATATATATATATATATATATATATATATATATATATATAAATATATAGATATATATATATATGTATGTATATATATATATATATCGCGTGTTTCCGGTTCGCGGCCAATAATTTTAATGTTCCGGGAAAGTGAGAACGCAATGTCTCTTAATTTAAGTTAAAAGAGTTTATTTAATTACAAAAGTGCACAATGATCAATTTAACACTTTCACTAATTTTAATTTTCACTATTAAAATTCTAACACTTGTGCATAAATTTCTTATCGCAATTGTCTTCTAAATCACTTCACTATTACGAAAATCACTTTTCTATTACTCGAATAATATCGCTTCCCACACACTATCGCAGTTCTTATCGCGGTCGAAAATGAATGATGATCCCCCCCATTCATTCAGCTCCCCTTTATTATGGGGCTGTAGTCATTCAACCCAGTTCTCGTACATTGGCGAATTCGCGGGAACATTCGAGCGAGCGCAAATGAATGGAGCGGTGACTCACTTTCAGATGTTGTTCATGCTTGTTAGTTTTTCGTGGTTTCGAGTAAATTCGTTTTGTTGATGTTTCTTAATTGTTGTGAAAACAATTGCGACAGTAGCTCGCAGAATTATTTGTACATGTAACACTGCCCCCACCTCAGTTCTTTTCGCCCCGAAAAGATGTGTCGCCAGTTGTAGTCAATTCTTCCTGGGTGTAATATGGGGCAAGACGGTCCAGATGCACGATTTTCATTTTGGCTCTCGGTTTACGATGTTCCTGTATGCCATATACGACGTCGTTAATTCGCTTTGTGACCCGGTATGGTCCCTCCCAACCATGTTGCAACTTTGGAGACCTACCCTTTCGCCGTAGTAGAATTCGCCTTTAGATCATACCTGGTCTTCATGCGGTCAGTAGCCGATTCGAGGTGTTTTCGCACTGTCCGATGTATCTGGTTCAACCGTTGCCTTAGATCAATTGCGTACTCCGAGATGGTTTGGGGTTTCTCAGGGGGTGTTCCGAACTTTATATCGGCTGGCAGACGAATAGTCTTTCCAAAAAGGACTTTGGCTGGGGCTTGGCCCGCCGATGCATATTCGGCAGCTCGGTACGCCATCAAAAATAGTGGAATATGTCGGTCCCAGTCCCTATGGTTCTCGTCGACCATCTTCACCAGATGTTTATTTAGCGTGCCGTTGAAACGTTCGACCATTCCATAGGATTGGGGATGCAGCGGTGTTGTCCTCGTTTTCCGTATTCCCAGCAGCTCGCACATTTCGCTAAAAACTAGTGACTCGAAGTTTCGGCCTTGATCCGAATGTAGTTCACAAGGTACGCCGTACGTACTGACCCAATTTAACACTAGCTGTTCAGCTACAGTAGTTGCTTCCTGGTTGGGAATGGGGTAGACCTCAGGCCACTTCCTGAAATAATCGGCTACAACCAGCGTTTCTCGATTTCCCCAATCGGATTCAGGAAAGGGTCCTGCGATGTCAACAGCAATCCTTTCGAATGGCACGCCTACGTTATAGGTCCTTTGTCCTCTCAGTCGTCGCTTTGGGCCTTTGACGGAAGCGCAAATTGTGCATCTGCGACACCAGTCCTCTACGTCTTCTCGAGCGTGGAGCCAGTAGAAACTTTCCCGCAATTTCGCTAAGGTCTTGTTAACACCAAGATGGCCTCCCGAGGCTCCTTCATGCATTTCCTTAACCACATCGTGGATTCGGCTTTTGGGTAGTATAGTCTGTATCCTATAGGAGCTGCCATCCGCCGTTTCCCATTTCCGCTTGAGTACACCACCCTCCACCTGAAGGGAGTTCCATTGTGCCCAATAGCTTTTCAGGGTTGCGCCATGCGTTGAAACGTCCTTCCACTCAGGTCGCCCAGTCGTCTCCTTCCATACGAGCAATGGTCCGATGTCTTCATCGGCTAGCTGGGCATTTCGAATCTCCTCCGATGACCAACGTTCATCGAGTTCGGCCGTTATCAGTCGCAGATCAACGGGCGGTTCCTTCTCCTCAGCCCGCCGACAATGCTTGAAGTTAGCTGGACATGGATGACGAGATAGGGCGTCAGCATTTCCATGAACTCTGCCCTTGTGAAGTAGTTGGGGCCTCCCTATGTTGGGCCGGATCGTCGATCGGGTTGCACCAGTGTCGTTTGTTATGGTGCAATGTTCTTCATCAACTTGACCAGAAAGGCATCCGTCTGCTTCTCCACGATGTTGCCTCGGCACGGTTATGGGGGTGCTGGGGATGTCGATCCTCCTAGCTAACGTTTGCTCCACAAAGTTGGCCCTTGCAGTTTGATGGGCCTCCATTCTAGGCTCTTGACACGGTCTGGATCTCCACCATCCTGGACAATAGCTCCGTTTTCTTCGCTTCTTGCAGTCTCTTTGCAGGTGCCCTTTCTCACCGCAATCCCAGCATCTAGGCGCACCATTCACCTGCGGCTCTCGCTCATTGTCCACGCGCTCACACCTGCATTCGTCTGCCACTACCTTGCGGACCCTGGCAGTGGTACGAGCCACATTTTTCACTGGCTCAAAGTTCAGGCTATAAGCCAATGCATCCTTGACTGTTTGCTTTTGAACTAAGCGCACAGCTTGTTGCAATTCCTGGTCCTCTAAGGCGCTGATGAATGCTTCTGTTGCTGCGTCATCTCGATGTTCCTGGTCGTACGCTGGGTAAGCCAAAAGTGCTAGTCGCTCAATGTCTTGTGCTAGCTGCTGCAAGGTTTCGCCAGACTTCTGCATCCGATGCCGTAGCTGTGCCCGGTAAATCTGCTTCAGATGATCGTCTCCATAACGCATGTCCAGCGCATTCATTATAGCAGCCGGGTTTGTATGCAGCTCAACGGGGATAGTCTGCAAAAGCTCGGCAGCTGGGCTCCTTAGAGCAAGAATTAGTGCAGTTGCTCGTTTCTGCTCATTCCAGTGATTTATCCTAGCGGCTGCTTCAAACTGGATTTTGTGAATACTCCAGACCATTTGCTCATCGAATATTGGTGCTTGCACATTTCTGGATGTGCTTTGCGCTGCGGTTATAAGTGGGGCTGGTGAGGTCGTTACTACTGCCTTCGCTGCTTCCAATTCTTTTTTCACTTTTTCCATCTCATGGTTGACCTGGCTGATCTCAAGGTTGATTCTCTCCTCGACCTGGTATACCTTCTCCTCGACGCATTTAATTTGGCTGTTGAGACTACTGAGTTCCGCTTTTATTTCGGTTGACTGTTTTTCCAGCTTCTGTGTGATGTCTGCCTTGATTTCGAACGCTTGTTGGTCTAGCTTCGCTGATTGTTCATTTAGCTTCGCAGTTAAATTGGATGACTGTTGTCGCTGCTCTTGCTGCATCAGCATCAACATTTGCATCAGCGCATTTTCTGGTTCCTTTGGTTTTGGTGTTTCGGCTTCACCACCTTCTGCGCCTCTTTCTGCAGCTGTAGGCTCACCGAATCCAGATACGCACCTTCCGATTCAATCGCGTCACGCAAGCGTGCAATTAGTATGGCCTTTGTACCTTGCGTGGCCAGATTTCGCTGTTCCAACGCTTCCTTAAGCTCCGACATGGTCAATTCATTAATTTTTAAGTTTAGGCTTCGTGGCATTTTTAATGTTTCTTTAAATTTAACTATTGTGCACTATAAAAATGTTCAAATTTTCACTTTCAAAATTTTAATCTCACTTCTCGACACCATTGTCGCGTGTTTCCGGTTCGCGGCCAATAATTTTAATGTTCCGGGAAAGTGAAAACGCAATGTCTTTTAATTTAAGTTAAAAGAGTTTATTTAATTACAAAAGTGCACAATGATCAATTTAACACTTTCACTAATTTTAATTTTCACTATTAAAATTCTAACACTTGTCCATAAATTTCTTATCGCAATTGTCTTCTAAATCACTTCACTATTACGAAAATCACTTTTCTATTACTCGAATAATATCGCTTCCCACACACTATCGCAGTTCTTATCGCGGTCGAAAATGAATGATGATCCCCCCCATTCATTCAGCTCCCCTTTATTATGGGGCTGTAGTCATTCAACCCAGTTCTCGTACATTGGCGAATTCGCGGGAACATTCGAGCGAGCGCAAATGAATGGAGCAGTGACTCACTTTCAGATGTTGTTCATGCTTGTTAGTTTCTCGTGGTTTCGAGTAAATTCGTTTTGTTGATGTTTCTTAATTGTTGTGAAAACAATTGCGACAGTAGCTCGCAGAATTATTTGTACATGTAACAATATATATATATATATATATATATATATATATATATATATATATATATATATATATATTTATATATATATATATATATTTATATATATATATATATATATATATATATATATATATACCTATATATACATATATATAAATATATATATATATATATATATACCTTGATATATATATATATATACATATATATATATATATATATATATATATATATATATATATATATATATATATATATATTTATATATATATATATATATATATATATATATATATATATATATACCTATATATATATATATATATATATATATATATATATATATATATATATATATATTGTTGCAACCACGGGAGTCACTGCAGTTGCAGACATTAAGAATAAGCAGAGGGATATGTAGCCCGGGATGGCATACTGAGGCCGGCTAGCGCTCGTGGGACTTCCGGGACACCCTCTGCTCGTGCTGAGCCACCTTACATATAAATACTAACACGGCGGGAAAGAGACGGGAAAGGGGGAGGTCATTTTGAGAAATGAAAGATGATGGGCTTAAACTGACAAGGCCGTTTTATTTAGTCCAACAATTATATTCACAACCAAAAAAACCTTACGGGATAAAAAAATGTCAACAAAACGAGCAAAATGCCCTTTTGAGATTTAAACTAAAGAATATATACCAAAATACAACACAACAAATCAATTCAATTCAATATAAAAATTATTGTAAAATATTGAAACAAAATACGATTGATACTTATTTCTTTCATTGCAAAACTCCGAGCGCCCGGTGAAGTACAAAAAAAGAAGCGTGGAGCCACTGAAAATCAGATTTTAGGGTTAAGATAACAAAAAAACTAAAACGGCCACTTTCAACTTTCTGATCCGTACTCGCAGAAAACTTCACTCTGAGGCACCTGGTCCTCTCCACAAACCAACAAAATCAGTTTTTTTTTGTTTTTTTTCCGCTGAATTTCAAATCAAAACTTTCAATTTTCGTCTCCCCGCACTTCAAATCAATAAAATCTTTTTTTTTCTTTTTCACACCGCATAAAATCAACTCCCTTCTCTTCCAAAATCCAATATTTACTTCACTTTCTCAATTCTTTCACTCTCCTCCGTCGTAATTAAAACTTCACAAAAAAGCTATTTAATTCACCATCAGATTCTCAATCCTTCCACTCTTCTCCTTCGTCACTAAAATCCACCAAAAAAATCTATTTAATTCACCATCACATTCTCAACACAAAACCCTTTTTTTTTCCAATCTTAAAACACCCAAAAATCACTTTTATCCCGCACAGCAAAACTCCTTTATCTTTTCCAGCCAAATACTAACTCCCTTTTTTCCCAATTTTAAAACCTCCGAAAATCAATTTTACCGCGCACAGAAAATACCCTTATCTTTTTCCAGCCAAATACTAACTGCCCCAATCCTAACCACTTCAGTCCACATTTCACCTTCATCCAATCCGATACCGCAATCCTTTTCATTTTCAAATTACCGCTGCCGCATCTGGGTAACGTAATCGAAGTTCATTACACGACGATTCAGTTACCCACACATCTTTTGTTCCATATCGACAAACTCAATAGTATCCATTGTTTTACATATGGTAATTTGCACAATCCAAGAAGCGCTTGATTGAATGCAAAGTGTCACATATACATTACGGAAGCTATTGGTTTCGCCGATACCCCAAAAAGAGTGCTTCCCTGCGCCCGGGGAACTTGAACTCAGGGTTCCAGCAGACCCCCGATCGAGAACTCGCGACGCAGCTTATGGTGCCATGGATTGTTGATCTCCCATTCATCTCATAAGCAACTTCAACGATGCCTTTGGGTATGAGTTTGAACTTTGTTAGTAGGGGAACGTGAATTAATTTTTGTTAGTACAAAAAATAAAATTTGTTAGTGGGAACTAGTGAATAGAATTAGTTAGTATAAAGGAAAGGAATAAGGTTTTGTTAGGGAAAAGGTATTGAATGAAGTTTTGTTAGTGGGAATTAATAAATGGAATGTTTTTAGTGGGAAAATTGAAATTATTAGTATATATTATATTATTTTAGTTGGAAATATAGGAAAAGGGTAGGATTGTGATGATAGGGATATAAAAATTATAAGGAAATTGGAAAAATTTTAATAAAATTAAATAAAGACCAGGAAAAAAGGTATAAATGCCCAAAAGAAGATGGAGATGTTACGGCGGCAACTTGAAGTTGCGAATGGGAGGAAGTTGGTACGCCGGAATTCGCAACAATACATATATATATATATATATATATATATATATATATGTATATATATAAATATATATATATATATATATATATATATATATATATATATATATATATATTATATATATATATATATATATATATCTATCTGTATATGCCAAAGAACTTTTCCTGAAACTCGACAGCGAAGCAGAACTAGTAGGGCTACAAAGAAAATAAAACAAAGCTTATGACGCAGTCAAAGAAAAATACCAATAATATACAAAATATCACACTTGGCGAATACAGTATCGAAAATGTTAGCGGAATTTGTGTAATTAGGCGGCAAAATACTGAAAACGGGTTATGAAAGAGACGAAATACGCCGAAGAATACCACTCGCAAATAAAATATTTTATTCAATATTGACGATCTTGAAGATCAGCTACATACACAGGAAAACAAAGCTTCAAGTATACAATCTGTGATAAGACCTGTGTTATGCTGTGGGTGTGAAACATGGACCCTAACCCAAGCATCTGCAAATAGAGTGAACGCCTTTGAGCGACAGGTCCTGAGACGAATAATCGGAGCGAAGCTAGACGGGGACCAATGGCGAATTCGATAGAAGCATGAGCTGTATGAAATTTTTGACGAACCGGACGTCTCAAGGATGTAAGGCTGCGGACGCTACAATGGGAACGAGCAACGGATACCCGAAAAGGTATTCGCTGGGAGAACTGAAGGCCGGTGACCAGTGGGGAAACCGAGGAAACGCTGGTCTGACTCGGTCAACGAAGGCAGTTCTTCGCTGCTCGGATTAAGAAATTGGAGGACGCGGTCAATAAACCGAAACAGTTGGAGGCGCTATTTGCAGGAAGCGCAGGCCTGAGAGAGGCTGTAGTGCTAAGAAGAAGAATATATATGTATGTATATATATATATATATATATATATATATATATATATATATATGTATATATATATATATATATATATATATATATATATATATATATATATATATATATATATATATATATATATTGTCGCGCGTTATGGTTTGCGGCCAATAATTTTAATGTTCCGGGAAAGTGAAAACGCAATGGCTTTTAAATTAAATTAAAAGAGTTTATTAAATTACTTAAAAAGGCACAATCACTTATTTGGTCTATTTCACAATTTTAATTTTCACTATTAAAATCTAAAATCCACTTGTCCATAAATTTCTATCGCAATTGTCTTCTAAGATCACTTCACAATCAACGAAAATCACTTTTCTATTACTCGAACAATATCGCTTTCCACACACTATCGCAGTTTTTAGTGCGGTCGAATGAATGATGCCCCCCATTCATTCAGCTCGCCTTTATATAGGGTCTATCCGTTCAATGCATGTCTCGTACATTGGCGAATGTTCTGCCGAGAGGTGTCTGGTACATTCGAGCAGATTTATGAATTGAGCCGTGACTCACTTCCAAATGTTGATCATGCTTGGTGGGTTCTCGTGGTTTCGAGTAAATTCATTTTGTTGATGTTCTTAATGGTTGTGAAAACAATTGCAACAGTAGCTCGCTGAATTATTTGTACATGTAACTATATATATATATATATATATATATATATATATATATATATATATATATATATATATAAAGAAAATAACAACAATAGCGTTGTCACTTTTCTTAGTTGTAATTTTATTAATTATTTTGAATTTGCCGCCTTACCCACAGACTTTGATCGATATCACTTTTGACAGCGACTCCATCACAAGTGTCGCTGTCAGTCGAATGTAAATGTGAGATTATGTTAATTATTTATCATGATAGTGTTCAAGGATTATTTCATGTAAAAGAAGTATCAAGACCTGGGGTAGAGGCTTGAAATATTGTTTTTTCTTTGCCTTTACAGGTGTGTTAGTAATTCGTTTATAAGTGATAAAAGTGGAAATATATGTGCATAACTTTGTCGATAAAAAAACTTTTATCTTAACAGAAAATCGCAAACCCGTCTTTATCTCACCCATCAGAGTGTGATAATATTATAAAACAACATTTTCTGCAAATATTTCAAGAATTATGGAAAAATGTAGGTTTGATTTTGCTGTGAAAACTTCGGCAGATGGAAAATCAAATATTATTTGCATAACCTCTAAACTTGAAGGCTGGTAGAATACCAGCCTTCAAGTTTACATCAGGTATTATAAACACTTCAAACTATGCTAAGGTTAGAAAAACACTGAATGAAAGGCACCAGACAAGGAAAAATGGATAACCCTAACTGATGAGATATTGAACATATATTTGGATGAAGAAAAAAACTTATAGCTTAATGGTTTTTATCTGGAGGAAATTACGGAAGACTTAAATGATTATAAACCTTTACCGAGGAGCTCAGATCACACATTGGAAAAACTATTGGAGAAATTACTTGAAGAAAAAGAAACAAAATCTGAAACTCAAAATTTAGGAAGAATTTCAAAGGAGTGTGAACGTTTTGATATTAACGAAGACAAAAAGTAGATTGAAATATTAAAGAACTTTTTGGAATACTCCAGCATGGATTGGTACAGCTGTTTGCTAATGAAATTTACAGTCGAACCAGAGTGGAACAAGTGGGAGAAAAATTTCTGTGATACATTTGGAAACAAAGGATGGTCGCCCATCAGATATGCTCTTGCCTTTAAATACCAAATGGGGTCCTTGCTTGAGTATGCGCTTTAAAAAGAAAAATTATTATTGGAAGTGAGGAAGTCGATTGATACTGGGACACTTATAGATCTTATATTGTAGCAACGTGCCTGCCTAATTACCTGACTGATAAAATTGACCGAGAGACTTTACAAAAAACCGAAGATCTCTACAACGAATTAGGAAAACTCGAACATCTTGTTGCAAAGAAAAAATATGGTAAAAAAAACTACCCAGTGAACTCTGACCCAAAAAGCAAAAAAAAAAATGAAGAAAAAAAATCATGCCAAATCTGTACCACCGAGAAAAAAGGTAAAAGTTTCCACCCAGAGGAAAATTGCGGGTTTAAATCCAAAAAAACTAGAGGTACCACCATTAATAAAAGTAATGTTACTAATAAATGACACTTTGCAAGTTTCTGAAATCTATGATTCGGGTTCAAATGTGTCCTTAATTAATGCTAAATTGTTGAAGATACAAGAAACAAAAGACACAAGTGATACACAAACAGCAAACTTGAAAACTATTAATGGTGAGAAGAAAACAAAAGGTATGGTAACTCGAAAACTTAAAATCTTTAATATGGAAAGAACTATGGATATTTTTGTGATAAACAATGAAAATTTCAATTATGATTTTCTAATCGGTTCGGATTGCATTAAAAAATTCAAATTAATGCAAGATGAAAACTTGAATATCATACGATGTAAAAATCCAGAAGAAGACAAGAAGTTCCCATATGAAGAAAATATGAAAAATAAAGAATCAAAAAATTGATTTTTTCAATTCAACAAATGTCAACATGCCTGATGTCGAGCAAGTCCCGGATAGATGGACCACCGGTACAGACGGACCATTCGAATATTTCGCTCGTCTGTTATAGCAGCGCCGCATTCGTTGGCTAGTATTTTTCTACTCGTGCAGATGTTAACACATTTAGTTTTGCTCGTGAGAGTCACATGTTTTTAAGGAAAAAAAATTTTGTTTATTTCTTTTGGTGAGTTGAAAAATATTTTTCACTGGATTTTATTGTTATGTGGTTGAGTAAGTTTAATTGATTTTGACGTAAGATCAATGCTATAGCTCGATTGTATAGTTGAGTAAGGTTTTAACCTAAAATGGTGCTTCAGTAGCGTTGTTTGTCTGAATGAGTAGCTCATAATTGTCAAGGATAGATGGATCAGTAACATTTGGGATAGTTGGCCCACTTGACAAGAACCTGGAATAGTAGGACCATATTTCCTATTAGGACTTTACTTCTAATATAAATTAAATTATACTTATCAAAATTAGTTTAAACACAAAGGTGCGTCCTGATACATTGGTTTTTTTTTATGTTATAGAAAAATGCCTACGTTCTATACCAGAAAACGCATGTCTAGCAGGGGAGAATGGTCTGAACGTAGCTTGAAAAATGCAGCCAGAGCTGTTCAAAGTAAGGAAATGGGAGTTAATGCTGCAGCAAAGGTGTTTGGAATACCGAAAACAACTTTGAAAAGACGCATCAAGCTACAAAGTTTTAGTAAAGGTTCCATGGGAAAAAATTCATTGCTAGGAGTTGAAAATGAAAAAAATTGTAGTACACATAACAATATTACAATCGAGGGGGTTCACCCCAACCAAAGACTCAGTACGTTCTATGGCTTACAATTTAGCTGAAAACTTGCAATTGAAGCATAGTTTCAATCATCAAACAAAGCAAACAGGCTTCGACTGGCTTTCTTCTTTTCTTGTTCGCAATCCTGAACTGTCCATTCGGCAATCTGAAGGTGTGTCTATTGCGAGAGCAAAAGGTCTAAGTAAAATAGATGTCAAAGCGTATTTTGACCTCTTAAAGAATGTTTTGGAAAAAAATGGTCTTATAGATAAACCTGGCAACATTTTCAACATGGACGAAACAGGTTTACAGCTAAATAACAAACCAGGGAAAGTAGTTGCTTTGAAAGGTTCCAAGAATGTAACTTCTGTTACTTCAGGAGAAAAGTGTGAAACCATATCAGTATTGGCAAGTGTGAATGGAGAGGGTTCATTCTTACCACCTTTTTGCATAATGAAAGGAAAGAACCTAAAGCAGGAGTTTTATGACGGTTTACCATCTGGCGCTGAAGTAAAAATGTCGCTAACATCTGGCTATGTAAATAGCGATTTGTTTTTTGATTGGCTGAAAAACCATTTCACTCCAAGAAAACCAGCAGGAAAGGTGTTTCTTCTTTTAATGGACATACATCACACTAGCTGCATTGAATTACGAGAGTTCGCAGAAAATAATCAAATAATTTTGATGAGTATTCCTCCCCACACCAGTCATTGGCTTCAACCGTTCGACCGCGCTTTCTTCAAGTCTTTAAAAATGAACTATTATTCTGCTTGCTCAAAGCACGTGACCAATAACCCTTCAAGAAGATAACTCGACTGCAGTTAGGTGCGCTTCTTAGCATAGCTTGGGGTAAGTCAGCAAACGCAGAAAATGCAATAAGTGGATTTAGAACGTGTGGAATCATTCCTTTGAACCTGATGCGATACCAAATTACGCTTTTTTGTCAGAATCAATGGACTCCAGGCTTCCAGATACATCTCTTGTTTTCGAAAACGTTATGACTGGTGTTGATGTTGCTGGCTTCGGTAGTTCAAAAAATGATGCCACTGTTGCTGGTCCTAATTGCCCAAGTGATGATGTTGCTGTGGCAGGTTCTAACTCCTCATGAAGCGGTTGTAGTGCTGGTACTTCAAGAAGCTTTGAAAATGTTCCTTTACCTGGTCCTTCTGAAAAGCACCAGAATAAATCTGAAATTGTGACCCCTTCAAAGTTATTGGACAAACTACATCCAGTGCCTTTTGTCAACAAAGTTCAGACTGTGAAAAGAAAAGTTCAAACTATATCAACAGTGTTAAGCTCTCCAGAAAACGTAACTGCTCTGTAAAAGAAAACAAATGAGAAAAAGTCAAAAATTAAAATAAAAGAAAAAAAGAAGAAAGACAGGGAGGAGTATGCTTGGGATAGACGGACCATCGAGCAAAACCAAAAAAACGTCATGACTCCCGGTGTGATAAGCTTAACAACTGCAAACTTCCTTACAATTGTTTAAAGGCATATATACTTATTAAAAAAATATAAAACTTATCCTAGACATTGCAAAATTTCGGAAAAAATATCGATAGAAAAACATGGTCCGACTGTCCTGGACTTACCCTACTAGTTAACAGAAATGAAAGAGATTCTTCATGCTCTGAGGTACTGAAACAAGAAATTAATCAAACAAACAGATATGAAGTAAGCTTCAACGAACATATAAATTTGGATGAATTTGAAATTTCAGTGAACCATCTAGATAAATTAATAGACAAATACAAACCAATTTTAGCTAAGGATAACAACGTCGGCTCTGTACGAGATTATGAAGCTCATATAGATTTGATAGTGGATAAACATTGTTACAAACGTCCATACAGGTGCACAGCTGATGATAGAAAAGAAATTGAACATTAAGTATCAAATCTATTGAAGAAAAATTTTATTGAAGAATCTTATAGCCCATTTGCTGCTCCAGTTACCCTGGCATATAAAAAAGAAGATGATAAAAAACAAGGCTATGTATAGGTTCCAGAGAATGGAACAAGATTGTCGTCCCTCAATCACAGCCATTCCCCTTGATCGAGGATTTAATGGTGAAAATGGAACAAGATTGTCGTCCCTCAACCATAGCCATTCCCCTTGATGGAGGATTTAATGGTGAAAACTGTGAACTCCAAATATTGTTCTACTTTTGATAAAATTTCAGCATTTTCGTCGATTCCTTTGAGAATTCAAGAAAGATACAAAACTGCGTTTGTCACACAAGAAGGGCATTTCCAATGGACTCGCCTTCCATTTGGTTTGAAAACATCTCCAGCTATATTTCAAAGAAAATTGAGCAACATAATAAGAAAGTACAAACTCTCAGATTTCACAGTAAATTTTATAGACGACATCTTAATTTTTTCAAAAACTTTCAAAGAACACATGCCACTTATATCAAGACTCCTAGAGGCAATACTAGCAGAAGAATTTAGACTGAAATTTCCGAAATGTACTTTTGCAAATAATTTTGCCAAATACTTGGGTCACATAATAGAAAATAATTCAGTTGGACCTCTCAAAAATTATTTAATTGCTTTCAAAATCTTCCCAGCTCCAGAAACAAGAAATAATATACGCCAGTTTCTCGGGAAAGTAAATTTTCATCATAAATTTGTAACGATTGTGATTATCCTGAACCCGCTACACAATTTATTACGGAAAGATGTAAAATTCATTTGGACTACATAATTTCAAGAATCATTTGATAAAATAAAAGAATTACTATGTTCTAAACCAGGTGTTAAGATATTTGACCCTGAGCAACAAATAAAAATTTACACAGATGCAATCATTAAAGGAGTGGGGGCAGTGTTAAAACAAGAAGATGAAGACGAAGTCAATAAACCTGTAGCTTACTGCTCGAAAAAGTTGACAGAAACTCAAAAGAAAAAGAAGGTAATACATCTAGAATGTCTGGCTGTCAAAGAAGCTGTAAAATATTGGCAGCATAGGCTTATGGGAAAAGAATTCGTGGTATATTCTGATCACAAATCATTAGAAAATATGAACATCAAAGCTAAAGCAGACATGAAACTAGGTTATTTGACGTATTATTTATCGCAGTATAATTTTAAAATAAAATATAACCCGGGACTGTCAAATCAAGAAGCAGACTGCTTAAGCGGAAATCCAGTCCTAGAACCTTGTGACAATGCTGATGAGTTTTTAAAAGTTGTAAATTGAATTAACCTGAAAAATATAAAGAATGACCAACACACAAATCAACATCTACAAAATGAAAAATCCAAGTTTATACATGACAATAATATTTACTACAAAAAAAAACCAAATTAAATTATACTGTCAGAAGCATTAAGCAAGAAATTAATTAGAGGTATCCACGATACTTGCTGCCACACTGGAAGAAGGCAGACGATAAATAAAATAACACCATTCTACACGGCAAAGAATATCATCACAAATGTTAAGCAAATTTGTGATGAATGTGACATTTGTATTAAGAACAAATCAAGAAGAAAATCAAAGCTTGGTTTGATGCCACACTTGGGTCCAGCAACACACCCGTTTGAAATTGTATCAATTGATACCATTGGAGGCTTCGGAGGATCACGGTCTACAACAAAATACTTGCATTTTCTGGTTGACCATTTCATCAGATATGCTTATATAATGACATAAAAAAATCACGACTCCAGTGATTTCATTAAGCTAATAAAAAATGTGACACAAAGCTACAATATTGATATGGTATCAACAGACCAATACCTTGGCATAAATTCCAAGGAATTCAAAACTTCCTGAAAGAGAGAAACATAACAATAGTATTCACCTTTGGACGCACCATTTTTAAGTGGGCTCAATGAGAGACTGAATCAAACTTTAGTAAATAGGATAAGGTGTAAAATAAATGAAGGTGACAAGAAACGGCCTCGACAACAGTTGCACAAAAATATGTAGCAAAATATAACGAAACAGAGCATACAGTCACAAAATTTACTCCAAAATAACTTTTAGAAGGCGAGAATGCGGATATTCTGCCATTTGAACTGAAATCAAGATGCATAAAAGAAGATCTGGAAAGAGATAGAAAACTACGATAGTGTTCGAAAATTCAATAAAATCCCACAACTATAATAAGAAAAACTATCATCTACGTAGAAAAGAATATAAACTCGAGATGGATCGTAGTAGTCTTTGCGTATAGACGTCTTTTAAATCGCTCCTGTCAAAAGTTTTCAAAAATTAAATTAATTTTTTAAAAACGTTAGTCCGAAGTTAATTTTTATCAGAAAAAATCTTATATTGTCGAAGTAATCGACTCAGGAAATTTCTATCGAATATTTTTACTTCGATTGGTAACGAAAAACAAATTCACAAAGAAAATTTCGCCGCTGGTATGGAGGAGCCCGACGGCTTCCCACCGTTGGGGCAACCTGGGGAAACGACGAATACAAAACTGGCGACAATCACCAAAAGAAAACATAACGAAGAAAACTCCGCAGATGGAGGGTGCAAGCTGCAAATAATAGCGGACAATCAACAAATGGCCAAATTGCAGAAAGAAAATGATGAACTAAGGCAAGAGATACAGTCTCTCAAGGATCTTTTCAAGAATGGGATGAAGCCTCAAAAGACGCAGCCGCAAAATCAATGGCAACAGGTAACAAAGCCGAAGAAAAGTGCAAAGCAAGTAAATCCAGAGGAAATTCTACGTGCTGGTGGCACCAACGAGAGCCAAAATTATTTTGCAGCGCTGGAGGGATTAACCGAAGATATGGAAATCGAAGAAAACATTGGAGGTAATTTTAATCAAGATAATGACTTAAATTTCATTCAATATTTAAAGAACAAAAATAAGGAAAAAAACCAGCCCGCAGTTCTGCTGGTTCCTCTGAAAAAGCTTCCAACAAGACAGAAAAAGTTCCGCCAATCAACGTGTTCGGACAAACCGGGAAAGATATGGTTCGGCTATTGGCAGCCGAAAATAAACTGGCCAATTTCGAAATAAAAAGAGTTAATGCCGAAAAATTAACTATAAGGACAAAATCACTGGTTGATTTCAAGTCAGCAAAAGATGCGCTGATTTCTGGGGAGGTTCCACACTTCACCTATACCCCAAAAAGTGAAAAAAATCAGACCTTCTTGTTGAAGGGTTTGGACAGCGGAGAGGATACGGTCGATCTTCTACAGGTGCTTAAGGACGCTGCACCAGATATTGATTTTTTTTCAGTCAAAGCCTTTGCGACAAGAAGGTCGACCGTAGAAAGGAAGAATTTACCACTTTACCTGGTACAAATTGCAAATAAGAGCAGTCCAAGTGCCCTTCAACAAATAAGGTAGTTGAATTTCAGAGTGGTGAGGTGGGAACGCCTCCTGAAAAGAGAGGTCAACCAGTGTTACCGGTGTCAAAGATTTGGACATTCGGCTGCCAATTGCGCCATGCACTATCGTTGCGTTAAATGCAAAGACGTTCATGCTCCCGGTGAGTGCAAATTGGCTCAGACGGAGCCTAAAGAAAAATTATACTGCGTTAACTTTCGGTGTTTTTGGTCACCCAGCATCATATCGAGGATGCTCCCGATATCAAGATGCAAAAGTTAAATTTGCTCCAAAGCAAACACAAGTACACCGTAATATCATACCTTCCAACTTCGTCAAGCCCGGAGTATCATTTGCACTCGCCGCTAGAGGACCAGCAGAAAATGCTGGAAATAATGTAAATAATGTAAGTGGCAATAATGAGCTGCTTCTCAAAATTTACCAGCAACTTAATTCTTTATCGGAGAGAATCGACAAACAAGATTCAAAAATTAACTTTGCTTTTCAGCGTTTAGGTCTTTCAAATGCCTAATAATAACTTGTCATCCAGTCATATTCCCATGGATAGGCTTCGCCTCATATCGATCAACGTCAACTCTATCGTTGCTATACATCGACGTGATTATCTCCTTGAATTCATTGTCAAGCAAAAGCCTGACATCATACTTCTCACTGAAACCCACCTCAATTCATGGCATTCCATGGAATTCAAAGATTTTGCATTCGTAAGAAACGATAGGGTAATAGGTGATGAGGGAGGTGGCACCGGGATATTGGTTAGAAGACCCTATCGTTTCCAAAATATTTAAAAAGTTGAATTCAAAAACTTTGAATTTCTTGAAGTGTCCGTCATCAAAATTTCACTGCCAGGTGGGTATAACCTCTTCGTTATCTCTGCCTATGCAACTGGTCAAAATGTTCTCAAGTTCAAGGAGGAACTCAATTCCTTGTTTGAAATACTCGAATTGAACAGGCTGCATAATTATTATATTTTTGCTGGTGACCTGAATGCCAAGCATACATCATGGCTAAACGCCACCAATAATCCAAGAGGTGTATTCCTGAAGTCATGGATAACAGAGAACCAAATTGAATACAGGTGCAACCTATATGGGTCGGAGTTCCCAACATACCCTAGGACAAATTCATATTTGGACCTCTGCATTGCTGACGCAAGACTTGTATTCAGCTTTAATAGTCCTCAACGGAAACTGCAGGTGCTTCCTTACGATAGCGACCATAACGCAATCGTAATGGAAATCAATCATCAAAGAGATGATTTCTTCCTCATTCCAGTTCAACATGAAAACCATCGGTTGAATTTCAAAAAAACAGACTGGGGAAAGTTTCAAAAGAAGTTTAATCGGGAGTACCAGAAGCAATGTCCCTCTTCTGATGATGGCAACGCTTGCTCAATGGTTCCTAATAACAGAAATCTAACTGACGATGAAATAGATCTCTATTTGTCGAAGTTAGAGAAGCTGACGTTGGAAACGATTGCGAAAGTTGTTCCCAAGATTAAACATCGAAACAATATGGAAGGATATGAAACACCAACCATCGCAAGGTTGAAAAGATTGAAAAGCCTTCTTCTCACCCGCGTCAACAATATTTATCGACGATTTTTGGACTACAACCATCCCTCGTTGGCTTTGTTGAAATTACACCTGAAGAATGTCCGGAACTTAATCCGTTCATACTTCAGGAGTGAGGTCAGCAATCAATGGGCGGAAAAACTGAGGGGTATTAGCCCACAGGACCCAGATGGCGTTTTCGCGAAAGTGAATAGCTTATTCCGCAGGAAGTCTCGAGTGAAGGTATCGAATCTTGAAGTCGCTAGTGATGAGATAAATCTTCTCGATAGAGCTGGTATCGAAATTGATAGTACGACTCTGGATAGAAATGGCAACAGGATTATATGTGATGGATTGCAGAAACTTGCCCTGATTGGAACACATTTTGAATTGGTCCATCTGCCAAACCCAGAGAGAAGGAATGAAATATTTTCGGAGGTCGTTGAAGCAAAAGTTTCCGACTTCAAATCAAGCCTGAACGGCCAATCAATTCTTCATTTCGATGAAACATTAACATCTGACCTCATACCGAGCTTGAATCTTATTGATTATTTTGTCAGCTATGAAGACTTGTGTTTCATATTTCGCAGAATAAACAACAAAAAATCATGTGGTACTGACGGTATTCCAAATATAGTTCTCCGACATTTGCCTGAGGTTGCTATTAGGAATTATTGCATATTGTTCAACAACATGTTGAACAATTCATATTTCCCAAATGAGTGGAAAAAGGCTAAGGTATTTCCGATCTTGAAGAAAGGAAAAGAATCTTCATGCCCCAAAAGCTATCGCCCAATCAGCTTGCTGCCTAACATCAGCAAGGTGTTTGAAGTGATACTCAACAGAGCATTAAACGCCCACATTGAGAAATATGAGTTGATGCCGAATTGCCAATTTGGTTTTCGTGCCAGGCATTCGACCACACATGCAATAACGAAAGTAACCTCAGACATCTGTTGGAAACTAAACAACAAAGAATGTGTTGGAGCATGTCTCATTGATATGGAGAAAGCCTTCGATACGGTGTGGTTAGATGGACTAGTTTTCAAACTTCTTCAGGACAGGTTCCCCAGACACCTTGTCGCCATGATGTGTAATATGTTATACGGGAAATCATTTGTTGTAACTGATGGAAATCTGACAACAATGCGCGAATTCAAGGTCTTGAATGGTCTACAGCAGGGAACAGTTACTGCGCCCCTGCTTTTCTCAATATTCATCCGCAAGCTATTGAACAGCTTTGATTTTAATGTCTCGCCAACGCGATCATTGGTAGCGTTTGCTGATGATCTGATCATCTATACGGCAGACCGAAAAGCTACAATAGTTCAGAGCAATCTCCAAAAAATGTTTAATGATGTGCAGCTTTACATCGACAATTGGCGAATGAAAATCAATGCGCAGAAGTGCGAAACAATTTTGTTTCGGACAACGCTGCAGGGGGCCAGTCAAGACCTGAAACGTAATTGGAAGGATTTCCACATTATGGCTGGTGAGGGTAGTTCAGAACGGGTTCCACATAAATCCTGTGTTCGATACCTCGGTGTTCATCTCGATCAGTATCTGTACTATACTGAACATGTCAAAATCATGCTCAGTAAAGCACTTAAAGTAGTCATGGCTCTTCGGCGACTCTTTCATTCCAGATACATTGATCAAAAAGTCAAAGTTATTTGTTACAAGACCCTGGTAAGGCCAGTTTTGACATACGGATGCCAGATCTGGTACAACCAGAGTGCTAGTACAATGGAAAGATTAAGAGTTTTCGAAAGGAAATGTCTTCGTGCATGTACTGGTTTGTACAGAAAGCCTGAGACGGATTGGAAGCACTATATATCGAATAGAAAAATTTATCAAACCGCTCAAGTGACAAGAGTCGATATCTTCATATTGAAACTTCTTCGGAATCATATCGCAAGATCTGTAACTGTGAGTGAAAACCCTTGGATTTCACAGCCGTTCCACCCTACAGACGGGTATATTGTGACTTGCCTCACTACTGGCTTCGTACCTCCAGAAGCATTCGTTTATTTGGACATGAATCGATATGTTTTTGATTCTGACGGCGTCCCAATCATATATCACATATACCGACGGGCCACCGATAAGAAGATAAAATATCCTCCGAATCTGAGTTCACGAGACCAACAATTCCAATGGAGATACTCATTTGCTAGATTCGTTGAGGCTGGTCGAGCTGAGATGGAGCAATCTAGGTATTGGTGGCTGAATGACAATGTCTAAATTATTCGTGTTTATTTTCTGTTTTTGTGCTTTTTCTCGTTACTTAGTTTTTCAGATTCATCTCATTATTGCTACATCTAGTATTGTTGTTTATTTGTATTATAAATTAGGTATAGGTTTCAATATAAGATAATGTTTTTTTTTTTTTTTTGATTGAACTTATTTAGAATTAGGGTGTAACATATTAGGTATAGGATATAAGTTCATTGTTGTGTTAGTAGTATAAGTAATTTTTGAATAATGCTGATTGGTTTTTTCTCCTTTTTCCAATTGAATCAAAAAATATCTAATAATATTAATTAATTTAAATTTGCAAGTGTATTTTTTTCATTAAATGTGTTTAACTGTTAACGTATAAATTTAGAGAGCCATTCGGGCCATTAAGTTTTTTATAGTTTTATTGTTTGGAATTTGCTTTATGTTCTTTTAAAAATTTATAACGATTGGTATTAAATAAAGCGCTTTTGACCTTGACTTTGACTTTGAATATAAACTCGAAATGGGAGACAGAGTCTTTGTAGAAAATGGAAATCGACTGAATGGAAAGAACATGGATGAACTAAGGATAGGACCATAAAAATTTTAAGGAAGATTTCCACTTTAATCTATGAAGTTGATGCTGGACATAAGAAGGCAGAATCCAATCTCTATCATGTTTCAAAGCTAACTCCAGTGTTGGTTGGCACCTAATCGAACAATCGCTTGTGTTCTCTCCGAGGAGGGGAGATGTGAAGAAAATAACTACACTAGCGTTATCGCTTTTTTTAATTGTAATTTTATTAATTATTTTAAATTTGCCGCCTTACCCACAGACTTTGATCGATTACATGTTTGACAGCGACTCCGTCACAAGTATCACTGTCTGTTGAATGTAAATGTGAGATTATTTTAATTATTGAGATTCATGATAGTGTTCAAGGATTATTTCATGTAAAAGAAATATTAAGACCCGGAATAAAGGCTTTAAATGTTGTTTTTTGTCTTGACAGGTGAGTTCGTAATTTGTTTATAAGTGATAAAAGTGGAAATACATGTACATAAGTTTTTCAATAAAAAAACGTTTGGCACATTTTTGGCTCAATGCATACGTCAATAAATGGAATTGCCGAATTTGGCTGATGAACAACCTAGGGAACTTCAATAGCTACCACTTTAGCTACAGAAATGCACAGGTTGGTGTGGTTTATTTTCGGGTGGAATCATCGGTCCATATTTCTTCAAGAATGAGTCTGGTCAGAAAGTAACCGTCGATGGCGACCGCTATCGCACCATGATAACGGATTTTATGCTACCTTAAATTAAAGCCCGTAGTATTGAAGATCTTTGGTTTCAACAAGACGGTGATGAATCTCACTACAAAAAAATTCAAAGTCGAACAATCTGAAACAAAATGGCGGCCACTCAAAGATTGAACAATGTGCAAAAATTTGTTGTTGTAGTTGTGACCAAACCTTCAAACCGATGTCAATGAAATTCAACACTTTAGTAAAAACTATTAGTATCTAAAGAACTCTGTAAAAAAACGGGAAGTCATGTCTCAAAAAACAAAATGGCGGTTAGTTGAAGCTCAAAATCTCACAGGCTTCTAGAAGGCGCAATTTTAATCAGATGTGTATGAAATTTAATATTAAGACAGAAAATAATGAGATCTGAAGATTGTCTTTTTGTTGAGCATTCATTGAAATATGCTATTTTTTCAGATTATTGTGGCCCTCTAGCGACCATACTTTCCAGCGAACTTTGATGAAACTTGGAATTCTGAATAAATGTATTAAGTTCTTGTATTGTGCAAAAATTTATCAAAATCGGATGAAATATAAACCAGTCAAAAATTTAAAACTTAATATTTTCAGAAATTTAATATTTTTGCTCTGTCTAGAGTAACACTTTAATTTGAACGAGATTTCGCGCATTGATTAATAAACCCTAAGAAAAACATTCAAAAAAATCCTCAATTAAATCCATGAATTCAAAACGGAGTCCCCCAAAGGTCAGAAGGCAAGTGAAATTTGCCATTTTAGTAGCAACTGAAATAATAAATATCTTCCATGGAAACGTTTTTAATGGCTTAACTTGGCAGTATTTACGCGTATACAACAGGGTATTGTGTAGTGATCTAGTAGTTCGCATAGGCAAACAGCTCGATGGGCCTTCACAAAAAGGGCAATAAAAGTAGATCAAACATTTTGGGAGCCTTGTAACAACGAAGTTATGCAGGAGTACAATTGAATATTTCTTTGAGAAAGAAGACAAATAAAGTACGTCATGCAAATTTCAGTGCACTGTCCTCTTGAGGATGGATGAAATTATATTAAGACAAAATTTTTGGATCTTTTTCATAAACAAAATTTCCAGGTAAAAATTCCAATGATATGCTTCTCAGACTACTTCATATAAAATGTATTGAATACACCAGAATCAACATCAGCCGACTATAAACTCAAGAAATAGCAACCAAGCCTAAGTGAATTTTTAGAGTTGGATAAAAATGAAGTGAATAATCAACGGCCATATGTAAAAGCACATAATTGATTATTCCATCGCACCGAAATATGTCGAACAGCTCACCCAAAATAATTAAATGTCGGTTCAGAAGGCGGCCCTCTTTAGCTGCAACAAAAAACAACACAAATGATTGATAAGTTCACGAACGTTAACGAGCCTGAAAAAGAACTTATAAAAATATAGAACTAACATGTTATGAACAACGGTTACGTCACACAGTTGGGGCCAAATGGCTGAATAGCGGAAAAAATTCAATATCTTGAGAACGTGTAATGAACAGTAGGTATGAAATGTCCTTTAAGGACTGCAGCGCTGATCTGCTGCCTCGGCGGAAGGGGATGGTAATGTCCGCCGAGATTGGCCTTGTCTGTGGACGCATGAGTGTGCTGGTAGGCTAGCGTTGCGGTGTCATGGGTGGCTTCTTTCTCCCAGCACAAGGACCCACTACAAAAATATTTCGCATTCACGAATTCTCGGGTCACAGAAACAGTCGACCGAAGTCGAAAAATGGAGGTAACTAGCTAAGGGTTACTAAGATCTTTCAAGGAGACTTCGTCATTACCCGACAATTCTCATGGCCCATAAATAAGAGTGGGGCATCTGGATGGATGTGGTGCCCCCTCGCACCCTCCTAACCGTAGACATATATTATATATATATAAATATATATTTCACTTTTATTATATATATATATATATATATATATATATATATATATATATATATATATATAAATATATATTTCACTTTTGAGTGGAAAACTCATACAAACATAATTTGTATGAACTTTTCCATCAAAAGAGAAATATAGGCGTGACCAATTTATGTTATAGAATTACTCGTATGTGATCGAATCACATAACCCTATACCATAAAAGGGCACGCGAGTGGAAGGCCACTCTACCCAGCAAGAGCCCCTGTTAAGCGTCAAAAATGGTAGAGCGCGCCCGATGGCTAGCCCATGTTAATCGGAAAGCCTTCCATCGTGGCGGGTCCTATACCCAGTCCGACTGGACGAAATGGAAAGACCGACTTTGAAATTTACTCAAACATTTTTATTATAATTTAAGCAAAAATTCTATAATCATAACTCGACGATAAGCAAATTCTTCGTTTTAAGGACTCTCACTCAAGCATTAAATCATTTTGTCTACAATCTACTAGTGATTATCAACTCTAACAGTACCTTTCTGTATACAATGAACGTTTTACTTGTTTGAATACCCGTCGTTCAAGGAAATTATATTGCGAAAAATATATTACGATGCAACCTTTTTTTTATAAAATCAATATATATTAATAAATATCAATATATATATATATATATATATATATATATATATATATATATATATATATATATATATATATATATATATATATATGTGATAAATGCATATAAAAGAAATTAAGAGAAATCAAACGGGTACTTACCATCATCCGCGCCGGGTGCCCGCTGGTGATGTGGTAAGACTTGCCTAGAGGAAGACAAATTTTTCTTCCGAATTTTAAATTAAGATTTTTTCCTTTTATTTATTTTTAAGTTTAATTTTTTTTTTTGAAACGGAATCTTGTATTATGCATTTAAAATATTATAATTTACCACTATTTATACGATCGGGCGATCGGACACCTTATGATATTAAAAATTTACCAGAAAATTTCTTGTTACATAAATATTTTACGTTTAATTTTTCGGAGGTTGGTGTGATTCATCGTATTGCTCCTGGCCCATGACATGTAAAGAAGCACAGAAAGCTTTCAAATCAGCCTTTATGAGACTAACATATTTCAATTAAAGATGAACGTGCCTAGATTTATTACTTCTACATAATTACATTTTCTATAATTTCATTCTTCTCCATCTATATTAGTTTGCTTCGTAACCGGTAGGATTTCAGTTGAGCTTAATAAATAATCTAAGTAAGTTTATTGCAAATCATACATCCACACCCCTCAAGATTACATTACTTAGGGCATATGTGCACCTCGCGCTGCTTTACAGACTCAAACGATGATTGTAATTGTCGATGAAATTTTCGCATATTTCCGGCGTTATTAGGGGTATGTTGGCTCGAATATTGTTTTTCAATGCTTCAGTAGTCTGAGGAGCATCAGCGTAAACACGATCCTCAAAAGAAGAAGTCACAAAGAGTCAAATTACACGATCTTACCGGCCAATTTATGGGTCCATTTCGTGAAATTATTCGATTTCTAAACTTGGTCTTCAATAAGTCAACAGTCTGTGAAGCAGCACGAGGTGCACATATGCCCAAAGTAATGTTTTGTATTTAATTGTAAGGGACCAATATTTCATAATAAATAAACATTACACTTCAATCTTTACAAAAACTATGTTTTTTTTTCGACAAAAATGTGTACACTTGTTATGAATCACGCTTTACCACGATGGTAGCAATTGTACAGCGGAACACTCATTCAGTAAATGCGCACAGTTTCAAGAAACACAATATTCCATCATCCACTGCTGCAGACTTTTCCAGATCGTTGATGTCCCTTCGATAATCACTGTCCTGATTCTTCGTTTTCAAGCTGTCCATTACCAAGAAAAATGAATAAATTTGCAGTGTCGTTGTGTGCGATCTTGAATGTGATCAATCTTCGTTTAGTATTATTTTCCACACAAATTGGAGTGGAATGTACATTAATTTTAAATAATATGGCAATTAACGTATTTGCAACTACTTATATCAGCTTCACGCGAACACAACTTCACACTAATCACAAATACTGAACTGGCCGATGGCAGGCAATGAACTCTTTGATGAATCTTGCCGCGATTGACTATTTCCGCTACGACTAATTTCCAAGTCAAGTAGCTTTTTCCATAATTCTTCGCAATACGATAACTAATTATAAGATTTTAGAGAGGGTAGAGGAGTTTCAATTAAATAACTTTTATTGTTCACGGCTTGGGACTATCACAGACAACCGCGCGTATTCCTGCCAATGTGCACGCTTGCGATCCAAAAACAGACTTCCCAATTCACTCCTCGATCCGTTCCAAAAACTTGTCTTTTTCCTTTCCTCCCATCTCGTGCATACGGTAAAAATTCAATCAGCTGCCCACTCAGCTGAACTCGAGTGCATTCCGTCATGTAATACACCGTTGGCCTGCACTAAATCAGTGTTTCCACATCCTAAATTTTAATGGGCAGATTTAAAGTTTTTTTCTCAAGAAAAATTGATTAAGTAAAGAAAAAATGAAAAAGATTCTAAATAGTAATAAAAGATAAATCTCATGAAGAATATAATTAAAGAAAACGTTTAAAATTTAATATAGAGGAGAATTGATATAAAGTTACATTTAATATAATGATAAAAAGAAAAATTATTCTACAAATTAAAACTACAAGGGCAATAATTACATTTTTTTAAATCTGCCATTATAATTTCGGATAGGAGATAGGAGGGTTTTCGAGCAGTTTGCTTGTATGACTGCCCGATTACTACAAACAGCTTAACATAGAAACCTGAGGTTGGTTTCATTTGAATCAAAACAAAAAAAATACATCAAGTTCAACTGTTTTTACTGAAACTCGGAAAAAAATCAAAGAACTAATGAAGAAATGAAAGCGTATTGGCAAGGTAAAAATTTTTGGAAATTTTGGAATAAGTTGTACTCATCAAAACAAGTTGCAACAAGTATTTTGAGTATATATTTAAATTAAATAATGCTTACAATCAAAAATTTAAGGAAACTTTAAAAACTGGAGAATTTTGTAAATATGTAATTCAAAGTCGAAGGTTGTTCAAATTGAAAAGAAACTTACAATTTCAAATTCAAGGAAATTAGGTTAACAGTTCCTTAGCCGAATCACTGATTTCCAAGTGCTTTTTTTGGTTCAGGTCTCATGTTCGTGATAAACGAATTCGAAGTCTCCGGTAGCTTGTGGAGCCCGTCTTAGTTGGAAGATATACGAGATATTTCCATGAGCTACTGATCTTAAAAGTCTTGTAATCCTTATTTCTACTTTCTTGTGCCTCTTCGACAATATTCCAACTGAGAAAATCGACTTCTGCACTATTTCAGCAACAGGCAACAATATCTTATGCTCCGTGGATGACATGTAGTACCATGGATACTTCTTCATGGCCATCTCTGCTGTTTCTTTTGAGAAGAGCTGGAATGTTGGATCGATCATTGCATTGCTATTTACGACTTCTATTATGGAAGCGATCCAGTGGGTCAGAGCTTCGTCGACTCCTTTTATTGCACTTTCGACCTAGCGATCATTGAAAAAACGTGTGGCAGTGTTGCCATTATTTTAAGATCCGGAACCCTGCTTAACCATGCCGACTTTCTCAGGAAACTTTTGTTTAATACGTTTCTTTTCGTTTTCATGCATGACTCGTGTGTCTTTTGTAGTCCTCCATTTTTTCAAAATTTTTGTTGTAGGCAATGTGAAGCATGTATTCCATATACATGATGCTGGAGTGTAATGGAGAGCTTCCAAATTTGAGAGCATTCACATTAAGAAATTTTGTTGGATTTTTGCTAAGTCGCTCATTTCCAAAGGTAAAGTACTGCGTATGTAGCAAGCACTTGCAGATTTCGTATTTGTGATGGCTTTAGCAACCTTGTCGTCCAACATTTTCATCATCAGAATATGTCGAATACGGATGAGATTAATGCCAATCACCACTTCAATAGCTTCCAACTACTCTATTTCTTCTTCACCCCGTTTTTATCAGCTCGCACAAAATCAAGTGTCTCATTTTTGAAACTATATCTCAAGGGCCTGCAATGTCTTGTTGAGGAAGGTCACCCATTTTCCTAACTCGATCCATTTTGATCAACATCAATTGGGATTCCGAGCATCAGAGGTACTATTGACGTTATGAATAAATTCGAGTCACTTATCTCGTTATCGTTAATCGAATATTTTTGGGCAAATACACTTTGGCCCGAGGTTGCGTCATATCCCCATTTCATCGTCCCTATTAATTCATGATTATTCAATTTTTTTTAGTTTTTCTAGAGGCTTTGCTTCCAGAATTCGTTTGGCAGTATGATAAAGCGAATTCTGGAAAGGGACCATTGCGAATGTTTCATTAATTGACATATTTTCAGGGTACCACTGCTTCTTTGAGAGGATCAATTCTTTATAACTTGAAAATACATGGCATCCAAGGTCTTTTAGTGCTTGTCCAATTACCTCGTACTGATATTTTGTCAGGTTGGTCTGGAGAAATAAAGCTAATGCCTGGTTGGCTGACAAAACCTCAGGCTTATCATGGTATTCATGTGTTTTAGCTGCTGCGTTAATCAAGTTTTGCTGGTGCGATGCTTGAAGGCTTCATATTTTATTCCTCTTGCTTCTTTCACCACAATCATCAAAGTCTTTACTTGGTCTCCCAACACATCCTGTGAATTCCTGGTTTGGTAGGTTGAAAATATATTCATTTTCCATCCACTCGCTGAATATTTTTTTTAACCTCGCCCGGTTTTGATACACGCTATCTTTTATTTATTAAAATGAGGCGAAAAACCCTTGTTTAGAGTTGTTAGCATTAACGAAATGTTTTCCTCTTTAAATTCAAGATGATTTTGTCGAAGGAATACATCGAAGTTTGTTCCACCCCACAAGCACTCACACAAATCGCAGTTTTTAGTTTTAATAGAATTCATGACTAAACAACGTTAGCAACTAGACTGAACTCAAATTAAAAGTGTTTTGACGTGGAGACATGTACTACTTGAGCCAATTAGTTAAACAAGATAGTGCAACAAACAAAGGCATACTCTAATCTTTTCCTTTCTTTGCGGTGTTATGATCGAATAGGCCGAAAAAGGCAGATGATTTTTGTTCTAGTCTTTAGTTAACACGTCTAGTTTGAAAAAATACCTCCTACATCTCGAAAGAAGCCGGAACTTTTTTGTAATCAAAGCTGTTCTCAATGCTTATTTAAAATTTATAAATTATAACGTTATAAAGCGCTCTAATTTTTTGTTTGCACAGATTGACTGATGTGTGGCTTAGTTGACCATCGTAAAGCAGGGGAAAAATTTGATAATTTTTTTCTCCCTCTTTTACTTTTTACTACAAAGTATCTCTCATTTATAGTAGCATTTAATTTGGTCAAATATACAAAATCGTGTTCTAGATGTTGATCGTCTACTATTTGGATCATCACAACCACGAATTGTAAATAATTTCATAATTGCTGTATCGGGCAAATTACCTTTACGACCCAACGAAACGATTTTATAATAATACTGCTCTAGCATTTTGAATGGATTCCGTTTATGTTCTGCCATTTCAATATATATTGCGGCGATAGTAGCGGTTGCAGGAAAATCAGTAAAACATTTTTCCAGAAATCCGGGCTATTAATTGAAAATAGGCGAGCTGTGAATCTACGTTTTTGTGCATGTTGAAGTTGTAACACACGGTGGACAAATTGTTTCGATTTTAGTGACCCTTACGCGAAAGGGTTAAACTTTGGCATTACTTCAATTACATCTCGAACACTCGCGTTATTTATGTTAAGGTCAGCGGATACAAATAATGCAGGTGTGGCTTGTAGAAACAGGAGCAGCGATATTTACTACAGGTGACATCCTATACGGTGTTGACTGCACAATGTCAGATGTCACAGTCCGAGCGATTGTATTCGTAGACGGTGGTGCAATGTAGGAATTCGGTACAAATGAAACTGTGGGGCTGGTATCCGAAACATTCGACGGATAGTATGTAATCGGCGGCAACGTTTGTGTAGATGGCAGCAATGCTGAGTTAAATGATGTAACATAAGTGTGCAACCGAGGGACTATTGGAGTCGAAGTACGAAGCAGCACACATACATCCTCTAGTGCACCCAATGTGCTAATAACTAGAATACTGTTTGCTCCTATTCACGCACTCTTTCGGAAAGCTTTTCGTACTTCTCATTCAAACTCATGTAGGCTATAGCGTTTTCCACGAGGCATTCAACAAGTTCAGACTTGTTCCCAGACGACGCCAATCCGTATGGTCAAATTTTCAAAATTCTACGAGAATTATATGAAGTTCAACGATATTCAATTAACTTCACGCGTAATTGTCAAAGGATAGTCTTCAGTGACTATCCTTTGTGATGTGGGGCGAAGGAAAATGTGTAACGAATGAATAAATAGACGGAAAATATGCAAATGACTAGCAAATTATTATATATGTATTCCAATGACGGAAAGAATGGTATTCAATTATAAAAATTTTAAATTATGAAACGGCGGAGGAAAAATTATGAAACGTGTTTGTCGGTCGGTAGACGGTTGGCGAATCTTTTTCTTCAGAGCATCGTTATCTATCTCTGTGTCTTTTTAGATGATTTTTTTGGGAGTTGCCAGATAGTCTTAGCAAGGCACCACGATAAAGATTTCAAACAAAAGGATATACTCTTATATATTGAGGAGATAATTCAAGTTATCAAATGGTTACTAACACTCTCCTTTGCATCTTTACCACCACCCCTCATCTGGATCTGGGGTAGGAATGTTCCACTCGATTGTAGAAGGTCAAGAGCAGGGACGTTAGGAGATGTCACGTCCGGTATGGTTCCTTTACAACCGATATGGCCGAAAGTCGGCGTATTTCTGCAGCACCATTCTGGTCACCATTTTTAAGGTTTCGTTTTCTCCAACAATCTGTTCAAGGTAGATCCTCAAAGTTAACACGCTTCTATTTGATCTTCCATTAAATTACAGCATCATTCTCCGTTGCTAGGATTAAGTTGAATCCATCTTGGAAAGTCTTTGGCATTTTCATGTACAGCTCCTTAAATAAAGTGCTTTTGGCTTTGACTATGTAGATATGCAGATACTGTATCTAGCTGATTTAATTTAAATCCAATCTTTGCGGAAATGGTAGTTAATAATCGCCGGGAGTCCAATCTAGCAACTTGTTCCCAAAAATCAATCAAATCACGCCGGTAAAGTTTCATAGTCCACGATTCAAAAAGAATGTAGTTTACATGGCAAATTTACGATTTCCTGTTCTCATAGTCACGAAGTGTCATCAGACTAGACATCAATGTATGCATTGCATATCTCAAATCCATACTAGTCCTGCAGCTGACATAAAAGGCTATGAAAACAAACCTAACGAACTTTCCAATGTATCCACGACTATCCTTGGTACATCAACTGAGGAAGGAAAAACAATCATAATTGAATTTTCAAACTCTTTCCATCTCCTGCTTTCAACATGATTCTGTAGCTAAACTGCTACTAACATCCAGCATCAGGCTATATCGAAGATTAGTTCGTGTCCATTGGTACGGTAAAAGCATATGTGGTAAGCCTATAAACAAAGTTCGGGTAACGAAAGGGCAAATAGCAATATAATGATGAGAAGCAAATTAAAGGAAACTGTAGATGATGCACGATTAACAACGTTTGATAGATATTCTGGACTCTATATAATGAGTAATTATGACGAGAAAACAGGGAAAATATTGCTGTAGAGCATTGTGCATCTAATTTCTAATGGCAAGTAATGTATTATAATTTTGAACAAGATATCATCCTAACCGTTTTTGTCAGAGTTAGCAATGAAAAATCAATAGTACCAAATTATCTACACAATCGAAATGTGTATTTCACAGTAAAGATAAAGTTTACTTCAAACATTACTGTACTTCGGAAAATCGTGAGTTCAGATTCTCGAATTCATAAGGATTCTATGGAAAACTTTATTTTGATTTTCAAAGTCGAATTTCCCTTCTACGGAGATTTTATATTTAAATCAGTGTGTTGTGCAAGCCATCCCAGATAGTGTGTGATCCTTGTGAATGCTGTTGGCCACTTATTTTGGCAACCAAGTCGGCTCCCAAAGGATGTCACTCCAGCAAGAATAAGATGTTGATTATCTTCAATTACAAGGGGACCGCCAGAATCACCGTAACAAGTTCCATTGCCTCGACTACCATCCAAACACATTACAGATTCTTTTATCAAATTTCCAAAGTAAAATCTACATCGTCTGTTGCTAATCACTTTTGTTTGTGTGTACCGAAGATGTCTCGACAGGCCTTTACCTAAAAAAAAAGTATTAAAAGAATTTCTTAGCTGTTCCTTGTAAAAACTTACCTCCGTAGCTTCCCCAACCACTAATTGTTGCGGTAGATCCTTCAAACGTTTTTGAAGATAACGTTTCTTGTGGAACTGATATTGGCTTAATTGTTTCTAAAGAAATTGAGCAGAAAATTAATTTGAATGCTGGACCAGCTTGATAGTATGTATAAATTACCAGTAATATTAACCGAACTTGGTAGTTTGATTAATGCAATATCGTTGCGAACATTGTTCATATTCCATCCCTTGTGAATAGTAAAATCAGAACGCCTTGCTTTGATAAGTATTCTTCCTGTTTCTGATTCAGATTCAATATCGTGTGCTCCCAGTAGCACTTTTGCTGATTCAGCTCTTCAAAAAATCAAATAAAATCACTTAAACTTCATATATAATCGTATATGTTAATTATTCACTTCTCAAGACAATGCGCTGCTGTTACAACAAACCTAGTTGAGATTAACGAGCCTCCACACCAACTTTTTGATCCAGATGTCATGGTCAGTGCTAATCCAACTTGGTAAGGATATGCATGCGGTTTCGCGATTTGACCACCAACTATCCGATTGCCATCATCTAACTGGCCGTGAGCTATAAAATTATAAAATCCACCAGGAAGAATGTCGTTTGGTTTTAAGTTGTTCCAGTTGATTTCGAATCTCGCTGAGAAAATACATGTCCTTGTTAATATTATGAGCACTACTGCAAACTTGACCATCTTTTTGGAACTGACTTATAAAATATAACCAATTTCCATTCCTCTGTCAACGAAGACAATGTAGTTATGAGCCAAAGACATGTCTTCCCCTTGAATAATCATTAGTTGCGGTAGGACCGAGCAGACAATGAGATAGTTCAGATAGTTACTAATTATTTGTTAATAGCCCTCATATGGTAGTCTGTGGCAACATCCTCTAGACAGGTAAACGAACTTATAGACCAGACAATACAGTTTGCACATCGATAGCCATACTCGTAGTGATGTTTTTCTTTTCAAATACGCGTTCAAGATTCCAAGAAAATGTTTGGGCAAAACGGCAATAATGAGCGCGAAACATACATACGTACGAGTATACTCTCTAGAAAGTCATTTGTAAATCAAATTTTATGATCTCTAGAGTAGGAAAATGCAATCAATTTTTAAGGCATACTCGCAAAAATCAATCGCTCCCTAGGATTGAATATCTCTCTTTGAAATTGATTTTATAAATATTGCAGGATGCGTATCCGGCAATAAATATGGAATATCGAGCACTCATATTAATTGCTTGCCTCTACTCTCATTTAAACAGATGGAAATTTAATTTCTTTGAAAACCATCAGTTGCACATTTAATTTTCGATTTAGCGCTGGTGGAATAAAAATGATTGTTTTTCTAGGAAGACTTATAAAGAGAAGATCTAATGGGAATATATGTAGTGCTGAGAGCTTCTGGTGGAAATTAATGGGGAAGAGAATCATTGACTTATTTGCATCAGGTAAATTAACAATTAACTAATTAAATATGTTATGATGAAATTTGTTAAAGCATTCGTTTGTATGTACTTAAGCCATGTACAGTGCTCACAACAATTCAAAAAAAATTTAATATCCCTCTACCTGATGTAATTTAGTACTTATCTGCATAACCCATCCTAAGACCATAAGTTGAAAGACTCTTTCAGGTTCTAATTAAAAACAACTTGGGTAGACAGAACTACACTCATGTCAAAAGGGTCTTGTACTTAACCCACAATATGTGGGTAAGGGATGGATCAGACAACGATTATATTGTCGCGTGTTTTGGTTCGCGGCCAATAATTTTAATGTCCGGGAAAGTGAGAACGCAATGTCTTTTAATTTAAGTTAAAAGAGTTTATTTAATTACAAAATGCACAATAATCAATTTAACACTTTCACTAATTTTAATTTTCACTATTAAAAGTCTAACACTTGTCCATAAATTTTTTATCGCAATTGTCTTCTAAACCACTTCACTATAACGAAAATCACTGTTCTATTACTCGAACAATATCGCTTCCCACACACTATCGCAGTTCTTATCGCGGTCGAATGAATGATCCTCCCATTCATTCAGCTCGCCTTTATATAGGGTCTCTAATCATTCAATTCTGTTCTCGTACATTGGTGAATTAGGGGGAATATTCCAGCAATGAATGGAGCAGTGACTCACTTTCAGATGTTGTTCATGCTTGGTAGGTTCTCGTGGTTTCGAGTAAATTCGTTTTGTTGATGTTCTTAATTGTTGTGAAAGCAATTGCGACAGTAGCATATATATATATATATATATATATATATATATATATATATATATATATATATATATATATAAACGTGTAAATAATATTCAATAGATCGATTTATTTTCTTTTAATATAATTTTTCTCTTGCTTGTAAATGTACTCTTTTGCTTCAGAAGCGTAAGTTTTCTAGCGAATGCAAATTTCGTGCTAAACTATTTTAATGAATGCTCTGTATTTTTTCCTTGGTTTCTAAATAGCTTCCTAATTTTAATTATTAACCATGAAAGCAATTAGCTTTGCAAAAATTTGGATTATCTGTGTGCACTTCGAATCGAGCCTTTGAATTAGCCGAAGATTTTATTTTCATTGAATTGACTGAACACCGAATGTAAAACATCATTAAATAACAAAGAAACGATGTTCTCGAATCATTCATAACATACATCGATACATTTGTTACAACGGCTAATAAAAGTCAATTCAATATCCTTTTCTTAGTTGAAAATCCACTGATTGCGAAAGATTTAGCATTTTTATAGCTTTTGTTTCCTTGTTACGTCACATAGCATATATATTACTTCAATAACATTTTACAAATACTAGTAAATGGATTAAATTTTTAATGTGGAAAGCGAAGAAAAGGTATTTTTCTTAATTTTTCTTATTCGATTAACAACTTCCTCATGTCCATGATTTATTTGATTTCAGAACCATTGTTTGACTCAATGTATGTCGAGAAACATGCTTTGCTTTTAAAACCATACATTTCATTAGTTTCAAAATTTGAAATTTGTTTCATTATTAGCTTTTATGTCATTGAAAATTATGTTCGTTACTGCTTTACGTTCCAGTCTTTTTTTTACTTCAATAACAATTAAGGAAAGTCTATCTTTTTCTTTTATTTGTTTTTCAATGTTTGTATCTTCAATTGTTCTGTTTTATTCTCAAGAAGAAAAAAAATGTACGTTCATAATTGTACACATCAATGTTTAAACTCTGATCAAATCAACTTAGCATCAGTCTTAAAATATTCGTTTTACCCCTCAGAATGCTTTTACGACCATTACAATGCTAACCCAAGGCGCAATCCAGCATTTTACGAAATTGCGTCCTCTTACCCCGGTAGCATGGCAAAGATCAATCATGCAGAAGCTAGTAAGCATTCAAGCTCCATCGTGATTGTTCTCAATCACATAACCTTAACACGATTCTTGGGATCGATAAGACAGTGCTTGCATAACGAATCGTCAATGCTGACTTGAGACACTCTAGGGGTGAATCCTCATTGCAATCGTGGCAGACATGTGTCGAGCGTATGAATTTCAAATGACGGATTGGCGAAAGCATCACATATTTATCGCCTTTTTATACAGGACCACTTGCAAAATGGCTAAGCATTAGCGGCGCACTGATTTTATCGGTCTAGCGAGAATTAAGAACTAAGTTACATCACCAGTTACCCTCGTCCAAAAGCATATTTACCTGAAATGTTTACGTTTGGGTTTAGGTTGTAACACAGAATCTTCACTTTATCCACAAAACTCACAATAGAATTTGCACACAAAAATCCCGCTGCGATAAAAGCAATTCCTCTCGATGGCACTCGCTACCCACACACTCTGCTACCATGTGGCTGTCAAAATTCTGTTGGCATCCCACGATAAAATAGACGTGGGATGTGCACTGGTGTTGGTAGTGGTTACCAGCGGCGTCGCATGATTCATTACAAACGTTTGGTTTTTAATCCAGTTGGGAGGGTGCGAGGGGGCACCACATCCATCTGGATGACCCACTCTTATTTGTGGGCCATAAGAATCGTCGGTAACGACGAAGCCCTCCTAAGTCCGTCTGTTTTCCTCAGGTCCAGTTTGTCCTTTGCGTCAGCAATTTCCGACCCTTAGTTGATTACCTCCTTTTCGGCCTCGGTCGACATTTATTTGATCCCAGAAATTAGTGGATACGAAATTCTTTTGTAGTGGGTCCTTGTGCCAGGGAAAAACTCGCTCTACGACACCGCAACACTAGCCTGCCAGCGCACTCACGCGTCGCCAGATAAGGCCAATCTCAGCAGATCTCAACATCCTCTTCTGCTGAGGCAGCAGACCATTGCTGCAGTCCTTTACAGATATTTTTTTTCTACCTACTTCACTACAATCCTTTGCGACATTTAATAGATTGAACGTGTACTATGTAGGGTGCAAAATTCGTGTCGATTTGTCGATAAGGATCCTGCATTAACTTCCACCATAAAGTGTGAACGCTCAAAATTAAAGATTTAAGCTTAACATAATTTAAATACATAACACACATAATAATTTAAATATATAACACAAAAATTAAATAGCAAAATACAAGGGAATAATAATTAAATTAGTGGTCTAACAGAATGAATTTCAGAAGATTTTCGTTAACCACCACATCGTCAACAAGCGCTCGGAGAGGACGTAGGTGGGTACCTGTTTGTTTTTTTAATTAAGTCTATATTGTTTCAAGTTAACATCCGTATTTTTATGAAATACATTTGCAAATTTTTTAATAACGCATTCACTACAGTCAAACCAAATAAAATTGGATTTTCGATTGAGATAGAGTTCAACTTAACTAAATCCTGTTTTGATGAAACCGATTAAGTCCTTGCCTTTTCTGTTGCCCATTTGATTCAATGCATATTCAATTCCAAAAGCATACGAAAACACAAGGACAAGAGGCGGTGAAAATGTGATAATTGTGCACAATCGTGCAAACTGTTACAAATTCAATAAATTAAAAGTAATTGTATAAACTGTGTAGTTATTTGATTCGCGCAATCGATACAATTGTTTTTTAATAAAAACGCGTTATATAAGCACAGTATTTTTGTAAGTCCAGATTAAGAGCATCATATTCGTATCTCTGAATTACCTTCAAATTACTTTCTGAATATCACATATTAATTTAACTATGTTCTAAATAGGACGAAACTTAAGGCATATTAGTCCACCCTTTTGAAATCCTATCATTTTATTTGTTGTCTATTTTGGAATTCAATAATTATCGTGATCCAACTTATCTTTCTTAATAATAGTCATAGTAAGCAAATTCAATTGAAAATAATATAGTCTACCCGCTGTTATATTTTCTTCTTCTTCTTCTTAGCATTACAGCCCCTCTCGGGCCTTTGCTTCCTGCAAACAGAGCCTTCAACTGTCTCGGTCCATTGACCGCGTCCTCCAATTTCGAAATCCAAGCAGCGACGAACTGTCTTCGTCGACCGAGTCAGACCAGCATTTCCTCGGTCTCCCCACTGGTCTACGGCTTTCAGTTTTCCCAATGAATACCTTATTGGGTATCCGTTGTTCGTCCATACGATTCATGTGTCCAGCCCATTGCAGCTTCCGCAGTCTTACAATCGTTGAGACCTCCGGTTCGTCAAAAATTTCATACAGCTCATGGTTGTATCGAATTTGCCATTGATTATTCGCCTCAGGACCCGTCGCTCAAAGGCGTTCAATATATTTGCGGATGCTTCGGCTAGGGTCCATGTTTCACACCCGTAGTATAACACAGGTCTTATCACAGATTTGAATACTTAGAGCTTTGTTCTCCTGTGTATGCAGCTGGTCTTCAAGATCGTCAATACTGAATAAAATATTTTATTTGCGAGCTATATTCTGCCGCGTATTTCGTCTCTTTCATTGTCGACACTGTATTTGCCAAGTGTGATATTTTGTGTATTTCCGGTATTTTTCCTCGACTGCGTCATGTGTTTTGTTTAATTTTCATTGATTTGTAGCCCTACTAGTTTTGCTTTGCTGTCGAGTTTCAGGAAGAGTTCTGTGGCAGTTGTTAACGACCGTGACAGAATGTTGATGTCATCTGGATAGGCTACTACTTAGCTAGACTTGTAAAGTAATGCACCTCGCGTATCGTCAGGTAGCTTCCGTATGACGTACTCTAGAGCCAAATTGAATAGCAATGGGGCTAGCCCATCTCCCTGCTTTAGTCCGATATTTGTGTGAAATGCATCGGTGAGTTGGTTATTGATGCGGACTTGGGAGGTTGTCGACGTCATTGTCACTTTGGTAAGATAGACTTATTTGGCTGGAATGCCAAAACCAAGGATTATTTGGTACGGTACATTACGATCAATACTGTCGTATGCTTGCTTGAAGTCAACGAAAATTTGGTGTACGCCTATGTTGAACCCCCAGCATTTTTCAAGTACCTGCTTGACTGTGAACAATTGGCCTGTTGTTGATCTACCTGTTCAAAAACCACCTCGATACTCCCCAATAATACTGTTGGCGTATGATCCGAATTTATTTTCTAAGATTTTAGAAAATATTTTGTACGCCGTACAAAGTAGTGATATGCCTCTATAATTTTCGCACTGTAGCTTGTCACCTTTTTTGTGGATATGCAATACAATAGTTTAGCTTCACTTGTTTGGCATATGTTCTTGTTGCCAAATGTTCTGCATGACTTTGTGAATAGCTTGATGAACACTACTGCCACCATATTTGATGAGCTCCACTGGAATCTCATCGATACCCGGCGCTTTATTTTTCTTTTGGGCATTGATGATGGCACAAACTTCATCCAGAGTTGGTGGGGCCGATGGAACCACTCCAGGGACATCTATAGGCTAGGATGTTCAGGAGCCATGCGGAGGATTAAGGAGGTTCTTGAAATATGGTGCCCATCTTTCCTTGATCTTTGCTTGATCAGCGATGATATTGTGGATGTCATCACGACAGAACGTGGTGTTGGGCTGATAACCAGATGTCAGGCTTTTCACTACTTTGTGTGCCTGTCTTGTGTTGTTGCTCGCTGAACTTAAATATATACTTCTCAATTTGACGTCAAAGTATTTTCTTTTCTTGATCCTAATTATCATATTCGCTACTCTTCTGAGATTTTCATAGTGTTCTCCCTTCGTCCTGGTTTTCCTACCTACATATTCTTTGTACGCCTGATTCTTTTCATCTAACGCATTCTGGCACTCATCATTGAACCAATCATTCCTCTTGTGCTGAGCTTGAAGTCCAATCTCCTGCTCTGACATGGTCCTGAAAGCCACTTTCACTTCCATCCATAGCTGGTTGCACGTCTTCATCGATGCGTCTGATAAGATGGAAGCCAGCTGGTTGTCGAGGGTCTCCGTAAAATTCTTGGCCACAGACGCCGTTTAGAGCCTTTTGATGTCAAATTTTCGTAGCGAACTGGTCTTTGCCGAATATACCTCTGACATACGACATCGATAGGTTAATTTGATCAAGTAATGATCTGAGTTACAACTGGCTCCTTGGTATGTGCTGATGTCAAGTATGCTCGAGGCCCAACGTTGTTGGATCAGAACATGATCAATCTGGTTTTGTGTTTTGCCATCCGGTGATACCCAGGTCGTTTTATGAATGCGTCGATGTGGGAAGAAAGTCGAACGTATGACTAGATTTCTACTACATGCAACGTCAATCAGGTGCTGGTTGTTGTCATTTGTTTCATCGTGGAGGCTATATCCTCCAGTCATTCCCCGATGAGATAGCTCATTGCCAACTTTCGCGTTGAAATCACCCTGGATTATTTTTGTGTCTTTTGTAGGTAATAAGTCGACCAGTATTTCCAGCTGATTGTAGAATATTTCCTTCGTTTCTTCGTCCTTTTCTTTGGTCGGGGCGTGAACATTAATCAGGCAGATTTTGAAAAATTTCGCTTTTGTACGGATCGCACACAACTATTCATTGACTACTTTAAAATCAATAACGTGCGATTTGAACTCCCTAACAGCGTCAGGGTAATTTAGTGAGCTGACATTCCGGGATCCAATCCCAAAATCCTTTTTTCATTTACGAATTCCTTGCCATGAGTTCAATCCATTTCAAGGCCCATCTGCAGGTTTCGAAACATTATAGGGTTTTACAGGGACAAAGAGTTAGCCCGTCGCCCAACCTCCATGCCGGTGGCATGGTCATTACGTCGATTCAGTTATCAGGCGTGGAACATTCGCCTCCACCCTCCTACGTCCTCGCAAAGGAAATGTAAGTAATATTTATTAGCGGAGCTGCAAATGTATTTTCAGTTATCAGCATTTCTCGGCAGTTAATAACACATTATTCGGGAACCAGTAAACGCAATATGTGACCCCGAGAGCATTTACAACCGTTTAATTGGGGGATTTGGGATGAGGAATCATGGAAGCTATGAATTGTGGAAACAAGGGGTTCCCTCCTCCTTTCCCAAACGGGCTTGGGACCGTATAAGGTGGAGATATTATTATGTTCAATAAACTGCATTTACTCAAAATGGGCTTGAAACCATATTTGAATTTTTACTGACAGAGAATGGGTTTGTGACAGAAATGTTACACAGCGCTACAGAAGGTTAAAGAGGAGAAATATCTGTAGAAATAAAACCAATCTGGCAGTATTAAATGTATCTACAACGGAATTTCCTACCTAGCCCATAACCTTGTAATCCCACCGTACTGAAAGCATAATCTTCTTTTGGTGAATACTGGCTTTGGATGTCGATTTTGGGGGGCTCACCTTGCTTGGTCCATGAAAGTTTTCGGACTACAAGGACGTTATCGTAAACAATCCATTTATCAACATCCGTTATGATCCTTTTTATAAATGAGTTGTTTCGGTTACGATTCAGCAAAGAGTCGCATATGTCAATACGTTTGGTGCGTTGGATTTCCTTTATTTCATGAGGAACCCAAACATTCATTTTGTTAACGTAACCAAGCTATTGCAAACGGTTGAATTCAATATGCCAAGCTTCTCTGCTATTTCTTGAGTTATCATATGCCGATTAGTTTCGATTAACGTCTTTATTTTATCATCATTAGTAGTGGTTGGACGAACACTATGTGGTGCATCTTGTACATAAAAATTTCCAGAGTGACACTGGTGTTCGGTCAAGCAGCTCTTACCATAAACTTCACACAATTTTATTCGAGCTTACACCGCATTTTTGTCCTTTCGGAAGATAAACAATAAAATACTCGTATACTGATAATGCTCTCTTTGATTGTTCGTTTTCAAATTTATTTTTAAACAACTTGTTGTTTAATAATGAAGCTCAGTTTTTGACTGAAGGTTGTCTGAAGTCTAATCTTCAAAATAGTATATAATAATACTACTGTGTCCAAAAATAAGGTGACATTTGAATTTAAACTGCGCGCGTCGAAGGATCTAGAGAATTACTTTTTTAAGATTGGTAGTACTGTCAGTGACATCTATGTCAAATTTACATGTCAAAATATTCATTAGTGTTTGAGATGCGTGTCGTTTTTTCGTTTTTTGCGATGTCGAAATTTGTTGAATTTGCATTAAATTTTGTTTGCGGAATCAATTTTCTGCTGCAGATACATTGAGTATGGTGCAAAAAGCCTTTGGTGATGAGGCTATGTCTAAAAAAACGTTTGCAAATGGTAAAGTGAGTTCCAAGCCGGCCGTGAACGTGTCGAAGACGAAGAGCGTCCTGGGCGACCATCAACCTCTTCTCTTCTTCGATTATCGTGGTGTTGTGCATTATGAATTCCTTCCGCTGGGCCAAACAGTCAACAAGGAATGTTATTTGAACGTTACGCGTTGTTTGCGTAACGCTATCCGCCTGAAAAGGCCGGAATTGTGGAAAGACAATTCTTGGTTTTTACACCACGATAATGCACCATCACATACTGCACTTGTAATTCGTGATCATTTCGTCAAAAACTCAACCCATATCATTCCGCAACCACCGTATTCACCTGATCTGGCACCATGCGACTTCTGGCTGTTCAGCAAGCTCAAAAGACCGCTCCGCCGCAGCGAAGACGGAACTGAAGGCTATTACGGAAACGACGCGTATCTCAAATACTAATGAATATTTTGACGTGTTGATTTGACATAGATGTCACTGACAGTACGACCAACCTAAAACAAACAAGTTGAAGTAGCAGGAGGATGCTGCTGCCAGAAGGGTATTGTAAAACAATTAGTAAATCAAACGATATATTCTGCACATTAAAACTGAACTAGTACTATATACAGATTCTATAAATTGAGTTCGAATAATTATTAGGATTATTATGATTTTAAACTTTGCCACCATTTTGTTTCAAGTCTTCTGACCTCGTCGCTTGACTAGTCATGATAAAACATCAATATTACAAGCCATTTCTAAAATTTTCATCAAAATTCCTACATATTTGTGGTGTCTAGGTCCGTTGCAAGCGTGTATCTCCCTAGTATCACGTGTTAATGTTGTTGTAATTGTTAAATATTCAATCGGCCGTAACTTAGCTGTTTATTGTTCAATTATTGTGCAATATAATATACTGTGGCGCCTAGTACACGCGTTGTTTGATTCGCTCTCAAAATTTTTCAAGTAAAAGAAATAAAAGACTAATTAAATAAAATAAAGTTATCCTGAAAGTCACATAAGTCTTCTTGTTCAAAAATTTCAATTCATATTTTATAGTTACAATCTAATAAAAGTTTTATCATTGAAAGAAAAATAAGTGATTTAGATAACCTCAATGTCGGACGTCAAGTGCTTTGTTTGCAAAAATACATCAAAAGGGCCTATCGCCAATATCGCCGAAGCTGTGCAATGTGATAAGTGTAAAGCTTACTACCATGCATCCTGTTATGCTCGTGTTAAGAAACCTATACCACCCGGGATGCTTAAATGTTGTCTTGAGAAAGAGGCATCGCAACCCCTTGATAAAGGATCTTTTATTAAGGAACTACAGTCTTTGCGTAGCGATTTAAAAAAAAATCATAATGATTTAGTGAAGCGCATAGATTCCTTGGAAGTTAAATATGAAGAGCGCCTCAATAAAATTGAACCAACAGTACGGAATCATAACACAGAAATACTCGATCTGACTGAAAATATTTCATCTTTTCAAAAGAATTTGGATAATTGGAAATCTGAGTCTGGAGAGTTCATACTCGCCGAGATTATGGATCGGAATCGGCGAGAGTGTAATTTTGTTGTGTGCAATCTTAAAGAGCAAAGCTCCGCTGCTAATGATGTTTCGCATTTGCTCACTGACTATCCTAACGCGCCATTCAAAGCTACTGATGTTCGTGCTTTTAGACTTGGTGTTCCAAAGAAAGTGGTTAATCGACCACTGTAAGTGATTTTTGTAAATAAAGAATTTGCTCACTGGCTAATCGTTGATTCCAAAAAGGTGTTGACACAAACTTGAGGTGTGTTCCGGATAGAACAGTTTTACAACGTCAGCAATTTGCCAAAATACTAAAAGAATTCAATGAGCGGAAAGCCAAAGGTGAAAGTAATTTGACAATCAAATATATTAATGGCATCCCACAAATAAACGAGAAGAACAATTCTCACATAAAAAACGGCAGTGTTACTTCCCAACAGATCAGCCCTCATCAACATTAAATATTTATTATCAAAACGTACGAAGCATTAAAAATGTGCAAAAGTTAAAAGAACTTAAACTAAATGTCCACACCAATACAATCAAATTTGATATAATCGCCCCTTCTCCTGCACCCCTCAAAGCAAAATTTGTCATTTTAAGACCTGTTTTGAAAAGTTCGCATTAAGACCTTTCATTTGACACCCATATTGCCTACATGCGATGAAAACTTTTTTTCAGGGGCAACTCCCTTATACGGGGAGACGCCCCTTAAAGACCTAATAAATTTTTTTTCGTGGTGAAACTTTGAAGAGGGTGTCACTGCGCACCTCCTTACAAAAGCTTATGTTTCTAGCTTATGTAGTTTGCGAGAAAAAGTGGTGTGACGCACGGACGGACGGACGGACAGACAGGACGCGATTTTAGTAGGGTATTGTAAAATGATTTTACAATACCCCAAAAATAATTCTCCAAATCCTTCGACGCGCGCAGTTTAAATTCAAATGTCACCTTATTTTTTGGCCACAGTAGTACAGGGTTATCCATTTCGTAATTGGGAAAGTATAACCCTGTCATTTAACATTCGTCAGAATTAAATGTCATCCAAAGCATGTTTCTTTTAGTTGAAAGTTTGCCATTTAGAAATATGGATCAATTAGTAGTCAAAAGATACGTTAAAATTATTAAATTTTATTATAAAAATGGTGATTCTGCTGTATCAACATTTAAGGCTTTACGAGCCGATTACGGTCGACATAACCGACCTACACAGCAAACAATTTCGAACACTGTGAGAAAATTTGAAGAGACTGGATCAGTTATTGATATTGCAAGGCCTGTACATCATCGCAACATTCGTTCTGCTGAAAATATCGCTGTCATTGCTCAAAGAGTGGAGGAAGACCCGAATTTGTCGATTCCTCGACATGCTCAATATTTTGGCTTGTCTTACGGCTCATTGTGGCGGATTTTCCATTTGGATTTGCATCTCCATCCATACACCATACACAACGCAGAATGTATGCGAACTGGGTGATTGAATAACAAGCCATAGATAACGATTTTTCGAACAAAATTTTCTTTAGTGATGAGAGTCATTTTTCGCTGAGTTGTTACGTAAATAAACATAATTGCCGCATACGGGGCTTTCAAAATCTTCAGGTGATCGCAGAAAGGCCTTTGCATCCGGAAAAAGTGACCGTTTGGTGTGCATTATGGTCTGGTGGTGTTATTGGCCCGTATTTTTTTGAAAACGATCAAGGAAGAGCCATTACAGTCAATTCTGACCGCTATGGAAGGACGTTAACCGATTATTTTTGGAGAGAAATTGAAGATTATGATCTGGAGAGCATGTGGTTTCAACAGGACGGAGCCACAAGCCACACAACACAGGCTAATCGAGCACTTCTGCAAGAGGAATTTCCAGGACGCGTAATTTCGAGATTGAGTGATGTCAATTAGCCGGCAAGATCCTGCGACCTAACACCTTTGGATTTCTTTTTATGGGGCTATGCAAAGCATCGTGTTTACGCGAACAATCCTCAAAATCTTGAGCAATTGAAAACCAATATTCGTGAAGTTATGGCCGAGATATTGCCAGAAATGTGCCGAAAAGTCATTGAAAATTACCTCAAAAGGATTTAGGCCTGTAAGAGGTCTCGTGGAAGATATTTGAATGATGTTGTATTTCACGTATTATGGCAAGGCTCACTTTATATTAAATAACAAATTCTGTTTCGATCTGAATATTTTATGTGTTTTCTTTAGCTTTACTTTCCCAAGCGTAAAATAGATAACCCTATATGAGCTAAGTAACATGAAATGTGCAGCTCACGACATGAAATATGCAGTTCTTCACATGAATTTCCGAAAAACCCAATACGAATAGTATGTCTTTGTAAATTTTTTTTTGCAAGGCTGTAATAATAATAGCAACATTAGACTCTTCCCTAAGAAAAATGTTTTTCAAATTTATGGTTAATCTTTCAGTTCAAAGCAATGGTTTATTCAACTGCTTAAATCAAAGACAAAAATTTTAGCTTTCGTGAGAAAACCAAAAAAATTTTCAAATTAGACATTTTTAACCACCTTCAAACACATTCAAATTTACCTCCATTCAATTAGCTGCTCCTCCCGTGCATAAAATACTCTTTGAGGCGCACTCATACAAAGTTGAAATATTTTCAGAGAAGCCTGTTTACTTTCAACATTCAAAACATTTCTACTTTCCCAGGAATCCCATATCGTTTGCATGTAGTGTAGGGCTCTGAAAGACATCAAACTAAGTAGTAATGAAGGGACTGTGCTGTGTCTCTATCTGAGAGAAAATTTCATCTTTCCGACTTGTGACAGAAGCTAATCTCATACTGTCTATCTGAATAATTTAATGTGTCCCAGATCCGACGGCGCTACAAAGTGTTTTTGTAATTGCTCAAATAGCGCTTGTGTCATTTCCAACCTTCCGACATCCGAAAAGGATATAACATCGCCTTTGGCCCTAAGATGATAATTGTTGCTTTCGTATATCGTGCGGAAGTGAAAGTTGAAGACACCTTTAATCTTGGATTATTGTTGGTAGATGTTGATATGGTTGTTTTGCAGAACACGATTATATCTTTGCTTTGTTTGATAAAGGACGATGTAGAACTCTTGAATACAATAAGACTATCCTAGCTTCCAGTTAATGAAGCAAATTAGGTACAATAGCATGGAAACCGGAATTTCGTGATACTGTGATATGGCAAGTTAAAGGCTGTGCGATGAGTTTATCGAATGGATTCTGTAGTCAACATATACTTGTATAACTCAGCTTTGAATTTGACACAATGCATCACAAATATACATATGATAGATTTCTTAGTGCTGGTGTTATAACTCTTTAAATCAAGGCCGTTTTGGTTAAGGTTTCCAAGGCAAGAAACCCCTTTGACGACGAAACATAAATGATATTAACCTCGACAATTTTACCTTGACTAAAATTTCTATGATGACTGTAAGACAACAATTTTTTTCAGTAAAACATTTAATATTTTGGAATATATGTGGCACAACTTTAACTGTTTTTTGATCAATTTTGTAAATTATTTCTTGCGTCTTTGCTCATATTGAAACATGAATAATATAAGCCTCAACAATTTTACATTGACTAAAACTTTTATAGTAACGCCCAGACAACAGTTTTTTCAGTGTAGAATATATTATTTTTTTGAATATTTATCGGACAACTTTAATTGTTTTATGAACAATTTTGTAAATTATTGCTTGTTACTTTTAAGCAAAGATTCTTTATAGAGCATAAAACAAAATAAACGTTCATTAAAAGCAGAAGATTCAGTCTTTCTATTAGCCCTCCGAATGGAAATGGGACCCGTCACGTTGGTTGGCCCCTACACTCATGAGCTAGTAATCGGGTAAGCTCTCACTCTTTTCTTTGTTGCAGGGACTCCCGCTGGGATGCTTGGCACTACACACCCGGTATGGGCCAAGGCATGATATTTTTGGATTTTAGATCCGGATGGAAGCGGTGCGTGGGGGCACCGCCACCACCTGATTGTCTCGCTCTTATTTGTGGCCCATGACCGCCGTAGGACTTGCGTGCGGTTAACCAGTTATTCATCACTGCATTTCCTCGTAATCCCTTTCGGTTGGTTATTTCGGCCATTGGCACCTTTCCATCGGTCAACTGATTCTAACATTTTGACTCTGGTCATCCCCACCTCAAGACACCGCAAAGCTGGCTTACCAGCGCACTTACGAGTCCTCCAAGGTCACTTCCAGCGTAGCACTAATACCGCCCACTGAGGTAGCAGATCACCAGTGCAATTCTTTACGGACACTTTAACATCCCACTTTTGAATATTGTGCGCGATCTCATATCTTGAATTTCACTTCCAGTCCAGTTCGTTTCCTGGATTGCCAGTATGTTTGCTTCATATTTACTGGCCTATCGTAAAAATTCTTTAACAGATTCATAAAATATACTATTATTAATTATTTTGACGGATTTTCGACTTTTGTGGTATTTGTTGCCCTTGTGCTTATTAAAACCTAGTTTCATGATTTTTTTTTCTGATTTTTCTTTGCAAAGTTATCCAATTGCGAAGAGGGCATACATTTTTTGTACATTAGCTCTGACTCTACACCCTTCCATGTAAATATTTCTAGCTTAAGACATGTTTTGAAAATTTCTCATCAAGGCCTCTCTGTTGATAGCCGTATTAGCTACCTTTAGTAAAAAACAAGTTGAGTAAGCAGGAGAGTGCTCCTACCAAAAGGTCTTTGTTAACATCCTAGGGTTAGAAACAAGTTTTCTAATGGCGTGAATCGATAACTTGAATTATTCATCTAATACTTGGATATGAAATCGTTCAAATTTATACAAAAGATACACAGTTTCTTTCATAAGCACAGTGCAGCCGCCATTTTAAGCCCGCTTAAATGATTTTTCTGAATGCTCGGCCGATTGAACATGTTCAAGTTAAACATATTCTTCTTTCTTTAAAAGCCGTCGGGCCTTGCTTAGTTGTGTGAACAGACGCGTTTCGACTACTTTGAGTCATCTTCTATGTCTGAAGATGACTCAAAGTAGTCGAAACGCGTCTGTTCACACAACTAAGCAAGGCCCGACGGCTTTTAAAGAAAAAAGAGAATTGGCCTGCGGATATCAAATAAACAAAATTATTAACTAAATACTATTCCTTAAATTTTCATGAAAATTGAAAGAAAATAAAAGTGCCTAAGTCACTTTTAAATATATATAGGGTTTTCCAATAAGAGGTGTTATTTTGAATAGCTCTTGTGATTTAACACCTTGCGACTTCTTCCTTTGAAGCTACGTGATAAAGATGGCCTACGCCAATAGCCCAGCGTCGATTCAAGATCTCAAAGATGAAAATCGTGAGGATATCGAGGACAAAGGGCAGCCACTTTGCGATTTGGTTATGGAAAATTTCATGAAGAGGATATGGTCTTGTAAGCGTGTCGTAGTCGTTATTTGCCTAATGTTAATTTTTGCTATTAACGGCACTTCTTCTTCTTTATAATGAAATAAACATCCGATCATTTATATTAAAAAATGGCATTTTTCTTCTAATATCAAAATAACACCTCTTATTGGAAAACCCTATATCAACCATAAACACGTGTTAGTATTGTTGTAATTCCATATTATTGAAACGGCTATAACTCTTTTGAATATGATTCGATCTCAATTAAATTTTCTGAACATATATTACTTATGTCAGTCTATATAATCGCAAAATTTCAAGAAGTTTAAAGGTATCGTTTTGATTTTATGGGCGAAAAGGCAAAATCTACAAATCATACTATTATTAACAAAGTTGAGCGGATTTCGATTTCTAAGATATTTGTTGCCCTTGTACTCATAAAGGCCCATGTTCGTGATAATTTTCAGATTTTTCGACTGAAAGGTGTCCAATCGCGAGGGCGGACATAAATTTTGGGTACATTTTGCCTTCCCCTGCACCCCCTAATTCATAAAATGATTTTTTTATTTCAGATTTTAAAAGTTCTAATCAAGATCTTTCATTTGATACCCCACTCGACTACCTTTGATTTAAAAAAATTTTTAACGGCCAATTCGTTATTCGGGGGGACCCCCTTAAAATTTTTTTGAATTTTTGTTAAAGCCTTAATTTTGAGAGACCATCACTTCTGACCTTTTCACAAAGTTTGAGCATTCTAGCTTCTATAGTTTCTTAGGAAACTAGCTGTGACGCACGGACAGACGGACGACGGACGGACGGACGGACGGACAGACGGACAGACGGACAGACAGGTCGCGAAACTAGTAGGTCTTTGTAAAAAAATTTTTACAAAGACCTAAAAATGCTCAAGGGTCACCCGTCTATATGCCGAGACCCGCCTTAAACACCTTTAAAATATTTTATTTTGTGCTGTTAGTTTTACGAGGGCACCGCTTTTGACCTACGTGCAATATATCATCCCTAAAGCCTATGTGGATTACAAGTAATCTTGCTGTGATGCATAGACGTACGGGCAGGTCATGACTTTAGTAGGTTTTTGTAAAATTATTTTACAATACCCTAAAAAACTACTGATTTACAAAATTTTGACAAAGATGAAATAAGTTGATTATTTATTGCCTAATCTGTTTCCCTGATTTGAAAAACTAAGTGACAATCATAAGTGTAATGGATACTGATTCGATAAAGTTTATTTCATCCGACTAGGAGCATTTTGAAATCGGTTTTTCATGATGGTGATTCATTATGAGTTTGGTTTTAAATCTCAAATAAAAGGCATAAAATTGAATTATATGGTAAACATTTTATTGTGAGTCGAAAGAACAATCTGTGACGTTTACTTTTTAAAGATTGTCTTGTTTAAATGTTGCGCTCAACTAGGCGGTAAATAGTCCATCCTGAGGGTCCAATTTTGGACAATGCGTTCCGGCATACCAGCCGGTGTGGACTTGAACATTAGTGCACCCAAGGTATCAGCAGATGGCTTCCTGATGACGTATTTCAGGGCTATATTACAGAGCATTGGGGTAAGTCCATCCCCTTGTTTGAATTCTGATTCCATGATAAAGCTGCGCATTAGTTCACCGTTTACCCTGACCGGGGCCAGTTTTATTGGGACGACAAAGCCAAGCATTATTTTGTACAGTGCATTTCTGTCGATATTGTTGTATGCTTGCTTGAAGTTCACAAAGACTCGGTGCATACCGATGTTATATTCCTAGCACTTTTGAGCACCTGCTTTGCTGAGAATATTTGTTATATTGGGGACCATCCACTTCAAAAGCTTCCCACATACTCTCCTATAATATGGCTTTAATTTTAGTTCTATGATTTTGGAGAGCACTTTATAAGACGTGCGCAGTAGAGCAATGCCTCTATAATTTTCCCCTTTTTTAATTTACAGCTCATAAATACTTTTTCGCCAGTCCTCTGGTAACTGCTCCTCTGACCATATTCTGCACATTCACCGATGCAGAAGGTTATTTAGATGGGGCCCCGCTCAGAAGCAGTTCTGCTTGTATTCCATCTATTTCAGAAGCCTGATTTTTTTCTGAGGTCCCATGCTGCTGGCTGTACTTTGTCTCTGCAAACAGCATAAAGAATCCCCCTTTATTAAATTACTTTATGGAATTGTTTGCAGCTACATGACTGAGTTGCATATTTTTTAATAATAATTTTTCTGAAAAATTATTAGAGAAAAAAAATGTTAGAAGAAGGTGGTTTCGACGTCTGTACTGATTCTCATCAGGCCATCACTCTTAAGCCTCATTTACACGATGATAGTACTATCACGATAGTACTCTCGTGATAGTACTACTCGATAGTCTGACATGATAGTTTAGTGTTTACACGCGGACTAGAATAGAGCGATAGTTTATAACGAGAATTATCATGGGTGACAACTTGTGTCCCGCGGTGCTTACCGTAATCGGTGAGATTTTAAAAATAAGACAAAAAAATGAAAAACAAAAGAAGAGAATATGGATCAGGCAGTGGATTCAGAATAGGAAGGAGCTAAGTGCATCTGAAAAATTGGTTAAGGAGCTCACTGTTGAGGATCCAGCAAGCTTTTGCAATTTTCTACGTATGAACGAGGATATGTTCAATACATTACTTAAAAAGGCAAATATCTGGCTATAAGGCTACTGTTTATTATAGAAACAGAAATTCAATTCAGTTTTTTTTTCATTTTATTTTTAAGGTAGAAGAAAGGGTACGAAAAGCAAACACCGTAATGCGAGACCCACTCTCAGCAAAACTGAAATTAGAAGTCGCTTGCAGATATCTAGCTACTGGAGATTCACTGAGATCATTGCAGTAACTATATCGAGTGCCAAAGTGCTCAATCAGTAAATTTCTGCCAGATGTTTTTGATGCCATATATGATGCATTGGAAGAATATATAAAGGTAATTATTAAAACACAAATTGCCATATTAATTTCGTGTATTATTTTGGGCTTAAAATTTCGTATACGCGATCGCTCTCATCTCTCCCAGTTCTCAAACAAGTGTACCGCAGTTTCTTCAAAAGATTCAGTGTGATGAGGTAGCACATTTGAAGTGTTGGAAGAATCAATGCCTGACGTACAGCTGTTGGCAGATGTGGCGGTTGATGAATAAAGATTCTCAAACTGTTCGCTGCCACTTGTTGTAACTATTGCTGAGCTAGACAATTGAAAATCCGTATTTCTTAAATGCCGAAGACGGGCAACTGTAATTAATTTTCGTATTGCTTCTTGAAGTAAAACTGCTTCCTCCAGTGGTAGGCAGCTCAACTGAATAGCAACGTGTGTTCCAAAACTTGCAAACTCATTTGTTCCGGGCTGTGGTCGAGCTGCTACTTGCTTTAGCACTTCAACAGCATTGTCCAATGCGTCATCTACTTTTGCTTTTTTTTATCGAGTTGCAATTCTTTTACGGGATAGCTGGAACCTTTCCGGTGAAGAAACTGAGACTGAGGTTGTTTGTCAATGGTTGACTGGTTGAATTTCCCCATTTTCTGCTTCTCTTTCTGTTAATGTCTGAAATTAAAACGAAAAAATGATGACTTATTTCTTTTTTTCAGGTTCCTCTGAGTGAAAACGAGTGGAAGAAAATTATACATGGGTTTGAAACTTCATGGAATTTTCCAAACTGTGTAGGAGCGATCGATGGGAATCATATTGTGATACAATGTCCATCACATTCAGGTTCACAATACTTCAACTACAAAGGATCATTCAGTCTTGTTTTATTGGCCTTAGTAGACCACAATTATAATTTCATCTTTATCGACATTGGGAAATATGGCAGCTGTTCAGATGGTGGAATTTTAGGAAATTCATCCCTACAGACAGCCATTGAGAACGATCTATTAAACATTTCCAATGAATCTGTCATATTAGGTGACGAGGCATTCCCACTTAAACCATACTTAATGAAGCCGTATCCTCGATGAAACCAATTAAGTGTGGAGCAAAAAGTATTCAATTATAGACACTCTAGAGCAAGGCAAATAGTGGAAAATGGCTTTGGGATACTGTCTTCTCGTTTTCGAGTATTCCGAACACCAATATTACTGGCTCCTCAAACAGCTGTCAAGTTAGTCAAAGCTGCATGCGCCTTGCATAACTGGATAAGAAGAACGAGAAAGGACGGTACGATAACTGTTGATATCGAAGACCGTGAAACTGGGCGAATAATTCCTGGTTCTTGGCGAAATTATCCTCGACCAGGAGGTCTGACTGATTTGAGAAGAACTTTGCAGCGAAACTGTTTGCCAGAGGCAAGGCAAAAAAGAGATGACTTAGCCAATTACTTCATGGAAGAAGGAGCAATCGATTGGCACCATGCTTTGAGGTGAGAGAATTAATTTTAATTTTTCCTAATTATGCGAACTCAATATGTTTTTGTATCTGCAAGTTATGTTCAAGTAAAATTTCTCTTGCAAGTACTTGTATTAGCTAAACTACAAGAGAAATTTAACTTGAACATAACTTGTAGATACAAAAACATATTGAGTTCGCATAAGTAGGAAAAATTAATATTAACTCTCTCACCTCTAAGCATGGTGGTCGCCTTCACCGGTGTGTATCTAAAAGTGATGACCTGATGAGAATTAGTACACATGTCGAAACCACCCTCTTCTAACATTTTTCTTCTCTAATAATTTTTCAGAAAAATTATTATTAAAAAATATGCAACTCAGTCATGTAGCTGCAAACCATTCCATAAAGTAATTTAAAAAGCTATCAGAGCCATCCGAAAGAGTGATTGATATCCGCGCGACTTAATGAAAAGCTTCAATGTATAGCAAATTTGTCGTATAGATTTACATTAAGTTGATGTGAAAAGGGTGAAATGATCCAATTAAAGTTTAGCTATTACCCCCTTTATTAATTTTTTTCTTAAATATTTTTTTTTTTTGAGTTTTTATTGTGTGCTTAATTCGTTGTTTATAAAGAATATTCTTTCATGATAATAATGATATGATAGCAAAATGATCAGAGATATAAATAGAAAGAAAAATATAATCAAGTCCTTTGTTCCTTGCATTATAACCCAAAATTAATCAAAATCAGTCAAAATATCTCAGATTTCAGTTGAAAAATCATTATTTTCTCATTATGAATGACCATCCCTTAATCAGTTGATGAGTTTTTAGGGACTTCATACAAAAATACATTACCTTGTCTAATTAACTCTCCGGAGTTGACGTTATCCCTAAAGAACCATAACTGTTTCTCGGCAAAAGATATGAGCTGTTAATTAATAGGAGAAACCCACCTTATGCAGTTTGGTATGGAGTTAAAGAGCATAGTCACAAATAAAAGCACAACACCTTAATTCCTTCTGAGCGTGTAAATTGAACATAGGAACGGCAACCTAAATTGGTAACTGCGTCCTGGCATCTGTTGTATGATCGCATTTGCCCTCTCCAGGGCGTTTATAATGAACGAATGATGCTGATGAAAGGCCTCGTCCTAGATTGGAACCTACGTGGAATCCATTAATTGGAAGCAAATTGGTTTATGTGATTAAAGCTTTGAGTGTAGATGCACGTGATTATATTTCATAGAATTCAATCTCATACGGACAATATGGTATGCAAAGCCTTATTGGAAATTCCAATATGTACATATTCGGGTATGGTTTCGAGGCAAACAGTGAATTCATTCTTATTAAAACTTTGCTTTCAAGCATAAATATTTTGTAATACCTATGGATTGCAAGTTATTTATCGAAAAACTTTTTAAATTATTCTTCTTCTCAAATGCAATTCTGACGAACTTATATCCACAGACAAACTCCTCCCTAATACTTCATGAAATAGTCTTTACATGGCCATCATCAAGTCGATATTTATTGAAGGTAAATGACACATCCAAGAATTAAATCCTCATTTGCCTTAATTGCTGTGAGTCCTTTTTGCGAGAGGTAACCATCATAATCACCTTAGTCTCTTGTGGATGCTTTGATAGGGATTGGAATTGTGCTTGCTCCATTTGATTGATTGCTTCCTATGTTCCTTTGAATGTGCCACCAATCGTTATCACTCGACTTACTAGAATTGTAGACTTATTAGATGCAATACAGGTAGGATGGGAGTCCGATATGTATTTAGCGATTAAGGAGAATCAAGTTAAGCATAGTGGGCATAGGTTCGTGGATTGTTAGTTCATGAAAGCAAGGGAAACAGTTTGTTTGTATAGAAAAGGAAGTTTGATCATAGTAGCATTTTGAGGATGAGTCCTCAAACTTCTAAGACCCTCTTGATTGAGAATATTTTTTTAAAATCTAGGTTGCTTACGTAACGATACATTAATAGGCTGAAACCTCATGTCTGATAACAATGTATCCAAAATTTTATTCTGCACGTAGTTTTTATTTGATACCGTTATACTTTATTTAACTCAATGAAAAATAGGAATAGAAATGTATGTCTAGCAATCATTGCAACTAAAGATGTTTGTCACTTGTTAAAGTTGAGTGGACTTTTTTCTCCACCTTGAAAGTCCAGATTGAGTAAATTATTTATTAAACTGCAAGGATACAAATTTTATGCGTTAGCTTCCTTGTTTTCTTATTAAAACAATCAATATACATGACAAAAAATTAAAATTCTTAATAATGACACGCAAAATGAACAAATTTTAAAAACGCCTCTTTCGTTAATTTTTCAGCTCTGTTAAAGTTTCAAAATTTTCATAAAAATATTACAATGATAATCGATAACTAGATTACAAAATTTTGTGCAAAATGCCAAAGTGTAGAGCATCTGAATGGGAATATATTTTTGAATGAAATGGTTTGTGTCAATGTTGTCTTTGTGGCGACTCAGAACATCCCAACGTCAGCGCACGCTTTGCGGCGCAAACATACCCTCATCCCACGAAAAATCTTCGCCTGCCAGTCAATTCCACGAGCAGCGCAAGCAATTTCCTCAAGAAAAATGGAAATTCGCTTGAGCCGTTCTTCTCGCTTCTCATGAATTAACATACATGAGAGAACCTAGGCAAACTTTCTACTGGTTCGCAGTCAATATCATCATCAACATCAGCAGTAACAACATCATCAGCATCATCAAAATCATCATCGACATCATCACCAACAACATAATCATCATCAACAACAACGACATCATCATTTCCCATCAACAACAACGTTATCATAATTCATCATCTTCATCGTTGTAGCCTTCTACCTCGTCGTAAACAAAAGGGAGTAAAAAATGCTGTCATTTCCAAAGAGTAAAATATAGATATAGAGTAAAAGCTAAAGACCTGAATGTTTACTTCCAAAGTGGTGACCCCAACTCACAACAATAATGGTAGACGGACAAAACAACGAGGATGGTGAGCACTGTCTCCCTCAGCAGGCACCATCAGCCGGAAGTTTACCACCGGATTAGGGGGGAAACGTAGTCAGCCAGTGCAGGCTGCCATCCATCATCGCCCGCCTCACAGATTCACCTGATGCGCAGCTACATAAGTTGCTCACAGGCATCAAGCTTGGAGACAGTAACACCCTCATCTGGTCTCTCCTATCCGCATTCTTCTTCGGACCAAGTCGCTCTCAAGTTAGCTGCCTTGCATTTGGCGATTACGCAGCTAACAAACTTGACTCAAGAGGCACTTCAGCAACCGCATGCTTGCACCAACACACTGTGGGAGCGGTTCTGGTCAAGAAATGCAACTCAACGGTGAGGCTATTCCACCACTCCTGGACCAGACAGTTGCACAGGTCACTGCTGGTATTTTATCAAGCACGGGACCTAGCGATGCCATGCAAGCAGCCTTGATGCTTCCCAGTTTTAGACCACACTACTAGGCACTCGGAAAACTAGGTATGCCGGCGTTGTACTCAGCGGACACCACCGGCAACACCTTGAAGAGACGCCTTGATGTCACCGACCGCGCCACAAAGCCCACGTTCTTAGTAGACTCCAGCTCCGCCCTCTCCATCATCCTGAGGCATTCCATGACCAGATTTTTTCGTAAGCAGAGCCTCATGCTACAGGCAGCCAACGGCATGCCCATCATAACCTTTGGATCTCAGCAGCTCACACTAAATCTTGGACTACGTCGGCCACTCCACTGGTCGTTCATGATAGAATATATCCAGACAGTCATTCTAGGAGCCGACGCACTAAAGCATCATGGTCTACTAATCGATCTGCGCAACCAGTGCCTCTTGGACGATCTCAATGACCTCTCCACTTCCTGCGTCCTTGGCCTAGCTCCAGCTATAGATAGTATTAGCGCCATCACTATAGCGGAGAACACCATTGGAGACCGGTACAAAAGGATAATCACCAAGTATGCAGGGGCACCCGCATAACCCGGGAAATTAGTCTCGGTCGCCGACCTACCCGTCCACCACTAGATAGTCATCAATGGTCTACTGGTTTTCACGAGACCATGTCGTCTCGCAGGAGAACGCCTCACCGCAGCCAAAGCCGAGTTCGCTTTCTTGCTAGATCGAGGTATAATTCGACCCTCATAGAGCCAGTGGGCCAGTCCTCTGCACATGGTGGCCAAAGACGGTGACCATTGGTGAGCTACTGGGGATTAATTTCAACTCAAACTCGACCGGACCGTTACCCACTGCCCATCATCGAGGATTTGATTTAAAAGGCCAGTGGAACTGTTTTCTCAGTAATCGACCTCCAGCGTACTTTCTATCAAATTCCATCTGCTGAGAAAGTTGGACTTCGTCCGGGTCTATCACGACGATATCCTAGTTTTATTGGCCAGCTACGACCATCACCAGCACCCCCTCGAGCAACTTCTCTCCATGCTTAAGGGGGCGAATCTTCGCGTTGACTGGGATAAATGCCAGGTTGGTCAGCCTGAGATCGCCTTGCCTGGATACCACGTCTGCAAAACTGGATTTCGATCACCAGCTCCCAAAACAGAAGTCATCGTTTCTTTTCCCTTGCACTACTCATGACGTCATAATCACAAGCAACAAACAATAATAACAAACAAGGATGAGTTATCTATGATCGAAACGATATAAGAATAGCGTCTTAAATATTATAAATGCATAAGATTTATTGTACTATATAAGCAGATTATTAATTCAGTGTGTGTAGAGGGATTGATACTGAGTACGCAAAAGAAGTAACAATGCAGATCCTACATGCGTCAGTGCATGAAGGCTATCAGCAAGATTTCTTGTAAGTGGTATTGTTAAAAGGTAAGAATAATAAAGATAAAAATAATTTTCATACAATCATTGATTAAAAGGACATCAGTTTTATTTCAATAAAAAGATAGTTTCGCTTCCATGGAAAATGTTAAAGATAGGCTACGTACTTAATACGTATAACAATATTTTGTCTCGTGTTATGGTTCGCGGCCAATAATTTTAATGTTCTGGGAAAGTGAAAACGCACTGCCTTTTATATTAAGTTCATAGAGTTTATTTTCTCAAAATGCACAATAATCAATTTAACACTTTCACTAATTTTATTTTTCGCTTAGTCTTTAAATTTGTGATTCAACCAAAATCCTCTAAAATCGCTTCACAATCAACGAAAATCACTTTACTATTACTCGATCAATTCTCACTCCACACTTTTCGCATTTGTTTATTATCGCGGTTCCAATGAATGATCCCCCCATTCACTCAGCTCGTCTTTATATAGGGTCTCTAATCATTCAACTCAGTTCTCGTACATTGGTGAATTAGCAGGAACATTCCAGCAGCGTAATGAATGGAGCAGTGACTCACTTTCGGATGTTGATCATGCTTGGTGGGTTCTCGTGGTTTCGAGCAAATTCATTTTATTGATGTTCTTAATGGTTGTGAAAACAATTGCGACAGTAGCTCGCAGAATTATTTGTACATGTAACACTGCCCCCACCTCAGTTCTTTTCGCCCCGAAAAAATGTGTCGCCATTTGTAGTCAATTCTCCCTGGGTGTAATATCGGGCAAGACGGTCCAGATGCACGATTTTCATTTTGGCTCTCGGCTTACGATGCTCCTGCATTCGGTATACGACGCCGTTGATTCGCTTCGTAACTCGGTATGGTCCCTCCCAATTATGTCGCAACTTTGGAGACCTACCTTTTCGCCGTTGCGCACGGTCCGACGTATCTGGTTCAACCGTTGCCTTAGCTCACTTGCGTACTCCGAGGTGCTTTGGGGTGTTTCGAACTTTATATCAGCTGGCAGACGTGTAGTCTTTCCAAAAATGACTTTGGCTGGGGCTTGGCCCGTCGATGCATGTTTGGCAGCTCTGTACGCCATCACAAATAGTGGAATGTGTCAGTCCCAGTCCCTTTGGTTCTCGTCAACCAATTTGGCCAGGTGTTTATTGAGAGTGCCGTTGAAACGTTCGACCATTCCATCGGATTGGGGATGCAGCGGTGTTGTCCTCGTTTTCCGTATTCCCAGCAGCTCGCACATTTTGCTAAAAACTAGTGACTCAAAGTTTTGGCCTTGACCCAAATGTAGTTCGCAAGGTACGCCGTACCTACTGACACAATTTAACACTAGCTGTTTGGCTACAGTAGTTGCTTCCTGGTTGGGAATGGGGTAGACCTCGGGCCACTTGCTGAAATAATCGGCTACAACCAGCGTGTATCGATTTCCCCATTTGGATTCAGGGAAGGGTCCCAACAGCAATTCTTTCAAGCGGTCCACCCACGTAATAGGTTTGCATTTGTCCTCTCAGTCGTCGCTTTGGACCTTTGACGGAAGCGCACATTGTGCATCTGCGGCACCAGTCCTCTACGTCTTCTCAAGCATGGAGCCAGTAAAACCTTTCCCGCGATTTCGCTAAGGTCTTGTTAACACCAAGGTGGCCTCCCGAGGATCCTTCGTGCATCTCCTTAACCACGTTGTGGATTCGGCTTTTGGGAAGTATAGTTTGCATCCTTTTGGATCTGCCATCCGCCATTTCCGCTTGAGTATGCCACCCTCCACCTGAAGGTAGTTCCATTGTGCCCAATAGCTTTTCAGGCCTGCGCCATGCATTGAAACGTCTTTCCACTCTGGTCGCCCACTTGTCTCTTTCCACACGAGCAACGGTCGTCAATCAATCGCAGATCAACAGGCGGTTCCTTTTCCTCAATCCGTCGGCAATGCTTGCAGTTAGCTGGACATGGACAACGAGATAGAGCGTCAGCATTTCCATGAACTCCACCCTTCCGATGAACAATTTCGTAGTCGTATGACTGCAATCTTTCGATCCATCTCGCAACTTGTCCCTCAGGGTTTTTGAAGTTGAGCAGCCATCTCAATGATGCATGGTCCGTTCGAAGAAAAAATTTCAGGCCATATAGATACTTGTGGAACTGCTTGGTGGCCTCTATTATAGCCAATAGCTCCTTCCTGGTCACGCAGTAGTTCCTCTCACTTTTTGAAAGAACTCGACTGGAATACGAGAGGACTCTTTCTTCGCCATCGATCTGCTGGGAGAGTACAGCTCCAATACCGCCGTTGCTCGCATCGGTGTCAACTACAAACATTTTTCCGGGCTTTGGATATGCCAGCACGGGTGATTCACACAGCTTCTCCTTCAAGGTCTCAAAGGCTGTCTGGCATTGTTCATCCCAGACATACGGACGATTTTTCTCGGTTGACTGATGGAGACACTTAGCTATTTTGGCAAAGTCTTTGGCGAATCTTCGATAGTAGGTTGCCAGACCCAGAAAACTTCGTAGTTGGCGCTTGTTGTTTGATGTTGGCCAGCTTTTTACGCCTTCAATTTTCTCAGGGTCTGTTTTGGCCCCTTCTGCTGATACGACGTGTCCCAGTTATTTTACTTCAGCTGTGAAAAGGTTACACTTGTCGGGACTAAGTTTCAAATTCACCAGTCGCAATCGGGAGAAAACCTCTTCTAAGTTCCGCACATGCCCTTCAAACGTTTTCCCGATGACAATGATGTCATCTAGATACACCAAGCAGGTTTCCCCAGTTTAGACCACGTAGCACATACTCCATCAAGCATTCAAAAGTGGCTGGAGCATTGCAAAGCCCAAACGGCATCACCACAAATTGCCACAATCCGGTCCCAACTGAAAATGCGGTCTTTTCTCGGTCCTTCTTGTCAATTTCTACCTGCCAGTAGCCTTTCTTGAGATCGAGTGTAGAAAACCATTTTGCGTCGGCTAAAGTGTCCATGATGTCATCGATGCGTGGGAGCGGGTAACTATCCTTCTTTGTGACGTCGTTAAGCTGCCTATAGTCGGCACAAAAGTGAGTGCTACCATCCTTTTTCTTTACTAGAACTACAGGCGCGGCAATGGACTGACAGAAGGTTCAATAACACCTTGTTTTTCCATGTCCGAGATCAGCGCGCTCACTTCTCCTTGTTTGGCTATAGGGAGACGTCTCGGTGCTTATCAAATCGGATTGGCCCCCTGTGTATCTATGACGTAAGTTACCAGACTCGTTCGGCCTTGGTCATCCGGTCTTGTTGAGAAGATGTCACTGTACTTGGTGACCAGATCAGAGGCTCGTTTGAATAGCTGCACTGGCAATTTGACTTGCTTCAATGTTGCAGACGTGGATTCCCGGGCTTTGTTTGTGTCTTGCCTCCTTTTCCAATGATGGTTGTGAGTAGCTTCCAAAGAGGTGATGGTGGAAACAGGCTGGCAGCTGCCGATGACTTCTCCCACTTTGAGGCTCGTGGTTGAGTCTGCGGTGTTAAGGACTCTCATCGGCACATATCCGTTCTTTAAAGATCTTACAAGGCTTCGTCCTACAATCAAACTGCGCAATGCGGACGTCTTCGTTGGCTCTATCAGATAAGATCGGTGGTCTCCAGAATCACCATCAAGCTTGGCCCATACAATGCTTTCGGAAGAACTCGGTACATCAGTGCCACTACATACCACTACATTCATCTTGGGAATTTGGACGCTAGGATCCTCCACCAGTACTTCGACATTCTGCCATTTCAATACACGTTTGCCCAAATCCAACATGATTCCATGTGGTCACAGAAAATCCATTCCGAGAAATCCATAATGTTCGCGACCAGAAAATTATTTCGGAACACAAGTTCTCCCAACTGTATCTGGAGGTTGACCTCTCCATGAACAGGTGCAGTTTCTCCCGTAGTTGTCCGTAATGAGAAAATTCTGCCCTTGTGATGTTGTCGGTGTCTAACTAGGTTGCACCAGTGTTGAGTGTCACAAACTTCGGCGAGAGGCCCAGCGGGCGCGAACACGGGAGGAGGCAGACACTAGGCTAGCAGCATACAGGTCCGGCAGGAAATATCTTCGCAGGCTTATTAACAAGAGCAAGGCCCGCTGCTGGCAAGACCTCGTGGATGATGTTAATAGGGATCCGTGGGGCCTTGGCTACAAGCTGGTCATGGGGAAACTTGGTGCCCTACGGAAGCCTTGTATACATGACGCGGAAAAGATGGACGCGATAGTGCGGGGACTCTTCCCCGCCCATTCAGTCCGTGTTGACGCTGTCCATGGTGAAACAGCAGTCGAGTGCCCACTCTTCACACAGCTGGAACTGGAGGAGGCAATCCTCTCCCTGAAAGCGAGGAAGGCTCCAGGTCCAGATGGTGTTCCAGCTGAGGTTTTGCAGCTCGTCTATCACCATTGTCCTGACTTGCTGCTCAGCACACTCAACGCTTGCCTACGGGACGGGGTTTTTCCGGTACGATGGAAGGTGGCGAGGCTCGTGCTGGTCAGCAAAGGGAAGGGAAATCCCGAATCGCTGTCTGCATACCGCCCGTTATGCATGCTAGACATAGCTGGGAAAGTGCTGAAGAAACTCATCAAGGGAAGACTCACTGACGCGATTCGTGCTGCTGATCTATCTCCTCGGCAATACGGCTTTAGAGCAGGACGTTCTACCATTGATGCGATTGCAGAGGTGGTGAACGCGGTCCAAAAGGCAGAGGCATATAGTCGCACCAAGCGACGGATCGTCCTGTTGGTGACACTCGACGTTAGGAATGCCTTCAACTCCGCTAGATGGGTGGATATTCTGGACACGCTGGAAAACTCTTTTCAAGTTCCAGAATATCTAATGCGGCTTTTGAGGAACTACCTAAAGGACCGAAGCCTGCTCTACGGCACGACACAGGGCCAACGGAGGATGGAAATTACATCGGGTGTTGCCCAGGGATCTATCCTTGGTCTGGACCTGTGGAACGTGTCTTACAACGGGCTACTGAGACTCAAGATGCCAGATGAGTCACGCTTGGTCGGCTATGCGGATGATGTTGCGGCTCTGGTCGCCGGACGCACCGTTGAACAAGCGCAACTTAGGCTAGGTACGCTAATGCGCCGAGTGAGGGACTGGATGACTGCTCGCGGGCTCACTTTAGCACTGGAGAAAACCGAAGTGGTCATCTTGACAAAAAAGAGAATCCCTAGAGTAAGGATGATCAGTATTGGAGATATACAAATCGAATCGAAGCCAGCGGTGAAGTACCTGGGGCTACTGATCGACTCAAAAATGAGTTTCTTTGAGCAAATCAGGGCAACGGCTGAGAAGGCTGCTTCGGGAATATCGGCCCTGAGTCGACTTATGGCCAACGTAGGGGGACCCAGCCCATCAAGAAGATGCCTCTTGATGAGTGCTGTAGGGTCAGTGCTACTGTACGGAGCAGAGGTATGGGGCGACGCTCTCAGCAAGGAGGTATACCGAAAACGATTGGCACAGGTACAGAGAAGAGGAGCACTGAGAATTGCATCTTCATATCCAACAGTCTCCGACTCGGTGGTGAGAGTGATTGCAGGCGTGATACCTGTCGCCCTCCTTGCCAGAGAGCGCCGAGATGGTTGTCCGCGAAGAGAGACAACGCTTGTTCAACGATTGGCAGCAGTCTTGGAGGAATCGCACGAAGGGAAGGTGGACTGCGCGCCTCATCCCGGATGCGAGACCGTGGCGTAATCGAAGGCATGGTGAGACTGACTTCTATCTGACACAGCTTTTGAGCGGGCACGGGTGTTTTCAGTCTTACCTGCACAAGATCGGTAAGTCACGGTCTCCCGATTGTCGGTTTAACCCAGGAGAGGAGGACAATGCCTGTCACACATTTTTTGCGTGTACCAAATGGGCCAGGCTGCGAAGGTAACTCTATAGGGAGACGGGAGAGCTCACCCCGGATAATATAGTTGCGGTGATGCTCGAATCGGTTGACAAATGGAACCAGGTGGCACATTATGCTCGGGCAATCCTAAAAGATAAAAGGGACTCGCAGCAGCCGGAGGTGCTGGGGCTGGGGGATCGCTCTTGTGGCATTTCCTCTTCCCCTCTCCCCTCCCGCTAGGAAAGGGACTCCCCAGCTTGAAGGCGCCCCACGGCGTAACAAAACGAGACCTGGCCCGAAGTAATGTGTCAAACGGTTCCAGGCTAGGTTCTCAGATTGACAGGGGAGGTGTTTAGTGGGTAGTCCAAGGGTATCCTCCATGGGGATCCCACACTGCCAGACTCGGCGGGCGTAAATGCCTGCACCTCCCTGCCACAAAAAAAACCCCAATCAAATGATAGTAAATGCTCTCGGGATGCACATTGGGTTTACTGGTTCCCGAATAATGTTACATTAAGTGCCGAGAAATACTTATAACTGTAAATACATCTACAGCTCTGCTACTAAATCCTACGTATACCTGCCTTGTGAGGACGTAAGAGGGTGAAGGTGAATCTTCCGCGCCTGATAACAGAATCGACGAGATAACCATGCCGCCGGAATGGAGGTTGGGTGACGGGCCAACACCCCGTCTCTGGACCACCTTAAATGTTTTGAAATCAGCAGATGGGCCTTGGAATGGATTGTACTCACGACAACGACCTCCCAAATGAAAAAATTAATATGACATTAGATCCTGGCATGCCAGATCACCCAATTACCCTGGCACCGTTAAGGACCTTTTGCAACAGGCCAGTCAATGTCAATTTAAAATACTGGCAATCCAAGAATCAAATCAGACTGGAAACGGCATTCAAGATATGAGATCACACAGAATATTACAAACTGGAAAGCCTACTCGAAAATGAGGATTCGGAGTGCTTTTCATTGTGGATAAGGAGTCCAAATCGCACGTTATTGAGTTTAAGGCAATGAACGAACGGTTGTGTGCGATCCGTATAGAAGCGAAACTCTTCAAAATCTGGCTGATCAATATTCACCCCCCTACCGAAGAAAAGGACAAAGAAACGAAGGAAACGTTCTACAATCACCTGGAAAGACTAGTCAACTCATTGCCTACAAACGACACCAAAATAAATCTAATAATTTTTTCTGAAAAATTGTTAGAGAAGAAAGAAGAAGAAGCCACCTTCTTCTAACATTTTTCTTCTCTAATAATTTTTCAGAAGAAATTATTAAAAAAAAAAGTAACTCATTCATATAGCTACAAAGAATTCCAAAAGTAATTTGCTTTATTGTTTTGAACGAGTCAATGCAATTAAAACTAAGATGTTTTGGTTTTTCTGTTTAGAATATTACGCCAGCTCAAAGCATCTGTTCTAGTTTATTGTATGAAAAGTAGGCCAGATTCAATCAGGGGCGTAACATATCATCCCAGCAGGTACCTCACGGGTGGCACTCCCGAAATAATACTAATGTCTGGGTCCGTTGACCACGTCTTCCAATTCCGAAATCCGAGCAACGATGAACTGTTTTCGTCGACCGAGTCAGACCAGCGTTTCCTCGGTTTCCCCACTGGCAGGCGGCCTTGAGTTCTCCCAACGAATACCTTCTTGGGTATCCGTTGTTCATCCATACGATTCATGCGTCCAGCCCATTGCAGCTTCCGCAGTCTTATAATCCTTGAGACCTCCGGTTTGTCAAAAATTTCATACAACTCATGGTTGTATCGAATTCGCCATTGGTCCCCGTCTAGCTTCGCTCCGATTATTCACCTCAGGATCCGTCGCTCAAAGGTGTTCAATATATTTGCGGATGCTTGGGTTAGGGTCCATGTTTCACACCCATAGCATAACACAAATCTTATCATAAATTTGTATACTTGGAGCTTTGTTTTCCTGTGTATGCAGCTGGTCTTGAAGATCGTCAATACTGAATAAAATATTTTATTTGCGAGCTGTATTCTCTGGCGTATTTCATCTCTTTCATTACCCGTTTTCATTATTTTGGCGCCTAAATACACAGATTCGCTGTATTTGCCAAACGCGATATTTTGTGTATTTGAGAAATTTTGCCTCGACTGCGTCATGAGCTTTGTTTTATTTTTATTGATTTATAGTCCTACTAGTTTTGCTTCGCTATCGAGTTTCAGGAAAGTTCTTTGGCAGTTGTCAATGACCGTGACAGAATGTTGATGCTTGACTGTGAACAATTGGTCTGTTGTTGATCTACCTGCCCTAAAACCACCTTGATACTCCCCAATGATACTGTTGGCGTATGATCCGATTTATTTTCTAAAATTTTAGAAAATATTTTATACGCCGTACAAAGTAGTGATATGCCTCTATATTTGTCACCTTTTTTGTGGATAGGGAATATAATTGATTGGATCCACTCGTTCGGCATATGTCCTTGTTGCTCAATGTACTGGATGACTTTGTGAATAGCTTGATGAACACTGCTGCCAACATATTTGATGAGCTCCACTGGAAGCTCATCGATGCCCGGCGCTTTATTATTCTTGTGGGCTTTGATGATGGAACAAACTTCATCCAGAGCTGGTGGGGCCAATGGAAGCTCTCCGCAGACATCTATAAGTTCCGATGTTCTGGAGATGTGCGGAGGATTAAGAAGGTTCTTTAAAATGATGCACATTTTTCCTTAATCTTAGTTTCATCAGTGCCGATGTCATCACGAAAGAGCGTGGTTTTGGGCTGATAACAACGTTTCGGGCTATCATTACTTTGTATGCTTGTCTTCTCAGATTTTCATAGTGTTCTCTCTTTCTCCTGGTTTTCCTACCTACATATTCTTTTTACGCCTGATTCTTTGTATCTAACGCATTCTGGCACTCATCATCGAATCAATCATTTGTTTTGCGCCAGGCTTGATGTCCGATCGTCTGTTCTGCCACGTTCCTGATAGCTGCTTTCATTTCCATCCAGAGCTCGTTGCTCGTCTTTCACGATGCGTCTAATAAGATGGGAGCCAGCTGGTTGTCGAGGGTCTCCGTGAAATATTTGGCAACAGACGCCATTTGGAGCCTTTCGATGTGAAATTTTTGTAGCGGGCTTGTCTTCGCTAAATGTGCTTTTGACATACGGCATCAATAGGTTAATTTGATCAAGTAATGATCTGAGTTACAATTGGCTCCTCGGTATGTACGGACGTCAAGTATACTCGAGGCACAACGTTGTTGGATCAGACCATGTTCGATCTGGTTTTGTGTGTTGCTATCCGGTGATACCCAGGTTATTTTATGAATGCGTCAATGTGGGAAGCAAGTCGAACGTATGACTAGATTTCTGCTACATGCAAAGTCAATCAGGCGCTGGCCGTTGTCATTTGTTTCATCGTGGAGGCTATATCCTCCAGTTGTTCCCCGATGAAATAGCTCATTGCCAACATTAGCGTTGAAATCACCCAGAATTATTTTTGTGTCGCTTGTGGGCGCAATGAGTCGACCAGTCTTTCCAGGTGATTGTTTCCTTCGTTACCTCGTCCTTTACTTCTTTTGAAGAATTTCGCTTGTACGGATCATATAAAACCGTTCGTTGACTGCCTTAAAATAAATAACGTGCGATTTGAACTCCCTATCCACAACGAAGGCCACCCTGAATTTCTTTTTTCCAATCATTAGGTTTTTATTTCATTATAAAGAAGAAGGTATGCCGTTAAAAGTGAAAATAATTTCAGGCAAGTGATCGCCACGACCACGCTTACAGGACCATATCCTTTTCATGAAATTTTCCATAACCAAATCGCAAAGTGGCTGCCCTATGTCCTCGATAACCTAACAAATTCCATCTTTCATGTCTTGAATCAACGCTGGACTATTGGCGTAGACCTTCTCTTTCACATGGCCCCAAAGGAAGAAGTCACAAGGTGTTAAATCACAAGATCTATTCAAAATAACACCTCTTATTGGAAAACTCTATATTTGACCATTAAAGAATACTTATGGAATCGGTGTGAACATACTACGAAAAATTTTATATCTACTCCCAATTTCAAACGAATTATGTTCACTTTGAATAAGTAAAATAAGGTTTATGACCAAAAATCTCCAAAGCAATAAAATTTTAGCAAACATAAGCTGCCGACTGTGTCTAGTATGATATACTTACTATTTAATGAAGATGATTATTTGAATTTAATTTTTATCGATGCAGAACAGTATATTACTCTTTTCAAATTAATTGTAACAATGTTATTGCTATGCTTCTAAGTCAATTCTATTCAATTACATTTGTATGATTTTCATTTTTTACAGCACCCATACAATAAACACATCCTTCACCATTACAGCATATAGTTTGTTGCACAATGGGGTCCTCGACATTTCTAAACAGAATGCTTTGTGCAAACATTCTTCATTCACTTCAATATCATATCCAACATATACTCAACGATAATGGAAGCTCCAAAAAGGCAAACTCACTCCATGACAACGTGTCCTTACAATTTTAAAGTTCTACTTCTCTAACAAAATTTCAATTCGGCAAATACCTGAAAGAGGAATTTTTAAAATACGTGATGCTCTCACTTGAACAATTTTCAACTTCTCTCGATAACTTCCTTTCATTCTTTGTAATAAGAACAATAGACCCCCAGGTGATACTCAAGACTGACATAAAGCGATGCTTGAAAGAATAACGGATGATGCACAGCATCAGTAAACACACATACAAGCCGTACAAACAAGGTGTATCAGTGGCTCCTCAGTTGGAGACTCGGATACTCACTCTATTTAGAGGTGATATGTTTACTATTCTACTTCATTGGAGACACAGTGCTACGTGCTTGCCATCCTGAAAAATCCTTGAATTAGCTTAGGTGAGGACGAAAGTAGAAGCGTCTGTTGATATACGGTTTTGATAAAAAGAAGGTTGAGAGAGATTTATTAAGTCCTTGGTTCATTGAGTAATCCTTTAATGCTATCATGAAAACAATAAATACGAAATCAGGTGCAACAGTAAAACTGTTTAAGTGAATGGGGGATTCAAAGGATATTTTGCTGATATTTATTGGCCGATAAGGTGGGTCAAAGAGATTTTTTAGTCCATTTAGATTTTTTCCCAGTATTTATTCTATTAAGATCTGAGCAATAAATTTTAATGTATCGAACCGCAAATTAAACAGGAATTAAATCAATTATCTATTAGGAAGGAGTTTAATTCTTGAGACTATGTCATGAAAAATCTCTAGATCGGCTCAACCAACGACGTTTATCTAATGGTTTTCTAGCTAATAATTTATGCAGCGCTCCAAGATAAAGTTCTTGATGACTTCATTTGCCTAATAAGTCAGAAATTCAGGAAATGTTGAACATCCCGTTGGTTGCATGTCAGCCGTTTCCTAAACAACTAATAATTTCACCCCTAAGCCATGAGCAGTAAGGACTCTTCTGAATTTTCCGGCTAACTATCCAAAATAAAACGGTCTCCTATCATATGAAAATCTATCCTTGTTATCTGCTCATGCATTCACTTTGTGAAGATCAATATCAATTCACAACAACTTTATCCTGTTGAAATCCAACTATCAAAACTTTGTTAGTCTTATACTTTGCACGACCAGCGAATGGAGCCTGTCGGGCAACATTTTCCACAGACCACAGGATGACAAGTGCCCGACGAGTGCCAATAACGTTTCTGATATTTCACCAACCACACGACTCCATTACGTACTTGCATGGCCTGGAAATGGTGTAAGGACTCTATTACCTAGTACATTATTCATCCTATGTCAAAATTGATTCCAACATGGACCGACTAGTCCGTCACGGTTTTGTCCTTTTGATGCATCCAGAATGCAATGGGAAATATGATTCGACCGCTGGGCGGTTTTCGTGTAATAACTCGATGCAAATTACTCCTGTCCTGTACACGAGGACTATTGACACGCTAGCGATGGTGATGATTAATTACATTGCAAATACGTAGGCATTGGTTTCATTATTCGAAATTCTTTCCGCCACAATTGTCGAGTTCATGTACTCGTATGTTGTGTTCCGCGGGCTTGAATGTTTACTGACATATTGTCTGTGAGCAAATGTTCATGTGAAGTGACTGACATGTAAGCGATGGAGTTCATCATGGTTCGGATTAGGGCTCTTCCACTCCCTGCCAATCGCTGTAGGCGATAAAATAACGTTGAGTATTAATCCACGGTTGCACAGCGTGTGTGGAAGTGTTTACTGTCAAGGGGATTACGCTTGTTTATACGCTTAGTCAAGTAGTGATTACGGAATTAATCATAGCGGGTGGAAATTAATAACATTTTATTGGAATATGCTTCAGCAAGGATTGTTTGTTTTTCCTACAGTTGGTTTCCGTCGAAGTAAATCAAATCCATTGTCTTGTTAGGCTAGTACTATTAAAATTGGTAAAATATTATTGAAAGAGTAAGTTATTTAGTTGATTTGGAATGGCAGTTTTTGTAATCATGCAAAACTTAAAAAGCTTTATTCCATTTAATTGCTACTAATCCACTTCTTATTCAATAAATTAGCCAATTGAAATCAGACAAGAATCGCAAAAATAAAACAAAATTAATGCGAGCATTCGAAGTGAATTATTAAAATATGTTCTTTTGAATAAATTCCCGCCCATTGTCTTTTGGCAACCAAAAATAAATTTAGCAATTTTAAAATCAAAAAACTAATGTAGTAATCGAGCAGTCGCCTGAGCAAACTGCTCGAAAACCACCATCATACTGATCCGAATTTCAATTGTAAATTTAAAAAAATAATAATCATTTAAATTTGCAATCGAAATCTGGGCACGGCAACCCCCTTTACAACGGAGCTTATTCACGAACTGCATATTTGCAGTGCGATTGAAAGTGGATGGAAGGCTCGTCAACTGCCGTTGTGAGGAGTCCCACAAGGTGACGACGAATAAAATTGGAGTCTTTGTGCTATCGCTAGATGTTCCAAACGTCGCGAATTGTCTATACTAGCATAACATTTTGATTTGCATACGGAAAAGTAGTACATATGTGCTGCAAATGCGAGGAAAGACGTTCCAGATCCCATGTGGTCACGCGAGCAAAAAGTGCATAGCAATTCGCACTAGCCCAAGCATATCGACGAATCGCGACCAAAATCGTATGAGTGAAATTGATTATGGCTGTGCAATCTTCTCCCTTTATCTGTTGTGTGTGATTACATGCCATCGACGGTAATCAAAACGGAAAGTTTCGCGTGAATTATGTGAAAAACTAAAATTTCTTTGTGTTTCAATTGATGATAACCATAATCCGCAGCAAATATGCGCGACAATAGTCCCAAACATTGTAATCCTTAACAAATCGCTGCCAATCAATACAATCAAGTTAATACAATCCCAGTTAGATTGTCACCAGACCGTAACCCAAAAGGATTTTCTGTGTGAAATATTGTTTAAGAGACAATAAGAACCAATTCCATTTGAGGAGAAATCAAGTTCCCGTGAACACCTAAATTTTCCGTGATATTGCTCGTTCGTGGGCTGGAAAAACGTTCTAAAAGAATTCGGAACAAGTGACGGTTGATTTGAAAAAGCATCTACATGCGAATGTGTGAGGTGAAAAGTAATTTCCGTACAGCAATAACCGTGCCGGAAAATTACTCGACAAGATTCCGTGAGATCTTAACTGATTATTGCGAGAAAATGAAAAAGTCAGCCGAGTCATCAATCACTGCCAAAACTAATTTACAGACATCATCTGATAATTTAAACTAAGCGAGGAACGACGAACAAATTAAGCATAGAGAGCAATTATCAAACGATTACATTAATGAAAAAATGATCATATAAAAATATAGAAAAGAAAAGGGGAGAGTTGCTTTGCAAAAGCGGCGGGGCGACCCAATTCAGTTCCGGTCGTGGTAGAGAAAGACCCAGCATTGGAAATATTCGAAACAACAATAAATCGCTGAATAGAGCCGAAATGAAGAGTTTTCCAGTAGTAGTTCAAGTTGTAGCCAAGTGAAAAAGAAAAATTCGAAATTGATGCAGTAAATTTGTGCAGCGCTCGTAACGCACTTAAAAACAAAATTTGTTTTAGGCATCGTTGTAATTCACCCACATCATGAGCGGCTGCATGGTGAGGATGTTGGGTAAGTAACCTCTTGGTTTCTTTTATTTTTGCATATTATAAATTATAATTTAATTTTCTTTTGCACGTCATTAATTAGAAATTTTGTTCTTTGCATACACATTATTCCGTATCATTTTTGTTCTTTTCCATAAGTATCGTCGGTAACGACGAAATACCTTTAAGTCCGTCCGTTTTCTCCAGGCCCGATTTGTCCTCTGAATCAGCATTTTAATAGCCCTTAGTAGGTTATCCCCTTTCTCGACCAAGGTCAATAATTATTAAACCCTCTTTCGAAACTCGTGGATGTGGAAAATATTTTTGTAGTGGGTCTTGTGCTCGGGAAAAGAACCCACCCCACTACATCGCAACACTTGCCTGGCAGCGCCTTCACGCGTCCCCAGATAATCTTGGCGGATCCTACCATTCTCATAGGCCAAGGCAGCAGACTATCGCTGCAGCTCTTTACGGACATGTATCTACCTGCTTTCACTACAGTAAATGCATTAGCTATCAAAACGAAATCACTGGTTGATTTTACGTCAATCAAAGATGCGCCAAATTCTCGGGAGGCTTCCCACTTCACCTATATCCCAAGAAGCGAGAAAATCAGACTTTTTGTTGAAGGGTCTGGTAGTACATATTCTCATTATCTTATTATTAAATAAATTCTGCAAAAACGAATATTGCATATAACCTAGAGTATTAATACAAATATTGCATAACTTTCCATGAATTTCAATGCAATCACATATGCACGATATAGAAACCATGTAAAATTGCATTGACAGTACTCATTTCTTTTAACGACCTCGCTATGAATATACGTATAAACAGAAGAGATCAAATTGTAACCCATAAAGTTCAACGTACATGTGCAATTCACTGTTAACAAACGAAACACGTGAATATCATATGTATGTTTTTATAAGTGTAAGTATGATTATGAATACAAAATGATGAAGCCATTATGAGGAAGAAATGATAAAGTCATTTGATACGAAGATACGTACATACGATAAGCATTGTTATGAACAATTGAATATGGGGCATCCCATATTCTAAATGATGACTAAAGTGTGACACCAAAGTTATGGGTTTACCTTAATTAGCACAAATTTAATAATTGCATTGAGTAATCATAACTAAGAATGGAAAAGTGATTTTAGTCGATAAGCAAATTGTAACTTTAATTTTAACGTATAAATGGAAAAGAAAATGTTGAATAAAATTAACTCTTGATTAAACAGTCAACGAGTTCGTTTCTGTTGCTATGTTTTGCAGCAAGTTTGAATTATCCTTTTCATCCACGATTTCTCGCCGGAGATCTAGAATTCTCAGCGTAGTGGACAGTATAATGTCCTCGCTAAAATATCTGCGGATGCAAGGCCACTTGCCTAGGTAAAATTAAAATAAAATATACCTCGTCCTTGATATCGATCTCATTCCCCTCAAAATTATTACAGGCTCCACTGCGGAGAGAATACGGTCAATTTTCTTCACATGCTTAAGAAAGCTTATTACCGATTCCATTGCCGCTCCCACTGATTTGTTGGAGCTGCTCTGGCTGAGGCGCCATCGACCCAACTAGCTCATCCGAAGACGGGCGTGGATACCACTCATTCGATCCACTGAGCCTCCAAAAGGTCGTCCAAATGAGAAAACGACTGACTGGAGCGAAATGATTACCCTTAAAATGTGCAGCCATCTAGTCGCGAAGATCACTTTCCAAACATCCTATCATGCAGTGCCACCACTACACAAAAACCTGCTGTTTCCCTCACCGGGGAAACAAGAATTAACGACCCCCTTATCACTTAGCACCAACAACACGAGAAAGATCTTAAAACCCACCATTTCGTACACTTAACTCGCCGAAAACTACCACGATAAATAACTTCTCAGACCTTTTTGTCTGATTTGCGTCCCGGGAAAAGAATTCCCAACCCAAAATTTTCACACGCTGAAATAGTGAATGAAATATATGATAGCAAACAAGGAAATCTAGGTTTTACGTTAATCGAATCGTTTTTTGGATCACTTATATTTCTTTTGTTTTTATCAAATTCGTCTAAAACAAAATTGCTTCAAATAAAATAAAAGTCATGTTCTTTTTTTTCGTAGCACTACAACCCCTTTTGGCCTTCGCTTAGAGATAGTTAGTGTATCTCATTGTCATGATTGAATGTATCGGCACTCCACAAGGTGATGTGATCATTATCACTCTTTGGCCGTGTGTCCGTCCACCCAGCTGCGATACGTTCTGATTTTAAACCAGAACGTATCATTACTGAACGGGCTTATAGCCTGGCCAACGAATCACTCGAACTAAATCTCGTTGACGCCAACGAAACTCAAACCAGAGACCTTCGGCTTACAGGCTTAGTGCCACTTACATTCGTTTGATTCAGACACTAATAAGGGGCCCCTCTTCTCCACTCCTCGATATAGTCACCACTGATTGTTACTTTCTGCAGGGACTCCTCAGCCATCTCGTTCAAGTTCCTCGAAGCTTGCGTCTTTCTATCCGATCACTGATGTGTTCCCTTAAATTCGTCAGACTCACTCCACTTGCTACTTTCTCTCTGCGTATTGATTTCATAGTACTTTAGCCGTATTCCTCCGCGAGTAGATGAAAAACTCGGAAAAAAGAGAAAATGCGCCAGCCATCTCAGGCTTAAATAGCTTCCTTTAACGGTTCTTATCATCCACCGGAAACATCTCCTTTCAGGGTTGAACACTCTCCAGGAGTGGTTTTTCCCGTTCGTGGGAGTAGTTCCCTTTGCTTCGATTTTACACACAATGAGTTCCACTCGATGGAGAATAAAGCGAATTATGCGCTGAGTGCATTTGGGTGACTGTTCAAGCTGTCAGTAATGTTCATTTACATCTCAACGCGAGTTGAGGATTTTGTCGATAATCCCCACGTTTTAATCCTTTTTGAGCCGAGGCGTTAACATTTTTTAGTCTTTCTCGTCCCCGGCGAGAGCTGTTTGTTGAGCCACTGGATGGTGTGTCGTGTGTGGTATTTATCGATCAATTTCCCGTAATTTCGGACATCGATTCTCTTCCCGAAAATATTATGATTTCCCTGATTTACCTTTCCGTGGTGGATATAGTGCAGGAAAAATGAATGGTGTGCAGAACGATGTCACAAGCCAGTAAGGAGAGGAAGTAAGATGCTCAATAGTTGCAACCGTAATTCCTATAGATGTTATTGAATTATTCTTATCAATAGTTGGCGTCTTTCTTACTCACATCACAATAAATTAAACTGTCCTGACTTTGGCATTTCTTCTTTGATTTCTTGTGAATCAGTTAAGCAATGTACTGTCGCTGTTTGAACACATATTTGCTTTTTGCTATTTGACCGCAACCCATCAACACAATTTATATTTTTGCATCGCTAGGGAATTCTTTGCAAAGATATCTTCTGAAGACTTCTCACTGATGAAATATTTGATAATCGCAAAAATGTCAGCTGATTATTATCAATCTTCAATTCGCTTAATCTGATGACGAGTTACCTGTGTCGTGATTCATCCGATGGGGTAGTGGAATTTTTTGAATCTCAATACTTTCGATGATATCTAGCTTCCGTATATCGCTTACCTGGCTTATGACCTTCAAATTGTCCGTCCTGATCGTATGTTCTGATTTAACAATGGGTTGAGCGACTGCTAATCGCATGTCGTTATTCCCTCTTCGCTTTTTAATTGCATTTTCCGCCTCGCTCAGATGTTCTTTGCACCGTGTAGTGGCTGGTCGTCCTGTTTGTCCAATGTAGACCATGTTGCATTCGGAACAGTTGATCTGGTACACTCCGCTTTGTTCGTTGACTTTGCGTGAATCCTTGACAGACCTGAGAAGGCTTCCTGGTTTTAGTTTTCTGCTAGATGGTACCATTTTGATGTTTCCAGATTTCAATATCTTTTTCATTTTTGTTGTTACGTTAGTGTGCCTCACTGGTGCGCGTTTGATGGTATCCATGTGTTTGTTTTGTATACCGAGCGTTCTTAATCCGTTACGTTTGAGTTGATTTTCCTTTTTCCTGATTATACTCTGGATCGTATCACACTTGTATCCGTTCATTTCTGCGTTCTTGACTATGTAGGATTCATCTTTGCGTCGTTCGTCACTTGATAGCGGGATGGTCAGCATACAGTGAATCATAGCATGATATGGTGCCATCTTTTGAGAAAAGCTGTGTGAGGACGTTGCTGGAATTGTCCTCTGAGTTTGCGTTGCTTTTCTATGAATTCCAAAACACAACACACCATTGTTCCTGGATATATTTATATCCAAGAATGACAGCTTGTTGTCCTTCTCCGGTTCCATACTGAACTGTAAATTTTTGTGGATCGAATTGATACTCGTGAGTGTATGCTCCAACTTGTCCTTATTTACGATAGCTAAGATGTCATCCACGTATCGGATCCAAAATCTGGGAAGGAAATCTAGTTCTTCTAGGGTCATTTCGATGTTGCTCATGAAAATGTCACTTATGAGCGGCGATAATGGATTTCCCATAGCTACGCCACTTGTACCTTCAAAATATCGATCTCTAGAGGTGAAATAATTTTCGCTCATGCACAGGTGTGTAAGTTTCATAAGAATGCGTACCTCTCTATGCCACTCCCATTCATTTGGTCTCAGTTCTAAGAGTCACTAGTATCCTTCATCTTTCTGTTTGAACAAACGTTCTTTAACCTGTTTTGAAAATTTGTTATTACTGCCATCAGTATCTCTAGCTGGTTCTATACTTTTCGATCTACAGCTGTCATTTGTATTGAAAGCAATCCATTGTATGTTAGACGTGATCCTGTTTGACATGTTATGTCCGCTTGACTCATGCTACGATTTTTATCTTCCAGATCAGATTTGATAGTCAAATGTAGAGCAGAATCACTACTTTGTATAAGTTTATCAATTTGTTCAATTGTTGAATCCTTTACAGGGTACCATTCACTTTTAAGATATGATCTCCAATATAGAGAGATTCGTATTAACATCGATTCAAATTTCGGATTTTTGTATTAATCGAGCAGTCACACAAGCAAACTGCTCAAAAATCTTCCCATTCCTACTCAAAATTTTGTGGCAGATTAAAAAAAAATGTAATTATTTGCATTCGTTATCATAATTTCTAAAATAATTTTCCTTCTTAATATTATTATGAAATCTAATTTTTGTATCAATTTTCCTGTATATTAAATTCGAATGTTTCCCTCTAATTATATTCGTTATGAGATTTAACTTTTATTACTATTTCAAATGCTCTTCATTTTTCTTTACTTCAGTCAAATTTAGTTTTTTGAAAAAATTTCAAATTTGCCACATAGAATTTAAAGTATAGGAACGCTGGTCTAGTACACTACATGCCTGTACAAAATTGGCGAATGAAATGGAATTGAGCGGGTGGATTGACGGCTAAGTCAATTTGACGTTTCCGGAGTGGGTCAATTGCGAGTGGTTGTGTTAAAACCCTAATAAGTGATGCTTTCTGCCGCTCGCTTCTCAAAACATTTGAGCTTGTGGCAATCGATTTCCGAACTTAACCCACGTTTAGTATCTTGAGCTGCTGCACTCACACCAAAAACACCTCAACCTCCCTCCCGGCACGAATCTTTGATAAAATTCGTCAGGCGAAAAGTGAAATCAAATTCCGTTGAGACGTGGTGCATAAATCCATTGATTGTTATGTAATTTGCAGGCAGCAGAATGGAAAAGTTGCAGCCGCGCGAAGATCTTTGCAAAGAAATGATCGAAGTCAGTGGTGGAGCGTTGTATCCATTGGTCTCGAATCGATTTATCGAAGTTTGGGGCGCGTTTTCCGACGAAGAAAAAGTGACGGGGTGCACTGATCGAAAAAGAGTTGGCTAGTTAACACCTGAATGAAATCGGAAGAGCCATTTGCTGCCGAAAGAAGGAGTTCTGCAGCAGCTGCGATAGTGGGTATAACATCAAAAGACAGTCTCGTTGAAGTTAGCCGAGATCCAGGAGCGTCAACATAAACACCAGCGAGTGCGGCAGCGTTATCGACAGGCACGGGTTTTACCAATGCAACAGCTATCTTTGCTACTAAAAAACTCTCGCCCACGTTATTGGTCTGTCGAATATATCATCAGTGTCAATCCCACATCAAAGTCTTGAATTGTATTGGTGATTATTGGAAGGTACTTAAACAAAGAAATACAAACTCGTAAAACTCTACTTTTAAATGAAATTCAAATGTACTTTTCGGTTTCCTGAGCATTTGTGAGGAACCCTTTACTGAATTCTGGCACCATCAAGCATCGCTGTGGGTTGTAACGTCTCCCCTAACAAACAACTCGACCTTTTCATTTCAAGTTGACTTTCGTCACGCATAACTTACGAGTATTGTTCAACGTCATATTTCTAGACGAGTTTATTGACCCCTTTCGGAGTTGCCTATCGATAAAACTGTTTTGAGTAGTTGTGCGGTTGTTCCTCACTTTGATATTACGAATTATAGGTTCTCGAGACTCTAAGATTACGGCGAGTGCGATTCGCGTTAAAATTTACCTACTTTTGTTGCAAAATTTTTGGTTTAGTTGATAATTGTTCATGCATACTTGTCCTACTTAACGTCGTGTTAGGTCGAATAAAATTTGGCAATGCGCTGGCGGAATGGAACGTGTATGCAATGAAAGTGTAAGGATCCGCATTGAAATCATCAAAATCATAAAGTGAACTCCTGTTGATAATTCACGAAAAAGAAAGATGAAAATAAAATATTCATCTTAGATACGATATAAAAGATTAAGAAAAAGAATGTATTTGCAAACAACGTAGTCTAATAGAAAGCAAAATTATAGACGTATATGCATAATAGAAAACAGTGAAAACACATTATTTAAACAATTATATATTTGTTTAAATATGTTGATCTATTTCTTTTAAATCGTGTTCTCAATTTTCATACATTTTCTTACTTAAAAGAACGAGGAAACATTTAAAAATATGATTTGACGTGATAGATGACTATTAAAACACAATAATAATCGCAGAAAGCACTATGGTTAGACTATTTGCAGATTAGATGACAAAGTTTAGATGAGAAAAACAATAAATTTATTAGATATGTCCTTATCGCAATTCGATTTAGACTTCACGTTTTAATCGACTCCTTATAATTTTTTTAAGGTATATTTGCTGCATTTCGGTCTATCATAGTTGATTATAACACTAGTCTTGATTTTACGTTTTTCAATAAGATATATAGTTAAAAATTATACATTTATATTTTTTTTATACTGTACAACTATCTATATGAATCGCACAGAAAATTATTAGAACGAATAATAAACGAATTAAAAATAAAGTTCATTTAATGCTTAAATTACATATAAATATTTCCTTGTCCGTGAAAATTACAATGAATTGTTAAACATTAAAAACTCGGTCTTTCCATTCCGTTTTACCTGACCGGGTATAGGACCCGCAACGATGGCAGGCTCCTCCGTTGATATGGGCTAGACATCGGGCGCGTTCGTCCGTTTTATGTTGTTTAATAGGGGCTCTTGCCGGGTACATTAGTCTTCCGCTCGCGTGCCCTTTTATGGTATAGAGTCATGTGATTCTATCACATAGTTCTATAACATAAATTGGCCACGTCTATATTTCTCATTTGATGGGAAAAAGTTCATGCAAATCATGTTTGTATGAGTTTTCTACTCAAATGAGAAATATATGGCCACATCTACGTTTGGATCTTGATCCGGTTGGGAGGGTGCGAGGAGGCACCATATCCATCTAGATGCCTCACCCTTATTTGTGGGCCATAAGAATCGTTGGTAACGATAAAGTCTCCGCCAGTCCGTCCATTTTTAAACGGACCAATTTGTTCTTCGAACGAACATTTCAACCCTGAGTAGGTTACCTCGGCCTCGACACCAGTCGATCCGCATTCGACCCTTTCTAATTCGTGAATGCGAAATAGTTTTGTAGTGGGTCCCTGTGCTAGGGGGGAAAGAACCCGCCCCACGACACCGCAACGCTAGCCTGCCAGTGCATTCACGCATTCCCAGACAAGGCCAATCTCGACGGATCTTATCATCTCCTTCCGCTGAGGCAGCAGACCATCGCTGCAGTCCTTTACAAACATTTTATATAACTTTAACTACATTTTCTCCCATCGTTGCATGTTATTTTGTTTGTGACTCGATTTCGATTGCTTCGTAATATATTTTGTGTTGCCACTAATGTTGAATAAATGACGAAAGTTTTCACTTCCGTGTGATCTAGTCGTAGTGGTGGGAGTTTCGCGTTTCATTTCGAGCTCGCGTTAGTCATTGGTGTTTTTGGCGCTTGCTACTGCTCAAAGTCAAAGTCAAAAGCACTTTATTTAATACTAACTATTATAAATTTAAAAAAAATATAAAGCGAATTTCAAACAATAACAACACAAAAATTTAATGGCCCAAATGGCTCTCCAAATTTATACGTTATCTGTTAAACACATTTTATCAAAAAAATATAGGAAATTCAAATTAATTAAGATTATTACATATAAATATTATGATTTGATTGGAAAAAGGAGAAAAAACCAACCAACACTATTCAAAATTATTTATAATCTAAACACAACAGTGAACTTTGATCCTTCACCTAATATGTTATAACCTAACTCTAATAAAAGTCAATCAAACGATTTTATCTGATACTGAAAAATTCAATGACAACATTCCCAACCTACGCGTTTAACCTTATCTCTAAACTTAATAAAATAAACATGACATACACCTAAACTTTCCCTAATTTTTAACACGAATTAACAACAACAATAAATGTAGCAATAATGAGCTGAGACTCAAAAGCAAAGTAAAGAAAAACACAAAAACTGAAAATAAACACGAATAATTTAGACATTGTCATTCAGCCATCAATACCTAGATTGCTCCGTCTCAGCTCGATCAGCTTCAATGAATCTAGCAAATGAGTATCTCCACTGGAATTGTTGGTATCGTGAACTCAAATTTGGACGATATTTTACCTTTTTATCGGTGTCCCATCGATACATGTAATATATTACTGAGACTCCGTCAAAATCAAAATCATATCGATTCATGACCAAATATACGAATGCTTATGTAGGAACGAAGCCAGTAGTGAGGCAAGTCGCAATATACCCATCTGTATGGTGGGACCGCTGTGAAATCCAAGGGTTTTCACTCACAGTTACAGATCTTGCGATATGATTCCGAAGAAGTTTTAATACGAATATATCGACTCTTGTCACTTCAGCAGATTGATAAATTCTTCTATTTGATATATAATGCTTAAACGTTCTCTCAGGCTTTCGGTACAAACAAATACATGCACAAAGACATTTCCTTTCAAAAACTCTTAATTTTTCCATAGTACTAGCACTCGGTTGTACCAGATCTGACATCCATATGTCAAAACTGGTCTAACCGGGGTCTTGTAACAGGTAATTTTGACCTTTTAATCAATCTATTTGAAATGAAAGAGTCTCCGTAGAGCCATGACTACTTTTGTACTTTACTGAGCATTATTTTGACATGTTCAGTATAGTAAGATACTGATTGAGATGAACACTAAGGTATCGATCACAAGGTTTATGTGGAACCAGTTCTGAACTACCCCACCAGAAATGACGTGGAAATCCTCCCAAATACGTTTGACTGACCCCTTGCGGCGTTGTTCAAAACAAAATTGTTTCGCACTTCTGTGCATTGATTTTCATTCGCCAATCGTCAGTGTACAGCTGCACATCATTGAACATTTTTTTGGAGATGGCTCTGAACTTTTGTAGCTTTTTGGTCTGCTGTAGAGATGATCAGATCATCAGCAAACGCCACCAGTGATCGCGTAGGCAAGATGTTGCGAATGAATATCGTGAAGAGCAGAGGCGCAGTAACTGTTACCTGCTGTAGACCATCCAAGACCTTGAATTCACGCATTGTTGTTAGTTAGATTCCTGTCATTAGGAACCATTGAGCAAGCGTTGCCATCATCAGAAGGAGAACATTGCTTCTGGTACTCTCGATTAAACTTCTTTTCAAACGTTCCCCAGTCTGTTTTCTGAAGTTCTACCGATGATTTTCGTGTTGGACTCGAACGAAGAAGAGATCATCCCTTTGATGATCGATTTCCATTACGATTGCGTTATGGTCGCTATCATGAGGAAGCACCTGCAGTTTCCATTGAGGACTATCAAAGTTGAATTCAAGTCTTGCGTCAGGAATGCAGAGGTCCAAATATGAATTTGTCCTAGGGTATGTTAGGAACTCTGACCCATATTCAATTTGGCTCTCTGTTATCCACAATTGCAGGAATATCTCTTTTGGATTATTGATGGCATTCAGCCATGATGAATGCTTGGCATTCAGGTCACCAGCAAGAATATAATAAGTATGCAGCCTGTTCAGTTCGAGTATTTCGAACAAGGAATTGGGCTTCTCCTTGAACTTGAGAACAGTTCCACCAGTTGCATAGGCAGAGATAATGAAGAGGTTATCCCCACCTGGCAGTGAGATTTTGATAACGGACACTTCAAGAGATTCAAATCTTTTGAATTCGATTATTTCACTATTTTGGAAACAATAGGGTCTTCGAACCAATACCCGGTGCCACCTCCCCCCCACCTACTACCCTATCGTTTCTTACGAATTCAAAATCCTTGAATGTCATGTAGTGCCATGAATTGAGGTGGGTTTCAGTGGGAACTATGATGTCAGGCTTTTGTCTTGCAATGAATTCAAGGAGATAATCACGCTGATGTAGACTCACAATGGAGTGGACGTTGATCGAGATGAGCTTAATCCTATCCATGGGAATGTGAGTGGATGACAAATTATTTTGAGGCATTTGAAAGGACTAAAGGATGAAAAACAAGACTTATTTTCGTATCTTGTTTATCGATTCTCTTCGACAAAAGATTTAATTGCTGGTAAATTTTGACAAGCAGCTCATTATTGCCACTTACATTAATTACATTATTTACCGCATTTTCTGCTGGTCCTCTTGTGGCGAGTGCAAATGATACTCCGGGCTTGACGAAGTTCGGAGCTAAGACACTGCGGTGTATTTGTATTTGCTTTGGGATAAATTTTACTCTCGCATCTTGATATCGAGAGCATCCTCGATATGATGCCGGGTGACCTAAAATACCGCAGTTAACACAGTATAATTTCTCTTTTCGCTTCGTCTGAGCAAATATGCACTCACTGGGAGCATGAGCGTCCTTGCATTTGACGCATCGATAATGCATGGTGCAGTTGGGGCTGAATGTCCAAATCTTTGATACCGATAATACTGATTCACTTGTCTTTTCTGGAGGCGTTCTCACCTCACCACTCGGAAGCTCAAGCATCTTATTTGTTGAAGAGCACTTGGACAGCTCTTATTTGAAATTTGCACTAAATAAAGTGGTAATTTTTTTTTCTACCGTCGACCCTTTTGTCGCAAATGTTTTAACCAAGATAAATTCAATTTCTGGTGCTGCTTCCTTGAGCGCCCGAAGAAGATCGACGGTATCTTCTCCGCAGTCTAAGCCCTTCAATAAAAAGGTCTGGCTCTTCTCACTTTTCGGGGTATATGTGAAGTGTGGAACATCCCCAGAATTTAGAGCATTTTTAACTGATTTGAAATCAACCAGTGATTTGGTTCTGATTGTTAGTTTTGCGGTATTGATTCTTTTAATCTTGAAATTGGTTAATTTATTTTCGGCTGTCAATAGCCGAACCATACCCTTTCCACTTTGACCGAACACATTAATTAGTGGAACACTCTCTGTATTTTTGGAATTTTTTGAGAAGGACCAGCAGAACTGCGAGCTGGTTTCTTCTTCTTATTTTTTATTTTTTAACTTGACTAGCATTAGCTTCAATACTTTCGTCAACGTCCATTTTGAAGTCCATCCAGCGCTGCATAGTCATTTGGCTTTTATTAGCGCCTCCAGCACTTAGTATTTCCTTTGGGATGACTTATTTGACAGCTTTGTTCGCCTTAGTTTTCGTATTTACTTGCCCTACCGGTTTTGCATCTTGAGTTTTCTTCGCTCTCTTGTACATATAATCGAACGTTTTCAGTCGTAGTTTCAATTCCTGAATTTTAGCTTGAAGTCGACACACTTCTTGTTTGTCTTCGACCACTTGAATCTTACGCCCGTCATCTGCGGAGTCCTGTTTACTCGTGTGTCTTTTTTTATTGACGCTTGCCGCCAATTTTATATTGCTACTCTTCCCGGGGCCCCCCAACGGAGGGAATCCGTCGGGCTCCTCCATACAGCAGTCCCTAGTTATTATATGGCTTATTTGTTTTTGTTGATTTATTGACTCCGTGGGTCAAAATTTGGTTATTTTTGACTTATAAAAAATTAATTGAATTTTTTGAAATTGACGTTTGTGAAAAACTAATAAATTTTTAAACTTAATGATGGGAGCGATTAAAAACACGTCTACACGCAACGAGTGCTAAACGTAGCATCCATATGTACTTCTATGTATACGAGGAGAAGCATAAAATACAAGAAAGCATGCGGAATTTAGCGCGATTATTTACAAAGAAATACTCCACAGACGCTTATGATTGATAACACCACAAGAAACTAGACACAAACACCAAAATATCTAGGATTCACATTCGACAACAGACTCTCATGGAAGCAACACTTACAAAATGAACAAGGAGACTGTGTAAGACTTTTGTCCTCTTTACACCCTCTCACAAAATCTAGAAAACTCTCAAAAATGTCAAAAATTGTTTGCTTATTTGCAAACAGATTATATAACCAACGCTACTTCAGATAAAATAGAGAAAAACACTTCAGTCATTCCGAAAAAGGGTTATTAGAAATGTTTTAGGAATTCCGTGGATTGTTAGAAACACTGGCGTCTACAAGGATCTAAGAATTGAGACCGTGAAAAAATTTCCGTGACAAAGCACGTAAGCTTTTTGACACAATCAACAGCCATACTGAGAGTACCGTAGCGTTTCTTCGAACTCAACAAAAAAGACTTTACCTTCGGTATCCTACCATCCGTCAAATAATAATGTTAAATTTTTATTTCAAATTTTTTATAGTAACTGAAACGTGCTTAAGAAGACAAGTGGGCACTGAATTTCTCACAGATATGAGAGAATCAGGTACTAAATCACACCAACTTCAGACATTCCCCCATATTCCAAGTAGGTAGTGCTTTGATTTTAATATAATCCCTTGCGAAGTGTCACAATCAAGAAGATACAAGATATCACTTACTGATTAACCGAACAGCAATATATAAAATTTGAAAATAGGTTTTTATGTGTAAAAAATACAAGTAAATTGACTATATCTTAAATCGACAATTCCGATGCCATCTGAGCATCGGGAAACATATAAATCCAATATTATTATGACTGCAGCCATAAGCAATCAACTGCCTTTCATTTTCTTAGGATTTCACTTCAACCGCAAGCAAAACAAATCAGAATTTTCCACTAAAACCAATCGCTTTTAATGTTTGGTACACCACATGCGGTCGTTAAGCACATTTTCCCTGCAAGAAAATTGTCTTTACTCGGCAACTTCAAGAATTACAAAAATACACATCAAGTGTGCAATAAGGATGTTTTATATTGTATCAGTTTACCATAGGTGAAAGAGGAGACATATGGGTTACAAATTTTACGCCGAGGAATGATGTTCACTAACAAAATGGGTATAGAGGTAACCACTCACTAAATATTTAAATCATTAGATCCTGGTTGGCATTTGGTTTGTTAAAGGTTATTTTTAAAACGACTTTGTTGGTTCTGATTTTAAAAAAATAAATAGAAGGAACATTTTAAATTCAAATTTGCTCTTCATTCCCATTTTCCACTCATGTCAGCTCACTGTGGAGCCCTAAAATCTAATTGCTTTGGCTGAAGGCAAAGCCATTGTCCTGGAAGAAAACTTTCTTGGTGTGTTGGCAGGATGCGATAATATTTTCAGTTAAACTTTACCAAGCTCGCAGTTCATTTTGTTTTTTATTCGGCGAAGAGTAAACTCAGGTGTATAGTAATGAAAATTTAAAGCTCCTTGCTTCGTTGCTTTTCCACAATACGTTTTTTTTGGACTTTCAAGCCCTTAAAATTCGAATTTGATCTGCCGCCTTAATTCACAATGAATTCGCTGAGCGCAATGGGGGTTGAAATAAATTTAAGAGTAAGCGAAGAGTCTAAAGTGCGTTTTAGTTAACCTTCGAGGTAAGGTTCACATTTTGCGAAAAAGGAAACTTGAACCAATTGTGGGGGAGTCGAACCCCTGTTTACATTATCAATTTGTTTTCTGATTGAAAAATGGAAATGCTGATAAAAAAAGATTCTGGAAAATTGACTCTTAAGTCCTTGATTTTTACGGCCTATTGAAATAGCGAATTTATGTGTGCTCGTAACCTTATTGACTCACAAGGGTTATTGCCAATGCGAAAGGGTGGATTATAAATCAGATTTTGAGGATTTGTGGGTGGTAATCAGACCATGGATGCGATGTCTTTATCGAAATTGTATCTACGCTTTCCTATTTTTAGGGTTTTGTAAAATAATTTTACAAAACCCTACTAGTTTCGCGACCAGTCTGTCCGTCTGTCCGTCTGTCCGTCCGTCCGTCCGTCCGTCCGTCCGTCCGTCCGTCCGTCCGTCCGTGTGTCACAGCAGTTTTTCTCGGAAACTACTTAAGCTAGAAACATCAAATTTTGTGTGTAGGTGTAAAGTGGTGATCTCTTCAAAGTTCAACTACAAACAAATTTTATAAGGTATTTAAGGGGGGTCTCCCCATATAGGAGAGTGACCCCCCGAAAAAAAAATTTCATTGAAGGTAGCCGATATGGGTATCAAATGAAAGGTCTTGATGGGAACTTTTCAAAACAGGTCTTAGTTTGGCAAAATTTGCTTCGAGGGGCGCACAGGGAGGGGAAATACACGAAAAATTTGTGTCCCCCCCCCTCGCGATTGGACACCTGTGATCCGAAAAATCTGAAAAAAATCAGGAGTGTAGGCCTTGGTTAGTACAACAACAACAAATACGTGAGAAGTCGCAATTCACTCAACTTTGTTAGTAATAGTACGATTTATCGATTTTATGTTTTCTTGAATAAAATCTTAACGGTACCCTTAAATTCAATGAAATTCAGTACGTAGATGTCTATTTGTAAGGTTGATCTATCCTGAAAGTTTCATAAAGGTTGAATCATATTTAGCGAAGTTATAGCGATTTGAATTTTCCTGTATTACTATGGAACAATATGCGCTGTATTTATTACTATGGCAACATATGCCTATGGAACAACATGCGCTTTCTACCGACTCATACACTACAGTTTTGCTAGGATTTGCATGAAAATTTCAGGAATGATAGGTGCCATGTATATCTTTGAGAATCGGTTCAGCTAGTGGTATCAGTAATCGTAAGAGAAAATAGTGGCTGTTTTAAATGCGAAGATTGAATAATTTTGAGTTATTTTTTCCCAACTTCAACGTTTAAGGTGCATGCTTTGAACACTTGATTCAATTTAATGAATGACTGAAGATGAGTACCTACAATTAATGCTCATAAGTGAAATAAGCCAAGGAGGTGGGAGAGCTCCTAGCAAAAGGGTTTTGTAACCATTCTAGGATTCGAAAAATTGGCCATTAATCGATGATAACAGTACAGAAGAGTGGCCCCTGAAAAAAAAAAAATTCATCAAACGTAGCCGATATGAGTATGAAATAAATGTTTTCATAGGGGCTTTTCAAAACAGTTGTTAAACTGTCAATTTTTGCTTCAGTGGGGGCACAGGGGGGAAATACATGAAAAATGCGTTTCCTCCGTCGCGGATGGACATCTGAAATAATTATCAAGGAAGATATTTATGAGTATAACAATACCAAAAACCTCAGAAGTCGAAATTCGTTCAACTTTGTTAAAAATAGTATGATCTTCGTACTTCATATTTTCTCCAATAAAATCGTCTTTGACATGTTTCTTGATTTGATTCGATCTGGTGAGTGCATTTTGTAAATTGAATACAAAACCCTTCTGACATGAGCGTAGGTCTGTTTACCCAACTTGTCTATAAATTTTTTACGAAGTGCCTTTTGTTGGTATTGATGGAATTTATTGCAGTGAAATCTTTATTGTTAGTATATATTAACTAAGCCTATAGAGATACAAATATCAAGTTGATATTGATTATTCTTTGAATTTTTCAAAGTTTGTACATGTGAACATTCGTAAAATATAATTTGAAATATTACCGTTAAATTTTGACTAAAATGCTCGCGCAAGTTGCACAACGTTCATGTAACATGCACTTTATTTTTCCTTGTCTCTTTAAAAGTGCCTCCCAGGTAATGTTAAAAACATCAATATATGAAGGCATACTAATAATATGAAGTTATCATTGTCTAACCTTTAACAAGTCGTAATCAGCTCTTAAAGATCAATTTATACGAGCAATACAACTACTTTAAAAAACTCTAAGTCTTTAACAAAAGCTGTCTCAAGGATCAAAATTCGCTAATACTGAGTATACAATGCTGCTGCAAATTCAAATCGTTTCCATTGGGCACACAAACCTCATAAACAACTTCCTCATTTTTAGGGTTTTGTAAAATAATTTTACAAAACCCTACTAGTTTCGCGACCAGTCTGTCCGTCTGTCCGTCCGTCCGTCCGTCCGTCCGTCCGTCCGTCCGTCCGTCCGTCCGTCCGTGTGTCACAGCAGTTTTTCTCGGAAACTACTTGAGCTAGAAACATCAAATTTTGTGTGCAGGTGTAAAGTGGTGATCTCTTCAAAGTTCAACTGCAAAAAAATTTTATTAGGTATTTAAGGGGGGTCTCCCCATATAGGGGAGTGACCCCCCGAAAAAAAAATTTCATTGAAGGTAGCCAATATGGGTATCAAATGAAAGGTCTTGATGAGAACCTTTCAAAACAGGTCTTAGTTTGGCAAAAGTTGCTTCGAGGGGCGCACAGGGAGGGGAAATACACGAAAAATTTGTGTCCCCCCCCCTCGCGATTGGACACCTGTGATCCGAAAAATCTGAAAAAAATCAGGAATGTAGGCCTTGGTGAGTACAACAACAACAAATACGTGAGAAGTCGCAATTCACTCAACTTTGTTAGTAATAGTATGATTTATCGATTTTATGTTTTCTTGAATAAAATCTTAACGGTACCCTTAAATTTAATGAAATTCAGTACGTAGATGTATATTTATAAGATTAATCTATCCTTAAAGTTTCATAAAGATTGAATTATATTTAGCGAAGTTATAGCGGTTTGAATTTTCCTGTATTACTATGGAACAATATGCGCTGCATTTATTACTATGGCAACATATGGCTATGGAACAACATGTGCTTTTTACCGACTCAGACACTACTGTTTTGCTAGGATTTGCATGAAAATTTCAGGAATGATAGATGTCATGTATATCTTTGAGAATCGGTTGAGCTAGTGGTATCAGTAATCGTAAAACAAAATAGTGGCTGTTTTTAATGCGAAGATTGAATAATTTTGAGTTATTTTTTCCCAACTTCAACGTTTAAGGTGCATGCATTGAACACTTGATTCAATTTAATGAATGACTGAAGATGAGTACCTACAATTAATGCTCATAAGTGAAACAAGTCAAGGAGGTGGGAGAGAGCTCCTAGCAAAAGGATTTTGTAACCATTCTAGGATTCGAAAAAATTGGCCATTAATCTTTGATAACAGTACAGGAGAGTGGCCCCTGAAAAAAAAATTCATCAAACGTAGCCGATATGAGTATGAAATAAAAATTTTTACGGGAGCTTTTCAACACAGTTGTTAAACTGTCAGTTTTTGCTTCAGTGGGGGCACAGGGGGGAAATACATGAAAAATGTGTTTCCTCCGTCGCGGATGGACATCTGAAATAATTATCAAGGGAGATATTTATGACCAAAAACCTCAGAAGTCGAAATTCGTTCAACTTTGTTAATAACAGTATGATCTTCGTATTTCATATTTTCTCCAATAAAATCGTCTTTGACATGTTCCTTGATTTGATTAGATCCGGTGACTGCATTTTGTAAATTTAATACAAAACCCTTCTGACATGAGCGTAGGTCTGTTTACCCAACTTGTTCTTTCCTACTATAACTAAATTTAAATTTTTTCCTGTTACTAGAAAAATATCCTATTTTCCCTTCCCCAATAAATGATTGTGATTTTCTTTACTAATCTTAATTTTCTATTATCTTCATTAACATATAATCTTATTTTTCCATATCCACTTGCTGAGTTGCATTTTGGTTTGATATTGTTCTTCCTATACATTCACTGCAATGGAACAACAACCATAAAATAATCATTACTTTTAATCTCCGCACAAACTTGCCTATTACGATAATATTGATGCATGCAATCTAATGCTTTGCTCAATTTAATAGTTTAGTATTGGATGCATGGAACAGTGTCGGAAGCTAGTGTGAGTACTTGCACCTTCGACTCCCAATCTGGGGTTCTACTGAGAATGTGGGTTCGAATTCCGCTCGAGCACAAGGAAATCTTTTAAATTTCGTCAAATGTAACAATTTCTGAGCAAATAACGATTTTCATATAGCCAAGCATTATCATGATTATATACAAATCACCATGCATGCAGTTGAAATTGTTCAATTTAGTGAAAGTTGAAAGATGAATGGAGGGAACGGGATTGAAGTGCGATGAGCTTCAATTACATTAAATCTGAACGACAGCGCACAGTTGCAATGGAGAAAGCGTTACGGGATTGTGGCAGTCAGGTAATAGCTTGAGCTAGGAGTGTTAGAAAATGTCTACTTGGGGCGTTAGCTAAGAGTGAGCTTACAATATTGGCGTGACAGGGAGAAAGTCTTGAGTCAATGTTGAAAAACTAGTTTTTAGTGCTTCAGAAAGTTAAATTACTCATTTGTCATTTAACACATTTTCTTGTTATTCTTTTACGCTGGTACTGCAGTTACTGAATAATGGAGCAGCTGAGACCGAATATCGTGATTAGAAAATTTTTGAAAAAAGTGTTCCGAGTGACCCTTGGCTCCCACCCTATCACCTGGAAGGAACACTCATGTACACTATTACTGCGAGATGGTAAGAAAACAAAGAACCCATTTTGAGCCCCAGGATGGATTAGCCACTGAAATTTAAATTTCGAATTCAGGGATCACTGTGCAAAAGAGGAATTTTAGATTACTTTCGAAATGAAAAGTAATGCGTAAGGTAGATAGTTAGTCAAACGTATGTAACTAGTGCATAATTCTGCAGGGAAATCCACTCCCACACCAGCCCAGAGAGAGAAAAAGCTTTTTCTGATGGAACGCCAAAATAACGAGAATAAATGGCTGTCGTCTGTGATTTTTCTGACCTTATAGCTTCAATTTTCAGTACCCTTGAATATCAGGGCACAAAAACTATCAAAGGGTTGCTGTCCAGTACCATTAAACTTTGGATCTGTATGGAATATTGTGGCGATGGCAGTTTGCAGGATGTCTACCAAGCATCGGGTCCACTAACAGAATGACAAACCACCCATATGTGCCGCAAAATGCACAGGGCTAGAGTATTTACATCCGATGGAAAAAATGCACATATATATATATATATATATATATATATATATATATATATATATATATATTTATATATAAAAGAAGTGTATACCCTGCTCACAGAGATGCAAGCTTGACTGATTTTGGTGTAGCAGCACAAAGAATGGGGACGATAACTGGAACATCTGCAACTCGTAATGATGTTAGGGTCAATACGAATTAAAGAAATGAAAATAAGTAAAATGGACATGAAGCGTAATATGCACACTCTACTCACTGACCAGACTTATTTAACAATTAAAATCAATTGAACATAATCTGTTTATGTATCTGATTCAAACTTTTGGATGTAGCTGCGCATGATGTAGTATGCCACCAACTTTTCGTTTCTTTTTAAATAAATTTTGCATAGTTAAATAAACAAACAAAGCTCACAACTCAACACTGACAGAATGTCTGTCACTTTGGCATTTACACCTGATGAATGTACTAGATGAAGGGAAATTTACATTTCAATTGCCCGATACGACAACAATTTGTGTGCCGTTGGGGGGTCACGCATGGCCAAAGAAAGTTAATTTCCCTCGAAAAGAATTTAAAGGATCCCCATTTGAAACAAGTTGTTACGGGTGAACATTGAGGTGCTATAGTGTTGCTCACCCTGAACACAACCATACTCAATTTCGTAAGATTTGAACCTACGCAATACCGAGCCGCACTTTATTAATTTTTGTGATAACCTAATAATGTAGCCAACAGCAAGAAATTTTAATTTTCATTCATAAAATACCTACTTTTTAGATTACGGAAATCAAGCCACATAATATTTTTTGCTTTTTAACGTTATATGATTACATTTAAGTTGCTAGGTCACTTCCGATTTACAGGCCAGATTATGGATAACGCGAGCAGTAGCAAGCGCCGAAAGCTCCAAGGACCAACGCGAGCTCGAAACCAAACGCGAAATTCCCCGCACTACGACAAATTCACACGGGAATGAAAACTTTCGACATTCATTCAACATATGCGCCAGCACAAAATATATAACCCCTCAAAGCAATCGAAATCGCGTCGCAAAAAAATAACATGCAACGATGGGAGGAAATCCGAAATTCGAATCGTTATTCCCGCCATGCGACAAGAGGTGTTCGTGATATGCATGATCAATTGAGAGTATTTACATCATTTCCCAAATCAAGGTTATATACTGCCTGTGTTTTCAATTATTCTACTTTCTGACATGGACTTCCAATCAATTTAGATGCATTATATAATTCGACAAGTTTAAATTTGAGCCTAAGTGCTGTCGAAATTTACAGGGAAACGATTTTGAGTCCAAATCTAAACGTGAGGCTGTCGTTAACGCCAATAGTCCTATCAGATGTGTAGCCACTGAACTTCCAACCAAGGACACAAACTTAATGCTCCACCACCGCAAACATCTTCACACTCACGCAGATCCAACAGAGATGCATACAAACCACCAAAGAGGAATGAGCTGAGTAACGAAGCCAGAACTGCTGCTGAGGCAGTAAGGAGGACACTCGTGAGTTTGGTACTTCATCAGTAGCAATTAAAGCACAAGCAAAGCGCGAACTTGAGGCAACAATTGCACGCAAAGAAGAGGAAGGCACTCACCAATTCAACACTTCATTTTCAACAATTAAAGTACAAGTAAAGCGCAAACTCGAGGTGGAACGTAAATTAAAAGAAGTAGCAGCGAGAAACGTTGAGCCCAAAGAACCCAATCTATCAGAAAATAAACACCTAGCATGTCAAGGCGTATATTTTCGCAGTCCACTAATCAGTTACCAAATTTTCTCTAGGCAAGAATGATTTGCGATGGAGAATTACTCTTAGTTAAGCGTCCACAAGTGAGGACTTTATCGCCGGTCATTCTGCGAGGACAAAATGATTTTCTATCGTGACAAAACATGGATACAACTTTTTCAAATCGTTCCTCCTCCCCTAACAAGCTAGTGATATCGTGTCAAAGAACACCACTTTCTCTCTCCACACAAATTCACTAATATCCACCACGGAAATCTAAATGAATAAAATGGCGACAAACTCGAGGAAAGACTCGACGACCGTAATAACGTGGAACTGGTAGATACATAATACGTTTGAGACGACACGCGTTAGTACGGCGATATAAATACCGGCAGGGATGAAAAAGACTGAGAAATACCAGGCCATCGGCTCGAAAAAATGGAAAATGCCAGAATTATCGACAGAATCCTCATTTGGCGTCGAGATGTGAATAAACATTACTGGCAGTTCGAACTGTCAGTTAAATGTATTCAGCGCATTCAGCGCGTAATGCACTTTATTCTAACTAGAATCACCATCGAGTGGAACTCGTTATGAGTGAAATTGAAGCGAGGGGAACTACTCTGACCAATGAAAACACCACTCCTGAAACATGATTTTCCCGGTGGATGGGAGAAAAACGTTAACCGGAGGTTACTTAAGCCCGGGAATGTTGGTGCCCTTTTGTTTTTACTTTCCATCAACTGGCAGAGGAATAAACGGAGAGGAATAAACGGCGAGAAAATTTTCTTCAAATTCGAAAAAAACCGGAATTTCGGAGCAAGGAACTAGGACCAGACAACTGAGACCCGGTGGTGGCTATATCAAAGAGCAAAGGAGCCCCTTGCTAGAGTAGGGCATAAACATATGTAAGTGGCTTGAGTTTATTTTATCAGAGGAAAATTTATATTAGAAGAGTTTATTGTAAAATACAAGATATTACTCAGAATTCGAGTAAAGTTGTCATTAGACTTTCTTTCCTTGCTATCACATAATTGCATTCATTTTCAGCTGAGAAAAGTGTGATTCCGGAATTCTTTTCCCGGAACGGTGACCAGGCAGAAAGATCTGGCAAAATTAATTAAGGTGGTAGAGTTCGGTGGGTGTAGTGTACGATAGTATGCTTTCAGTCCTATCTTGTGGTGTCGGTGTTAAGAGATAAGAAGGCCGTTAATTTGGGTTGCCCTGGTGTAGGAATCTGTACTGCGTGGTAGGGTGTTTAGGAAGTGACCTCCATGGCTAGGTAGTGGCGAGCGCCAAAGCTTTGTCAAGTGATTATTTCGCTCCGGACGGTGTTTTTCTCGTTTAGACGACCTTTTGGAGGCTCGATGAATTAAACAAGTGGCGCCCACGCCCGTCTGCAGATGAGTTAGTTGAGTTGGCGCAGCCTTAGCCAGAGTAGCCCCAATATATTAGTGGAGCGGCAAGGGAATAAAGTGGATGAGGAATCATCGGGGAACAAAGCAATCGCTCTCTTTAGTAGGACGACCATCAGCGGTGACTGAAGGAAATAGTTAATGAGTCAGAGAAGATACTGATCACTGAATTATCCAATCGAAAATAGCGAAAAATTTTGAGTTGGCAGCGACAAGCACATTTTTTGGATTTGTGGTAAAATTATCGTCGAAGAAGTCTTGAGCTGGCGGTACCAAGCTAGTATTTTGGATTTGGGGCGGAATTTTTGGAGGCCCCCTACATACGTGCAAGTACTTAATTAGCAAGTTGAATTACATATTTAAATTGTTGTTCAACATATATTGAAAATACGTTTATATCAGTTTGAACATTTTGATTTTTGAATTGCGGAAAAGTTATTAGTAGGTAAAATTAAAACTTACTATTGGTAAGACCAGCTAAAAGTCACCAGGTGGTTCCCTGCATTATTTTGTTATATTATTTCATGATATTTCCTACCTTCCAGTTTAGTGGAACTCGCTTTTAGTTCAGTGGAATTCTTTTGACATTCCGATTCAGGTGTGGCCGCCAAGAAAAATTGGGTTTGCGTCCGAAGTAAATGCTGTAAGGTTGAGCAGCCGTGGTGAATGTTGTGGCCTTGAACTTTGGCTCTTCAACTCAAGCCGGTGGAAGCGGTCTCTTTTACGGATATTTGGACAGCGAAGAAGAACAAACGTGCGGTATAGAGGGATCACGATCAGCCAACATGTGCGAATACTAGAAGGAAGGAGCGTCGAAAAATCTAATCAGACAACGAGGGAAAATTTGCTCCAGACAGCAAGCAAAAAATTGATTCAGGCAGCGAGCGAGTTGAAGTGCGAGGAGTCATGGAAGATTTTTAAGTATACAGATTTTGAGTTTATAAATAATAATATTGAATGATACTTGAGATTATTTTTGAATTATCATTTAATTTGTGGACAAAATTTTCTTGTTTTGTGATAGCATTTCAGCCAGTGTATTCGCGTGTGGAGCGCGCAGTGGTAAAGGAAGGCGTAGATTATGCCTG